>CM033394.1:29099218-30299218 GCA_019426215.1 Buddleja alternifolia
TGACACGCTAAAAGCTAACGTGCTATGATAGCAAGTGCACTAGACGTGTGTAGTAATAAGTGGACAAAAGTCCGGGTTGTCGAACCACAAGGACTTGAATTCTAGTTAATGATTTTCGATAAAAGATAAGACAATTAAAGTAAAGTGCAAGAAAAAGATTAAACAAACGAAGAACCAAAGAGAAACGTACTATAGATTTAATCTCACGTATGATAAAATGACTAAGGCACATGCTACAACCGAATCTACTCGTCAATATATATGAGCTACTCTTCGAATTATTAGACTCCTATTGCTTTGGTGGAAACTCCTAAATTAACTATTACCCGATGTCTCGGCACATAATAATCCTATGATTAATTGACGGTTCTCTAAATATGTCTATCCGAGAATCTAATCAAAAATCACGCATTAACGTTCTAGAGCTTCCCCGAACGAATCCGGCTAACAACACCCGGGAATCTTTACCTATTTCTAGGGCAATCCCTCATTTGTTTCGGATGATGTGTTAATTCTCTTGCACCCTAATCTATTTTCTCTCGAACAACTAGATTAGGCAAGATAGCAAGCATATGGTGATCAAACACATGATTGGAATAAAAGCATAGAATTAACACACAAAGCAATAGGAGAATTAATACAAAGAGCAACTTCACATATATTGATTCATAAATTTGGCCTTCACATGGCCTTAGTTCTACAATATTAGCCTCTCATCAAAGCCTTAAGAAAATCTAATACAAACATATACATACTCATGGAAATAAACATGTAAATGCAAATAATTAAAACTCCCTCAATTGATTGATGATGGATCTTTGCTCTCTTGATCTTCAATCCTTAGCTCCTCTCTCTTTGTTCCCCTCCAAAAGTGATGAAGAAATGGTGATGAATGATGATGAGTGAAAGTGATGGCCAAAATGCCTCTCTCTCTCTCCTCCTCCAAGATGTGTCGGTCAATTGTGCTCAAAAAATGCCTTAAGAAGACCACAACAAATCAGCTCCTAGTGTGTGTCCCCCTAGTGTGTCCTCCACTACTCTTAAAGTGAGTAGTATAAAATTCCCTAAAGTAGATCTATTAAGAAACATACTTATGACATCCCTCTCATACATGTGATGACCTCTTGGCTTTAAATGTTCCATTCCCCCATCAAATGATGATCTTTTGGCTGAAAGAATCTCAATTCGGTGTGGACACGCCTAGGCGTGGCATTACGGCGCTTGGGCGCGGGATTCAGAATGCTGAAATTAAATGCAATGTATCCTGCGCAGCAATCGTATTTCATTCATAACTTTCTCCACGAAACTCCGATTTGGATGATTCAAGTCCTCATTTGAAGCTAACACATAGTTCTACAACATTGTAGAAGGGAACTTCATCCAATTCGGCTCTAAACATACGGAAATAGCGCTCGAACGTGGAAAGTGGTGTAGATACGGCGCTCGGGCGTGGGCAAGATGGCGCCTAGGCGTAGGGGTGCGTAGCAATTTGGCCTAAACTTGTTTTATACGTCATTTTTCATCCCGTTCTTTGATTGTATCCATTTAAGACCTGAAATCACTTAATGCACGAATTAAACGCACATGTGGCAAGAATCAAGCGATAAATGAACCTAAGACATAAACGCAAAGGGGCTTAAAAACACGTAAAAATGCCTCTTATCAACACCCCCACACTTATCAATTGATCGTCCTCGAGCAATAAGAGTTTTAAGATAAGGAAACATCATCAATCAAAGAGAGAAACAAAAAGAAAACTACCTAACTCACTTTCGTGGAGTAAACGGTTGCATTTAGCGAATGCAACAAGCCTTTGAACCTTTTAGTTACCTCAAAGGACGAGTTATAGTCTCGTGAGGGTTTGCAGACGATATACCCACAAAATCGAAAGATTTTCAACCCCGATCACTCAACGTAAATTACAATGATTAATAGCACACAATGGTATGAATTCATCTGTTTAAGCTCATATTACAAATATATACACATCACACATTTGCTCATGTTACGCCTTAACATTGAAAAGATCATCCTAAGGGTGTAGTGTAATAAATCTCAAGTATTATAGTCAAGTGGCATTCTTACCACTTTTCAAACATTAACCCCATATTTATCAACTTTTGATTATTCACATGGTACGAGAATTGAATACAACTTCATAGCCACTTAAAAATTCATCACTTCATTCCACTTTCGGATTTATCTTATGCACTTTCAACTCGAAACATTAGAGGCTAGACCATGTGCAATGTTTGATCCTCTTAGGCTTTCTATGACACCCGTGTAACGAGCTTTAGGCCAATAACTCCTAAACCAGATGGCTTTAGGGTATCAAATGTGGAGACACTCCTAAGGGCTTAATCGCTCGAGTGTCAAAGGCCACAAAATCAAACTAGGTCCTTATTCACTTAACACTTGCATTGGCTTGAGCTTAGCTCAAATTAGCAAAATAGTACAGTATTCTAGGCATGGTGCTCTTCGCCCCCAGTATCTATTAAGCCTGACTTTTTCAGTCATACCAATGTTCAACCTCTTTTTATTATTATTAAGCACACGAAGTTAACGTTCTCAACTCATAACACATGTGAAAATTCTAAGTTGATATTTCCGGGATCAAGCCTTTAAGTGTTTCAAAATGATTGCCCACTCAACTCCTCTACCTTCGATTTAGGTGCATATGTGAATCATCTTAAGGTTAATCTAGTCTAGTTAGGATCCCATAAGCAAGGAACGATGTGTATAGCCATTAAAACCAAATTGATAGAGAAAACATACCATGTATTCACATTAACCATACTCAATGCCTCAAGTGAAGGGTTGAAATTCTATCAAAAAAAATAAAATTAAAATTGCACACATTTCACATGTAGAGGTACAGCACCCCCCAAACTTGGACCGAAATATGTAAAACATGAATCAACATGACTATAATGGATCTAGTACCATATACCCCCCCACACTTATCATGAACATTGTCCCCAATGTTTGAAAAAAAAAGAGAAGGCAAAGTACACGTCACCATGGGGAAGCTGAAAAGCAAACCCGAGTCCACTTAAGGCAATCAAGTCCACGGATGGCAATCACTGTGTCGATCACTACATAGGTAAACAAATGCTAGCCATACAGAGCATCAAACATTGGATAGAATAGAATAAAACAAAACGAGACAAACAAAAAATGAGAAACATGCATGGAAAGAAAACATCAAGCATCCAAACATAAAACATAAAATATCCAACAACCCAACAAAAGATATCCAAAAACAAAAGAAACATGCATGGAAATAAAACAAGATAAGCCTAATCGGTGGTGCCAAAACGGTCAATGTAATCCTCATCCGCTCCGCCGAGATCATCCAAATCAATCAACGGGCTACCCTCATCATTATGAGCCTCATCATCACCTCCTTCAGGAACGAGAGCACCTGACTCGTGCATATCTGCGGGCTGCTGAGGCGGGGGGTGCGGGTAAGGTGGAGGAGCAGAATAATCAAACGGCCCCCAACCGACAAACGCATCATGCTCTACAAAAAGCTGACGGAAATAAGCACAAGTGTCGGACATGACCACCCTCATCTCATCTCGCAACTCATCCCTCAATTCATCCTTTAATTGTCTAATGGCGGCGGCATCCATAGGTGGAAACTGTGGGGAGCTAGTAGACCGGGATGAAGACGGGCGAGGCCTCTTGGAAGTAGCTGGTGGTGGAGGAGCCTGGGAGTCGTCATCTACCACGGTGAGATAAGAACCAGGAAGCTCAGTACGCTCCATAGGAAATGTGGGAACCTTAGCCGCCTTGCATAAAGCTGTGATCAGTGACGGGAGAATGATGGGAATCTTCCGAGTGGGACCTTCTCCCTTTTGCTTAGCCAATTCTTTGTTAATCAACGGCCCTAACTCATTCTTCAACTTCCTAAAGTGGTCCGTCAAAGACTTGTGGATTACCCGGGCAAAGTCCACAGCTTTCTTGGACATAATAGCGTAGATGAGGGTGGCCCGTTCCTTGTTTGCCTCTGATCGATTGGTACTCGGTATTAAATTGAATCGGATGAAGTCGAGCCAGAAAGCAGCCTCGGGTAATAGAGCCCTACGGGGGACATGAGCTTCTCCGGGTACCCATTCCCACCCCTCTCGGCCAATAACCCGCAAAATATCCGACAGGCTAACTCGGAGGCGCCCTGCATTGTAAAGAGTGGTGAACTCGCATGTCTGAGGGGTCGGGGTGCCTATGCTCTCCCTAATCTGTCTCAACTCATAATTGACATGTTTGCCCCGGACCAAAAGGGTAGTCCCCAGCCATCCTCGTGTCTCAATCTCATCATAAACCCCGGAGCTGAAGAATTCCAGGACCCAAGGAAGATGAATGGCCTCGGGCTTTTGACAGAAAAACTGTAAGCGATGAAACTGTATCAATTCGTGCACAGAGGGCTGTCCCCGGGTGGTTAAATAGTGCTCCTTAATAAGGGTGCGGGGGGTGCTCAAACTCTGACACATAATTTGGACTTGGGGGTTTTCAAAACGGGTATTATCGGGAGTCTCGGGCTCATTAGAGGAACCCTCACCCACTTTTTTCTTACCCTTGGACGGTCTGTTGGTAGTTCTCGTCATTTGCAACAACAATGATCAACTTCTCAACTACTCAAATCAACCCAAATGCAACCAACCCAATACAACAATCGTCAACGCCCAACAACACACCAAAATCAGAGAGCAACCCACAATCTAGCAACAATCCACGGATTTAACCGATTCCTCAATTCTTTAAGCAATAATCCACAATTTAATCAACAAAATAGCATCCAATTTCAACAACAACAACCCACAAATTCAATTTCAACCCACAATTTGATAACAAAAGATCATCCAATTCAACAACAACAACCCTCAAATTTTTTTATTTTTTTTTTGATTACGATCCACAAATTCAATAGAAGTCCTCAAACAAAAAAAATTCAATCCACAATCGGATGAAGCCCCAAATAATCCTCAAAATATAATGTAAGGCACCTACTCGTCGTTTATGAATCGGAAATGGAAGAAGGGTAAAGCCAAAACTCACCTTTTTCCCCAAAAATTTTTCGCACCGAGTTGGATGTGAAGGAGAGGCCACTGTGCAGCGAGTGATGTTGATGGAAAGTGGCGGTGAAACACGGTGGAGATGGCCGGAAAAGGTGAGAGTGTCGCCGGAAATCGCTTGGGAGAGGAGTTGTGAAGAGTTTGTGAAGAATTTTGACCGTTTGACCCACAAATTTGTTTAAATCAGAAACGGGCGCCTAGGCGCGCGACACAGCGTACCTGGAATTTTTTACTTGTAATGCCCGCGCCTAGGCGGGCGTTGTTTCGGCGCTTGGGCGCCCCTTTCAGAACCGGGCGCCTAGGCGCCTGTTTTCTCGGCGCTTGGGCGCCCCTTTCAGAATCGGGCGCCTAGGCGCCTGTTTTCTCGGCGCTTGGGCGCCCCTTTCAGAATCGGGCGCCTAGGCGCCTGTTTTCTCGGCGCTTGGGCGCCCCTTTCAGAATCGGGCGCCTAGGCGCCTGTTTTCTCGGCGCTTGGGCGCCCCGTTCGGAAATATTTTGTAAAGAATTTCATTTCCTGTTTCAAAAGGGAAGAGACAAAACACTTAAAACACAAACTAACAAAGATGTAAGACTAGAAAATAAAGCAACAAACGGGATAATAAGGGAAAAAGAAAAGGAAACGGAAAGAAAACATGGGTTGCCTCCCAAGAAGCGCTAGTTTAGAGTCATTAGCTCGACTGAAAGCGAAGAATCACGAAGGGTCCGCGAGGATGAAGGACTCTTTGTCTCTTGGTCCATCCATCCCTAAGTAAGGTTTTAGACGTTGAGCGTTGACCAAGAAAGTATGTCCTTTATCTGTTGTAAGCTCAACGGCGCCGGATGGATAGACCTGGGAAATCAAAAATGGGCCCGACCATCGAGACTTAAGCTTCCCGGGGAAGAGTCGGAGTCGAGAGTTGTATAGCAACACCCGCTCTCCCTTGTGGAATTCCCGGGGGAGAATATGTTTGTCATGCCACATTTTGGTCCGCTCCTTATAGAGTTTTGCGTTCTCATAGGCAAGATGACGCCATTCTTCGAGCTCGTTGAGTTGTAGCAAACGTTGTGTACCTACACTTTGAGAGTCAAAATTTAGAAACTTAATGGCCCAATAAGCACGATGCTCGAGTTCAACGGGCAAGTGACATGTTTTGCCAAAAACAAGACGATACGGGGACATGCCAATTGGGGTTTTATAGGCGGTCCGATAAGCCCAAAGAGCATCATCCAATTTAAGGGACCAATCCTTTCTTGATGCGTTGACAGTTTTTTCTAAAATACGCTTAATCTCCCTATTCGAGACCTCCACTTGGCCACTAGTTTGTGGGTGGTATGGGGTCGAAATTTTATGCTTCACCCCGTACTTGGTCAATAAAAGTTCAAACTGCCTGTTGCAGAAGTGGGTGCCCCCGTCACTAATGATGGCTCGGGGAGTTCCAAATCGAGTAAAAATATGCTTCTTCAGAAAACGAGTGACAACCCGAGCATCATTAGTAGGCAAGGCCACGGCTTCCACCCATTTGGAGACATAGTCTACCGCAACAAGGATATATTTATTTGAACAAGAACTGGGGAAAGGGCCCATGAAATCCACACCCCATACATCAAACAACTCACACTCTAACATGCTATTTAAGGGCGTTTCATGATGTTTAGAGATGTTCCCCATTCGTTGACAGCGATCACAAGATTTGACATAATGATGTGCATCTTTAACAAGAGTAGGCCAGAAGAAACCTGATTGGAGGATCTTAGCTACCGTTTTGGAAGGCCCAAAATGGCCACCTACCGCCATATCATGACAATGAGATAGGATAGCATGCACGTCCGTTTCGGGTATGCAACGTCGAATTAAACCATCTGCACAAACTTTGAATAAAAAGGGTTCGTCCCAAAGATATTGCTTTACATCAGATAGAAATTTCTTCTTTTGATGAAAAGTGATATCCGGGGGAAGACGGCCCGTAACAATGTAATTGGCAAAGTTAGCATACCAAGGTGAAATTTTTTCAGAAATAGCAAGGAGGTGTTCATCTGGGAATTCCTCACGAATTGGTGTCTCATCTAACGGATCATTCACTAGCTCTAATCGTGAGAGGTGGTCGGCTACTACATTTTCGGTGCCTTTCTTGTCTTTTATCTCTAAATCAAATTCTTGGAGTAACAAAATCCACCTAAGAAGTCTTGGTTTAGCATCTTTCTTGGCAAGCAAATATTTTAAAGCCGAATGATCGGTGTAAACTATCACTTTGTTTAGCACGAGGTAAGAGTGGAATTTATCGAATGCAAAGACTATGGCGAGTAATTCTTTTTCCGTGGTGGCATAATTCAATTGTGCATCGTTAAGAGTTTTACTAGCATAGTAAATGGTTCGAAATACCTTTTCCTCCTTTGGCCAAGGACCGCTCCAACCGCGGTGTCACTCGCATCACACATCAATTCGAATGGTAAGCTCCAATCGGGGGATGACATGATAGGGGCGGAAACTAAGCGTTCCTTCAAATCAAGAAAGGCCTGCATACAAGAAGAATTGAAATCAAAAGGTGCATCTTTAACAAGCAAATTAGACAACGGTTTCGCAATTTTAGAGAAATTCAAGATGAATCGCCTATAGAAACCAGCATGCCCGAGGAAACTCCTAACAGCTTTTACCGATGTGGGCGGGGGAAGTTTTTCAATGACCTCAATCTTGGCTTGGTCCACTTCGATCCCTTTTTGAGAGATCTTGTGGCCAAGTACAATCCCCTCCCGGACCATTAAATGGCATTTTTCCCAATTCAAAACAAGGTTGGTTTCTTCACAACGTTTAAGCACAACATTTAGATGAGCAAGACAGATATCAAAAGTTGTTCCGAAAACAGAAAAGTCATCCATAAAAATTTCAAGGAAATCTTCAACCATATCATGAAAAATAGCCATCATGCATCTTTGAAAAGTGGCCGGGGCATTACACAAGCCAAATGGCATCCTTCTATAAGCAAATGTGCCATAAGGACAAGTGAAAGTGGTTTTCTCTTGGTCCTCAGGATCTATGGCAATTTGATTATAGCCGGAGTAACCATCTAGAAAACAATAGAAATCATGCCCGGCTAATCGTTCAAGCATTTGGTCAATAAAGGGGAGGGGGAAATGATCCTTACGTGTGGCATCATTCAACTTACGGTAATCTATACATACACGCCACCCACTAATTATACGAGTTGGGATAAGCTCATTATTCGCATTCTCAATTACCGTTATCCCCCCTTTCTTAGGCACCACTTGGGTAGGGCTCACCCACGCACTATCAGAAATAGGATAGATTATACCTGAGTCGAGCAGTTTAATCACTTCCTTCTTTACTACCTCTTGGATTTGTGGGTTTGATCTCCTTTGGGGTTGGCGTGTAGGCTTGGTGGAGTCCTCCATAAGTATTTTGTGCATACATATCGCTGGACTAATGCCTTTGATGTCCGCAAGTTTCCACCCAAAAGCCCGTTTGTGAGATCTCAACACCGTCATTAATTGCTCTTCTTGTGATCCTGAAAGAGATGAGGAAATGATCAATGGGAGTGTTTCGTCATCGTTCAAGTACACATATTTAAGGTGGGAGGGGAGGGGTTTGAGTTCGAGAGAGGGGGGTTCTTCAATAGATGGGCGAGGTGATCCTGACAATGATCTATCAACTTTGATGAATCCTCCCGAATGAGAGGAAGATTTGTACTCCAAGCTTAGAACCTTTTCCACTAGATCATCTTTCTCCGAGTCCACTTGCATGGATTTCATAAGATTCTGTTCGAGAGAATTTTCAATTGTATTGTCCTGTAAATACTCAACAATCAAATGGTCAAATGTATCAATTCGATAACACGAGTCATGATCAATAGGATGTTTAAGGACTTTGTAAACATCAAAGGTAACTTTGTCATCGCCCACATTCAAGGTAAGCTTACCATTAGCAATGTCAATTACCGCCTTACCCGTGGCTAGGAATGGTCTCCCTAGGATTAATGGTACCTCCACATCTTCTTCCATGTCGAGTACTACGAAATCAACGGGAAAATAAAACTTGTCGACTTGGACAATAACGTCTTCGATTATCCCCTTGGGCCTCTTGATCGATCGGTCGGCTAGTTGAAGGCTCATTGAGGTCGGCTTGGGATTTCCAAGGCCTAGCTTTTTAAACAGTGAGTATGGAAGAAGATTGATGCTGGCCCCCGAGTCACATAACACCTTCTTGAATGATAGGGATCCAATCGTGCATGGGATTGTGAGACTCCCGGGATCTTGGAGCTTAGTTGGCAATTTATTGAGTAATACGGCGGAGCATTCTTCCGTGAGGCACACCGTCTCATTCTCTTCCCACTTCTGCTTGTTGGAGAGTATGTCCTTGAAGAACTTCACATAATTCGGCATTTGGAGAATGGCGTCAATAAACGAAATATTAATTCTCACTTCCCGAAGGATTGCCAAAATTCGAAGAAAGCTCGGATCCATCTCCTTTTTCTTCTTTTTGTGAGCATTTGGGAAGGGGAGACGAACTTCGATAGGGGGAGAAAGCGTTGGATTAGACGGATGAAAACCCACTGAAACAGTAGGCGGCGCCTGGGCGCGTATATCGGCGCCTAGGCGCGGATCTGTTGGCGCCTGGGCGTGCATTTCTGGGCGCTCGGGCGCGGGATGCAGAACATATGCATCTGGCAGGTTTGTAGGTGGCGCCTGGGCCCGTATATTGGCGCCTAGGCGCGTATCTGTAGGCGCCTGGGCGTGCAGGTCGGGGTGCTCGGGCGCGGGAAACAGAGAATTTTGTCCAGAACAGGGTAGATCAGGCGCCTGGGCGTGAATGTCGGGGCGCTCGGGCGCGGATGTACTGGCAGTGTCATTCTCCAATTGTTTGCCACTTCTCAAGGCTATGGCATTGCATTGGGCCTTCGGATTCTTTTCCGTGTCGCTTGGGGGAGTCCCCGGGGCTCGACCGTTAACCGCATTAGAAAGTTGCCCTACTTGTGTTCGCAAATCCTTCATCTCCATACACATATCCTTTATCATACCCCGAAGTTCGTTGAAAGATGTATCGGACTTTTTCATGTGAGCATCTAGTTTCTCATCGATTGTGGGAGGTCGCATTTGCACTTGACCTTGACCTTGTCCATTGAAATTGCCTTGCCTCGGGGGTGGGTTATTGAAGGGTGGTCGTGGAGCTTGATAGATCCCCGGTTGTGCGTTCTGTGCGGGGTTGGGCCTTTTTGGAAAATTCTCGGGTATATGAAAGTTCACCCAAGGTTTATTTTGATTCCCCACATAATTAACATTGCCAACCTCCGGTTCCAAGGCTACTACTTCCTCTACTACTTCCTCAATACAAGCAACCTTTTTAGAGGATGAGGCCTCTTCATCGTCGGGGTAAAGCTCGTCTTCTCGGGCCAACTGTTCGACTTTGTCCCATACACTTTGACAGTCTAACCCAAGGAGATCTCCTCCCGCACCCGCGTTGAGTCTATGCCGAATACGTGACCTAACCCCATCATAGAAATGGAGTACTTGTTCATTCAACCCAAAATTATGATCGGGACAATTACGGAGCATGCCCTTATATCTAGCCCAAGCCTCGGCTAAAGATTCATTGCTCCTTTGCCTAAACCCTTTTATATTACTCCGTAGCTCATTGATTTTTGAGGGTGGAAAGAATTTATTTAAAAAGGCATCGACCAACTCACTCCATGTTGTAATAGATTGTGGAGGTAAGGATTTGTACCATGTTGTCGCCCTATCCTTCAATGAGAAATGGAAGACTCTTAGACGAATCGCATCAAGATCTCGTGGGTGATATTGAATGGTCACAAGAGCCTCATCTATGGTTTCCAAATGAGCGTGTGGTGATTCGTGCGGTTCTCCATAGAAAGGATCTCCTTGCACCATATTAAAAATGTGAGCCGGAATGTGGTAGTTTGGTGTGAAGAAATTAGGCACGACTACGGGCCCCGGAATGGTATGGACCCTAGGTGGTAAGCTACCCCGAACCGACGGGAGTTGTGGAGGAGGTACCGCTTGCATGGCTTGTAGAACACCTTGTAACCACTCCCTAGTTTCCGGTGAGTTCATGTCCGGGAAATTTCCATTTGGGTTTTGGTTGAGATTATTGGCCATTTCTCTTGCTCGCCTACTAGTCCTAAGAACTCGTTCAATTTCGGGCTCCAACTCGTATAGAGGCTTGTTTGAGGAGCGGGTCATGCACCTCAAGAACCTAACAATTAAATACAAGAACAAAATTAGACTAATCACGAAAATAAAAGAAAATCAAGAAATAAACGAAAACTAAGAATTATAAAAAATGTAAACGAAAATAAAAAAAAACTAAAATAAACAAGTCCCCGGCAACGGCGCCAAAAACTTGACACGCTAAAAGCTAACGTGCTATGATAGCAAGTGCACTAAACATGTGTAGTAATAAGTGGACAAAAAGTCCGGGTTGTCGAACCACAAGGACTTGAATTCTAGTTAATGATTTTCGATAAAAGATAAGACAATTAAAGTAAAGTGCAAGAAAAAGATTAAACAAACGAAGAACCAAAGAGAAACGTACTATAGATTTAATCTCACGTATGATAAAATGACTAAGGCACATGCTACAACCGAATCTACTCGTCAATATATATGAGCTACTCTTCGAATTATTAGACTCCTATTGCTTTGGTGGAAACTCCTAAATTAACTATTACCCGATGTCTCGGCACATAATAATCCTATGATTAATTGACGGTTCTCTAAATATGTCTATCCGAGAATCTAATCAAAAATCACGCATTAACGTTCTAGAGCTTCCCCGAATGAATCCGGCTAACAACACCCGGGAATCTTTACCTATTTCTAGGGCAATCCCTCATTTGTTTCGGATGATGTGTTAATTCTCTTACACCCTAATCTATTTTCTCTCGAACAACTAGATTAGGCAAGATAGCAAGCATATGGTGATCAAACACATGATTGGAATAAAAGCATAGAATTAACACACAAAGCAATAGGAGAATTAATACAAAGAGCAACTTCACATATATTGATTCATAAATTTGGCCTTCACATGGCCTTAGTTCTACAATATTAGCCTCTCATCAAAGCCTTAAGAAAATCTAATACAAACATATACATACTCATGGAAATAAACATGTAAATGCAAATAATTAAAACTCCCTCAATTGATTGATGATGGATCTTTGCTCTCTTGATCTTCAATCCTTAGCTCCTCTCTCTTTGTTCCCCTCCAAAAGTGCGGAAGAAAATGGTGATGAATGATGATGAGTGAAAAGTGATGGCCAAAATGCCTCTCTCTCTCTCCTCCTCCAAGATGTGTCGGTCAATTGTGCTCAAAAATGCCTTAAGAAGACCACAACAAATCAGCTCCTAGTGTGTGTCTCCCCTAGTGTGTCCTCCACTACTCTTAAAGTGAGTAGTATAAAATTCCCTAAAGTAGATCTATTAAGAAACATACTTATGACATCCCTCTCATACATGTGATGACCTCTTGGCTTTAAATGTTCCATTCCCCCATCAAATGATGATCTTTTGGCTGAAAAGAATCTCAATTCGGGTGTGGACACGCCTAGGCGTGGCATTACGGTGCTTGGGCGCGGGATTCAGAATGCTGAAATTAAATGCAATGTATCCTGCGCAGCAATCGTATTTCATTCATAACTTTCTCCACGAAACTCCGATTTGGATGATTCAAGTCCTCATTTGAAGCTAACACATAGTTCTACAACATTGTAGAAGGGAACTTCATCCAATTCGGCCTATAAACATACGGAAATAGCGCTCGAACGTGGAAAGTGGTGTAGATATGGCGCTCGGGCGTGGGCAAGATGGCGCCTAGGCGTAGGGGTGCGTAGCAATTTGGCCTAAACTTGTTTTATACGTCATTTTTCATCCCGTTCTTTGATTGTATCCATTTAAGACCTGAAATCACTTAATGCACGAATTAAACGCACATGTGGCAAAAATCAAGCGATAAATGAACCTAAGACATAAACGCAAAGGGGCTTAAAAACACGTAAAAATGCCTCTTATCAATCAGCTGTTACGTCTGCTGCTCTGTCATCTTCACATGAAGGGTTGGCCACAGGAGGAGTTCGTTTGACAGCTGAGTGCTTCGTCATCTCTGATTTATGTTTTCCAACTGATGATTTGGATTTTCCAAGAGACTATTTAAGCAAAGAAAACCAACGTGAATGTTACAAACCAAAGTATATTTAGTAACCTTATACAATTGTTATAATTTATTAATGGCTAGGTATTAATAATTACGTACCGATGCATCACTGACAGTGATAAGACTTTTAGGCCAAGCAACAATGTATCCCACAGCCTCAAAAACTGTGAACACTCCTTCATCAGCGAGAGGGACTGGTAGGGGTGCAATATCTTCAATTGCAATGTCAATCATCACTTTCACAAGCAGGTGGGTGGGTAATGGAAGTGTATGCAGCGTTCTATCATCTGGTCGATTGTACATTTGTCCTTTAGGCACCAAACGAAAAGACGGTGTTGAAAGTGACAATTGACATGGCGCCACAACCTACATATAAAATATATATATATATATATATATATATATATGTACCATTATATTAGAAAACTTTGTGTATTTTAATGAATTGCAAGTTATATGATCACTTAATAATTTCATATCATTACCTGAGGAAGGTTCTTAACTGGATTTGGGCAGCTATCTTTCAAAGAAATAGCCTCATCTTCATGTGGCTGCTGCGACCCAGACGCCTTATGCTCGTCAAACTCGCGTCGCAATGAGGATAGTGATACAGTGAGCATGTGCACCATGTTTTTCAAGTTATCAATCTCCTCATCATTAGAAGGCTTTTTGTCAATAAAATAGTGTTTTTGTGATACCCCAAAGCCTACTCCCCTAACGCGACCCGAATGCTCCTTCTTGTTAAGAGGTTTAGCAAATATATCATTCCGGGTCCTCTCGCTTCCACTATTGCTACCCTCATGTGATAAGCACTCCTGTAATAATACATTTAAAAATTAGTGAACTTTGTTCTTATAAAAAAATTTCAAAAAAAACATACAACACATGATATAGCTAAAATTGCAAATAACTCACAATTTCATGCACTACTCTTTTAACATTGACATTATCAATGTTATGCTGGCTGTCAGAATGTGCAATCCTCCACACGAGTGCTCGTGTCACGTCTGTTAAACGAACTACATACCTCAATTTGCTCCAGTTGAGCATATCCAACACGTGATTTCCTATAGGGATATTCAGGGTCCTTTGCTCTTTCCTGATTGTCCCTACTTAATTGTTGTTCATTACATAATCAAAGCATTAGTCAATATTCATATAAACGCAATATGCAACAAATGAAACCGTAAATTAAAATAATTACCAGGAAAGGTTCACTTTTCCGTATATGTAAAAACGCTGTCCAATCTTCTTGAGATATATTATATTTTTGGGGTGGGCTGGAATTAATATTCCCATTATCATCCTCTACCCACACTCTGCTCAAGAAGCTCCTGAAGTTTCGCGCTAGCTTTCCAGCTTCGGCCATGACAAATTTTTGTCTACTTTCTTCAATATCAAAGGCCAACTATGAAAAATAAACAACAAAGTATATATGAAATTATAATTTTGACAAAATTGAATAAACAAAAAATACATTAACCAATTAATTATAAACATGATAATAACCAACTTACAGCTATTTCATTCCAAATTGCTGATTTTGTTGCTTCCGAGACATGTCGCCAATCACTGATGGTAATCGGCACCCTGTCACGAGCTATGACTCCAATGTAACCAACAAATGTTGATTTATTTGGGTCAATTGGTTGGCCATTCCGATTCCAGCCCAACATTCTAATCTTTCACCCACAACAAACCCAAAATGTCCACATTATATAATTCACAAAACCCCCATTTAACATAACATATATATAACTACAATCAAGAAATTAACATATAACCCACATTATATAATTCACAAAACCCAATTAATATAACATATATGTATAACAACAATCAAGAAAGTAACATATAACCCACATTATATAATTCACAAAACCCCAATTAACATAACATGTAAAGAACAACAATCAAGATATTAACATATAACCCACATTATATAATTCACAAAATCCTAATTAACATAACATGTATATAATAACAATCAAGATATTAACTTATAACCCACACTATATAATTCACAAATTCCCTAACAACAATCAAAATATTAACATATAACCCTAATTTCATAACATATATAAAATATACACAACATATATATATATATAAGTATATACCTACAAAGTGAGAGAGAGTCGAGAGAGAGATGAACGGCGGCGGCGGCGGCGGAGGTATAAGGTGTTGGTGGTGGCGGTATATGGTGGGTGTGGTGGTGGGGCCGATATATGTGGCATGTGTATATATATATATATATATAGCTAGAGATATAGAGTAGTAGAGAGAGAGAGAGAGAGAGAGAATAATGGTGGTGGTGGTTGCGGCGGTGGGAGTGGCGGCGGTGGTGGTGGAGGAGGTGAGTGAGAGAGAGAGAGATGAGTGAGAGAGAGAGTTGAGAGAGAGAGAGCGGTTTATTGGAAAATCGTTGTAACCGGTCCGGACCGGTTACAGCGGTTTTCCAATAAACCGCTGTAACTGGTTCCCGGCGAAACCCTATTACAGTTGTTCACCAAAAAACCGCTGTAATAGACCCCTCCGTTCAGCGGTTTTCTAAAAACCGCTGTAATAGGTGCGCTGTAATAGTGTATTTTTGTAGTAGTGGTTTAGGACCAACGTACCAAACACATGAAATCAGATTTGCATTTTGTAGGAGAACGTGTTTCTCTTGATGATGTTCGTGTGTTACATGCCCCGTCTTCCAGGCAATTTGTAGATATTTTTACGAAGGGTTTGCCATCTTCTCTTTTTATGGACTTTCAATCTAGTCTCAACGTTCAAGACCCTCACGTTTCGACTGCGGGGGAGTGTTATAGTTTATATTTGTTTAGTATTCCTTTCATATTAGATGTCTATTGTTATTTCCTAATTTACTATTTCCTTGTAATCTCTATATAAACCTAATTAGTTATCAATAATATTCAAGGAGATTTATACATTAACAGATAGTTGCATGAAAATAAGATTTATAGAAACAGAAATTAGTCATGGTAAGCGATAGGGAAAACGTTGTGAAACTTGCATCATGATGCTCACACATTCAATGATAACTAGTATTTTTATTGTGACGGGGAGGGGAAAAAAGAAAAGATGATTGAAGTTAAAACAGAAGTTTGATGATTTTGAAAGTACAGACATACATTTGTGTATACTCTAAATCGCTGAGGTGATCCGTATAATTGGCCCTATATGTATATGTCTTGAACGAACCAATACACGATATGCATGCACAAGATTTTATCACTGTAATCACTATGAACTTTTTCGTCAACTTTATGAAGAATTGATTGGCTAATATTGCAATAATTGTCCCACGGGATAAAAAGAAGGGTGATTTGAGTTGTTCTTCATGTTAGAATCTTTAGCCTAAAGGTGAAATAAAGGATGGTTCTCTCGTGATCTCATATGTTAAATAATCCACATCTCATCATACAAATTGACTTGAAATTTTGTTCCCTTGTGATTTTATCCATAATTTCTCTTTTGAAACAAAGATTGTCCTTGCTTTCACTGGAGTTGAGCAATTCAATTTACAATCTTCATTCTTCGTTTTCACTTTTATTTAGCAATGCAAATAAGTGGTAATATTCCTGTTATACATGGTTCAACAATCAAATATCAATCGGTTAAAGAGATTAAACGTCAGATTTTCAACAACCGATCTCACCTTGGAAATGTAACAGGATAATTTTTAAAAATAAAGTTCCAATCACATACAAAAATGCGTTTAAAGAACGAGATCGAGCTGGAGATATCAAAAAAGAAACCTGAAATCAAACACGTATGATTCAAGCAAGAGTAATACCATTAATAACGAAAACATAACAAAGATGACTGATAAGTCCTATACTCAAAATTTAATGAAATAAGAAATAATCCATATATTTTTTTAAATTTAATTTTGATTATCAGTACAATGCATGCACCTTGAGACAAACTAGTATGATTCGGTGAATTAGTCAAAACCCAAATGGAATTTTGGTTAACAGATCAATGATGAATGCAAATGATTCCTTTTCTCCATTAAGTAATTAGTTAGCCACAATAACATTGCTCAATAAACAGGAAAACACTGAAGCAAAACAGGGGATTAAATTTTCCATGTATGTTTTCGTACATGAGGGCCATCAAGTAGCTGTAGTTGGATTTAACATAAATTTGAGATTTGGCTTGAATTAACTATTTTAATTACTCTTGTATGTCGAAGACAAAGTATCTTTGACTTAGTTTAATCTGTTTTGGGATAATAAAAAATTATTGCGTTTAGCTGCTCAAAATTAATTTCGTATGATTGAGAAACTAATGTTTAAGTGAGTACATAAATAAAATTTAAATTTGAAATATGGGAGTTCCTATAACAGTCAAAAGTGGCTATTTAGAAATTGGAAACAATTGAATATCACTTTATAGAACTCAACCAAATTAATTTTAAAGAATATGAGAGACTTGCATCTTTTTATGTTTAGACTAAAATACCACACACGCCCCCTATCCCATCAAACTGAGTTCGGGACTCCACACACCCCGCCTCCTCCAACTAACTGGGTTCGGGGCTCGGGCCCATGAGTGTGCCACGAGTTTGGTCTTAAGCCCGCTCTTATGTATCATTTTAAGCGAACAAATTAAAAATAAAATTTGATTTCTTACATTTAACGTGTGACAGTTCTATTGCTCGGTGTCCAACAAGAGGCATGGTGAACGAACTGGATTAAGAGGTGGGTCCATACAGTCAACAGTGATCGTAATTGTACGAAATTGCACATGTTCAGTCCAAAGGGTGTTGTAATTTGAGGATTGACACATATTGAGTTAGTTGTGAGGGACACAACGGATCAATAGGTGAAAGTCGGAAAAGAATAAAAACACAAAAGGAGAAATAAAGCATAAACAAGACAATATTCTTCTTGATGGAAATCCAAACTAAGAGCATCTCCAACCCAAAAACACAATAGTGCAAATTTTGTACCATTTTAATATTGTACAGTAAATTTACTTCAACCCATAACTCTATTTTAAACAGAAAAAATAATATTCTCTAAAATATTTCTTTTTACACATATTTTTATACTGTGCAAATGAACAGTTGTACACCAAATATAGCGTGCCACTGTTCATTTGCACCGAATTTGGTGCAAATAATAGCATGGGTTGGAAAGCCCAACGTACACCAAAATGGCCATCTCCAACCCGGCGTGGATTGGAGATGGTCTAAGGGCAAAAAATCACTTCCAACGAGATCATATTAACTTATCTAAAAGTGATTCAACAATTACAAGTTGAGTTCTCCAATTTATAATAGTAGAGCAAAACGAAACCCTATCACACTAGAAAATTCAATCCTAATAAAAGGGAACAAGTCTAAAGTGTTAGGTGTATGCCCTTAATGCCTGCAAGGAATTAGATTGAGTAGGGTTCTGATAAGTTATTTGTACAAACTATTTATCGTTTCTATTTATAGAATAAATGTTTTGATTTTATTCATGTAAATCTAATGGCATTTAAATGTGTTGAACAAATAAGTCCATGAGATTTGATGATAGACTTTCCACCTCTTATGGAAAAGAGGAGGCACTGGAAGAGTCAAGTACTTAATTTCTTAAACCGGGAGTTCACGAGTTAAGGAATTTTAATTGGGTATTAAAATTCAACTCGTATGACACCTTCGTTCACAAGGAAGTGCTAGTCGTACACTGATTAGATAGTGAGAGCTGGTGTCATGAATATGATTAATGGAATTAACATATTTGAACTCGACTCGCATTAATCCAATCACATGGGTATTTACTCTTTGACAGTCAATGATTGAGATTACGATTGCGATAGTATGTGTGAGCTTTAGACCTGAGGGGTCATTTATAATGTGCTTGTAGTATTGGATATGTTATCAGAGTAATTAGAACCGTATCACTTGATAAGTGGGGTCGACCTCAAAGTACAATCCACATGGTACATTCGACATTGTAAGATAATTGCCAATATGGGATTCACCGTCTCGACAGTAACCGAGTATGTAACCTGTACGATCATAAGTGATAGAAATTACTAAGTCTTTGGCCAAAGCAAATAAACTAAACTAGCGATGGTCACTAAGGGTAGTTTGGTAATTTCACATTACTATGATTACTGAGTACAACATCAAGTTATATGAGTTTGACGTACCATGGTTCTTACTTGATCCGGTCACGTCGCTTAAGAGTTTATACGCATATGGTAGTCGTAATCAAGGTTCGTGATGACATGTTCATCTCATATTCAATTGGGTTACGATTTGGTTCCACGGTGTTGGTTAGGTGACGACCTTATCCTTTGGAATCCTCCCATTGACAATTGAATCGAGCCTAGAGAGTCACGCTATGTGAAGAAAATGAATATTTCCATGCTAAGGGTATTTTGGTAAAATCACATTAGATGTGAAGTGACTGACGAAATGGATGGCATGATTTAATTAAAGATATTTAACTGGATCAAATAAATAAATTAAATCATATTAGTTCATAAGTTAAATTAATTGAAAATTAATTTATAAGTTGAATTAAATTAATTAGATTAATTCTAATTAGATTAAAGTAATTAATTATTTGTCAATTGGATTGGACTTGGATTTAAATAATTGCACATGGACTAAGATGGAACAAAGGCCGGAAGCCCATCCAAACTAGGCCTAGCGGCCGCCGCCCTCACTATATACATAGGGGTTTTGCTTATATGAATAAGGGGCGAATAGCAATTTACCTCCCTGTGAAACTTCGGAAATGCAAAAAAAAACCCTGTGAAACAAAAAAGATCAATTTAACTCCCTCAGTAAAATATAATGAAGCATCCTACCTCCCTACGCGCGCCACTCGCGCATTTTGAGAGTGGTTATGAAATTAAGACCATCTTACCCCTATCTAATAACCATTGGATCTAACTGATAGAAATCAACGGTTGAGATTAAATAAATATATATTATTCAATAAAATTAATATCAACCATTCATTTTTATAGAGATGGATGGTCCAGATTTATCTAGTTATATGAATTTCTTTTATATATATTTTTTTAATATTTAACTTTTATAATTAATATATAATTTTATAAATTAAATACATAATTAAACTTATTAATATAAAGTTATTATATATATATATATATACACAATATATGTTATTTGTGTATATATGTATATATACACAATGAAGAGGAGTGAACAGAGGGCAGGAGAAACCAGGCGGCAGCGACGAAGGTTGGGGAAGGTAGGGCAGACGGCGGCAAAGGTGGCGACGATGATGGTGGCGACAGGCAATGACGACGGCGATGATGACGATGGTGTTCGAGCAAGGGAGGCGGCAGATGCCGTTGGTAAGTGTGGGGAGGATGGTGACTGGTAGCGCTTTGGCTAGGGATGGTGGCACTGCAGCAGTAGCGGCGGAGATTTGAGAGGGCCAACTTTGCAAAGATGGGTTGGTTTTGGTGAGCGGCGGAGGTTTTGGAGATCTGGGTCTAAGACTTGGGAGGTTGGTGACTCCGGCGGAAGCGTGTCTTTGAGCAGTGATGGCGGCGGTTATGGCGGCTTCGTCAAGGGGGTGCTCAAGCAGTGGCGTTGGCGGATTTGGCAACTCCGTTAAGGGGTTTTCTTGCTTGGGGATGGCGGCGATCGGAATAAGATGCAGGTGGCGGTGGTGGCGTGGGTGACTGATATGGTGGCCCGAGTTTGAATGGTTGGTGGTGAGGATGAATATGGTGTTAAGGGGAAAGAGTATGAGGGTTTAGGGTTTTGGGAAGATGGTGAATTGGGGAAGAAGATGAATGAAAATAAAAAACTAAAAAATAAATGAAATATTAAAAATTAAAAATTAAAAGTAAATAGAAAATAGAGACTTTATTGTAAATATCTTTAAAAGGCAAGGGCAATTTGGTCTTTTTATTAATGAATATAGGTGAAATTTGTTTAGGGAGTCAGTGTGCTTTACCAAAAATTACTAAGGGAGTTAAACTGACCTTTTTTGTTTCACAGGGGTTTTTTTGCATTTTCGAAGTTTCTGTTAGGATCGGTATGCCCCACAAGCGATGCCGGCGCAACGGAAGAAATAAAGTATATAAAACACATATATATCGGCATCCCAAGCTAGGGGGTCAAAGTAATGCACAATAAAAACTAATACAAGTAAAGGGGTTTTAAACCGATTACAAGATTCGGGGTTTTATTAAAGTGAGGGAGTAAAACCACAACACAAGGAAAACCACACCAAAAACTTTGGCTCTCATTTTCGAATCCTGACCTCAACATGGAGGGGTTCGAATCAAACCACCATAAGCTCCTAAAGAAAGAAGCCTCTACAAGGACACACCTCAAGTAAGTTCATACCTTAAGCAAGAGATTGGCTAGATATATGCTCTAAGGAAATGGAGTCTATGTAGTGAAAGGTGGAAGACAAGAAGAGTTACTAAAAGAAATATCTATGGAAGATAATCTTTTACAACTAATCTTCAAGAAGAAGTTCTATAGAAGAAAGTCTTCAAGAATCACAAGAGAAGCTAGAAAAATCTAGAGATGAAGAACTAAGCTCTAAGCTTTTTTTTTTCTTTTTAAGTTTTCATCAAGTTTTAAATGAGAGCAAGAACACTTCCTTTTATAGCCACCAATTTTCGGTCATATGGTGTTAGGTAGAGTAGAAGACTTGTTTTTCTTCACCTACCACCTCATTCTCACCTACCATTCCATTCTCAACTACCACCACATGTGTAAGAGAATATTTTTCATTTTCTTCTTCATTTAAAAAACATCACAAGTCAAACTTTGACTAGCTTTGAATTTCACTCTTGTGACTTCATTTAATTAAGTCCAACTTAATTAAAATGACTCCCAAGTCTTCCAAGACTTGTTAATTAAATAATTTTCATGATTAATTAATAGTAAAATTAGTAGCTTAAATAAATTCCCGGATAATAATAATTTCCGTTAATGATTAATCTCCAAGATTAATTAATAGAAAAATTATTTTCCCAAGCCTACTAATTAAAATGTCTTCCACTTAATCAATTTCACTTTAGTGCTAAATCGGATTAATATTCACATAGTAATTGAACTTTCTTGAGTAAGTGTGTAACCCCATTGTAGGTTCGTTCATGTACTAGTAGTAGGAACAAAACCCCGTTGTGCCTTTGCAATTTTCATTGCTAGATTTAATTACTCCAAGTATTTTAATCCGACCAAGAATTAATTACCGATTAATTCATGGTTCCTACAAATCAAGGTTAGTACTAGCCACGCGCCAAGAAGACCTAGCCATGAACCATTATTAGGTGACCTTTCCGCATTACGATTTTCGCATAAGTAAAATCCTTCCATCAAATATCCCGATCGAATCTAGGACTTGGATGTCAGTCGAAATCCCAATAACTCGATTCTATGTATATCGATCTAAGTGACATTGACGAATTTATCAATCGAGCGAGGAAACACTGCGCCTCCTTATTGATACTACTCCGGCCGGAGGTTCCCATGGTCAATACACTGTGAAGTACATAGGATATGCGCCGATGCTAATGATCAGTGACGGATTCTCTCTTGGCACTCACGCGCCTCCGTACATAACCAGACTGGACCCAATATGCCCCACTTTATGACTCACCTGGAATCGTGTGACAAATCTAAGTACAGTGAGCGATGCACGAGACGACCAATGGTGCCTCAAGTCATGAGGACCAATCTTATGCCTACGTAACCGAGGAGATTCCAAATTCGACATTGACTCGAATATGGAATCTCGGCGGGGTTGTTCAGTTTACTCGATCCCAACGAGAACCCACATACATGCACTGATGTACACCGTATCAGTATCAATGGAATAGGATACACTCTCCAAGAGTGTGCATTGTACGTGCAAGTCTTTACGAGTCATTGATATCCCTGTCTCAATGATTCTATGACTTGGAACATCTTTAAGACCACAACCTTAGAGACGTATTCCATGATTGGCCTCCCCGATACCAAACACATCTCATAGCTTAAGAGTGATCTAGGGGACTTTATCTAATTGAATAGAATGATAAGATAAAGAAGAAAATGCCATTTATTAAATTACTTGACAAGATACAATATAAGACTGTTTAAAGAGTAGGCTACTACGCCCTACAAATGGCGCACCAGGCACCTAACTCTTTCAGTTTCACAGGGAGGTAAATTGCTATTTGCCCTATGAATAAGTATTCAGTCAGTGTTAGAACTCTACACACAGAATTCATTGTTTCAGAATCTGACTTTGAGCCAAAGAAACCTAGAGCAATAGGAAAGACAAAATTCCCTCCCTCTCTCTCCAACTAGCCGTCGCTGCCATTGTTGTAGGGAGGAGATCGGAGCTTTTCTTAGAGAATTTTTCTTCCGCGTGATTATCTAGATGCAGAAGTCTGAGGTTGCTATTGATAATTAAGAATTTTATTGTCAAGAGGTAATTCGATTATTCTCTTTCATTATTCGTTCTTGTTGCGTATTTATCAATATCATGAATATCCCTGGATTTGATTCTCGGTGTGATTGGGATCAAAATTTTATCTTCTAGACCAAATCACAACAGAAAGCACTAGAAATCAGAAAGGAAAGAGAAAACCAAAAAACGCATCTGCTCAGAAGTTCGCCCACTCCCCGATGTTACGGCGTTGCTTTGCCAACGTTGTGCTTTCCCAATAACATGTGAACATCGATGTCGTGGTGTTCTGTTGACTCCGCGACATTGTGACCTTCTTCCAATGCCACCTGTTGTTGTCCGCTTTGTTTTTTTTTTTCTGCCTTTTTATCCCATTTCTACTTCTTCCAACCCTATTTTTGATCCGGCTTCTCTAACCCAATAATCTCTCAGTTGGACATTGAACAAAAAACTTGAACTCAACTTGACCACACCCTCAAATAAATCCCGATCTAGATAGTACATTCCCAAAATCAATGGCGATCAACTGAGGCGCCACTCTGCCTGACCAATTCATCCGCCTCATTGCATGCCACTTGACGGAGTCTCATTTTCTCAATTGTGTACAATATTGTCCCTTTTGAACCCCTCGCCAATACTCTTTTTTCTTTGGCGATGACCAAGATCCACCACTGAATAAGTGGTATATCTCTCTCAGTCCAATTGACCCATATATACAAGGTTCATCCTAAGACCCGAAACATGGTTCACAACCTACAACCGAAGTTTCACTCCCTTTCCATCCTCAATATAAGCATCACATTTACCCAATGTTTTCAAGGATTTATCTTCCCCTATACAAACTTTTTCAAACTCATCTGAAGCGTAGTTAGACAACATTCTCTTTCCCGTTGTAGAGTATCGCTTGGAGTTCAAAATCAAAGTATCCATTGGATTAACGATACAATATACCTATGCATCAGCATTATTGTCTGTCATTGCATTTGTTGACCCATCATCCTGATTTTGTTTCCCATCCTTCTTTGCCTCCTTCCACTGATTTTGGTAATGCCCTGTCTTCCCATAGTTAAAATAAACAATGTGATCCTTGCTTATTTTTTAAGGTGTCCGAATTAATTGTTTCTCCTTACAAAACTTAATGCTCCTGGTATATGTTCCCAAATTCCCTTCTGCGAATCTCCTCACTCAGAATCATATCCCGGATTTTTTAAAAACTTTAAAGTTTTGTCCCAGGTTGAGTTGCTAACCATAGTCACAATAGCACTCTAACTATTAGGTAGAGACGATTGTAGGATCAAAGTCTGGATCTCATCATCAAACGTGATTTCCACCAAACTCAACTGAGTCAAAATCACGTGAACTCATTGATATGGTGTGTCATAGAACCACCATCCCTGGTCCCCAAATTAAACAGTCTACACATCAAATATACCTTGTTGGAGGTGGATGCTTCTCGTACATATTTGATAGCGTCTATATCAAACCCATTGTCATCTTCTCGTTAATAATGTTGAACGCAACATTCCTCACAAATGTCAATCAAATCACCCCCAAAACCTGACGGTCTAGTAATGCCCAATCTTCGTCCGCCATGTTATTCGAATTCTCTCCCGATAAAGGTTCGTGGAGCCTCTTTTGATAAAGGTAATCCCTAATCTACATCTTTCAAAACTCGAAGTCCCTGCCCTCAAACCTATCAATCTTAACTTTTCTCTACTCAGCTTCATTGCTCCCACAGGAAAAAATTCTTAGCTAAAACTAAGCTCTTGTGTTTACCCTCAAATTTGTTGGGATCGCCCCAAGGATGCTAGCACAGCAATGAAAAACAATAAAAAATACAAAGCATGCCCTAAACAGGGTTTGGTAGACATCGTACCATCGGATTCAAAAACCATACATAAGGTGTTTTCTTGTGTTTATCTTCTGAAGAACTTACAACAACAATCTTTTTTGAAGCGGACTCCACAAATTCTAATCCCTTGGATAGGTCTGCTCTAGCACTCCATGTCTTGCACCTCTAAGTTTATCGATACCTTAGTTCATTCCCTTGAATTCTTCTATCAGTGCTAGCTAAGAATATTTCAAAGCTTTTGGCTTATGGAGAAAAAAAGTTAGGAAACAGTGTTTTGGCTCTTATGTAGAGAAGAAGCTCTCACAATGTAGAGTAGTAGGCATTTTCTATGGGGAGGATACTTGTACATGTCCAAGTGGACAAGTTCCACTAGGTCAAGTGACCTAGAGGGCTTGTCTTCTTCTCCTTTGACTTTTGGGCCTAAATCATCAATTAATTAATTGGTCCATTGGCTTATAATTTGACTTGACCAAATTAAGTATTAATTAAGCTTAACTTAATTAAATATCCTATTTATTAAATTAATTCAATTAGATTACCAATTAATTTGTCTCCTACTTAATATAATAGTTCAATATTAAATTAGACACTTTATTTAATTAAAACCATTTAATTAATTTTATTCCTTTTTCCTTGATTAATTCATTCAAAATAATTAATCTCTTCATTAATTCTTAACGAATTAATTTAGCCAATAGGTACTACACTAAGTTAAGTGTGTGACCCCTTAAGCTCATTAACAAGCCAGCAATAGATCCTATCTCAAATGCTCAATTTATTATCTAAATAATTACTTAGGCCTTGAATTAATTTCACCAAATTAATTCAAGGCACCTATTGGTCATGAATCAATGTCTAGCAATGTAGCCTCGACTTCCTAGATGTTAATGATGAAAAGAAAAATCTATCCAGGTTATGATCTTCATGTGAGTTGAATCCTTTCATCGTTTTCCCATCTGAAGTCCAGGGTTAAGCGAAGGTCGAAACCTCAATAAATTCAGAAGGTATGACTATGATGGATATCTAATGACCTAGTCTTCTAAGCAGGGATCATCGCTCCCTCTTTTAAGTCATCGCTCAGATCAGAGGCTTTTATCAATAATTTAAATTTACACAATAGCATAGGAAATACCAGGTGTCACACCCTAGATGAATCTCATATCAAATGTCATCTAATCCGTAATACTGCCAGACTATACTGAAGCCGCCGTATGATTCTCTTGGAATGCACGTGTATATCAAAGTATAATGGGCAATACACATCCCAACTATGGCATCTCAGGTTAGATGACTAATCTCACACTACGAGACTAAGGCTCCGTATGGTTATGTTTTCTGAGTTAAATTCTGAGTTTTTTTTGGAAAATGTGTATTATAAAAATTCGTGTGAAAATATTGACTTTTATTGTTTGTTTGGATGTGTTTTTAGAAAATAATTGGAAGTGGTGTTTGATGTGACATAAAGTTGAATTTTATTGGGATTTGATATATGAAGTGATTGAATTAATTATGCATGAGTGTGTGTGTATATATATATATATATATATATATATATGAATGATTTGATATAAAGTATGTGTGTGTATATATATATACATACATATATATTTAGTTATTATAAAAAAGGGTGAAATGATTGGTTGTTGTATAGGAGAATGTGTAGTAGGATTTAAAATTTGAGTATTTTCTGTAGAATTTACCTAGAAGTGTGCATTTTCATTTTCTGGTGATCCAGAAAATGAAAATGCAATTCTGAAAACATAACCATACGCAGCCTAAGGATTTCAAATTCGATATGGAACCAATGAGGAATCCTTGCCTGATCGTTTAATCTAATACTCACCCTAGTATGGATCTGCATGCACTGACCTAGCGGATCAACGCACATGGAACAAAACACCTTCTTCTGAGAATGATACATACAAACAAGTCTTAACAAGACCATGATATCCCACATCTCACATTCTCTATGACTTGGAACAGGGTTTAGGATTATGCCCCTCGAGAGCGTTCCACAGTTGACATGATCGCTCCCCTAACCTTGTGTAATCGAGAAGATCTTTTATCTATACTAACAAAAAGTAAACAACGATAGTGAAGAGTGCCAAAAAAAGTGTAATATAAAATAAAACAAGACTGTCATAGTGTTTTCAAGTAAATAGCCAAGCTAACAAATGGCTCGCCAGATGACTAACACTATCAATCTCCTACTTGCTTTAGAGTCAATTGCCTATATATCTAAGACCCATTTTTTTCAGATGTCTTTGGAATATTTTTTGACTTAGTGACTTGGTGAATGGGTCTGCTATTTTTTATGTCGAGTTGACTCGTTCAACTCGAATGTCGCCTTTATCAACTATCTCCCTAATCAGATAATATCGCCTAAGGATGTGATTGGATCGCTGGTGAGACCTTGGCTCTTTTGCAATAGCTATTGTTCCATTGTTGTCACAATACATCAGTACGGGATCTACAATGGATGGAACTACATCCAGCTCCTAGATAAAGTTCTGCATCCATACAACCTTCTTCGTCGCTTCAGCAGCGGTTATGTACTCAGCTTCTGTGGTGGAATCAGTTGTCATCTCTTGCTCGGAGCTTTTCCAGCTTACGGCTCTTTGTTGAGTATGAACACATATCCTGATATTGATTGCAAGTCATCGATGCCTAACTGAAAACTAGAGTTTGTATAGAACTCCAATTCCAATTCTTCTCCGCCGTATACTAAGAAGAGATCCTTAGTATGTCTCAAGTACCTTAGTATTGATAAGAGGCATTTTTACGTGTTTTTAAGCCCATGGGACTTATGCTATGGATTCATTTATTGACGAAATCATGCCACATTTGCGTTTAAGCGGGGTGTTAAGTGATTACAGGTGATAAATTTGAGCATACGAAGAAACGAGGCAAAAAACGACGTATAAAACAAGTTCAGGCCAATTTGCTTTTGTCGTCCACGCCCAGGTGCCAGTATTACCACGCCCAGGCGCCGGACAAGATGCAAATAACGTCAACATTCTGCTGTCCACGCCTAGGCGCCGTACTGTCCACGCCCGGGCGCCGTATCTGCACCACTTTCCACGTTCGAGCGCTATTTCCGTATGTTTAGAGGCCGAATTGGATGAAGTTCCCTTCTACAATGTTGTAGAACTATGTGTTAGCTTCAAATGAGGACTTGAATCATCCAAATCGGAGTTTCTTGGAGAAAGTTATGAATGAAATACGATTGCTACGCAGGACACATTGCATTTAATTTCAGCATTCTGATAACGGCGCCCAAGCGCCGTAATGCCACGCCTAGGCGTGTCCACACCCGAATTTTGATTCATTTCAGCCAAAAGATCATCATTTGATGGGGGAATGGAACATTTAAAGCCAAGAGGTCACACATGTATGGGAGGGATGTCATAAGTATGTTTCTTAGTAGATCTACTTTATGGAATTTTATACTACTCACTTTAAGAGTAGTGGAGGACACACTAGGGGAGACACACACTAGGAGCTCAGATTTTGTGGTCTTTTTAAGGCATTTTTCTTCACACTTGACCGACACATCTTGGAGGAGGAGGCAGCTGGCCATTACTCTTCACCCATCATCATTCATCACCATTCTTCATCACTTTTGGAGGGGAACAAAGAAAGAGGAGTTAAGGATTGAAGTTCAAAAGCAAGGATACATCATCAATCAATTGAGGGAGTTTTAATTACTTGCATTTACATGTTTATTTCCATGAGTATGTATATATTTGTATTAAATTTTCTTAAGGCCTTGATGAGAGGCTAATATTGTAGAACTAAGGCCATGTGAAAGCCAATTTATGAATCAATATATGTGAAGTGAATTTTCGTATTAATTCTCATATTGCTTTGTGTGTTGATTTTGAGCTTTTATCACAATCATGTGCTTGATCACCATATGCTTGCTATCTTGCCTAGTCTAGTCATTCGAAAGAAGATAGATTAGGGTTCAATGGAATCAACTCATCATCCGAAACTAATGTGGAATTGCCCCTAGACATAGGTAAAGATTTCCGGGTGCGGTTAGCCGGATTTATCCGGGGAAACTCTAGAACGTTAATGCGTGGTTATTGATTAGATTCTCGGATAGACATATTTAGAGAACCATCAATTAATCATAGGATTATTATGTGCCGAGACATCGGGTAATAATTATCCAAGGAATTTCCACCAAAGCAATAGGAGTCTAATAATTCGAAGAGTAGCTCATCTATATTGACTAGTAGATTCGGTTGTAGCATGTGCCTTAGTCATTTTATCATACGTGAGATTTAATCTATAGTTCGTTTCTTTTTGGTTCGTCACTTGCTTACTCGTTTTATTGCAATCTACTTTTGTCCATTTTCATTAATCATAAACTAAAATTCAAGTTTCCGTGGTTCGACAACCCGGAATTTTTGTCCACTTATTACTACATACGTCTAGTGCACTTGCTATCATAGCACGTTAATTTTTAGCGTGTCAAGTTTTTGGCGCCGTTGCCGGGGACTTGTTTATTTTAGTTTTTGATTTTCGTTTACATTTTTCATAATTCTTAGTTTTCGTTTATTTCTTGATTTTCTTTTATTTTCGTGTTTAGTCTAATTTTGTTCTTGTATTTAATTGTTAGGTTCTTGAGGTGCATGACCCGCTCCTCAAACAAGCCTCTATACGAGTTGGAGCCCGAAATTGAACGAGTTCTTCGGACTAGTAGGCGAGCAAGAGAAATGGCCAATAATCTCAACCAAAACCCGAATGGAAATTTCCCGGACATGAACTCACCGGAAACTAGGGAGTGGTTACAAGGTGTTCTACAAGCCATGCAAGCGGTACCTCCTCCACAACTCCCGTCGGTTCGGGGTAGCTTACCACCTAGGGTGCATACCATTCCGGGGCCCGTAGTCGTGCCTAATTTCTTCACACCAAACTACCACATTCCGGCTCACATTTTTAATATGGTGCAAGGAGATCCTTTCTATGGAGAACCGCACGAATCACCACACGCTCATTTGGAAACCATAGATGAGGCTCTTGTGACCATTCAATATCACCCACGAGATCTTGATGCGATTCGTCTAAGAGTCTTCCATTTCTCATTGAAGGATAGGGCGACAACATGGTACAAATCCTTACCTCCACAATATATTACAACATGGAGTGAGTTGGTCGATGCCTTTTTAAATAAATTCTTTCCACCCTCCAAAATCAATGAGCTACGGAGTAATATAAAAGGGTTTAGGCAAAGGAGCAATGAGTCTTTAGCCGAGGCTTGGGCTAGATATAAGGGCATGCTCCGTAAATGTCCCGATCATAATTTTGGGTTGAATGAACAAGTACTCCATTTCTATGATGGGGTTAGGTCACGTATTCGGCATAGACTCAACGCGGGTGCGGGAGGAGATCTCCTTGGGTTAGACTGTCAAAGTGTATGGGACAAAGTCGAACAGTTGGCCCGAGAAGACGAGCTTTACCCCGACGATGAAGAGGCCTCATCCTCTAAAAAGGTTGCTTGTATTGAGGAAGTAGTAGTCTTGGAACCGGAGGTTGGCAACGTTAATTATGTGGGGAATCAAAATCAACCTCGGGTGAACTTTCATATACCCGAGAATTTTCCAAAAAGGCCCAACCCCGCACAGAACGCACAACCGGGGATCTATCAATCGGGGATCTATCAAGCTCCACGGCCACCCTTCAATAACCCACCCCCGAGGCAAGGCAATTTCAATGGACAAGGTCAAGGTCAAGTGCAAATGCGACCTCCCACAATCGATGAGAAACTAGATGCTCACATGAAAAAGTCCGATACATCTTTCAACGAACTTCGGGGTATGATAAAGGATATGTGTATGGAGATGAAGGATTTGCGAACACAAGTGGGGCAACTTTCTAATGCGGTTAACGGTAGAGCCCCGGGGACTCTCCCAAGCGACACGGAAAAGAACCCGAAGGCCCAATGCAATGCCATAACCTTGAGAAGTGGCAAACAATTGGACAATGACACTGCCAGTACATCCGCGCCCGAGCGCCCCAATATACACGCCCAGGCGCCTGATCTACCCTGTTCTGGACAAAATTCTCTGTTTCCCGCGCCCGAGCGCTGATATATGTTATTTTTACACTAGTTTTCCCCCGTTTATTGACTTGGTTTTGATTGTTTTCATGATAATTTGATGACATATGATGCTTGGACCCTTGTTTTCTCATATTTTCTAGAATAACATATCATTTGGAGAAAAGAACAAAAATTGAAGATAAATCATGCATAAAGATACAAACTGTCTGCGCAGTGCTAGAGTTTATGGAATAGATTTCTCTACCCATGTCCAAATTACACACTTCTTATACCAATGGAAATATAAGAGGCAAAGGTACATTTCTTATGTTGAAGACAAAGATCAGATATGTAGGGAAGGAGGTGAAAACGTCATCGGAAGAGACGTCTTACGATGGAGTTTTCTCATTCAGTGACTTGTGAGACAATTTTGTCATCTTTAACGTTTGATTTCGGCCCTAGTGTCTTCTGGAGAGTTGTAGATCTTTGTTTTAGGATTCTACAGCAACTTGAATCAGTGAATTCCGACATCGGTAGAGAAAGTTATGCGAAGTTTACCAAAACTGGCTGGAGCAGCAGGGGACGAACGCCGCGGCGTTCAACAAGCGAACGCCGCGGCGTTCACATGCAGTAGCCAACGCCGCGGCGTTCAACAAGCGAACGCCGCGGCGTTCGAGGCAGCGGGTTGGTCTATAAATACCCCTTTTAGCCATTTTTTACCCTAAGTCACCATAGATATCAGCAACCACACGAAAATAGAGAGAGAGGGAGCTTAGAAGAGAAGATTGAAGGTCAAAAACATGGAGAATTCAACAAGGAATCCACATCTCTACAAGAATTAGGGAGTTTTTACATATTTGTTTCTTGAATTTGTTCAAATCTCCTATGACTTGTATGATTTATATTTGCACTTTTGACATGAATATGAGCTAAACTTGTTTGATTGAGGCCATGGATAGGCCATTTATGTTATTTTGATTGTTGATTTGTTGGTGTTTATTGGATTAATTTTGGTTTTAGCTATGTATTCAATATTTGATCTCAATGCTACATTTGCTTGATCACCAAGTGTTTGATAAAATGCCTAGGTTAGAGATCGAGAGATAATAACCTAGGGAAGATATAAACATTGAATACCCTATAGTTAAACCGACTAGAGATAGACTCGGTTTCTTTAGGTGGCTTTCCATTCACGTGGGGAATTCCTAGACCTTAAATGCATCCTCGTTAATCGGGTTTTCATATAGAGATATATAGGAAATCGTTACCAAGGGTAGGGTTGCTATGCCAAGAGATTGGGTGGTACGTACGTTAGGGAATTTCGCCTTAGCTAAATCAATCTAATAATCCAATAGAACCTAAATCACAATCGAAATGCATAATTGGTTGAACCATGTGCCTTGATCGCTTCTCTCTATTGTTTCCTCCCTTTATTTGGTGTGACGTTGTCTTAGTTTATTTTCTAGTATTTATTAATTAGTTAATCAACCTTTCTATCGACCGATTTAACTTAGAATTGAGTAATATAGTAGTCTTGGTACTTAGATTATAGTTGTCCCTGCGGATACGATAAACCCGGACTTAACGTCCACTTTACTACTTACGCGACCTAGTTCTCTTGCTAGGATTTTGTCGTGTCAAGTTTTTGGAGCCGTTGCCGGGGACAACTATGGTATCTAATATCGAGATTCTCTTATTCGTTCTGAGCTTAAGTCAATTTTTTATTTTGTATATTTCTAGTTCTTGAAGATATGAGTGCTTATAACTTTCAATGGCCATGTCAGGATATGGATTCATCAATCACCACATCAAGCTCAATGCAAATGGAATCCTATGAGCCCACCTACCATACCGGTTGGATAAATCACCCAAGCTCAACATGTCAAAATAACATGATACATCCCGGTTGGATAAATCATCCAAGCTCAACATGGAGTTACAACAATGATGCAATGATACTTTCATCGGGGTTTGACCATGCCGGTAGCCTTCCTTACCAACAACATGATAGTTTTCATCAACAGGAGCTAGAGACGAGGTCTAAAATTGAGGCCTTGGGAAATGAATTTAGTGTATGGGTACAAGCTAGCATAAAGGAGGCAGAAGCAAGTTTCGAGGAGTCAGAAGCTCGTAGAAAGGAGTCGGAAGCTCGTAGAAAGGAAGTGGCAAGACTAGTAAATCAAGCAGTCAACTTATGGAAGGAGAGAACGCCTTGCACCATGGAGAGTAGCACCAAAGAGAATGAGGCATCCCTCAATATAGAAGTTGAACAAGGTTTTGATTTAGAACAGCAATGTCTACACCCTATCACTGAAGAAGAACCACCTCCAGAAACCATGTGTATCAAAATTGAGGTAAAAGCACCTGAGCACCCACGATTGAAGAAAGAGATTTTTGAAACCATTCCAAGACATGGCCAAGGAAGAACATTAGAAATCTTCAAGAACCCAATGTCGCCTACCACCATATCTCTCGAATTCTTACAAAATTGTATCAATAACCAGAGAGATAGAGTGGAGGAGGTTGAAGTCAAGGTTTACAACTCTAGTGATCCATTCGATGCATACTTTGAGAACCCAAGTGATACTACGGTCGAGAATGAGAAAATCAAAGGATATATAAATCACTTGGATGAACCACCATTTGAGTTGTCAAAACCAAGGCTAGGGGAGTATGGGACAACCGCATATGAGTTGCAATCATCCATTGATGATTCTTCGTCACTTCCTCTTAAACTTTCATCTTTACATTTCAATTATGTATTTTTGAATGAGACCTTATGCTCACTTCTAATTCTTTTATGTTGTGTGATAGAGGTTGGAGAGGAAAAGCCTCTACGTAACTGGAAAAAGCACAAAAAGGCTCGTCCATACAAAGTTGGCATTGCTCCTTATGATCCACCATGAGCAGTGCAAGGGAGTCGAGCTAATGACTATAAACAAGCGCTTCTTGGGAGGCAACCCAAGTTTCTTTTATTGCTTTCTTTCTTTTCTTTTGTGCCCTCATTTTGTTTCCCTCCCCCTTAACTCGTTTTGATATGGTTTCCTTTAAGTTTTCTCTCGTTCAGGTTTTGATCACAGTTTGATCCTGGGATATGAGCCCACCACCGTGCTCCCTCCATTTCTCTCCATTTCAGGGTTGTATCGCTTTTCCTCCTCACCTTGCATTTATTTCATGAACATTGAGGACAATGTTTAATTTAAGTTTGGGGGTACAACCTTGTTGATATAGAATTCATGAATTGGTGCACCCTTGCGTGAGAGCATAATGCGTTTGAATATCTCTACTCTCTCGAAGTCAAAGTCCCTTGTCTGTGGTCAACATGTCATATATTGTGACTTGAAAGCCCTTTTTAGTCATGCTTATGCGAATTATTGCGGTTTTAAAACGTTGAACTTTCAATTTTTTTTGACTATGAAGTGTGCATTAATGTCGTGAAGTCACAAAATGATTTAGGCCATCTTTCATTTTTGTTAGCCTTACATTTTGGCCTTCTCTATATTGCATAATCTCTAGACCTTGACTTGAGCCGTATTGATAAGAATGGAGTGTGCTATGCACACTAGAAACCACCATTCGTTTTTCTTTCATAAGACATGACAACCACCTTCTATCCTAAAAGAAAAACAATGTCTTGCACCCAATCAAGAGAGTTTAGAACTTCATATCATTTGACTTGAATATGGGTAGTCACCTTGTTTTGATTTGAATGAATATGAGTTAGATAGTGATGTTTTGGCTATGTTGGGATTTTTGAGGTTTGAAGTATTATGTAAAAAAGGGGATGAAATGAAAACTTGAGCAATGGGCTAAATAGTCGAGAGAGAGATATATATGGAAAAAAAATTGTGCTCTCGACTAGGCTTGAATCTTGGCACTCAATTGGATCATTTGGCTTGGAATTTTGTGTACAACCCGATATGAAAAGAAACAAGTTTGGGGGTTGTAAGTTGAAAAGCAAAAGAGAATGAAAAAGGGATAAGTGATAAGTTGTGAAAGTTTTTGTAGTCTATTTGCGATTTTAGATTGATGATTTTGAGTTGTAGGCTCTCTTGACTTAGTCACTTTATCCATATCTTCCGGTCCTAGCCATCACCTTGTCTTACATTACAAGCCGGAAAGACCTTTTGATTGTGACTTTTGCACTTTATACACACCGATGAGTTAACGAATATTGAATTGTTTCAATGTCTTTACCTTCCAATTGATTTGCATAATCTTTTCTAAAGTGTGCTCTTGACATGAATATGGATGTGGGAGTTCATGATATAGGGATGGAAACAAAGATTTTGTGAGGTTTTCAAATTGTTGAATGTTCAAAAGCATCGTGTAGTTTTTCATAATCAATTTTGAAGATATAATGCTTGTTGTTGTGTGTATGAATTGGCAAATGAAAATTTCAATCTTCATGTGTGTGCTTGATTGTATTTGATCGAGGACGATCAAAGCTAAGTTTGGGGGTAGTTGATATATGTTATTTTTACACTAGTTTTCCCCCGTTTATTGACTTGGTTTTGATTGTTTTCATGATAATTTGATGACATATGATGCTTGGACCCTTGTTTTCTCATATTTTCTAGAATAACATATCATTTGGAGAAAAGAACAAAAATTGAAGATAAATCATGCATAAAGATACAAACTGTCTGCGCAGTGCTAGAGTTTATGGAATAGATTTCTCTACCCATGTCCAAATTACACACTTCTTATACCAATGGAAAGATAAGAGGCAAAGGTACATTTCTTATGTTGAAGACAAAGATCAGATATGTAGGGAAGGAGGTGAAAACGTCATCGGAAGAGACGTCTTACGATGGAGTTTTCTCATTCAGTGACTTGTGAGACATTTTGTCATCTTTAACGTTTGATTTCGGCCCTAGTGTCTTCTGGAGAGTTGTAGATCTTTGTTTTAGGATTCTACAGCAACTTGAATCAGTGAATTCCGACATCGGTAGAGAAAGTTATGCGAAGTTTACCAAAACTGGCTGGAGCAGCAGGGGACGAACGCCGCGGCGTTCAACAAGCGAACGCCGCGGCGTTCACATGCAGTAGCCAACGCCGCGGCGTTCAACAAGCGAACGCCGCGGCGTTCGAGGCAGCGGGTTGGTCTATAAATACCCCTTTTAGCCATTTTTTACCCTAACTCACCATAGATATCAGCAACCACACGAAAATAGAGAGAGAGGGAGCTTAGAAGAGAAGATTGAAGGTCAAAAACATGGAGAATTCAACAAGGAATCCACATCTCTACAAGAATTAGGGAGTTTTTACATATTTGTTTCTTGAATTTGTTCAAATCTCCTATGACTTGTATGATTTATATTTGCACTTTTGACATGAATATGAGCTAAACTTGTTTGATTGAGGCCATGGATAGGCCATTTATGTTATTTTGATTGTTGATTTGTTGGTGTTTATTGGATTAATTTTGGTTTTAGCTATGTATTCAATATTTGATCTCAATGCTACATTTGCTTGATCACCAAGTGTTTGATAAAATGCCTAGGTTAGAGATCGAGAGATAATAACCTAGGGAAGATATAAACATTGAATACCCTATAGTTAAACCGACTAGAGATAGACTCGGTTTCTTTAGGTGGCTTTCCATTCACGTGGGGAATTCCTAGACCTTAAATGCATCCTCGTTAATCGGGTTTTCATATAGAGATATATAGGAAATCGTTACCAAGGGTAGGGTTGCTATGCCAAGAGATTGGGTGGTACGTACGTTAGGGAATTTCGCCTTAGCTAAATCAATCTAATAATCCAATAGAACCTAAATCACAATCGAAATGCATAATTGGTTGAACCATGTGCCTTGATCGCTTCTCTCTATTGTTTCCTCCCTTTATTTGGTGTGACGTTGTCTTAGTTTATTTTCTAGTATTTATTAATTAGTTAATCAACCTTTCTATCGACCGATTTAACTTAGAATTGAGTAATATAGTAGTCTTGGTACTTAGATTATAGTTGTCCCTGCGGATACGATAAACCCGGACTTAACGTCCACTTTACTACTTACGCGACCTAGTTCTCTTGCTAGGATTTTGTCGTGTCAAGCGCCCCGACATGCACGCCCAGGCGCCTACAGATCCGCGCCTAGGCGCCGATATACGCGCCCAGGCGCCACCCACAACCCTGCCAGATGCATATGTTCTGAATCCCGCGCCCGAGCGCCCCGAAATGCACGCCCAGGCGCCAATAGATCCGCGCCTAGGCGCCGATATACGCGCCCAGGCGCCGCCTACTGTTTGAGTGGGTTTTCATCCGTCTAATCCAACGCTTTCTCCCCCTATCGAAGTTCGTCTCCCCTTCCCAAATGCTCACAAAAAAAGAAAAAGGAGATGGATCCGAGCTTTCTTCGAATTTTGGCAATCCTTCGGGAAGTGAGAATTAATATTCCGTTTATTGACGCCATTCTCCAAATGCCGAATTATGTGAAGTTCTTCAAGGACATACTCTCCAACAAGCAGAAGTGGGAAGAGAATGAGACGGTGTGCCTCACGGAAGAATGCTCCGCCGTATTGCTCAATAAATTGCCAACTAAGCTCCAAGATCCCGGGAGCCTCACAATCCCGTGCACGATTGGATCCCTATCGTTCAAGAAGGTGTTATGTGACTTGGGGGCCAGCATTAATCTTCTTCCATACTCACTATTTAAAAAGCTAGGCCTTGGAAATCCCAAGCCGACCTCAATGAGCCTTCAACTAGCTGACCGATCGATCAAGAGGCCCAAGGGGATAATCGAAGACGTTCTTGTCCAAGTCGACAAGTTTTATTTTCCCGTTGATTTCGTAGTACTCGACATGGAAGAAGATGTGGAGGTACCATTAATCCTAGGGAGACCAATCCTAGCCACGGGTAAGGCGGTGATTGACATTGCTAATGGTAAGCTTACCTTGAATGTGGGCGATGACAAAGTTACCTTTGATGTTTACAAAGTCCTTAAACATCCTATTGATCATGACTCGTGTTATCGAATTGATACATTTGACCAGTTGATTGTTGAGTATTTACAGGACAATACAATTGAAAATTCTCTCGAACAGGATCTTATGAAATCCATGCAAGTGGACTCGGAGAAAGATGATCTAGTGGAAAGGGTTCTAAGCTTGGAGTACAAATCTTCCTCTCATTCGGGAGGATTCATCAAAGTTGATAGATCATTGTCAGGATCACCTCGCCCATCTATTGAAGAACCCCCCTCTCTTGAACTCAAACACCTTCCCTCCCACCTTAAATATGTGTACTTGAACGACGACGAAACACTCCCATTGATCATTTCCTCATCTCTTTCAGGATCACAAGAAGAGCAATTAATGACGGTGTTGAGATCTCACAAACGGGCTTTTGGGTGGAAACTTGCGGACATCAAAGGCATTAGTCCAGCGATATGTATGCACAAAATACTTATGGAGGACTCCACCAAGCCTACACGCCAACCCCAAAGGAGATCAAACCCACAAATCCAAGAGGTAGTAAAGAAGGAAGTGATTAAACTGCTCGACTCAGGTATAATCTATCCTATTTCTGATAGTGCGTGGGTGAGCCCTACCCAAGTGGTGCCTAAGAAAGGGGGGATAACGGTAATTGAGAATGCGAATAATGAGCTAATCCCAACTCGTATAATTAGTGGGTGGCGTGTATGTATAGATTACCGTAAGTTGAATGATGCCACCCGTAAGGATCATTTCCCCCTCCCCTTTATTGACCAAATGCTTGAACGATTAGCCGGGCATGATTTCTATTGTTTTCTAGATGGTTACTCCGGCTATAATCAAATTGCCATAGATCCCGAGGACCAAGAGAAAACCACTTTCACTTGTCCTTATGGCACATTTGCTTATAGAAGGATGCCATTTGGCTTGTGCAATGGCCCGGCCACTTTTCAAAGATGCATGATGGCTATTTTTCATGATATGGTTGAAGATTTCCTTGAAATTTTTATGGATGACTTTTCTGTTTTCGGAACAACTTTTGATATTTGTCTTGCTCATTTAAATGTTGTGCTTAAACGTTGTGAAGAAACCAACCTTGTTTTGAATTGGGAAAAATGTCATTTAATGGTACGGGAGGGGATTGTGCTTGGCCACAAGATCTCTCAAAAAGGGATCGAAGTGGACCAAGCCAAGATTGAGGTCATTGAAAAACTTCCCCCGCCCACTTCGGTAAAAGCTGTTAGGAGTTTTCTCGGGCATGCTGGTTTCTATAGGCGATTCATCTTGAATTTCTCTAAAATTGCGAAACCGTTGTCTAATTTGCTTGTCAAAGATGCACCTTTTGATTTCAATTCTTCTTGTATGCAGGCCTTTCTTGATTTGAAGGAACGCTTAGTTTCCGCCCCTATCATGTCACCCCCCGATTGGAGCTTACCATTCGAGTTGATGTGTGATGCGAGTGACACCGCGGTTGGAGCGGTCCTTGGCCAAAGGAAGGAGAAGGTATTTCGAACCATTTACTATGCTAGTAAAACTCTTAACGATGCACAATTGAATTATGCCACCACGGAAAAAGAATTACTAGCCATAGTCTTTGCATTCGATAAATTCCACTCTTACCTCGTGCTAAACAAAGTGATAGTTTACACCGATCATTCGGCTTTAAAATATTTGCTTGCCAAGAAAGATGCTAAACCAAGACTTCTTAGGTGGATTTTGTTACTCCAAAAATTTGATTTAGAGATAAAAGACAAGAAAGGCACCGAAAATGTAGTAGCCGACCACCTCTCACGATTAGAGCTAGTGAATAATCCGTTAGATGAGATACCAATTCGAGAGGAATTCCCGGATGAACACCTCCTTGCTATTTCTGACAAAATTTCACCTTGGTATGCTAACTTTGCCAATTACATTGTTACGGGCCGTCTTCCCCCAGATATCACTTTTCATCAAAAGAAGAAATTTCTATTTGATGTAAAGCAATATCTTTGGGACGAACCCTTTTTATTCAAAGTTTGTGCAGATGGCTTAATTCGACGTTGCATACCCGAAACGGACGTGCATGCTATCCTATCACATTGTCATGATATGGCGGTAGGTGGCCATTTTGGGCCTTCCAAAACGGTAGCTAAGATACTCCAATCAGGTTTCTTCTGGCCTACTCTTGTTAAAGATGCACATCATTATGTCAAATCTTGTGATCGCTGTCAACGAATGGGGAACATCTCTAAACATCATGAAACGCCCTTAAATAGCATGTTAGAGTGTGAGTTGTTTGATGTATGGGGTGTGGATTTCATGGGCCCTTTCCCCAGTTCTTGTTCAAATAAATATATCCTTGTTGCGGTAGACTATGTCTCCAAATGGGTGGAAGCCGTGGCCTTGCCTACTAATGATGCTCGGGTTGTCACTCATTTTCTGAAGAAGCATATTTTTACTCGATTTGGAACTCCCCGAGCCATCATTAGTGACGGGGGCACCCACTTCTGCAACAAGCAGTTTGAACTTTTATTGACCAAGTACGGGGTGAAGCATAAAATTTCGACCCCATACCACCCACAAACTAGTGGCCAAGTGGAGGTCTCGAATAGGGAGATTAAGCGTATTTTAGAAAAAACTGTCAACGCATCAAGAAAGGATTGGTCCCTTAAATTGGATGATGCTCTTTGGGCTTATCGGACCGCCTATAAAACCCCAATTGGCATGTCCCCGTATCGTCTTGTTTTTGGCAAAACATGTCACTTGCCCGTTGAACTCGAGCATCGTGGTTATTGGGCCATTAAGTTTCTAAATTTTGACTCTCAAAGTGTAGATACACAACGTTTGCTACAACTCAACGAGCTCGAAGAATGGCGTCATCTTGCCTATGAGAACGCGAAACTCTATAAGGAGCGGACCAAAATGTGGCATGACAAACATATTCTCCCCCGGGAATTCCACAAAGGAGAGCGGGTGTTGCTATACAACTCTCGACTCCGACTCTTCCCCGGGAAGCTTAAGTCTCGATGGTCGGGCCCATTTTTGATTTCCCATGTCTATCCATTCGGCGCCGTCGAGCTTACAACAGATAAAGGACATACTTTCTTGGTCAACGCTCAACGTCTAAAACCTTACTTAGGGATGGATGGACCAAGAGACAAAGAGTCCTTCATCCTCGCGGACCCTTCGTAATTCTTCGCTTTCAGTCGAGCTAATGACTCTAAACTAGCGCTTCTTTTTGATCGTTGCTTTGATCATTTTTTATCCCTCATAATGCTTTGATTGGTATATATTTTGTTTTGTAGGATAAAAGTTGATTTACGCATGAAAGACGAGAAAAGAGATCCAAATTGAGCTTGAAATTGAAGAAAGAAACAAAAGAAGATAGTTGACGAAAGATTTTACACAATGCTCATATATAAATAAGGTTTTCGTCCTCTTACAGGCCGAATCATACTAAGGTTCCTTCTTCAATATTGTAGATCTATTTCTTAGCTTCGCGTAGCAACTTGAATCAACTCAATCCGACATTTGTAGAGAGAGTTATGATCAAAATACGAAATCTGTGAATTCTGCGTCAAAGGACCGCGGTCTGATAAGAGTTTGTGCCGCGGTCCAATTCTCCCGAAGCCCTAAAATTAAATCCGCCGTTTTATTCCTTTTTAAGACACTTTTCTCTTGGAAAACACTTGAAAATGCTCAAAAACACCAAGGGGGAGCCATGGGAAGTCCTAAGGAAGCTTGAAGAGCCATCATCATCCTCATCATCATCATTTTCATCATCAAAGCTTGGATTCACACTTTATAATAGGGAGTAATTCAACTCTTTCTCTTGATTAGTATTTCAATTATGTCTTGTAGAGTTGTTGAATCACTTGTTGTTGTAAGTATGAGCTAAGTATTTTTGTGATTGGGTCATGTGAATACTTTGTGATGTTTTGTGTTTAATGAATCATTAATTTCCGGATTTATTACATTCTTGTTACATGTTTGATTTTGTGCTTAATGCTTGCATATGCTTGATCACCATGTGTTTGATAAAATACTTTGTCTTGAGACCGAGAGGAGATAGATAAAGGGAGATCGAAAAATCAATCATCATAACGTAACAATTGACTAGAGATAGAATCGATTGCGTTGTGTGGCTTTTTGTGATAAGATGACCCGATTGAATGTAGGATCTTCGTAAGCAAGGAATTCCTTTGAACCTAAATGCATGTTAGTTAATTCAATCTTCACTATAGAGATATAGGAAGTTGTTAACTAGTATTGGCTTGTTATTTCAAGAGATTGAATAATAAATACATTAGGGGGTTTCGCCATAACAAGAGCGTTCTAAAAATCCGGATAATTGAGAGTTCATGAACATAGAATAGAACATAGTAGGATCATAACCCAATCACCTCTTTCCATTCGATTTATTATCTTGTTTATCACATAGTTGTCTTTGATTATTTTCATAGTATAATCAACCATCATCTTATAATTTGATTTAGCTTAGAGTTAGATAATATAGCAATTACGAGCATTGAATCCAATTGTCCCTGTGGAGACGATACACCCCGGGCTAAATAGTCCACTTTATTACTTTGCATGACCTAGTATACTTGCTAGGAATTCGCGTGTCAGCAACCCATGTTTTCTTTCCGTTTCCTTTTCTTTTTCTCTTATTATTCCGTTTGTTGCTTTATTTTCTAGTCTTACATCTTTGTTAGTTTGTGTTTTAAGTGTTTTGTCTCTCCCCTTTTGAAACAGGAAATGAAATTCTTTACATAATATTTCTAAACGGGGCGCCCAAGCGCCGAAAAAAATCCCGCCTAGGCGCCCGGTTCTGAAAGGGGCGCCCAAGCGCCGAAAAAAATCCCGCCTAGGCGCCCGGTTCTGAAAGGGGCGCCCAAGCGCCGAAAAACTCCCGCCTAGGCGCGAAAGTATCACTCAGAAATCCAGGTACGCTGTGTCGCGCGCCTAGGCGCCCAAACACGCGCGCCTAGGCACACGTTTCTGATTTAAACAAATCTGTGGGTCAAAACGGTCAAAATTCTCACAAAATCTTCACAACTCCTCTCCCACGCGATTTCCGGCGACTCTCTCACCATTTCCGGCCATTTCCACCGTGTTTCACCGCCACTTTCCATCAACATAATTCGTAGCACAAATGGTTCTTCTTTCACATCGACTCGGTGCGACACTTTTGGGGATAAAAGGTGAGTTTTGGCTTTACCCTTCTTCCATTTCCGATTTATAGCCGACGAGTAGGTGCCTTACGTTATATTTTGAAGATTAATTGGGGCATTGTCCTATTGTGGTTTGTTTTTTTTGTTGCATTTGAGGACTTTTATTGGATTTGTGGGTTGTAGTAAAAAATTGGCGGTGGTTGTTGTTGAATTGGATGGTCTATTGTTGTTAAAATTGTGGGTTGTTATCAATTTGTGGGTTGTTGTTGTTGAAATTGGATGCTATATTGTTGTTTAATCTGTGGATTATTGCTTAAAAATTGAGGAATCTGTTAAATCCGAGGATTGTTGCTAGATTGTGGGTTGTTCTCTGATTTTGGTGTGTTGTTGGGCGTTGACGATTGTTGTGTTGGATTGGTTGCATTTGGGTTGATTTGAGTAGTTGAGAAATTGACCATTGTTGTTTCAAATGACGAGAACTACCAACAGACCGTCCAAGGGTAAGAAAAAAGTGGGTGAGGGTTCCTCTAATGAGCCCGAGACTTTATGTGTCAGAGTTTGAGCACCCCCCGCACCCTTATTAAGGAGCACTATTTAACCACCCGGGGACAGCCCTCTGTGCACGAATTGATACAGTTCCATCACTTACAGTTTTTCTGTCAAAAGCCCGAGGCCATTCGTCTTCCTTGGGTCCTGGAATTCTTCAGCTCCGGGGTTTATGATGAGATTGAGACACGAGGATGGCTGGGGACTACCCTTTTGGTACGGGGCAAACATGTCAATTATGAGTTGAGACAGATTAGGGAGAGCATAGGCACCCCGACCCCTCAGACATGCGAGTTCACCACTCTTTACAATGCAGGGCGCCTACGAGTTAGCCTGTCGGATATTTTGCGGGTTATTGGCCGAGAGAGGTGGGAATGGGTACCCGGAGAAGCTCATGTCCCCCGTAGGGCTTTATTACCCGAGGCTGCTTTCTGGCTCGACTTCATCCGATTCAATTTAATACCTAGTACCAATCGGTCAGAGGCAAACAAGGAACGGGCCACCCTCATCTATGCTATTATGTCCAAGAAAGCTGTGGACTTTGCCCGGGTAATCCACAAGTCTTTGACGGACCACTTTAGGAAGTTGAAGAATGAGTTAGGGCCGTTGATTAACAAAGAATTGGCTAAGCAAAAGGGCGAAGGTCCCACTCGGAAGAATCCCATCATTCTCCCGTCACTGATCACAGCTTTATGCAAGGCAGCTAAGGTTCCCACATTTCCTATGGAGCGTACTGAGCTCCCTGGTTCTTATCTCACCGTGGTAGATGACGACTCCCAGGCTCCTCCACCACCAGCTACTTCCAAGAGGCCTCGCCCGTCTTCATCCCGGTCTACTAGTTCCGCACAGTTTCCACCTATGGATGCCGCCGCCATTAGACAATTAAAGGATGAATTGAGGGATGAGTTGCGAGATGAGATGAGGGTGGTCATGTCCGACACTTGTGCTTATTTCCGTCAGCTTCTTGTAGAGCATAATGAGTTTGTCGGTCGGGGGCCGTTTGATTATTCTACTCCTCCACCTTACCCGCACCCCCCGCCTCAGCAGCCCAGAGATTTGCACGAGTCAGGTGCTCTCGTTCCTGTAGGAGGTGATGATGAGGCTCATAATGATGAGGGTAGCCCGTTGATTGATTTGGATGATCTCGGCGGAACGGATGAGGACTACATTGACCGTTTTGGCACCACCGATTAGTCTTATCTTGTTTTATTTCCATGCATGTTTCGTTTTGTTTTTGGATATCTTTTGTTGGATATTTTATGTTTTATGTTTGGATGTTTGATGTTTTCTTTCCATGCATGTTTCTCGTTTTTGTTTGTCTCGTTTTGTTTTATTCTATTCTATCCAATGTTTGATGCTTTGTATGGCTAGCATTTGTTTACCTATGTAGTGATCGACACAGTGATTGCCATCCTTGGACTTGATTGCCTTAAGTGGACTCGGGTTTGCTTTTCAGCTTCCCTATGGTGACGTGTACTTTGCCCTTCTCTTTTTCGAGCATTGGGGACAATGTTCATGATAAGTGTGGGGGGGTACACTAGATCCATTATAGTCATGTTTATCCATGTTTTACATACTTCGGTCCAAGTTTTGGGGGGGTGTTGTACCTCTACATGTGAAATGTGTGCAATTTTTTTTTATTTATTTATTTATTTTTTTTTTGGATAGAATTTCAACCCGTCACTTGATGAATTAAGCATGGTTTAGGTGAATACATGGTATGCATTCTCTATCAATTTGGTTTTCAATTTGGTTTTTAATGGCTATACACGCAATTCCTTGTTTGTGAGACCCTAACTAGACTAGATTGACCTTAAGATGATTCACATATGCACATAAATCGAGGGTAGAGGAGTTGAGTGGGCAACCATTTTGAAACACTTAAAGGCTTGATCCCGAAAATATCAACTTAGAATTTTCACATGTGTTATGAGTTGGGAACGTTAACTTCGTGTGCTTAATAATAATAAGAAAGAGGTTGAACATTGGTATGACTGCAAAAGTCAGGCTTAATAGATACTGGGGGCGAAGAGCACCATGCCTAGAATACTGTACTATTAAGCTAATTTGAGCTAGAGCTCAAGCCAATGCAAGTGTTAAGTGAATAAGGACCTAGTTTGATTTTGTGGCCTTTGACACTCGAGCGATTAAGCCCTTAGGAATGTCTCTACATTTGATACCCGAAAGCCGTCTGGTTTAGGAGTTATTGGCCTAAAGCTCATTACACGGGTGTCATAGAAAGCCTAAGAGGATCGAACATTGCACATGGTCTAGCCTCTAATGTTTCGAGTTGAAAGTGCTTAAGTTAAAGCCGAAAGTGGAATGAAGTGATGAATTTTTAAGTGGCTATGAAGTTGTATTCAATTCTCGTACCATGTGAATAATCAAAAGTTGATAAATATGGGGTTAATGCTTGAAAAGTGGTAAGAATGCCACTTGACTATAATACTTGAGATTTATTACACTACACCCTTAGGATGATCTTTTCAATGTTAAGGCGTAACATGAGCAAGTGTGTGATGTGTATATATTTGTAATTTGAGCTTAAACAGATGAATTCATACCATTGTGTGCTATTAATCATTGTAATTTATGTTGAGTGATCGGGGTTGAAAATCTTTTGATTTTGTGGGTATATCGTCTGCAAACCCTCACGGGACTATAACTCGTCCTTTGAGGTAACTCAAAGGTTCAAAGGCTTGTTGCATTCGCTAAATGCAACCGTTTACTCCACGAAAGTGAGTTAGGTAGTTTTCTTTTTGTTTCTCTCTTTGATTGATGATGTTTCCTTATCTTAGAACTCTTATTGCTCGAGGACGAGCAATTGATAAGTGTGGGGGTGTTGATAAGAGGCATTTTTACGTGTTTTTAAGCCCATGGGACTTATGCTATGGATTCATTTATTGACAAAATCATGCCACATTTGCGTTTAAGCGGGGTGTGAAGTGATTACAGGTGATAAATTTGAGCATACGAAGAAACGAGGCGAAAAACGACGTATAAAACAAGTTCAGGCCAATTTGCTTTTGTCGTCCACACCCAGGCGCCAGTATTACCACGCCCAGGCGCCGGACAAGATGCAAATAACGTCAACATTCTGCTGTCCACGCCTAGGCGCCGTACTGTCCACGCTCGGGCGCCGTATCTGCACCACTTTCCACGTTCGAGCGCTATTTCAGTATGTTTAGAGGCCGAATTGGATGAAATTTCCTTCTACAATGTTGTAGAACTATGTGTTAGCTTCAAATGAGGACTTGAATCATCCAAATCGGAGTTTCGTGGAGAAAGTTATGAATGAAATACGATTGTTGCGCAGGACACATTGCATTTAATTTCAGCATTCTGATAACGGCGCCCAAGCGCCGTAATGCCACGCCTAGGCGTGTCCACACCCGAATTTTGATTCTTTTCAGCCAAAAGATCATCATTTGATGGGGGAATGGAACATTTAAAGCCAAGAGGTCATCACATGTATGGGAGGGATGTCATAAGTATGTTTCTTAGTAGATCTACTTTATGGAATTTTATACTACTCACTTTAAGAGTAGTGGAGGACACACTAGGGGAGACACACACTAGGAGCTCAGATTTTGTGGTCTTCTTAAGGCATTTTTCTTCACACTTGACCGACACATCTTGGAGGAGGAGGCAGCTGGCCATTACTCTTCACCCATCATCATTCATCACCATTCTTCATCACTTTTGGAGGGGAAAAAAGAAAGAGGAGTTAAGGATTGAAGTTCAAAAGCAAGGATACATCATCAATCAATTGAGGGAGTTTTAATTACTTGCATTTACATGTTTATTTCCATGAGTATGTATATATTTGTATTAGATTTTCTTAAGGCCTTGATGAGAGGCTAATATTGTAGAACTAAGGCCATGTGAAAGCCAATTTATGAATCAATATATGTGAAGTGAATTTTCAAATTAATTCTCATATTGCTTTGTGTGTTGATTTTGAGCTTTTATCACAATCATGTGCTTGATCACCATATGCTTGCTATCTTGCCTAGTCTAGTCATTCGAAAGAAGATAGATTAGGGTTCAATGTAATCAACTCATCATCCGAAACTAATGTGGGATTGCCCCTAGACATAGGTAAAGATTTCCGGGTGCGGTTAGCCGGATTTATCCGGGGAAACTCTAGAACGTTAATGCGTGGTTATTGATTAGATTCTCGGATAGACATATTTAGAGAACCATCAATTAATCATAGGATTATTATGTGCCGAGACATCGGGTAATAATTATCCAAGGAATTTCCACCAAAGCAATAGGAGTCTAATAATTCGAAGAGTAGCTCATCTATATTGACGAGTAGATTCGGTTGTAGCATGTGCCTTAGTCATTTTATCATACGTGAGATTTAATCTATAGTTCGTTTCTTTTTGGTTCGTCACTTGCTTACTCGTTTTATTGCAATCTACTTTTGTCCATTTTCATTAATCATAAACTAAAATTCAAGTTTCCGTGGTTCGACAACCCGGACTTTTTGTCCACTTATTACTACATACGTCTAGTGCACTTGCTATCATAGCACGTTAACTTTTAGCGTGTCAAGTATCATCATCAAGGCGGTTCAGTGGTCTGATCTCAGATTAGAATAGACTTAGCTTGTCACACTAAGAGTATAAGACACATTCAGTCTTGTACATATCATATCATACATAATTCTCTCTATTGCCTATGCATAGCGTATGAGTGACATGATTTCTCTTCCGTCTAGCATCTTAGGGGACATAGAATTGGAAAGGGATATCCAATGTCTCACTGGTACGAATGCTTTTTTTGGATTCCTCTGTTAGGATTATGTCCTTAGATGCCATAGAGGATAGAATGATAGGGCATCTATCTTGTAATTAACTTATCTTCATATTATTAATAAAGGCATTATTTAGTTTTCACTTAAATCTTATCTGTATCTATAAGTAGTGTAAAACGCTTTTGTCCGTGTTTTTAGTGTGATCCCTCTACTTCCTATTGGATAGGAAGATTGACACTAGGGAGATCAATCTTGATTACTTAAAACAAGTTCGCAAGTAAAGTGAAGTCTTTAATGGACAAATAAAGATTTAGTACACTTGTGCAATCTTATCTCTGACATGGGAGTGCCTGTCTGGTACCATGGGATGGTAGGAGATTAAGATTGTAGGCACATCAGTGGAACTGATATGCTCGAACACGACTCGCATCGGTTCTGTCATATGGGTTTTCACTCTGTGACTTCAATGACAGAACTGATTATACATAATAGGTGTAAGTGAACCTTTGACCTGAAACATCATGCTGAAGATGCACTTGTGACGTCAAGTATTTCATTAGAGTAGTTAGACCCAATTCACCCGTTGGTGGGGTCGATCTCGAAATACGGCTTGATGGGCAAATGTTAGTCTTCGCTGATATCTAGATGGGATCTTTCTCTCATAAGTGAGTGAGAAAGTACCCTATGTGATTAAAGATAAATAGAGATCAAAGTCTTTGGCCAAAGCATAAAGAGACGATTGTGCTAGGCACTAACTTCGATCTCAATGATCTCGTATTATTATAATTAATACATATTGTCAAATCCAGTGAGTTTGACATAGCCATGACTCTCACTTGACTGGGGTACACGAAGAAAGGGTTCATACTTATACAGTATTTACCAATGGAAGGTTGTGGAATGATCCATTCATTCGTTTTTCATTTGGGCTACGAAGTGGGACACGTGACTGGCTAGGTGTTACCCACTTCCTTTGGTTTCCTCTCATTGCCAAATGAAATGAACCTAAAGAGTCGTGCTAAAGAATTGATGAAGAAAAATTGAAAAAAGGATTTTCTATTTTATTTCTGGAGATATTTAATTTATTAGATGAATTAAATAATTAATTAATTACTTATTGTATAAGATAATTAATTAAAAGGATAAGATTAATTATTAATTGATTTCTTAGAGAAATATATTAATGAATTAATTTATCTAATTAATTTTATTATTTGACTAATTAATTTATTTATTGGATATAATAAATTATTAATTGAATAAAAAATTAATTAAACAAAGCAAAAGAAAATCCGGGCCCCATATAGGATGCCCATTAGGGCTAGGTTGGATGATCAATTTGGTCTCTTTGTTGTCTTGGTCAATAAGTCATTGAGGTATAAAAGACTTCTCTTAACTTTAACCTAGACATAACAACAATTTCATTGTAACTCTCCAAGAAAAGAAAAAGGAAAAATATCCTCCCCCTCTATACACAAGCTAGCCGTCGCCCCTTATAGAGAAAGAAGTGGGATTTTTTTTCATCATCAATTCGTGTGTGATAATTTAGATACAACGTGCTTCGTTGTTTGGATTAATTTTCAAGAAACTTCAAGAATCAAGACTTGAAGAATACGAGGATTAAAGAATACAAGAAGTTCATCAATTCGAAGTTTTGAAGAAGAATAGGATTCTCCAACAACTTCATTTTAAGGAGTAAGTTTTAATCGTTAAGTTTATCGTGCAATTTGAATATGCGATCATTGAATTCAACTTTGGGTTTTAAAATAAAATTTTTGAAATCCTTCCGCTGCGTTTATGTTATTTTTTGCAAAACCCAACAGTCGTATCAGAGCCAATCTCTGATTCGCATATTTAATTGAGTTTATGTGATTTATGATATGCATAATATGTGTTTTTGAAGCATGCGATTATGTGTTACTTAAATCTGCATTTTTATGGTTAAAGCATGGATTTTGATTTTTTAAATTTATTGTATATATGGGTATATTTGTGATGCATGTAAAAAATTGAGAACGAGGAAAAACGAGGCTCAAAGAGCTCCTGAGAATTTGCGCGCGAGCTGTGCGCGCGCTGTTGCTGCGCAGCGTGCGTGGCCTGGCCACCTGCACACGGCTTCGCTGATTTGGGTTCGGGATCCGGGTCGATAAATGGGCTTTGTGTTGGGTCAAAATTGAAATTTGGGTTTGGGTAAATCTAATTTTTCGCGTGGGTCAAAAGGATGATGAAACGATATAATTTAATTAAGCCCGACAAGAAATTTAATCAATCATGACTTATTAATTAGTTTGGACTTAATTTAATTAATTCCAAATGGGCCCATTGGATGGGTGATTTGAACTTTATTTAAAAATGGCCGAATAGAAATTAATGAAATGTGCATGTTTTTTCGGATTAATTAATTTGAGCCCGATTAAATTAAATTCAAGTGGACTAAAAGGATGGTAACTTGAGTTTGATGAAATCGAGCCCAATAAGATTAATTGGAATTAAATATTTATTAGAATAATTAATTATTTTTCTTAGAGATTAATAATTAATTTATGGATTAAATATTAATAATTTTTCCTCGACTTGGAAATTACTTGGATATTAAAATATAGAATATATATTATTTTTCTTGGATGATTAATAATTAATTCTTTAATCAAATAAAAGTTTTTCCATTTAATGATTGCTTTAAATCATAATAAAATAGAATTCCATATTTTATGTATTTATTTAGTTGGACTAATATAATTTTAATTAAAGGTAGATATACTTAATTTTGAATTTTGTATATATAAGTCATCTAGTAGGACTAGAATGATTTTAATTCAAATAAATAATATATAAAATTTTGGAATTTATTAAAGGGCTTTTTAGTTGGACTAAAATTTTAATATCAACATAAGTGTTTTAATATTGCGAGCATGTATTAATTGATGTGAACATGTCTTATGTGATAGAAACACCGGTCATGGACTTAGGTTATGTTTGATTAACTTATCTTTGCATGGGTTGTTGTAGTTAAATAATTTAGAATTATTTAAGCCCGTAAAGTTTTGTTTTTCTGCTTTACCTTTATATGTGATAGCCTATTGGCTCAGGCCCTCTAGAAAAGTCCATGATCGAGTGTATATGGATTTATTTATTTAATTCCATGATGATATTGATAGGCATATTTATTAGTCGTATAAATAATGCATGTTCAATATGTGATAGTTGCACTATATAAATTGATTAATGTGAGACCAAACATTTGAGAATTTAAATTCTTCCAAATAAATAATATCGAGTTAGAAAAGGATGCGTGACATCATCGTCCTCCACCAAGCTTTCTAAAATTAAAATTACTATAAATGTGTAATGCTTCCCAGTTATGGGGGTTATGCATTTAGAAATAATTTGAAATTTTATTAAGTGCATTGAATGTCTTAATCGAACCATATTTCATCCCAGAAACCTGTTCGGTTGCAAGGTGAAATTCAAATGTTAGATTATAGGAGTTAGTGGGAATGAACTCGGGTAGTTCACGAGCTTAGAAACCTGTTCGGTTGTGGTTTGGTGAACTACGGGAAAAAGGTATTGAAATATTTATTGGATAAATTGATGTTAGACATCACTTCAATTAATTGATGCGCCAGAAATTGGTTAGGTTGCAACCCATGTAATTAATTGATTACCTCAATAATGGAATTGATGCCAATGATGATTCTCGATTTTCACATGGGAGTGTGGGATTCGAAAAATACAGTGGAACCCAAGATCAATTTTAAGTCCTTAATTTTTCTTAGTTAAGTCAAATACAAGTAATCTAATTTAATCTGGTTCATTTCTGCAGTTATTTTCTGTTAAATCTCTCTCAAAATGACAAACCCACTTTCAATACTACTCGAAACGAATACTCTTACTGGACCCAATTATGTGGATTGACTTAGAAATTTGATGATTGTTCTCAATATGGAATCTCTGGGATACGTCTTGGAGGCTGATATCGCTGCGGCTCAAGCCAGAACACGAGCCAACGAGGAAGAGATCCAAGCCCATGAAAAATGGGTCAAGGACGACATCCGGGTGAAAGGATACTTGTTGGGATCTATGACTAATGAACTTCAATGGTCACATGATAAGATGCCCACTGCAAGAGCTATCCTAGCTCACCTGGTAGAGCTCTATGGTGAGCATAGTCGAACTGAACGATATAAGATATCGAAAATGCTCTTCGAAGCTAAGATGAAACAAAGTGAGAAGGTTGGTGATCATGTCCTCAAAATGATTTTGAGGATCGAGAAATTGGAAGCTCTCGACTTCACCATGAACGCCACTTTTCAAACTGACTTAATCTTGTAGTCTCTTCCTGATTCTTTCTCCCAATTTATGGTTAACTTTAACTGCAGTGAGATAGAGTGCAATCTAGCTGGGCTAATGAACAAGTTGGTTACTGCACAATCTCAAATGAAACCTAAGGGAAAGGAAACTGCCTTGGTCATTTCTTCTGGACCTAAAAAGTCTAAGTTTAAGAAGAACAAGAACAAGAAGCAGTCTGGCAAGCTTGGAGCTGAAGGGGATGTCTAAAAGGGTAAGAGAAAGGCTCAAGGGTTTTATAAGAGCAAAGGACCCAAGAAGACAGACAGATGTCTCGAGTGCGGTGAGCTAGGCCACTGGAAGAGGAACTATCCCAAATTAGGCAAAGGCGCAAAAGGTATGGAACTATTTGTTTTTTAAACTAATTGTTCTATGACCATTTTTTCTACTTCATGGATTCTAGACTCAGGGGCTAGTGCCCATGTGTGTTGTTTAGAACAGGATTTGCAGAGAAGTAGAAAGCTTGGCCATGAAGAAGTGATGATCAAAGTAGGCAGCGGGGAAAGCGTCGCAGCTACTACAATAGGATCCACTTCTTTACATTTGAATTCTGGACATTTACTATTTTTAGATGATGTTTTAGTTTTGCCCAAGGGGCTTAAGAACATTGTATTTATTCCCATCTTAGTTAAGATTGGGTATACATTCCGTTTTTCTAAGTTAAATTGCAACATTTATTATGGAAATAAATTAGTTAGCAATGCTTCTTTAGTTAATGGTTTGTATTATTTAAATGTCCATAATTCATCTGATGTGAATTTTGTAACTAAGAAACGGGGTAGGCAAGAAGCTAATTTAAGACTCAAGTGGCATCTAAGGCTAGGCCATGCCGGAGAGCACAAGATTCACAAAATGGAAAAAGATGGGATTTTAAGCTCACTGGGATCGGATCCCTATTCAACATGTGAATCATGTCTCTTATGCAAGATGGGTAGATCACCCTTCACCGGGACTTTTGAAAGAGCCACTCAAGTTTTAGGATTAGTGCACACCGACGTTTGCGGACCATTTGGAGAAATGGCTCGTGGGGTTTTTTTACTACTTCATCACTTTCACAGACGATCATTCAATATATGGTCTAGTGTACCTGATGAAGCAAAAGTCTGAATCTTTTGAAAGGTTCAAAGAATTCAAAGCTTTGGTAGAAAATCAAACTGGCAGAATATAAAAACTCTGCCATCGGATCGTGGAGGAGAATACATGAGTGCCGAGTTTGATAAATTCCTTAGAGAAATAGGAATAATGTTACAACTAACACAGCCGAGTGAAGGAACCAAAAGTTGTTGGACATGGTTCATTCCATGCTTATTACATTGATTTTCGTTGTGGGGACAAGTGCTCCTTACTGCTGCTTATTTATTGAACAGATGTCCCTCCAACTCCATTCCTAAGACTCCACATGTGATGTGGAATATTAGGAAAACGAGTTTTAATCATATTAAGATTTGGGGATGTCCTGCTTATGTCAAGAAGACTAAAGTGGACAAATTGGAGATAAGATCCCTCATGGGACGTTTCATTGGTTATCCTGAAGATTCCATCGGATTTTTCATTTACCTATATGATGATCAGAGAATCATTGTGGCCCTATAAGCCCACTTCCACGAAGATGATTTCATCTTGGAAGGGGGCAAAGGTAGAAAGATTGTTCTAGAAGAATAAAATAAAACTCCCTCTGAGACATCTGTCCAAGAACCGAGATCTACCCAAGTAGTAGCACAACCACCACGTAGATCTGGTAGAATACCACATGAACCTGAGAGGTATGGGTATCTATTGCAGGGGGAGTCAGAGCTTCACACTGTTGTATAAGAGGGTCATGAAGATGATCCCTGTACCTATGATCAAGCGATAGTGGATGTCGACGCTTTAAGATGGCGAGAAGCGATGGAAACAGAGATGGACTCTATGCAATTGAACCAAGTCTGAACTTTGGTAGATCATTCTAAAGGGATTAAACCTATAGGATGTAAGTGGATCTACAAAAAAAAGATAGTTAACGATGGCAAGGTTGACACCTTTAAAGCCAGACTCATAGGGAAAGTGTATAGTCAAAGAAAAGGAATTGACTATCAAGAAACCTTTTCACCCGTGGCCATGATAAAGTCCATCCGAAAACTGTTATCCATAGCTGCATACTTAGACTATGAGATATGGTAGATGGATGTCAAAATGGCTTTCCTAAATGGATTCCTCGAGGAGGATATCTATATAGAACAACCAAAGGGTTTTGTATCCGAGACCAATATCCATAAAGTACGTAGACTTGAGAGGTCCATGTACAGTCTCAAGCAAGCATCTAGAAGCTGGAATCTCCATTTTGATGAAGTAGTAAAGGGATATGGCTTCATCAAGAACGAAGATGAACCCTATGTCAACAAGAAGACTAGTGGGAGCAAAATCTCGTTCTTAGTACTAGATGTGGATGACATTCTACTTATAGGAAATGACGTAGGAATGCTCACCACAATCAAGAAATGGCTTTCGAGTACGTTTTCCATGAAAGACTTGGGAGAAGCAACTTACATTCTAGGAATTCATTGTAAGGATCGGTATGTCCCCACAAGCGATGCTGGCACAACAGAAGAAACAAACTATGTAAAAATAGATATAAAATGGCATCCCAAGCTAGGGGGTCGAAGTAATGCACAACAAAAACTAAAATACGAGTAAAGGGATTTTAAACCGATTACAAGATTTGGGGTTTTATTAAAGTGAGGGTGCATAACCACAACACAAGAAAAACCACACCAAAAACTTTAGCTCTCATTTTCAAACCTCACCTCAACATGGAGGGATTCGAATCAAACCACCAAAATCTCCTAAAGAAAAAAGCCTCTACAAGGACACACCTCCAGCAAGTTTATACCTTGAGCAAAAGATTGGCTAGATATATGCTTTAAGAGAATGGAGTCTATGTAGTGAAAGGTGAAAGACAAGAAGAGTTACTAGAAGAAATATCTATGGAATATAATCTTCTATAACTAATCTTCAAGCAGAAGTTCTATGAAAGAAAGTCATCAAGAAGCACAAAAGAAGCTAGAACAAAACTCTAGAGAGGAAGTACTAAGCTCAAAGCTTTCTTTCCTTTAAGTTTTCATCAAGAATGAAAGAAAAGCAAAAAACCACTCTGATTTAAGCCTCAAATTCGGCCATAAAGAGATAGTGAGAGGAGAAGACTTGCTTCTTCTCATGTTGGCAACTCCTATCTACCACCCCATGTGTAAGAAAAGTAGTTTCCACTTTCTTCTTCTTTCCAAAAAATCACTGTCAACTTTGACTAGCTTTGAATTTGAATCTTGTGATTTCATTTAATTAAGTCCAACTTAATTAAAATGGCTCTCAAGTCTTCCAAGGCTTGTTAATTAAACAATCCTCATGATTAATTAATAATACAATTAGTAGCTTAAATAAATTTTCGGATAATAATAATTTCCGTTCTTGATTAATCTCCAAGATTAATTAATAGAACAATTACTTTCGCAAGCCTACTAATTAAAATGTCTTCCACTTAATCAATTAATCTCATTAATCATATTCACTTTAATCCTAAACTAGATTAATATTCACATAGCAATTGAACTTTCTTGAGTAAGTGTGTAACCCCATTGTAGGTTCGTTCATGTACTAGTAGTAGGAACACAACCCCGTTGTGCCTTTGCAATTTCATTGCTAGATTTAATTACTACGAGTATTTTAATCCGACAAAGAATTAATTATCGATTAATTCATGGCTCCTACAAATCAAGGTTAGTACTAGCCATGCGCCAAGAAGACCAAGTCATGAACAATTATTAGGTGACCTTTCCGCATTACGATTCTCGCATAAGTAAAATCCTTCCATCATATATCTTGATCGAATCTAGGACTTGGATGTCAGTAGAAATCCCAGTAACTCGATTCTATGTATATCGATCTAAGTGACTTTGACCAATTTATCAATCAAGCGAGGAAACACTGCGCCTCCTTATTGATACTACTCCGGCCGGAGGTTCCCATGGTCAATACATTGTGAAGTACATAGGATATGCGCCGATGCTAATGATCAGTGATGGATTCTCTCTTGGCACTCACGCACCTCCGTACATAACCAAACTGGATCCAATATGCCCCATTTTTTGACTTGCTTGGAATAGTATGACAAATCTAAGTACAATGGGTGATGCACGAGACGACCAATGGTGCCTCAAGTCATGAGGACCAATCTTACGCCTACGTAACTAAGGAGATTCCAAATTCGACATTGACTCTAATATGGGATTCTCGGCGGGGTTGTTCAGTTTACTCGATCCCATGAGAACCCACGTACATGCACTGATGTACACTATATCAGTATCCATGGAATAGGATACACTCTCGAAGAGTGTGCATTGTACGTGCAAGTCTTTACAAGTCATTGATATTCCTATCTCAATGATTCTATGACTTGGAACATCTTTAAGACCACAACTTTAGAGATGTATTCCATAATTAGCATCCCCGATACCAAACACATCTCATAGCTTAAGAGTGATCTAGGGGACTTTATCTAATTGCATAGAGTGATAAGATAAAGAACAATAGGACTTTTATTAAATAACTTGACAAGATACAATATAAGACTGCTTAAAGAGTCAGATACTATGCCTTACAAATGGCGCGCCGGGCACTAAACTCTTTCAATCTCCCACTTTGCCTAGAGCTAATTGCCCATGTGTTTTAGGCCCATCTTCTCAAGATGTCCCTCCAATAATCTTTGGACCAAGGGTTTGGTAAAGGGGTTTGCTATGTCATTTGCAGAGTCCACACATTTCACTTGAACGTCGCCTCTTCGAACGATCTCTCTGATCAGATGGTATTGCCTTTCTATGTGCTTGGACCTCTGATAAGACCTTGGCTCTTTCGACTGTGCAGTAGCCCCATTGTTATCACAGTACAATCGTACGGGATCAACAACAGATGGAACAATACCCAACTCTTGGATGAAGTTCCTAATCCCAACAGCTTCTTTTGCAGCCGCCTAGGCTACAATGTACTCAACCTCTGTGGTGGAGTCAGCAATAGTTTCCTGTTTAGAGCACTTCCAGTTGACCGCTCCACCATTGAGTACAAAGGCAAATCCCGAGATAGATTTGAAATCATCCACATCAGATTGGAAGCTAGAATCTGTATAGCCTTCCAATTTCAATTATCCCCCACCGTAGACTAGAAAAGCATCCTTAGTTCTTCTCAAGTACTGAAGGACAACCTTTACGGCTTTCCAGTGCTCTTCGTCTGGATTGGCTTGATATCATCTTGTTTCTCTAAGTGCATAAGCCACATAAGGTCGTGTACATAGCATAGCATACATAATGCTCCCTATAGCGGGGGCATATGGTATGTGAGACATCTTTTTCTTTTCCTCCGCTGTCTGAGGGAACATAGACTTGGAAAGAGAAATACCATGTCTCATAGGTATCAGTTCTCTCTTGGATTGATCCATTTTGAATCTCTTCAAAACTCTATCTATGTACGCAGATTGGGAGAGTCCCAGAATTCTAATCGATCTATCTCGATGAATCTTCATCCTGAGAACGAGGATACCTCTCCCAAATCCTTCATGGAGAATTGTGTGGATAACCACACTTTAGTTTCTTGTCACATTCCTATGTTGTTTCGAAACAATAGAACGTCGTCAACGTAAAGCACCAAAAATGTTATTGCGCTCCCACTAGCCTTTTTGTACACACAAGCTTCATCAACATTTTGAACAAAACCATATGTTTGTATAGTATCATCAAAACACTTGTTCTAGCTTCGGGAAGCTTGTTTGTGTCCATAAATGGATCTCTAAAGTTTGCACACCTTGTGCTCACTTCCTATGGATGCGAAGCCCTCGTGCTGCTCCATGAAAAACTCTTCCTCGATTTCACCATTAAGTAAAGCAGTGTTCACATCCATCTCCCATATCTCATAGTCTAAATATACAGATATGACTGGAAGTATCCGGATAGATTTGACCCTCGCCACTGGTGAATAGGCTTCATCTTAGTCAATTCCTTGCCTCTGAGTGTAACCTTTAGCCCCGAGATGTGCCTTATAGGTGACCACCTCTCCATCAGCTCCAAGCTTTCGCTTATAGATCCACTTGCAACCTACGAGTTTAGACCCGTCTGGTGGATCCACCATGGTCCAAACCTTGTTGGAGTGCATGGAGTCCATCTCAGATTGCACGGCTTCTAACCATTTTCCCGAATCGACGTCCAACGTCGCTTCCCCATATGTCCTTGGATCATGGGAATTACTATCCTCGTTGCTGTCAAGCAAGAAACCATACCTCTCAGGTTGTTTTGGGATCCTTTCGGATCTTCGAGGACGTTGTGTACTTGCTACTACTTCTGGTTGTGCATCTGTGGTATCAGGTGAACCCTTTTGTGGTTCTTGTGTTTCCTCAAGTTCTGCAGCCTCGCCATTTCTATCCAATAGAAATTCCTTCTCTAAGAAGGTAGCATTCCTTGAAACAAACACTTTATGTTTCGAAGGGTTGTAGAAATAATATCCATAAGATTTCTTTAGATATTCCACAAATTTACATAAGGAGGATCTTGCATCTTACTTATCTCCCACTAGTTGCTTAATATAAGCCGAGCAACCCCATACCCTTAGGTATTTGTAAGTAGGTGGTTTACCAAACCACATTTTATATGGCACTTTGGAGACACTCTTCGACGACACTCTATTTAATAGATGCGTCGCAAATTCTAGGTCTAGGAAAGAGGAAGTCCATTGAAACTCATCATGGATCGAACATGTCCATCAAAGTCCAATTCGATCGCTCGCTTACGCCATTAAGTTGGGGAGTACGGGGTTGAGTCCACTGAGAGACAATCTCATTGTCTTTTAGATAATCAAGGAATTCACGGGATAAGTATTCTCCCCCTTGATCGGATCAAAGAGCTTTGATACTTTGTCCCGTTTGCTTCTCTACTTCATGTCTAAACTCCTTGAACCTCTCAAAGGCTTCAGACTTGTATCTCATAAGATACACATAACCATACCTTGAAAAGTCGTCGGTGAAGGTTATAAAGCAAGAATGGCTCCCTTTAGTTCTTACATTAAGCGGACCACATACATCCGTATGGACTAAGTCTAAAAGGTTAGTAGCTCGCTCCATTTGCCCAGCAAATGGTGACTTGGTCATCTTACCCTTTAGACAAGATTCATAAGTTGGCATATCCAGCATTTCCTGAAGGTCAAGCTTATCCACTATCTTATGAATCCTATCCTTAGAGATATGGTCTAGTCTAGAATGTCACAAGTATGTACCTTTTCGATTATCCAACTTTCTCTTACTAGTATGTTCCTCATGTTGAGATAATAAGATTGTAGTATCGGGGAGAACCGTATATAAGCCATGAGACAACTTTCATTCCAATATTAAATAAGAACCATAAAACATGGAGCAAGCTTCATTTTTTAAAACAAAACTATAACCTTCCTTGTCCAACAAGGGTACAGAAATGATGTTCTTAATTAATTGCGGAATGTAAAATACATTGTTCAAAATAACACGGTTTTTGTTGGGGAAAGATAAGTAGATAGTTCTTACAGTCGTGGTAGCAAACAGTGCTGCATTCCCAAACCTCATGGTCATCTCCCCTCTACTTATCTGCTTGCTTCTTGCCATCACCTGCAAATCATTGCAAAGGTGAACTCTACATCTGGTGTCCAACACCCAAGAAGCATCATTAACTGATAAGTTGACTTCAACATAAAACATACCATTCACTGCTTCAGTGCAGTTACGCTTCCAAAGTCCCTTTTTACCACAATTGAAGCACGCTCCCTGATCGGTACCTTTAGCCTTTTTCACACCACCTTTGCCTTTCAACTGTTTTTTCTTCTTGTTGTTCTTCTTCCCCTTGTCCTTATTGGCCTTATTGCCCTTGGAACGGAATGAGGAACCAACAAGCAGTACCAGCTTATCTTTCTTGATGGTGGCATCTGCATTTTTCAACATGTTCAACAACTCGGGTAATGAAGCCTCTAGTTGATTCATGTTGTAGTTGATGACAAATTGGTCAAATGACTTTAGAAGAGACTGAAGCTCGAGGTCAACAGAAAGCTGGGTCTCAAGTTTTACGCCAAGATCAGAAAGCTTATTAATAAGACCGATATTAAGTAAAACATGATCATTGACCGACGATCCCTCGTGCAAGCAAGCGCGAAATAGCTCTTTAGAGATTGCGAATCCCTCCCTCCTAGTTTGAGTGCCATAGAGCTCCTCGAGACTCTTGATAATATCCTTAGAGATGGTCACGTGCTCAAATTGCTTTTGAATCTCATTAGTCATTAAAGCCATCATGATACATCTCACTTGGATATTATCATCGGTCCACTTATCAAAAGTGGCACGTTCAGCATCAGTTCTTGTGCGAGTGACGCAAGGCAAAGGTGCATCCAATACGCTATCCTTGCGCTCACTTTGAAGCACAATCTTAAGGTTTTGGTACCAATCGGCGTAGTTGCGACTGACAAGTCTGTTGGAATCTAGGATTGTTGAAAGTGGATTTTTGGCCATTTTGTTTACTACAAAATAAATAGCGAGGCAAAACAATTAGCATTCAATATGTAATCTTGTCCACATATAATTTGGTCTTTAATCATACGTGTCTCCCACTATTTTATCAAATTCCATAACCCTCTTATATGGATATTCGAGGAGATATGTGGGTCTCCCCAGTGGGCTCAAGATCCATAACCGACTCTTCATATGCCCTGAGAACACGAGCCCATATGATAAATCTATATGGTAGGCTTACCGGCCTTCTATATCGACATATAGTTCTCAAGATATTTTTCCTCGTCTTTCCCATATACCCCGAGAACACGAGCCCATATGGTAGTAATTGTTAAGTTAAGCCCATCAAATATTCATGGCCAATCGACAGGGCTAGTGTGCCCCACGACTCATGAATGACACCTAGACAAATTGATCCCACGAGCATCTCTATGCTTAGCGGTGGTCACAACCTAATCCACTTGACGCCACCCCACGACTCAAGGACGGGGGGCCAAGATTCATGGCATTTCACATACCACCACCTATGATGGAAGGCGTGGATAATAGAACCTCGTTCAATTTCCACATAAACTTAATATTTCTTGGATTTACTTGAAACAAATCAAGCGAAGGGTTTCAACATGCAAGGTCTCATCAAGATTATGATTATCTTTAATTATGTGATCATGCAATCCAAGTAGCATATAAGAAATACATAATATAAGACATCCACAAAGCGGTAAACAAATATGGATGATTGTGGGTCCCTAAGCGATCCACCCGAGCCACCGGTGAATGTAAGGCAATCTTGGGTACTAAATTAAAATAGGCCCTATCTATTACATAGGCGTCCAATAGCATACATAATCTTCAATAATGGTCCATCATCTTCGTCTCCATCTTCAATTACAATATAATGAAAAAAAAGTGCTAAAATAAAATATACAACCAAATCGAAATAGAGGCCAATAATAATTACAACCCAACTGAATAATCTAAGGCTCGACCCACAATCCATCCATTATGCAAATCAACCATCAAGCGTATGAAGATGACATGCAAAGCATTAATTAATCATAAGCCCATCACGTAGTTGAAACAATCATAACTTTGGGATTTATACGTTTTGAGGAAAATCGAGTTTTTCTAGTTTCAAAAATTCCAAAATTTTAAATAACTCAAAAACTTGTGGAAGTTGATTCCAAAATCAAGAAATGGGCCAAAGATGGAAGTCCTTGAAGACCCGGGTCGTGTGTACCACACCACGTCGAGATGGTCCAACCATCAAGCACGTGGTGTGCATACGCACACCCGTGTATGTTGTCCGACAACACACCGTATGCCGCCGAGCAGCTCACACACTGTCCAGCAGCTGCTGGACAGTTTCTCGATCATGGTCGAGACCACTAAGGGGTGGAATCAGCCATGGTTAGTCCCGTCTTGACCCCCACCAAGTTTCCTTCGACGGTTGGCAACGATTTGCGATATTGAGCCCTACTAAAGGAGCCCACCCTTATGTGCACAAAGCCTTTGGCCGGGTGCGCACAAAGTCTCGTAGCTTGGGTTCAATATCAACGATCTTTACCCGGGTTTCGACCTTCCCTTTTAGTGTCTCTTAATTTTTTATCGTTACAAAAAAACAAAATCTCTAAGATTTTAAGAAAAACGATGACAAATCCCAAGCTATTATTAAATCAACAAACATAACATATAGATTTAAGAAACCGGTTAAAATACTACATGAAACCAAAAGGAAAAAACACACAAAATTTTGGTGGTGCATTACCCGGGCTCTGATACCATTGTTAGGATCGGTCTGCCCCCACAGGTGATGCTGGCGTGATGGAAGAAACAAACTATGTAAAAACACATATAAAATGGCATCCCAAGCTAGGGGTTCGAAGTAATGCACAACAAAAACTAAAATACGAGTAAAGGAGTTTTAAATCGATTACAAGATTTGTGGTTTTATTAAAGTGAGGGTGTATAACCACAACACAAGGAAAACCACACTAAAAACTTTGGCTCTCACTTTCGAACCTCACCTCAACATGGAGGGATTCGAATCAAACCACCAAAAGCTCCTAAAGAAAGAAGCCTCTACAAGGACACACCTCAAGCAAGTTCATATATTGAGCAAAAGATTGGCTAGATATATGCTTTAAGGAAATGGAGTCTATGTAGTGAAAGGTGGAAGACAAGAAAAGTTACTAGAAGAAATATCTATGGAAGATAATTTTCTGTAACTAATCTTCAAGAAGAAGTTCTATGGAAGAAAGTTTTCAAGAAGCACAAAAGAAGCTAGAAGAAAACTCTACAGAGGAAATACTAAGCTCAAAGCTTTCTTTCCTTTAAGTTTTCATCAAGAAAGAAAGAAGAGCAAAAAACCACTCTAATTTAAGCCTCAAATTCGGCCATAAAGAGATAGAGAGAGGATAAGACTTGCTTTTCCTCATTTTGACAACTCCTATCTACCACCCCATGTGTAAAAAAAGTAGTTTCTATTTTCTTCTTCTTTCCAAAAACATCACTATCAACTTTGACTAGCTTTGAATTTGAATCTTGTGATTTCATTTAATTAAGTCCAACTTACTTAATTAAAATAGCTCCCAAGTCTTCCAAGGCTTGTTAATTAAATAATCCTTGTGATTAATTAATATTACAATTAGTAGCTTAAATAAATTCTTGAATAATAATAATTTTTATTTTTGATTAATCTCCAAGATTAATTAATAGAACAATTATTTTCCCAAGCCTACCAATTAAAATGGCTTCCACTTAATCAATTAATCTCATTAATCAATTTCACTTTAATCCTAAGCCGGATTAATATTCACATAGCAATTGAACTTTCTTGAGTAAGTGTGTAACCCCATTGTAGGTTCGTTCATGCACTGGAAGTAGGAACACAACCCCATTGTGCCTTTGCAATTTCATTGCTAGATTTAATTACTCCAAGTATTTTAATTCGACTAAGAATTAATTACCGATTAATTCATGACTCCTACAAATCAAGGTTAGTACTAGCCACGCGCCAAAAAGACCTAGCCATGAACAATTATTAGGTGACCTTTCCGCATTACAATTTTTGCATAAATAAAATCCTTCCATCAAATATCCTGGTCGAATCTAGGACTTGGATGTCAGTCGAAATCCTAGTAACTCGATTCTATGGATATCGATCTAAGTGACATTGACCAATTTATCAATCAAGCGAGGAAACATTGCGCCTCCTTGTTGATACAACTCCGACCGCAGGTTCCCAAGGTCAATACACTGTGAAGTACATAGGATATGCACCGATGCTAATGATCAGTGACAAATTCTCCCTTGGCACTCACGCACCTCCATACATAACCAGACTGGACCCAATATGCCCCACTTTATGACTCGCCTGGAATCGTGTGAGAAATCTAAGTAGAGTGGGCGATGCACGAGACGACCAATGGTGCCTCAAGTCATCAGGACCAATCTTACGCCTACGTAACCTAGGAGATTCCAAATTCGACATTGACTCCAATATAGAATCTCGACGGGGTTGTTCAGTTTACTCAATCCAACGAGAACCCACGTACATGCACTGATGTACACCATATCAGTATCCATGGAATAGGATACACACTCCAAGAGTGTGCATTGTACGTGTAAGTCTTTACAAGTCATTGATATCCCTATCTGAATGATTCTATGACTTGGAACATCTTTAAGACCACAACTTTAGAGACGTATTCAATGATTGGCATCCTCGATACCAAACACATCTCATAGCTTAAGAGTGATCTAGGGGACTTTATCTAATTACATAGAATGATAAGATAAAGAAGAATAGGCCTTTTATTAAATAACTTGAGAAGATGTAATGTAAGACTGTTTAAAGAGTCGGCTACTACGCCCCACAAATGGCGCGCCAGGCACCTAACTCTTTGATTCATATCTATAGAGATAGAACGAATAGAATGATAGGTCTCTCCCAAGCCTTATACTTAGAAAAGGTCCTAAAGAGGTCTAGGATGGAGAATTCTAAGAAAGGGTTCTTTCCCATGAGATATGGAGTACACTTGTCCAAATCTATGTGTCCTCAAAGTGAGGAAGATAGAGAGGAGATGAGTAAAGTACCCTATGCCTCTGCAGTTGGTAGCCTAATGTATGCAATGTTATGTACAAGACCCGACATTACTTATGCTGTGGGCGTGGTGAGTCTATTTCAGGCAAACCCGGGAAAAGAACATTGGAAAGCTGTGAAAAATATCCTAAAGTATCTTAAAAGAACTATGGATACGATTCTCATCTCTGGAGGTGTGTTAGGAAATTTCTTGTTAGATGTTTTGATGATGACAATTAAGATTCTATGTTAGGCCCCAAAATATGTAAGGTTGATTTTACTAGAAATCATGTATAAGCTTTGAGCGTTAGATTTGTAATAGGCTTTATTTATTTTCATTTTAGTCTGTTAGGCTAAGTAGTCTTAGACTTAGCGTCTGATAATTTCTGAGTGAACTTATGAATAGTTAAGTTTGAAGACTCAAGCGTCTGAAGTCTGAATGAAGAATGAAGAATCCAAGCGTCCAAGTATTGAATAGGACCAAGGTCATTCAGTGATTGAATGAGCGTCTATCAATGATAAACATTCACCTGAATTTATTCCTAAGTCCAGAAGAAGTTTTAATGCAAATATTCTCAGATCATTAATTTCCAACGGGCATTTATTTCAACTGCATTAAATGCTGATAAGAGCATTAAATGTGATAAGCACTCCAGGACGTACGGAGAAGCCACCCCATTGGACTGTCAACTTTTCAGAGACTGCAGCACCAACTTTTGTGCAGCAGATTTTTAGGAAAAGGACAAAAGCTGTTCACTAGCGGAAGTGAGAGACACGCGTCTGTGCATATGTCAAACAGACGCTTTTTCCAAAAATGCCTATAAATAGGACTTCAACAACAAGCCAAAAACAACTATCGAATTACAAGCCAAACTGCTGTTGCATTGAAGTCTCAAGTACTCAAGCTCTCAGAAAAGCTAGACTATTCCAGCAAACATTCTCTTTGCTTTTCTTCAATTCCTGAGAGAGTCAACCAATATCTCAAACATTCTTTTCGAAGAAACCTACATTACTATTGAGATATTCCAAGTTGTTTGAGCTTTATCAAAATCAAACAAACCGTTAGAAAAACCCCTATTCAAGCCTCGCAATCTGTGTGAAGTCGAAGTTGGGCACTTGCAATATTTCTGGGTGGAAGAAGCAAGGGGATAGAAGTGTCTTAGAGCAGAAATCTGTGTGACCAAGGAGCTCCAGTCATCAATATCCATCTCTCCCTAATTTTTAGAAGATTCTGTGTGATTCTTTTAGAATCGTTTTAGTGGATTACCTCCGAGTGGTCAAGGAGAAAAATGACGTAGTTGGAATTACACCGTGCAACAAACCTTACAAATATTGTATTCTTTACTTTACAGTCAATTTCATTACTATCATATCATTGCATAAATCTGTTAAGTAAACACAATCAAACGCTAAGCAACTAAGATACATCTTGGAACGCTAAAACTTTCAAAAAGAAGATTTTAAAATCATTCCGCTGTGCTAACACTGATTAAAGAACTGAATGCTTAAACCTAACTGGTTATAGTATTCAAATCTTGAAGTGTAAGTTAACTTTATAAAACAGTCTTCGAGTAAAAGCTCATCCAAGCGTCTACATTTTCAAATGTCTAACCACAATTTAATACAAAACTTTTTGAAGTTGAAAAAGACTTCAGGGTCTATTCAACCCCCACTCTCTAGACACTTTCGTATGCCACTTGGGACCAAGAAGTGGTATCAGAGAGGTTAAAGTTGAAATTTTAAAATTTCCAAGCATAACAGCTTGTTTAGATCCTTTTTCAAAATCTAGGTGCTTTAAGATTTTCCATGGCATTTGCTAAAGTTCCTAAATTGACTGAGTCAAACTATGACATATGGAAAGTCAAAGCATTTACATACCTTTGTTCATGTGATGATGACATATGCGATATTATTTCAGATGGACCTATTCAAATTCTCAAGGTTATCACTAGAGCGCCTGGAGCCACAAAAGAAACTCAAGATCGCTATGTGGAAAAGACAAAGTAAGAATGGTCTCCAGATGAGCGTCGAAGAGATAATTTGGACAATCTTGGTCGTAACGCTCTTTATACAGCTATTGGTGATAATGACAACTTATTCAACAAGATCAAGTTGTGTAATACTACTAAGGAAATATAAGATAAATTAGCTATAATTTGTGGTGGTTCAGCATAGATCAAAGAGAACAAGCTTTCCATTGCCAAGGAAAGATTTAACGGTTTTAAGATGTTGCCCAATGAGACTTTAGAACTATTGGACATAAGATTTATAGCTCTTGTTACAGAGTTAACATCTTTGGGTATGGATTTACAATAACAGAGAAATGGTGGTTAAGATTTTCAGAAGTCTACCTAGTGGATTTTTGATGAAGATAACAACAATGAGAGAATCAAACATGTTGGATCTTCTAAGTCCAAAAGATGCCTTTTCAGAGCTCAAAGCCTTTGAGTTTGAGTTGAATTCAGCCAGTGATGTTGTGAGCAGTCCAGTGATTGAGTCTGGAGTGCTTATAGAATCAATTAAGGGTAAATCGGGTAACAAGGAAAATATTCCGGATATCAGTGAGGATGAGGAACTGGCACTTCTGAATATATTCAGAAAGATATGAAAAGAAAGGAAACAGTCCTAAGCATCAAGGACAAAGTTCATCTCAAGCGCCTGCTCCAGTACAACAACACTATCAAGAGCCTCAATATTTTGCACCTTCTCCTTCAGCGCTGATTCAGTACCAAGCATCCACTCAACAGAATCTCTCAGCGCCCGTGGTCTCAACACCACACACTGCAAGGTTAACAAATGAACAAAAGATGAAAACTAATCTTTGTTATAATTGCAGGAAACCAGGACACTACCAGGTAAATTGCCCTTATCCAACTGTACCCAAGCCCTCAAGGTAGGATTACGTGGATAGAAACCAATTCAGGAGCAGCCTTCGTCAACAAGGTTTACTAGAGGAATCAGAACCAGCGTCCGCGCCTGAAGATTTGGAGTCTTCAGAGGAGACTAGTGATGATGATGAGCCAGTGGATGACTCAGTGCTTATTTGTTTCATGTCCAGAGATGATGAAGCGTCCCCTGAGGTAAACACTGAGATATCTTACCCTCTCTCTTATGAATAATTACTTGACAAAGTCAAAGAATATTATAATGATTGTCCAGATGTTGCCAAATTATATCAAAATCACTTTGATATCATTTCATCACTCAAGAGTGATAATGTGACGCTCAAGGCAGAGTTGCAAGTTCAACAACAATGCATTGAGAAGAACAAATCACTTGAGAGTGATATAATCAATCTGAAAAGTGATCTTGATATAATAGTCAAGAGAGAAGCTGAGTTGATTGCCAGACTTGCTAAATCAGAGCAACTCATCTCATCATTGTCTAAAATGTCAAGAAAGCTAGACAATGTGACTGAGGTACAAGACTATTTGGTGAGAAGACCTGTTTAAGATGCAATAAATTCGGTAAACAACCAAATAAATCTAATGTTACGGTGAACAACAAAGGAAAGGGTGTTTTCTTTATTGAGAAAGGTTCAAAAAGTTTAATACCTATTGAACCGAGCGACAATTGTACGAGGCCAAATGAGAAAGTCAAAGCTGACTCAGGCAAAAAAAAGGCGAATGCAAATGATTCACAAAGAAAGGTTCATCCAAACGCTCAAAAGGCTAAAGATAACCTAACCACTGTGAATCAAGTGCTAAGCGTCCAGCATTAAAAGTGCACCCCAAGCCAGCGCCAAGGAAATACTAGCGTCAATATCCACAATGGTCTAGATCATATTATCGTTACTATGATGATTATGATTATGATTACTATTATAATCGAGGATATTATTATACACCCAAAAAGCACACACAACATAAGGTGAACAAAAAATACAGACACCACAGTGTGAAACCAAGAAGGCTAATCTTCCCGCAATGAAGATGAAGTAAATATGGGTTCCTAAAGTTCTAGTTCAAACTAACAATGCTACTAATGGTATAGGACCCAAGCAACAAGGGGTACCTAAACAGAAATAGAACTTCCCATTTGACTGTAGGTATCTAGAGCGAGAGCCAATAAATCTATTTGGTACATCGATAGTGGGTCATCAAGGCACATGACAGGCTTCAAGGATCTCTTGATAAACTATCGAGCTACCAATGGTCCTCAGGTTGTATTTGGTGACAAATCCAAAGGTAAAATCAAAGCTATTGGTACTCTGCATATGGGGAACATCATGATAAGTGATGTTTATTATGTTGAGGGTCTTAAGCATATTTATTGAGCATAAGTCGATTTTGTGATAAAGGCTTTGAAGTCAAATTCTCAAGCGACTGTTGCTACATAAATTACGCTAAGACTAAATCTACTAAGTTGAAAGGTAAAAGAACAAACAATGTGTATCTAGTAGATTAGGGTTCAAAAATTGATAACAACCCAACATGCTTTATTGCTAAGAGTCAAGATGAATCTAAAACGGGTTGGTTATGGCATAGAAAAATGAATCACCTAAAATTTAAGACAATCTCTCAGCTTATAACGCTAAATCTTGTAGAGGGATTACCTAAAGGACCATTTCATAAGGATCACAGGATCGCCTTCGTGACGCTTGTCAAATGGGAAAACAAGTTAAATCATCTTTCAAGAGAAAGCCTCATCTATCTACCTCTGGGATACTTGAACTACTTCACATGGATCTGTTTGGACCAGTTTAAACAATCAGTGTGAGCGGTAAAAAGTATACTTTGGTGATAGTAGATGATTTCTCTCGATTTACTTGGGTGGAATTTCTTTCATCCAAAGATGAGACATGTGACAAGTTAACAACGCTTATTCGACAACTGCAAACCTTAAAAAATCTCAAGGTTGCAAAAATAAGGAGCGATCATGGTACTGAGTTTATTAACAAGGTTGTTGAGAAGTTTGATGCAGAGAATGGAATACATCATGAGTATTCAGCTCCCAGAACTCTCCAACAGAATGGTGTTGCTGAGCGCCGGAACAGAACACTTAAGGAAGCCGCTAGGACGATGTTAGCAGAGTCTAAGCTTGCTCCTAGGTTTTGGGCTGAAGCAATCAACACTGCATGTTATACTTAAAACCGTTGCATGATCAACAAACAACATGGGAAAACTCCATATGAACTATGACGTAAGCCAAATATTTCATACTTTCACATCTTTGGTTATAAATGCTTTATTTATAATAGTGGATCCAAAAGCCTAAAGACATTTGATCCTAACGCAGATGAGAGAATCTTTCTAGGCTACGCCAAAAATGGAAAGAATTTTCACATCCTAAATAAGATCAAACTGAAGGTTGAGGAATCTATGCATGTTGTTTTTGATGATGCTAACCAAGAACCGAGTAAGGTTAATGTGAATGATGTAGGAGTTGAAGATCTATGTCATCAAGCATCTAAGGTTACCATTGATGATGATAGTGACGACGATGATGAGATCTTGGTGCCCCCTCCTAAGATTACTCGAGAAGTTATTTTGGACAATCAGGTTAGATCTGCTGATGATCATGAAGAGAGTGATCATCAAGAGAAAGGTTGAATCTGTGAACTTGAAGCGCCTAAGAAAGAGCCTAGTCAAGCACCTGAGCAAGGGAACCAAGCGCCTGTTCAACCTCTTAACTCTTTCCAACCAGATAGACTATGGCTGCTTGATCATCCACCAGAGTAGATTATTGGAGATATTGAAGCGCCTGTTAGGACTAGGGCCCCTACATTCAATGAGGCCATGCTCGCAAGCTTTCTATCTCAGATGGAACCTAAGAAAGTGGATGAAGTGTTATGTGATTCTAGTTGGATTGAAGCCATGCAAGAAGAGCTTAATCAGTTTGAGCGTAGTAAGGTTTGGACGCTAGTACCAAGGTCAACTCACCAAGGAGTTATTGGGACTAGATGGGTTTATAGAAATAAGATGGATGAGAATGGCATTGTGATAAGGAACAAAGCCAGACTTGTCGCTCAAGGATATTTTGGTGGTCCCAAGTGGCATACGAAAGGGTCTAGAAGGGGGGGGGGGGTTGAATAGACGCTGAAGTCTTTTTCGACTTCAAAAATTTCGTATCACTTTTAATGGTTAGAACACTTAGGCAACTGAACGCTTGGGTCAGACGCTTCAGTAAAGATAACTTAGACTTAGTGATTTTAGCAATTTACCAAAGTAGGGTAACGCTTAGATCACTTAATCAGGGTTAGCACAGCGGAAAGGATTTTAAAGCTTTAGCATTTGTTTTGGTTAAATAGTCGCTTACCAGATTAGCTTGTCTTTTTCAAAGAATATAATATAATGTAAAACAAGACAATAATTAAAGTAAATGACACAAGAAATTGTAAAGTTCAAGACACGCTAAAAGCTAACGTGCTATGATAGCAAGTGCACTAGACGTGTGTAGTAATAAGTGGACAAAAAGTCCGGGTTGTCGAACCACAAGGACTTGAATTCTAGTTAATGATTTTCAATAAAAGATAAGACAATTAAAGTAAAGTGCAAGAAAAAGATTAAACAAACGAAGAACCAAAGAGAAACGTACTATAGATTTAATCTCACGTATGATAAAATGACTAAGGCACATGCTACAACCGAATCTACTCGTCAATATATATGAGCTACTCTTCGAATTATTAGACTCCTATTGCTTTGGTGGAAACTCCTAAATTAACTATTACCCGATGCCTCGGCACATAATAATCCTATGATTAATTGACGGTTCTCTAAATATATCTATCCGAGAATCTAATCAAAAATCACGCATTAACGTTCTAGAGCTTCCCCGAACGAATCCGGCTAACAACACCCGGGAATCTTTACCTATTTCTAGGGCAATCCCTCATTTGTTTCGGATGATGTGTTAATTCTCTTGCACCCTAATCTATTTTCTCTCGAACAACTAGATTAGGCAAGATAGCAAGCATATGGTGATCAAACACATGATTGGAATAAAAGCATAGAATTAACACACAAAGCAATAGGAGAATTAATACAAAGAGCAACTTCACATATATTGATTCATAAATTTGGCCTTCACATGGCCTTAGTTCTACAATATTAGCCTCTCATCAAAGCCTTAAGAAAATCTAATACAAACATATACATACTCATGGAAATAAACATGTAAATGCAAATAATTAAAACTCCCTCAATTGATTGATGATGGGTCTTTGCTCTCTTGATCTTCAATCCTTAGCTCCTCTCTCTTTGTTCCCCTCCAAAAGTGATGAAGAAAATGGTGATGAATGATGATGAGTGAAAAGTGATGGATCAAATGCCTCTCTCTCCCTCCTCCTTAAGATGTCACCGGTCCATTGTGCTCAAATATCCTTAAGAAGACCACCACAAATCAGCTCCTCATGTGTATGTCCCCCCTAGTGTCCCCTCCACTACTCTTAAAGTGAGTAGTATAAAATTCCCTAAAGTAGATCTAGTAAGAAACATACTTATGACCTTCCCCCCATACATGTGATGACCTCTTGGCTTTAAATGTTCCATTCCCCCATCAAATGATGATCTTTTGGCTGAAAGGAATCAAATCTCGGATGTGGCCACGCCTAGGCGCGGGATTTATGGCGCTCGGGCGCCCAAATCAGAATGTGGGGAGTATTTGCCTCTGTCTGGCGCAATAATCGTATTTCCTTCATAACGCTCTCCACAAAACTCCGATTTGGATGATTCAAGTCCTCATTTGAAGCTAACACATAGTTCTACAACTTTGTAGAAGGAAACTTCATCCAATTCAGTCTCTAAAAATAAGAAAATATCGCTCGAACGTGGAAACTGGTGCAGATACGGCGCCCAGGCGTGGACAGAACGGCGCCTAGGCGCGGAAAGCAAAAGCAAATTGGCCTGAACTTGTTTTATACGTCGTTTTTCATCCCGTTCTTCGATTGTATCCATTTAAAACCTGAAATCACTTAATGCACGAATTAAACGCAAATGTAGCAAGAATTAAGCGATAAATGAACCTAAAACATAAACGCAAAGGGGCTTAAAAACACGTAAAAATGCCTCTTATCAACACCCCCACACTTATCAATTGCTCGTCCTCGAGCAATAAGAGTTCTAAGATAAGGAAATATCATCAATCAAAGAGAGAAACAAAAAGAAAACTACCTAACTCACTTTCGTGGAGTAAACGGTTGCATTTAGCGAATGCAACAAGCCTTTGAACCTTTTAGTTACCTCAAAGGACGAGTTATAGTCTCGTGAGGGTTTGCAGACGATATACCCACAAAATCGAAAGATTTTCAACCCCGATCACTCAACGTAAATTACAATGATTAATAGCACACAATGGTATGAATTCATCTGTTTAAGCTCATATTACAAATATATACACATCACACATTTGCTCATGTTATGCCTTAACATTGAAAAGATCATCCTAAGGGTGTAGTGTAATAAATCTCAAGTATTATAGTCAAGTGGCATTCTTACCACTTTTCAAACATTAACCCCATATTTATCAACTTTTGATTATTCACATGGTACGAGAATTGAATACAACTTCATAGCCACTTAAAAATTTATCACTTCATTCCACTTTCGGATTTATCTTATGCACTTTCAACTCGAAACATTAGAGGTTAGACCATGTGCAATGTTTGATCCTCTTAGGCTTTCTATGACACCCGTGTAACGAGTTTTAGGCCAATAACTCCTAAACCAGATGGCTTTAGGGTATCAAATGTGGAGACATTCCTAAGGGCTTAATCACTCGAGTGTCAAAGGCCACAAAATCAAACTAGGTCGTTATTCACTTAACACTTGCATTGGCTTGAGCTTAGCTCAAATTAGCAAAATAGTACAGTATTCTAGGCATGGTGCTCTTCGCCCCCAGTATCTATTAAGCCTGACTTTTTCAGTCATACCAATGTTCAACCTCTTTTTATTATTATTAAGCACACGAAGTTAACGTTCTCAACTCATAACACATGTGAAAATTCTAAGTTGATATTTCCGGGATCAAGCCTTTAAGTGTTTCAAAATGATTGCCCACTCAACTCCTCTACCTTCGATTTAGGTGCATATGTGAATCATCTTAAGGTTAATCTAGTCTAGTTAGGATCCCATAAGCAAGGAACGATGTGTATAGCCATTAAAAACCAAATTGATAGAGAAAACATACCATGTATTCAAATTAACCATACTCAATGCCTCAAGTGAAGGGTTGAAATTCTATAAAAAAATAAATAAATTAAAATTGCACACATTTCACATGTAGAGGTACAGCACCCCCCAAACTTGGACCGAAATATGTAAAACATGAATCAACATGACTATAATGGATCTAGTATACCCTCCACACTTATCATGAACATTGTCCCCAATGTTTGAAAAAGAAAAGGGCAAAGTACACGTCACCATAGGGAAGCTGAAAAGCAAACCCGAGTCCACTTAAGGCAATCAAGTCCACGGATGGCAATCACTGTGTCGATCACTACATAGGTAAACAAATGCTAGCCATACAGAGCATCAAACATTGGATAGAATAGAATAAAACAAAACGAGATAAACAAAAAAAAATGAGAAACATGCATGGAAGGAAAACATCAAGCATCCAAACATAAAACATAAAATATCCAACATCCCAACAAAAGATATCCAAAAATAAAAAGAAACATGCATGGAAATAAAACAAGATAAGCCTAATCGGTGGTGCCAAAACGGTCAATGTAATCCTCATCCTCGCCGCCGAGATCATCCAAATCAATCAACGGGCTACCCTCATCATTATGAGCCTCATCATCACCTCCGTCAGGAACGAGAGCACCTGACTCGTGCATATCTGCGGGCTGCTGAGGCGGGGGGTGCGGGTAAGGTGGAGGAGCAGAATAATCAAACGGCCCCCAACCGACAAACGCATCATGCTCTACAAAAAGCTGACGGAAATAAGCACAGGTGTCGGACATGACCACCCTCATCTCATCTCGCAACTCCTCCCTCAATTCATCCTTTAATTGTCTAATGGCGGCGGCATCCATAGGTGGAAACTGTGGGGAGCTAGTAGACTGGGATGAAGACGGGCGAGGCCTCTTTGAAGTAGCTGGTGGTGGAGGAGCCTGGGAGTCGTCATCTACCACGGTGAGATAAGAACCAGGAAGCTCAGTACGCTCCAAAGGAAATGTGGGAACCTTAGCCGCCTTGCATAAAGCTGTGATCAGTGACGGGAGAATGATGGGAATCTTCCGAGTGGGACCTTCTCCCTTTTGCTTAGCCAATTCTTTGTTAATCAATGGCCCTAACTCATTCTTCAACTTCCTAAAGTGGTCCGTCAAAGACTTGTGGATTACCCGGGCAAAGTCCACAGCTTTCTTGGACATAATAGCGTAGATGAGGGTGGCCCGTTCCTTGTTTGCCTCTGATCGATTGGTACTCGGCATTAAATTGAATCGGATGAAGTCGAGCCAGAAAGCAGCCTCGGGTAATAGAGCCCTACGGGGGACATGAGCTTCTCCGGGTACCCATTCCCACCCCTCTCGGCCAATAACCTGCAAAATATCCGACAGGCTAACTCGGAGGCGCCCTGCATTGTAAAGAGTGGTGAACTCGCATGTCTGAGGGGTCGGGGTGCCTATGCTCTCCCTAATCTGTCTCAACTCATAATTGACATGTTTGCCCCGGACCAAAAGGGTAGTCCCCAGCCATCCTCGTGTCTCAATCTCATCATAAACCCCGGAGCTGAAGAATTCCAGAACCCAAGGAAGATGAATGGCCTCGGGCTTTTGACAGAAAAACTGTAAGCGATGAAATTGTATCAATTCGTGCACAGAGGGCTGTCCCCGGGTGGTTAAATAGTGCTCCTTAATAAGGGTGCGGGGGGTGCTCAAACTCTGACACATAATTTGGACTTGGGGGTTTTCAAAACGGGTATTATCGGGAGTCTCGGGCTCATTAGAGGAACCCTCACCCACTTTTTTCTTACCCTTGGACGGTCTGTTGGTAGTTCTCGTCATTTGCAACAACAATTATCAACTTCTTAACTACTCAAATCAACCCAAATGCAACCAACCAAATACAACAATCTTCAACGCCCAACACACACCAAAATCAGAGCAACCCACACTTGGCAACAATCCACAAATTCAATTTCAACCCACAAATTGATAACAACCCACGGATTTAGCAACAATAGACCATCCAATTCAACAACATCAACCCCCAATTTTTGATTACAACCCACAAATTCAATTTCAACCCACAAATTCAATTTCAAGCTCTCAAATGCAATAACAACAAAAAATTCAATCTACAATCGGCCAATGCCCCAATTAATCCTCAAAATATAACGCAAGGCACCTACTCGTCGGCTATGAATCGGAAATGGAAGAAGGGTAAAGCCAAAACTCAACTTTTATCCCCAAAATTTTCGCACCGAGTCGATGTGAAAGAAGAGCCTCTTGTGCAACGAATTATGTTGATGGAAAGTGGCGGTGAAATACGGTGGAAATGGCCGGAAATGGTGAGGAAGTCGCCGGAAATCGCGTGGGAGAGGAGTTGTGAAGATTTTGGGAGAATTTTGACCGTTTTGACCCACATATGTGTTAAATTCAGAATCGGGCGCCTAGGCGCGCGACACAGCTTACCTGGATTCTTTTGGGTGATAATGCCCGCGCCTAGGCGGGCATTGTTCGGCGCTTGGGCGCCCCTTTCAGAATCGGGCGCCTAGGCGCCTGATTTCTCGGCGCTTGGGCGCCCCTTTCAGAATCGGGCGCCTAGGCGCCTGATTTCTCGGCGCTTGGGCGCCCCTTTCAGAATCGGGCGCCTAGGCGCCTGATTTCTCGGCGCTTGGGCGCGCAGTTCTGAATAGTTTTGTAACGAATTTCATTTCCTGTTTCAAAAGGGAAGAGACAAAACACTTAAAACACAAACTAACAAAGATGTAAGGTTAGAAAATAAAGCAACAAACGGAATAATAAGGGAAAAAGAAAAGGAAACGGAAAGAAAACATGGGTTGCCTCCCAAGAAGCGCTAGTTTAGAGTCATTAGCTCGACTGAAAGCGAAGAATCACGAAGGGTCCGCGAGGATGAAGGACTCTTTGTCTCTTGGTCCATCCATCCCTAAGTAAAGGTTTTAGACGTTGAGCGTTGACCAAGAAAGTATGTCCTTTATCTGTTGTAAGCTCGACGGCGCCGGATGGATAGACCTGGGAAATCAAAAATGGTCCCGACCATCGAGACTTAAGCTTTCCGGGGAAGAGTCGGAGTCGAGAGTTGTATAGCAACACCCGCTCTCCCTTGTGGAATTCCCGGGGGAGAATATGTTTGTCATGCCACATTTTGGTCCGCTCCTTATAGAGTTTTGCGTTCTCATAGGCAAGATGACGCCATTCTTCGAGCTCGTTGAGTTGTAGCAAACGTTGTGTACCTACACTTTGAGAGTCAAAATTTAGAAACTTAATGGCCCAATAAGCACGATGCTCGAGTTCAACGGGCAAGTGACATGTTTTACCAAAAACAAGACGATACGTGGACATGCCAATTGGGGTTTTATAGGCGGTCCGATAAGCCCAAAGAGCATCATCCAATTTAAGGGACCAATCCTTTCTTGATGCGTTGACCGTTTTTTCTAAAATACGCTTAATCTCCCTATTCGAGACCTCCACTTGGCCACTAGTTTGTGGGTGGTATGGGGTCGAAATTTTATGCTTCACCCCGTACTTGGTCAATAAAAGTTCAAACTGCCTGTTGCAGAAGTGGGTGCCCCCGTCACTAATGATGGCTCGGGGAGTTCCAAATCGAGTAAAAATATGTTTCTTCAGAAAACGAGTGACAACCCGAGCATCATTAGTAGGCAAGGCCACGGCTTCCACCCATTTGGAGACATAGTCTACCGCAACAAGGATATATTTATTTGAACAAGAACTGGGGAAAGGGCCCATGAAATCCACACCCCATACATCAAACAACTCACACTCTAACATGCTATTTAAGGGCGTTTCATGATGTTTAGAGATGTTCCCCATTCGTTGACAGCGATCACAAGATTTGACATAATGATGTGCATCTTTAACAAGAGTAGGCCAGAAGAAACCTGATTGGAGGATCTTAGCTACCGTTTTGGAAGGCCCAAAATGGCCACCTACCGCCATATCATGACAATGAGATAGGATAGCATGCACGTCCGTTTCGGGTATGCAACGTCGAATTAAACCATCTGCACAAACTTTGAATAAAAAGGGTTCGTCCCAAAGATATTGCTTTACATCAGATAGAAATTTCTTCTTTTGATGAAAAGTGATATCCGGGGGAAGACGGCCCGTAACAATGTAATTGGCAAAGTTAGCATACCAAGGTGAAATTTTTTCAGAAATAGCAAGGAGGTGTTCATCTGGGAATTCCTCACGAATTGGTGTCTCATCTAACGGATCATTCACTAGCTCTAATCGTGAGAGGTGGTCGGCTACTACATTTTCGGTGCCTTTCTTGTCTTTTATCTCTAAATCAAATTCTTGGAGTAACAAAATCCACCTAAGGAGTCTTGGTTTAGCATCTTTCTTGGCAAGCAAATATTTTAAAGCCGAATGATCGGTGTAAACTATCACTTTGTTTAGCACGAGGTAAGAGTGGAATTTATCGAATGCAAAGACTATGGCGAGTAATTCTTTTTCCGTGGTGGCATAATTCAATTGTGCATCGTTAAGAGTTTTACTAGCATAGTAAATGGTTCGAAATACCTTTTCCTTCCTTTGGCCAAGGACCGCTCCAACCGCGGTGTCACTCGCATCACACATCAATTCGAATGGTAAGCTCCAATCGGGGGATGACATGATAGGGGCGGAAACTAAGCGTTCCTTCAAATCAAGAAAGGCCTGCATACAAGAAGAATTGAAATCAAAAGGTGCATCTTTAACAAGCAAATTAGACAACGGTTTCGCAATTTTAGAGAAATTCAAGATGAATCGCCTATAGAAACCAGCATGCCCGAGGAAACTCCTAACAGCTTTTACCGATGTGGGCGGGGGAAGTTTTTCAATGACCTCAATCTTGGCTTGGTCCACTTCGATCCCTTTTTGAGAGATCTTGTGGCCAAGTACAATCCCCTCCCGGACCATTAAATGGCATTTTTCCCAATTCAAAACAAGGTTGGTTTCTTCACAACGTTTAAGCACAACATTTAGATGAGCAAGACAAATATCAAAAGTTGTTCCGAAAACAGAAAAGTCATCCATAAAAATTTCAAGGAAATCTTCAACCATATCATGAAAAATAGCCATCATGCATCTTTGAAAAGTGGCCGGGGCATTACACAAGCCAAATGGCATCCTTCTATAAGCAAATGTGCCATAAGGACAAGTGAAAGTGGTTTTCTCTTGGTCCTCAGGATCTATGGCAATTTGATTATAGCCGGAGTAACCATCTAGAAAACAATAGAAATCATGCCCGGCTAATCGTTCAAGCATTTGGTCAATAAAGGGGAGGGGGAAATGATCCTTACGTGTGGCATCATTCAACTTACGGTAATCTATACATACACGCCACCCACTAATTATACGAGTTGGGATAAGCTCATTATTCGCATTCTCAATTACCGTTATCCCCCCTTTCTTAGGCACCACTTGGGTAGGGCTCACCCACGCACTATCAGAAATAGGATAGATTATACCTGAGTCGAGCAGTTTAATCACTTCCTTCTTTACTACCTCTTGGATTTGTGGGTTTGATCTCCTTTGGGGTTGGCGTGTAGGCTTGGTGGAGTCCTCCATAAGTATTTTGTGCATACATATCGCTGGACTAATGCCTTTGATGTCCGCAAGTTTCCACCCAAAAGCCCGTTTGTGAGATCTCAACACCGTCATTAATTGCTCTTCTTGTGATCCTGAAAGAGATGAGGAAATGATCAATGGGAGTGTTTCGTCATCGTTCAAGTACACATATTTAAGGTGGGAGGGGAGGGGTTTGAGTTCGAGAGAGGGGGGTTCTTCAATAGATGGGCGAGGTGATCCTGACAATGATCTATCAACTTTGATGAATCCTCCCGAATGAGAGGAAGATTTGTACTCCAAGCTTAGAACCTTTTCCACTAGATCATCTTTCTCCGAGTCCACTTGCATGGATTTCATAAGACTCTGTTCGAGAGAATTTTCAATTGTATTGTCCTGTAAATACTCAACAATCAAATGGTCAAATGTATCAATTCGATAACACGAGTCATGATCAATAGGATGTTTAAGGACTTTGTAAACATCAAAGGTAACTTTGTCATCGCCCACATTCAAGGTAAGCTTACCATTAGCAATGTCAATTACCGCCTTACCCGTGGCTAGGAATGGTCTCCCTAGGATTAATGGTACCTCCACATCTTCTTCCATGTCGAGTACTACGAAATCAACGGGAAAATAAAACTTGTCGACTTGGACAATAACGTCTTCGATTATCCCCTTGGGCCTCTTGATCGATCGGTCGGCTAGTTGAAGGCTCATTGAGGTCGGCTTGGGATTTCCAAGGCCTAGCTTTTTAAACAGTGAGTATGGAAGAAGATTGATGCTGGCCCCCGAGTCACATAACACCTTCTTGAATGATAGGGATCCAATTCGTGCATGGGATTGTGAGACTCCCGGGATCTTGGAGCTTAGTTGGCAATTTATTGAGTAATACGGCGGAGCATTCTTCCGTGAGGCACACCGTCTCATTCTCTTCCCACTTCTGCTTGTTGGAGAGTATGTCCTTGAAGAACTTCACATAATTCGGCATTTGGAGAATGGCGTCAATAAACGGAATATTAATTCTCACTTCCCGAAGGATTGCCAAAATTCGAAGAAAGCTCGGATCCATCTCCTTTTTCTTCTTTTTGTGAGCATTTGGGAAGGGGAGACGAACTTCGATAGGGGGAGAAAGCGTTGGATTAGACGGATGAAAACCCACAGAAACAGTGGGCGGCGCCTGGGCGCGTGTATCGGCGCCTAGGCGCGGATCTGCTGGCGCCTGGGCGTGCATGTCTGGGCGCTCGGGCGCGGGATGCAGAGAGTTTGCATCTGGCAGGTTTGTGGTTGGCGCCTGGGCACGTGTATCGGCGCCTAGGCGCGGATCTGCTGGCGCCTGGGCGTGCAGTTCTGGGCGCTCGGGCGCGGATGTACTGGCAGTGTCATTCTCCAATTGTTTGCCACTTCTCAAGGCTATGGCATTGCATTGGGCCTTCGGGTTCTTTTCCGTGTCGCTTGGGAGAGTCCCCGAGGACCGTTAACCGCATTAGAAAGTTGCCCTACTTGTGTTCGCAAATCCTTCATCTCCATACACATATCCTTTATCATACTCCGAAGTTCGTTGAAAGATGTATCGGATTTTTTCATGTGAGCATCCAGTTTCTCATCGATTGTGGGAGGTCGCATTTGCACTTGACCTTGACCTTGTCCATTGAAATTGCCTTGCCTCGGGGGTGGGTTATTGAAGGGTGGTCGTGGAGCTTGATAGATCCCCGGTTGATAGATCCCCGGTTGTGCGTTCTGTGCGGGGTTGGGCCTTTTTGGAAAATTCTCGGGTATATGAAAGTTCACCCGAGGTTTATTTTGATTCCCCACATAATTAACATTGCCAACCTCCGGTTCCAAGAGTACTACTTCCTCAATACAAGCAACCTTTTTAGAGGATGAGGCCTCTTCATCGTCGGGGTAAAGCTCGTCTTCTCGGGCCAACTGTTCGACTTTGTCCCATACACTTTGACAGTCTAACCCAAGGAGATCTCCTCCCGCACCCGCGTTGAGTCTATGCCGAATACGTGACCTAACCCCATCATAGAAATGGAGTACTTGTTCATTCAACCCAAAATTATGATCGGGACATTTACGGAGCATGCCCTTATATCTAGCCCAAGCCTCGGCTAAAGATTCATTGCTCCTTTGCCTAAACCCTTTTATATTACTCCGTAGCTCATTGATTTTTGAGGGTGGAAAGAATTTATTTAAAAAGGCATCGACCAACTCACTCCATGTTGTAATAGATTGTGGAGGTAAGGATTTGTACCATGTTGTCGCCCTATCCTTCAATGAGAAATGGAAGACTCTTAGACGAATCGCATCAAGATCACGTGGGTGATATTGAATGGTCACAAGAGCCTCATCTATGGTTTCCAAATGAGCGTGTGGTGATTCGTGTGGTTCTCCATAGAAAGGATCTCCTTGCACCATATTAAAAATGTGAGCCGGAATGTGGTAGTTTGGTGTGAAGAAATTAGGCACGACTACGGGCCCCGGAATGGTATGGACCCTAGGTGGTAAGCTACCCCGAACCGACGGGAGTTGTGGAGGAGGTACCGCTTGCATGGCTTGTAGAACACCTTGTAACCACTCCCTAGTTTCCGGTGAGTTCATGTCCGGGAAATTTCCATTTGGGTTTTGGTTGAGATTATTGGCCATTTCTCTTGCTCGCCTACTAGTCCTAAGAACTCGTTCAATTTCGGGCTCCAACTCGAATAGAGGCTTGTTTGAGGAGCGGGTCATGCACCTCAAGAACCTAACAATTAAATACAAGAACAAAATTAGACTAATCACGAAAATAAAAGAAAATCAAGAAATGAACGAAAACTAAGAATTATTAAAAATGTAAACTAAAATAAACAAGTCCCCGGCAACGGCGCCAAAAACTTGACACGCTAAAAGCTAACGTGCTATGATAGCAAGTGCACTAGACGTGTGTAGTAATAAGTGGACAAAAAGTCCGGGTTGTCGAACCACAAGGACTTGAATTCTAGTTAATGATTTTCAATAAAAGATAAGACAATTAAAGTAAAGTGCAAGAAAAAGATTAAACAAACGAAGAACCAAAGAGAAACGTACTATAGATTTAATCTCACGTATGATAAAATGACTAAGGCACATGCTACAACCGAATCTACTCGTCAATATATATGAGCTACTCTTCGAATTATTAGACTCCTATTGCTTTGGTGGAAACTCCTAAATTAACTATTACCCGATGTCTCGGCACATAATAATCCTATGATTAATTGACGGTTCTCTAAATATGTCTATCCGAGAATCTAATCAAAAATCACGCATTAACGTTCTAGAGCTTCCCCGAACGAATCCGGCTAACAACACCCAGGAATCTTTACCTATTTCTAGGGCAATCCCTCATTTGTTTCGGATGATGTGTTAATTCTCTTGCACCCTAATCTATTTTCTCTCGAACAACTAGATTAGGCAAGATAGCAAGCATATGGTGATCAAACACATGATTGGAATAAAAGCATAGAATTAACACACAAAGCAATAGGAGAATTAATACAAAGAGCAACTTCACATATATTGATTCATAAATTTGGCCTTCACATGGCCTTAGTTCTACAATATTAGCCTCCCATCAAAGCCTTAAGAAAATCTAATACAAACATATACATACTCATGGAAATAAACATGTAAATGCAAATAATTAAAACTCCCTCAATTGATTGATGATGGATCTTTGCTCTCTTGATCTTCAATCCTTAGCTCCTCTCTCTTTGTTCCCCTCCAAAAGTGATGAAGAAAATGGTGATGAATGATGATGAGTGAAAAGTGATGGATCAAATGCCTCTCTCTCCCTCCTCCTTAAGATGTCACCGGTCCATTGTGCTCAAATATCCTTAAGAAGACCACCACAAATCAGCTCCTCATGTGTGTGTCCCCCCTAGTGTCCCCTCCACTACTCTTAAAGTGAGTAGTATAAAATTCCCTAAAGTAGATCTAGTAAGAAACATACTTATGACCTTCCCCCCATACATGTGATGACCTCTTGGCTTTAAATGTTCTATTCCCCCATCAAATGATGATCTTTTGGCTGAAAGGAATCAAATCTCGGATGTGGCCACGCCTAGGCGCGGGATTTATGGCGCTCGGGCGCCCAAATCAGAATGTGGGGAGTATTTGCCTCTGTCTGGCGCAGTAATCGTATTTCCTTCATAACTCTCTCCACAAAACTTCGATTTGGATGATTCAAGTCCTCATTTGAAGCTAACACATAGTTCTACAACTTTGTAGAAGGAAACTTCATCCAATTCAGTCTCTAAAAATAAGAAAATATCGCTCGAACGTGGAAACTGGTGCAGATACGGCGCCCAGGCGTGGACAGAACGGCGCCTAGGCGCGGAAAGCAGAAGCAAATTGGCCTGAACTTGTTTTATACGTCGTTTTTCATCCCGTTCTTCGATTGTATCCATTTAAAACCTGAAATCACTTAATGCACGAATTAAACGCAAATGTAGCAAGAATTAAGCGATAAATGAACCTAAAACATAAACGCAAAGGGGCTTAAAAACACGTAAAAATGCCTCTTATCAGTTCACTGGGTGATGTAATCCCAGCTACGTCCTTCTTGTCCTTTTTCGCTTGGAGGAAATTCACTAAGATGATTATCAAAGAATCACACAGAATCTTCTACAAGATCGTAAGTAGGTGAAAATGATCTTAGGCTCCTTGATCACATAGATTTCAGCACCAATGAAGATCGTCTTCTACAAGCTTCTCTCACTCAGAAATACTGCCTGTAAGGGGTTTCAACAGCTTTCTCACTTAGATGAAAGGTTGAGGGTTTTGTCACAAGGGTTTGTTTGTTTTTGGGAAGATCAAACAACTTGGAATATCTCAGTAGGAATTTAGGTTTCTGCTTTGGAAGAGATTTGAGATATTTGTGACTGTCTGGAATGTATATAAAAAGATTGAAAGATTTTGGCTATGGAGTTTCTAAGCTTTTTCTTTGAACGAGAAATTTCAGCAGAGTTTCTTGTGCATGTACGTATATCTCTATTATGTCTCTCTTTGGGGTTTGCTGAAGGTAGGGTATTTATAGGCAATTCTTGGGATCTGTCCGTTGGACACATGTGGGAGCGTGCCTTTCACGCAGCGCGTGATTCTACCTTTTCTCTGACATTCTAGAAAATTCGCTGGTTCCGATTGGACAGGGAGCAACAATAAACTTTGAAGTTCTGAAAGTCTAGTAAAAAAGGTGGCTTGTCCAAGTCATAATAGCTTATCACATTAATGCTCTTATCAGGCATTTAATGCATTTGAATTTATTTTCCGTTGGAAATAAATGTCCGTTGAATGATTGCATTTAAGTCCTTCATGACTTGAGGATTTAATTCAGGTGAATCTGAAACTGATCTCTATAATGATTTGAGCGCTAGACCCATAAATCCTGAAATAGTCCTTTAGCGTTTGACAGACGCTAAGAACAAATCTTCATCTTCAGTTGACTTCAGACGCTGATCTTCAACTTCTTCTCTAATAGACTCACCTAGAATTCTATTAGCGATTCGGTATCTAATACTTAGTCTATAATCTATAAAGATAAAATTACAAGCCTAATTAAAAATTACTTACTTTCAAACGCTTATACATAGATCTATTAAAACAGAAACTTACATTATATTTGGGGTCTAACATAATATCCTATCTTGTCATCATCAAAACATCTAACATGAAATTTCCTAACAATTTCCCCCTTTTTAATGATGTCAAAACTTTTAACTGTTACCACTCTTTTATAGATTTAAGAGTTTTAAAGAAAAGCCCAAATAAAATATAAGTTAGCGTTTGGAAAGTTAGTAAATAGCTAATGTTAGATTAACTTCAACAAGTTGTTTCAGCGATAAATCATTCATTTATATAGAGAGATAAGCATACATGATTTACACTAAATAAAAGATATTTGAAAGTGATAACAAAGCATAATAAAGCATTCATTTTTCTTTCGCTTTGCTCTTTCTTCACCTTGATAGATCTCATTTGCTAAGTCCATAAGGAGTCGATCAATATCTATCATGGTGGTATGTTGGAGTTCATCATAGTCATGCCTTCGTTTTCTAGCACTTTCATTTAATTCCAACAACCTTTCCACCCATTCCCTTGGAGGAATAACAACTTCACGAATTAAGTCGTGATAGATGTCTTGTCTTCTATCGTTGGATGGTTTCCAGTTGATAGGTCGTCTAAGCGGTCTGGCATAAGGATGAAATCCCATACTCTCCAAAAATTCGACGTCTAAGTCCGGAAGCAAGTAATTTCCTAGATAATATCTTGGCTTTCTCTTTTTAGTTAGCATCTTTTTTATGCTCACTATTTCTTCAAACATTGATCGCCAGTGTTTATTATCTGTTTTAGATATTGCTTTTGATGACTGATGCTTTTCTTTCTCCTTTTCTCCTTTCTTGGCATCATCAAGAGAGGTTTTTAACTCAGCGATATCTCTGCATAAAAGCTGAACTTCGTCAACAAGTAGAGCGACTTGTTGAGCGATACTTTGGGCAGCGGCATCTGAAGAGATGTGCCTCTCAGTATCAGCTGAAGCGCTCTGGGCTAAATGACGATTGAGTTCTGGGGAGAGTCCAGTGATTAGAGGACATATGCTATCCATGATTGCGATTGTGCTCTTGTTAGCAGCGTTGAAGATATCACGGCTTCGATTATTAGAAATGATTCAGATTTGCCTATCAGCGGTATCCAAAAACTTTGAGCAAGAGCCCTCAATGTTGTTAAGAGAGTTCCATACTGCTTTTCTGAAATCTCGAGTGTCTGAATCAGTATCCGAGTCCGAGTTGGAGGAGAAATGCTTAGGGGACGGAATAAGTCCGTAAGAGCTAGAAACTGCAGCCTTGTCTTTGGTTTTATCTCTGATAAATGGCTCTTCAGGCTCTTTAGCAATTTCAGCGTGAACTTCTTCTATCGCTTGGTCCATGGAAGGATCTGCAATCGCTGACGGGGGCTCAACTACTGGGGCTCTAGAAGGATCTGGCAAAGAGGCCTCGGGAATTTGAGCGGCATCCACAGTAGGAGAATCCACTGTTTCAATTATTTGGACGGAAGGAGAAGGTTCTTCAATAGAAATGACCCAGAGTGGGCCAAGCGCTTCCATCACATGCCTTGGACTTATCAGGCTGCTTTGCGGAATAAAGAAGATAACGTCTTCTCACTCTTCAGTGCTTAGAGCAAGCTGCATGCCTTCCGGCAAATTAATTTCTGAAGTATAAGAATTGAAAAAGTCCAAAATAAATGGCATTAGCGCTTGAGCTGCTTCCTGGTCCACTGGCCTGATTAGTGAAATCATCTTGGTCACTTGAATATTCTGTTGACAAAAGAGCACAGGGTGAAGGTTGTATCCTCGGAAGTTGCTTAGCCCTGAATAATGGTTGAAAGTGATGTCCAACGCTTATGCATTTTCTATCACTGCTCTTCTATCTGTGGAGTTCAGCAAACTCAGCGTGCTCATTTGAAACATTGACAAAAATTTCACTTTGTCCTGGAAGGAGCGACCGTTTACTGGTGGAGGCTTCTTCGTTCAAATCTGGAAAGATGCGCTGAACAAACGCTTGACGGGGGTGAAACACATAGCTTCCACCTTGACTGAATAAGGCTAGCTGTTGACGAATGTAGGTCTCAATGGGTTGCCTGTAACCCGGCAGGGCACTAACATTTTCGGCAATATGCTGAGGCTGTTGAAGCAAAAAGGTAGCAAACCCTCGGCGTCTGTATTCGATTCCAAATTCAAACAGGAATGGATATCTCACGAGTTCTTCAAGAGTATAGAAGTATAAAACAAACTCTTCAGCCCATCTGGCTGTATCCATCATCCATCGCTTGCCAAGCTTGTCAGCTTTCTTTAGATCTTTTCTAGCGGCAAGGGATTTCTCAAAACGTTCAGTTTCTTCATCGTAATCCTCAGCCCATAATCTTGCAAGGCATTCTCGGGCTTCATCTTCTATCCAAGAATTGATAGGATTGGGATGCTCAGCAACTACTGGTCGTTTTCCTTTCCACAGTTTTAGAGGTTTAGGGGATAGAGCGTTCTGAGGAGATTTAACGATTTTAGGATAGGCAGAGTATCCGATCTTGTTGAGAATTTCTTCGTCAGGATTCTTTGACCAATGACCCATATATGGATTCTTGATGACGATCTTAGTCTGGCACAAAGGATAAAAAGACTCATCAGAGCGACCGGTGAAATTAAATCGCTTCTCGTCAAATTTTGTTCTGTTGAACGCTGGTCTTCGGATATACTCAAGTCGAGATTGAAGACGCTCCAGATTGTAGAGACCAAGGTCGGCGAATCTTCGGATATACTCAAATTTATCAATGTTGGAAACATCAGGCCGATGAAGAGTGGTTTGAAAACTGATTTCTCTTTCAACAAAGGTCTGAGTGACTGTTCTCTAGCGGCATAATAAAATTCAACTTCGGAAGAATATCGGCGAGGAAAGAAATTGATGATACGAGGAGGATATCCAGTTGGAGTAGGAGCAAAGGCAATTTCTTCTGTTGGAATCGGGGCCACTTCTATCGACCGCTCAGCATGCTCAGTCGCTTCACTGACTGGTGAAGTTGCAGCGTCAGGAAGGACTTGAGCTACTTCTTTAGCGATATCCACAACAGTTGCCATATCAACATCTACTTCAATGGGAACCTTTGAAGGTGGAGGTGCATCTTGAGTTGATACATGTAAGCGTTTGAGAAAAGCAAGCAAAATTTCTACGAAGTAGAAATTACAAAAAAAAGAGACTAAAATGCTTACCTTGAGGATTATCATTGACTGTCTCAGTCGCTTGATCTGTTTCTCCTGATGGTACAATTTCCTGAGGCTCCGAAACAACTTCTTTTGGATCTAAATCGAGAAAAGAAGTAATGGGATCAGCACGGCTGGGAATATGCAAATCCTCAAGAGTGTTAAGAACAATCTAAATATTTGCTTCGCACTCGGCTGAAAAAGATTTTATCCTAGCGTTAGGGACTGGAAACTAATGAAGAAAGGATAAATGACGTTGCTTAGCACAAGTACTTACCCCGAACACGAGAAGGCCTTTCAGATTGAGCATAGGCTTTAGAATCTGAGCTGATTTCTGAAACAGCGTCAGAAGGAGGTGGAACACTCGCTGGCTCTGTTGGAGCGCTTGTCGAAGCAGCTGGAGTGGATGAAGGAGTACGCCTTCAGGCAAGTGGTGCTTCTTCTACCTCTTCTAGAGAAATGATGAAGGCAAGTGGAGGAGAGGGAGATTTAGGAGAAGGAGGAGGAGACTTTTGTTTCTTCTTGGGCCTCGGCTTCTGCTTCTGCTTCTTTGCTGGCTTGGCTGGCTCAGCGACCTTAACAGCGATCTTTTGTTTGGGTCGCTTGGCCACCACCTCTTCTTTTGATGAAGATGATGATGAAGACGAAGACGCTTGCTCTTCATCATCGCTGCGAACAACTCCTTCAATAAGAAGTCGCTCACGCTCATATCTGGGAACCGCTGCACCACCTCATTTTCTTGGTTTGAGCAGCTCGCTGATTATCTTCTTTCTATAAAACTTGAGCGCTGGGATCTTCTTTCCAGCAAAATTGGTGTAACCTCTAGCGCTAAGAATTCAACTTAAAATAATCCCGTAAGACTTGGGATTAACTGACTTGGCCATCGCTGCCTTGAAGCGATTAAAAACGTAAAGCGACCAATTTATTTTCAGTTTGGTCAGAATGGCCAGCATCATCTTGTATTGAAGGTTTGTAACCTTATCGAAGCTTCCTTTTCTGCATTTGATCATTTTGGCGCATATGTCCGTAAGAATGACATATTCATCCTTCATGTCATTTTTCTTGAAATTGGGTTCATAGGCAGCTGCAACTTCATCTTTCTTGATCAATGCCCAAACCATGGTAGCATCTCCAAGAGTAATAGTTTCAACTTCGGCACCATCATTTGGTAAATTCAGTAAAGAGGAAATCAGAGAAGGAGTGAGAATGAAGGTCTCACGGGCAAAAGGAAAGACACAGGAAATAGAGTTTCCATCGTCGGATATTTTTACAATCTTGAAGAAGAATAGGGTTTCTTCCTCAAAGAAGTTGAAAATAGTAGTTAGCATATCATATAAACCAGACTCCTGGACGAGTGGAAGAATAGTGCTCAGAGGGAAATTCTGGTTATCGAATAGATAGTCCCAGTTAACAAGAAAACCGGCATTAATAGTGACTGGTTTCTCGGGCTTGGAAGATTTTCCAGCAGCAGATTTTGAAGACTTCGGTGCCATTGATGGACTAAAGAAAACTTCGGTTGAGGAGAGGAAAAGATATTATTTTTGCCTTTAGAGAGAAAGAACTTTTACAGTAGAAGAATTTGGGTGTGATAAAGTTTTACTGTAAAGGTTTTGAAAGGTTTAAATAGGAGGCAAAAGTAACTCCTCAACTGGTAAATGAATGACACGTGTACACAAGTTAATGACAAAAAGAAATCTGAGCCGTTTACACATAAATACGGATGTCAAAAAGTGCGGTAAAATAGGTTAACTGATGTGAAATATAAAGTTTTTCGGATCCACAGTTACTTTTTGAAAACGTTTGAATTTTAAATTTTTCAGCGTGAAATGCACGCGCCTGATAGTACACTGACACGTACTCAGACATGTGCAGTTACTGAACCGCCTAGTTTTTAGATATGAATCATTAACCGTCAGTTTGATTTGATAAGCACGTGTGAGCAGTTGTCCAATCTAATCTTTTGGACTTATCCACACGTTACTTCCAGCGATGAAAACTATGCATGATTTTTAGAGAAATTCAGTAAGCGTTAAAGTGGGAATCGTTTTAACGCTGAAGTCTTTTTGAGAACAAAAATTTAATTTCTTAAAGTTTGAGACAAAATCAATCGCTTGGATTAATAAATGACATTTTCATTTATTAGAGATTGACTTTGTCATGCATAAAGGTAAGCGCTAGTGATCAATGCATAAGATTCTAAAAGTCATTTTTGATCACAGTCGCTTTATATATTGATACAAATACAATTTTAAAGTTCCGCCTAAAATTGATGACTTATTTCAGATTTTTGACAAACGCTTTAGACATAAACATAAGGTGCATTCCCCCAAAATTATATGCTTATAAATATGATGTTTTATGATTTCAGCGTTTAAATCAATCATACCTAATTCACTTCTCAAAGTGAGAAAGCATTGTTCGTTAAGCGCTTTGGTGAAGATCTCTGCTAATTGTTTGTCAGTTCTAATGAAGTGCATGGAGATATCTTTCTTTTGAACATGATCACGCAAGAATGGTATCGAATGTCAATGTGTTTGGTTCTAGAATGAAGGGCAGGATTTTGGGTCATAGCTAAAGCGCTTTGGTTGTCACAATAGATTGGGGTAGGACCTAAGTTTGTTCCATAATCTCTAAGTTGTTGCCTTATCCAAAGGATTTGTGCACAACAGCTCCCAGCGGCTACGTATTCTGCCTCAGCGGTAGAAGTCGCTATGGATTGTTGTTTCTTACTATGCCACGAAATTAGTCTATCACCTAGAAATTGACATGTACCACTAGTACTCTTTCTATCTATTTTGTACCCTGCAAAATCTGCGTCTGAATAACCAATTAGTTCAAAAGGAGAGTCCCTTGGATACCATAAGCCCACATTTTGTGTGCCTTTTAGGTATTTAAAGATTCTCTTGGTAGCATTTAAGTGTGACTCTCTAAGATCAGCTTGAAAGCGTGCACACATGCATACCGAAAACGTAATATCAGGTCTACTAGCGGTAAGATAAAGAAGTGATCCAATGATACCTCTATAGTTAGTGATATCAATCTTCTTCCCACTTTCATCTTTATCTAGCTTAAACATTTGGCTCATTGGAATTTTTGAAGATGATGCATTTTCCATACCAAATTTCTTAATCATATCTCTTGTATATTTAGCTTGGTTTATAAATATTCCATTAGGGAGTTGTTTAACTTGTCATCCTAAGAAGAAAGTTAATTCACCCATCATGCTCATTTCAAATTGTTCTTGCATCATTTTCGAAAATTTCTCTCACAATCACTTATTAATAGAACCAAATATAATATCATCAACATAAATTTGGACTAAGAGAATATCTTCATTATTTGAAAAGTCTTTACCTATAAGGAAGATAGAGAGAGTGTCATACCATGCTCTTGGTGCTTGTTTAAGGCCATAGAGTGCCTTATCCAATTTGTTGACCATACTTTTGCCATGGTTGTTGATGAATCCTGGAGGTTGCTCCACATAGACTTCTTCTTGGAGTTTACCATTCAGGAAAGCACTCTTTACTTCCATTTGGTATACTATAAACTTGTTGAATGCGGCAAATGCTAGGAACATCCTAATCGCTTCAAGACGCGCTACTGGGGCATACGTCTCATCAAAATCAATACCCTCTTCTTGACAATAACCCTGAGCGACTAATCTGGCTTTGTTTCTTATAATAATGCCATCTTCATCCATCTTGTTCCCAAAACTCCATCTAGTTCCAATAACTCCTTGGTGAGTTGGTCTTGGAACTAGCGTCCAAACCTTACTTCTCTCAAATTGGTTAAGCTCTTCTTGCATTGCTTCTACCCAACTTGAATCACTGAGCGCTTCATCCACTTTCTTTGGTTCCATTTGAGATAGGAAGCTTGCGAACATGGCCTCATTAATTGTAGCGGACCTAGTTCCAACAGGTGCTTCAATGTCTCCAATTACTAGCTCTGGTGGATGGTCTCTAAGCCATTTGCAGTCTGGTTGGAACGGGTTGAGAGACTCTTGGTTGTCAATCGCTTAACCGTCATTTATCTCTTGCGCAGTCGCTGCATCATTCACAGTTCCAATCTGCTCTTGATGATCATTCTCTTCATGATCATCAGCAATTCTGACATTATCACCATTGTTAACCTCACGAGTATCCTTAGGAATAGGTATACGAATCTCATCATCTTCGTCATCACTATCATCACCAAGATTTATTTGTGACGCTTGTTGTGTGAGATCTTTAATTCCTACATCATCAGGATTAACCTTACTCGGTTCTTGGTTAGCATCATCAAACACAACATGAATGGACTCTTCAACCTTCGATTTGATCTTATTTAGGATGCAAAAACTCTTTTCATTCTTGGCATAGCCTAGAAAGATTCCCTCATCCGCTTTGGGATTAAATGTCTTTAGGCTTTGGGATCCATTGTTATGAATGAAACATTTTGAACCAAATACATGAAAATATGAAACGTTAGGCTTACGTCCCTTCCACAACTCATATGGAGTCTTCTCATGTTGCTTGTTGATCATACACCGGTTCTGAGTGTAGCAAGCGATGTTGATGGCTTCGGCCCAAAACTTTTGAGGCAGCTTGGACTCTGCTAACATCGTCCTAGCGGCTTCTTTAAGCGTTCTGTTCCGTCGCTCGGCAAATCTATTCTGTTGAGGTGTTCTAGGAGCAGAATACTCATGAAGTATTCCAAAGTCTATACAAAATTTCTCAACAAATTGGTTAGTAAATTCAGTTCCTCTATCGCTTCTAATTCTTGTCACCTTTAAATCTTTATAAGTTTGCAATTGATGAATTAGCGATGTGAGCTTGATACTAGTTTCATCTTTGGTTGCTAGGAATTCTACCCATGTATAGCGAGAGAAATCATCAACTATTACTAGCGAGTACTTTTTACCACTAATGCTCATGATTTGAATAGGGCCAAACAAATCTAGATGCAATAGTTCAAGAACTCTAGAAGTAGATAGGCATGGTTTCCTTTTAAAAGATGATGTAACTTGTTTACCCATTTGACATGCATCACATAAGTGATTCTTCTGAAAGGAACCCTTAGGTAATCCCTCCACTAGATTTAGCGATATTAACTGAGAGATTACCTTAAAATTGAGGTGATTCATTTTTCTATGCCATAACCAACCCAATTCATTTTGACTTTTAGCTACAAAGCATGTGGGGTTGTTATCAATTGTAGAATCCCAATCTACTAAATACACATTGTTTGTTCTTTTTCCTCTTAATTTAGTAGACTTAGTCTTAGCGTCGTTAACATAGCAGAAGTCGCTTGAAAATTATACTTCAAAGCCTTTATCACAAAATTGACTAATGCTTAACAAATTATGCTTAAGACCCTTAACATAATATACATCACTAATCATGATGTTCCCCCTATGCATGATACCTATACCTTTGGTTTTACCTTTGGAGTTATCACCGAATATAACTTGAGGACCATTGGTAGCTTGATAGTTGACTAAGAGATCTTTGGAACCCATCATGTGTCTTGACGATCCACTATCAATGTACCAAACTGAAGTATCGGTGTTGGCTCTAGGTACCTGCATTTAAAGGACAATTCTAATTCTTCTTAGGTACCCATGTTGTCTTGGGTCCTTCAGCGTTAGTAACTTTTGTTTGAATTAGAACTTTAGGAACCCATATTTGCCTAGTCTTCATTGTAGGAATACTGGCCTTCTTGGGTTTCACATCGTTTTGTGTGTGCTTTTTGTTCACCTTGTGCTGTGTGTGCTTTTTGGGTGTATAATAATATTGTCGATTATAATAGTAGTCATATTCATAATCATCATAGTATCGATAATTTGATTTGGACTGTCTTGGATATTGACGCTGGTATTTCCTTGGCGCTGGCTTGGGTTGCATTTTTGGTGTCGGACGCTTAGCGCTTGATTCACAGTGGTTAGGTTTATCCTTAGCCTTTTGAGCATTTGGATGAACCTTTCTTTGTGAATCATTTGCCTGTGTCTTTCCCTTGCCTAAGTCAGCTTTGGCTTTCTCATTTGGCCTCGTACCATTGTCGCTTAGTTCATTCAGCGTTTGACTTTGTGAACCTTTCTCAACAAAGAAAACACCCTTTCCTTTGTTGTTTGCCGTAACATTAGATTTATTTGGTTGTTTACCGAATTTATTACATCCTAAACCGGTCTTTTCACCAAACATTCTAGTTACCTCAGTCACATTATCCAACTTTCTTGAAGCTTTTGATAATAATGAGACGAGCTGCTCTGATTTGGCAAGTCTAGAGATCAGATCAACTTCTCTCTTGACTATTATATTCAATTGAGTAATCTCACTCTCAAGCGATTGGTTCTTCTCAATGCATTGTTGCTGAACTTCCAACTCTGCTTTGAGCGTTACTTTATCACTTGTGAGCGATGAGATAATAGCGAAGTGATTTTGATATATTTTGGCGGCATCTTGACAATCTTTATAATATTCATTGACTTTGTCAAGGAATTCATCTTAAGAAAGAGGATGAGATAATTCATTGGTTACCTCTGGTAGCGAGTCGTGAGATGCGTCATCATCTCTTGCCATAAGATAAATCAACGCTGAGTCGCTTGTAGGCTCATCATCACTGCTTTCATCTGATGATTCCAAGTCCTCTTTAGGTGTGGAGAATGGTTCAGATTCCGCTAGCAAACCTTGTTGGCGAAGGTTGCTCCTGAATTGGTTTCTATCCACATAGTCTTGCCTTGTGGGCTTAGACACATTTGGATAAGGGCAATTTACTTGGTAGTGCCCCGGTTTTCTGCAATTATAACACAAATTAGTTTTCATTTTCTGTTCAGTGGTTAATCGCTTTGATCCAACTGGCGCTGAGAGATTCTGAGTAGGAGTTGTAGGCGCTTGATAAGGAACTGGCGCTAATGGCTGAGGTGCAGAATATACTGGCGCTTGATACTGAGGCGCTGGTGCTAGGGAAGGAGTTTGAAATGAAGTTTGTCCAATAGGATTTCTCTTTTCATATCTTAGAAATTTCTTGAATTTCTTGACCAATAAAGCCATCTCCTTTTCTTCATTGGATTCTGTTGTTTTAACCTCACTAACCGCTTTTCCCTTACTCTTGGTAGTAGCGATTAAAGCTCCTGATTCAGTCGATGTGTCGCTGACTTCACCTAATTCGAACTCAAATGCCTTTAACTCTGAAAATACATGTTCTGAAGTAAGAGTCTCCAATGTTTGTGTTAGAGCTAGTGCCCGACGCACCAATTATTGGGCGCCATTCTATGTAATAGTAACTCTAGAGCTGAACAATCGTTTTCTTATAAATAAAGTCAATCTCTTTTTATATATATGGCATGTCTTTATTCTTAAATTAGTTTTTACTTTGGCTTAGAATAAAGTCCCGAAAGATCACACATAGCTATGGGACATCATTGCACATTGGGTGTGGCAATGATGGAATATGTCTCGAAGGCTGTGATCTTTAAACATTGTTCCAAGTCGTGAAAGGGTTCATCGAGATAAAGGGATATCGATGCAACCCAAAAGACTTGCTCATATGATGCATACTCTGGTAGAAGTGTATCTCTTTCCATAGATACTGGTACGGTGAATGCCAATGCATATATGAGGGTCGCCATTGTGGTAATGAGCGAACTGAACAACCCCATGGAAGTTCCTGAAATGGATTCCCAGTCGAATGTGGAACTTCCAGTGGTCTTGTAGTATAAGAGTAATCCTTATGGACCTAAGATTCCATTGGATGTCTTATGCGTAACCGCGCATGTTCTTGATTTGTTACGTGATCACTTTAGACGATAGAATATGGGCAAACTCAGACATGCATGTCTTACGTAGTAAGGCACGTGAGAATCAAGAGGAATCTATCTCTGACATTAGCCAGTTGGTTAATCTCCTATGGTTACATAGTGAATCAACTTAAGGAATCTTTGGGCGAAGTATGATATCTAAAGAGGCATAGGGTTTCCTCGTTTAGATAGTCGAAGTCGATTTCACATAACGTGGGAAACATAGGATTGAATTAATAGAGCTTCGACCTTAGCCAATGCTCTAGATTCAATCGGGAGATTAGATAGAGGTATCTTACTTATGCGAGGATCAAGATCGCAAAAGGTGTATCTTTACTTACGTTTTATCTAGGTCTTTGGGACCCTATGCTAGGTGCGCAACCGCGATTTGTAAGTGCCGAAAATTAGCTTGGTGACTAATTCGAGGCTTGATTAAATCAAAGGATTGATTTAATCAAGTACTTTCCATTTTTGGAAGGTACACTAGCACTGTGGGAAGGTGTACTTACTACTAGATAGAAACGAGCCTAAGGGGTCACACACTAACTCGAGAGAGTCACTGCTTGAATAGATGTGATTAATCAATTTCGAGGAAATTGAGGGAATTAGGAAAGTGTAGTAGTTTCCTAATATGGAATATAAATTAATTGAAGGATTCAATTAATTTTTACTCTTTTAATTAATCTTGTAGAATTAATTAAATTAATGGACCTAGTAGAGTCCAAGTATTTTATTTAATTGGGTGGAGACCAAGTTAAATATATAAATGTTGGAATTAATTGGTTGGATTTAATTTGACTTGTATTTAATTGATGGGTTGTGCCTATAATTAAATTGAGAAGTCAAAATTGAACCCTAGAGTCCAATTGAATATGTTGACCGATTTCTTGAGTGAAACTAAGGGAAGGGGGCGATTTTTAGCATGTGGTGGAGGAGGAAAAGAGTTTTCCCCTTCTCCAAGTCTTCATAGGATAAGGATTACTAGAGAGTTTAGGAGAAATGAAGTTTCTTTTTCCTAATTGGACTCTAGGTAATCTTCACCTATAAATAAGAGATGAAGGAGACTAAAATTGATGATGAATTTTTGCTGGAAAATCCGCCCCCCTCCCTAGACTAAAAATCGGCCACCTCTTTCCCTTTCCAACAAGACGTCGTTCTATTCATGTGTTGAATTAAATGACTTAGAAAATATTCCTACCATTCATATAATCAGGCCTAAGTTAAGCTTAGAATCATTTTGTTGTCTAGCACGCAAGGCAACACGATTGGTGACTTGAACGAGGTGTGGATACATCTTAGAGGTGCGACGCTTGGAGCACTCTAAATCGGGAGATACGAAAAGACGATGGGCAATTTCTCACCCAAGGGAAATTGTGTGGATTTGCACCACAGGGTTGCTGAGATCCAAAGTTCGAGGTGAAACGAAATTTTCGAAAGATATAATTTCGTTTACCTTCTTATCAAATTCAATCGAACCAATTCCATATTCCTGTTTTCGGGTGGTTGTACGTTTACCTTTGTAAAATTTTATTTTCCGCTGCCACGAGCCACCCGAGGGAATGAGTCAACCCAACAGTGGTATCAGAGCCATGGTTTGGCTCGATCGAATTTTTATGTGATTATGCATGTTTGTTTTTACGTTTTAATTGTAAAATCCAAAGTATGATAATCAATATGTTCATTGTTAGACTAGGATTGATTTTGATTTGGGATGTTGTTTGATTTTTATGATTTTAATATTTAAAAGTCATTGGTTTTAAAAATCATGAAATCTGAAATTTGGGTATATGATTGTTTTCGAAGGTTTTGATCTAGTTTTATGAAATCACTGACACGCCAAAACCTAGCAAGTGCACTAGATCGTGCAAGTAATATAATGGATATTTAAGTCCGGATTATCGTACCCAAGGGACAACGCATTTAAGTATTGAAACTGCTGTATTACCTAATTCCAAGTTAAATCAAATAATTAAGGTGTGAGTGTTTAATTGACTAAAGAAAATTAATTATGTAAAACACGTAGAGATTGAAAAATCAGAGGAAGAGAGATAACTAAGACACGTGATCCGACCAAACTACTCCTTATCGATTATGAAGTGTGTTATTCAATTATTACTTATCATGCTATGGCGGAAACTCCAAAATTATACACTACCCAATCTCTTGGTATAATGCGTCTATGTCAATTAATGATTCCCTATATCCCTATATGAGAATTCAATTAATAAACATGCATTAACAAGATTTATGAGATTCCCCGTTACCGGACGGCTACACGAATGAATCGAATCTATCCCTAGTCCATTCTAAGACGTGATGTTCAATTGCTCAAGCATCCTTAACCTATATCCTCTCGGAATCTAAGCTAAGCAATTTATCAAACAAGTGGTGATCAAGCACTCATAAGCATTAAATACAACAAATTGAACACATAGCATGCCAAGCAATAATCAAGAACATAAATTTATAAACGATAATTCATAGTTTGCGTTCACACGGCCTTAGTCAAACGAATTTAGTTCATGATAGAAAAGAAAGAGAAATAACAATCTTCAAAAGACATGTTCAATGAACTAATCTCAAAAGAAAGTGAAAAACTCCCTATTACAATCTTGATTTTCTCGTTGTTGCTTGAATTCTCCGTTTTCTTAGACAAATTCGGAGTCTTCAAGCTTTTCTCTTGAAGCCCCTAGGGTTTTCTCCCAATTCTTGTGTTGTAAAAAGTGTCTCTCCTTCAAAAACTGACTTAAAACCCTATTTATAGGTTGCTGTACGCGGACGGGATGCTGCGGCATTGACGTCGGGATGCTGCAGCATCAACATTTCTCTCGCGCAGCCGTTTTACACTGTGATGCTGCGGCATCGATTTATGATGCTGCGGCATCACAGGTTTGTCGATTTTTTCTTGACTTTTTCTTCATCTTTTGGATCCAATGATGCTCTACACCTAATACACATAAATAAAACAAATCAAGGTATAATGTGGGATAGAATTTACTAGAAAACGAGCCAAATCCAAGAAAAGAGGCGCCCGAAAAGGCGTAAAATACGAGCTTATCAACACCCCCAAACTTGAGTTTGATCGTCCTCGAGCAAAGAAAATAGAATCCACCCATAAGCTCAATGAATTGTTTAGACAATTTCAACACAAAAACGCAAGATACTACCCCTTAAAATAAGATTTATGAAAAATTACTCATTCATCAAAAACATTCAAGATTCATATGTCTCAAACGTCTTCATCATTACCCCCAAGTCATGACTCTTATATCTTTTCTATGTCAAGAATCCAAATTAGGCAAGCTTATGCAAACACATCAAACTTACTGACATAAATCGACTTTGAAATTGTAAAACTTATTTGAATGCACAATACACGATAACCATGATCAAAAGGTCTTTTCGGCTTGTAATGTAGGGCTTGGGTGTTGGCTAGGTTGGGAATTTATGGATAAAAGTGACTTAAGGTTTAGAGAGCCTAAAACTCGATATCCTCAAGCTATACTCACTAAATAAACTTCATACTCCAAATTCTCACCACTTTTTCCTCCTTGTTTTTTTTTTCTTTTCTTTCTTTCTTTCTAATTCACAGCCCCCAAACTTATTTCTTGTCGATATTGGGTTGTGTACGAGTGACAACACCTAACCAATGATCATTGAAGCATCACATTTATCTAGCCTAGTCGAGAATTTTTTTTTTCTTTTTTTTTTTCCGACTATTTCTTGGCTCAACTTTATTTAAGTGCTTCTCACATCCTTCTCAATCATCTAATATACCTCAAAACCTTCATCGCTTCTCAAAATAAACCAACTCAATTTTCCCGCTCTTATGTGCACGAGACAACAAGATGCACACCCAATCATAGCTAAAAAATATCAAGTTCTACGCTCTCATAACCGGGTAATTCATTCTTTGTTTTTCTTCCAGGCTAAAGGGTAGTTGATGTGATTCATGAAAGAAAGTCGAATGGTGGTCTGTGGTGCTTAGCACACCCCATTCTTATCATTAAGGCTCAAATAAAGGTCTAGAGGCAATGAATATAGTGCAATCTAATGTAAGGCTAAAGACAAATCAAAGATGGCCTAAATCATTTCATGGTCACGCAATATCAATACACTCATCAAAGTGAAACAAACGTAGAAGTTCTATGTCTCGAGTCCTCTAAAATTCACATAATATTGACTAACACGAATATCAAGACACAAACTAAACATGTTTATCACAATTAAGGGGTTTTGACTAGGAACAAATTGAAACAACAAATTCGTCATGCTTTATCAAAGCAAATAATTGTTCATAAAAAAAAAATTATTCAAAAGGGTTTCACTTGCGAAAATGTGTACAAATTGTAAAAATCGGGCACAAAAAAAAAATAAAAATATAAGACATGCATATGCACTTCATGTATCCCACCCCCAAACTTAAAAATTAACATTGTCCCCAATGTTAAAACAAGAAAGTACGAAGAGAGTGAAGATACTGCCCTGATTGGAGAATTTGAAATCGGAAGTTGTGTGTAGTGCATCTGAAAGATCCTAGGTGATGCATGGCCACCCCCAAACTTATTTGCAACCTACACAAAAATAGAGAAACCATAAAAAGGAACAAGGGAGATGAACCGACTCAACAACAAAAGAAAAAAAACAGACACGACAAAAATAAAAACTAAACTAACAGAAATGAAAAGCAATCAAGAAGACAAAAAAGCTTGGGTTGCCTCCCAAGAAGCGCTTGTTTAAAGTCATTAGCTCGACTCCTTTACACTGCTCATGGTGGATCATAAGGAGCAATGCCAACTTTGTATGGACGAGCCTTTTTGTGTTTTTTCCAGTTGCGTAAGGGCTTCTCCCCTCCAATCTCTATCACACAACCTAAAAGAATTAAAAGTGAGCATAAGGTCTCTTTCAAAAATACATAATTGAAGTGTAAAAATGAAAGTTTAATTGGAAGTGAGAAAGAATCCTCAATGGATGATTGCAACTCATATGTGGCTATCCCATACTCCCCTAGCCTTGGTTTTGACAACTCAAATGGTGGTACATCCAAGTGATTTATATATCCTCTGATTTTCTCATTCTCGACCGTAGTATCACTTGGGTTCTCAAAATATGCGTCGAATGGATCACTAGAGTTGTAAACCTTGACTTCAACCTCCTCCACTCTATCTCTCTCACTACCACAAAAAAGTCCTATTACAGCGCACCTATGACAGCGGTTTTGAAAACTGCTGTAATAGGTGGCATTCGGTTCGGACCTATGACAGCGGTTCGAGCCAAAACGCTGTCATAGGTTTCAGAAAAAAAAAAATAAAATTTTTGAATGTGGCAGCGGTTCGGGCCGAACCGCTGCCAAAAAGTGAACGTATGCCGCTGCCACAAAGCGCACGTATGGCAGCGGTTCTAGCCGAACCGCTGCCACAAACACACATGTGCCAGCGGTTCAGCCGAACCGCTGGCACAAGGGCTGGGTTTTCTACAACCCGGCCCCCCTCACTCTCACTCTCACTAGATCTCACCCACTCACTCTCTCTCTCTCTCTCTCAACTCTCTCACCACCACCACCACCACCATCACCACCACCACCACCACCACCACCACCATCGCGACCACCACCGTCCGCCGCCCCCCTCTCTTTTTCTCTCTCTATCTCTAGATATCTACCTCTCTCTCTCGGTTTTTCTCTCTCTCTCTCTCTCTCAACTCTCTCACCACCACCACCACCACCACCACCACCACCACCACCACCATCGCGACCACCGCCACCGTCCGCCGCCCCCCTCTCTTTTTCTCTCTCTATCTATAGATATCTACCTCTCTCTCTCGGTTTTTCTCTCTCTCTCTTTCTCTCTTTCTCTTTCTACCACCGTCCGCCGCCGTCACTCCGGTAATATCTCTCTCTCTCTCTTTCTCTTTCTAGATATATATACATATATATGTGCATATATATGTATATATTCTCTATATATATATAATTAACTCTCTCTATATATATATAGATAGTGCCGACCTCCGCCGCCGCCGACCTTCACCGCCGCCGACCTCCGCCGACCGCCGCCGACGCCGACCTCCGCCGCTGCCCCTGCCGCCCACCTCCGCTTCCGCCGCCGTGGTCCATTTAGTTTTGGTATTTTCTTTTAGATAAATATAAATATATATATATATATACACACACACACACACATAGAGTATGTATAGATGTATGTATATGTGGGTGTATGCATATATGAGTGTATGTATATATATTTGTGTATGTGTGCGTGTATTTGTGTATATGTGGGTGTATGCATATATGAGTGTATGTGTGTGTGTATTTGTGTATATGTGGGTGTATGCATATATGAGTGTATGTATATATATTTGTGTATGTGTGCGTGTATTTGTGTATATATGGGTGTATAAAAAATTTAAGGGAACTAGGAATTTGACTGAATTTAGTATTACTTTTAGTTAGTCGGGTGTTAATTCCGTTTGATTTGAGATTAAATTGTGGTTATTTGGTGGTTTAGGGTACATTGATCCAACTGGTGATCTATATTTATACTTAGTTGCTGAAAATATAATGTTTTATTTATAGTTTTATGTGATTTATGTGATCCGACTGGTGATCAATATTTGTAGTTGCTGAAAATATAATTAATTAAGATTGTAATTGGATTTTAGCGGATCGTAAGATCCGAATTTTGTTGGATTCAACCTACCCGGGTGAAGATTAAGTCGAGAACTTGGTAGTAATTTTTGCGTTGTTACTCTGCTGAATTTTTTCTAGAATAATGGGAAATAAATTAAAATACAAATTATTTAATTAATTTAACTATCAACTGATGATAAAATTGTTTAATTTGATTAATTCAGAATCAAAATGGATCGAAGTTGGATTTTAGCAGATCGTATGTCGGAACAGTATGAGAAAGGTGTGAAAGAGTTCATAAAGTTTGCGGTTGACCATGCACCAGATCGAACTAGGATCACTTGCCCGTGTTTACGTTGTTGTTTTGGAAAGAGAATTAGTCCACGTGAGTTGGAAGATCATTTGGTGTGTAATGGAATTGATAAAAGCTACAAACGTTGGACAAGACACGGTGAAAGCAGTGTCCCGTTGGATGATTTGGGTGGTACATCATATCCATCACACGATTTCAACATGAATGATTATGAGCCTGATCGTTTGGAGGAGATGACAAATGTGATTGAGGAGGATTTGCCAAATTGTCCTAAAATGTTTGACAATTTGACAAGTGATTCAAAGACACCACTGTATAGTGGTAGTAAATTCACGAGATTGAAAACAGTTCTTAACCTATACAAGTTAAAAGCCAACAATGGGTGGAGTGATAAGAGTTTCACAGACTTGCTTGGTTTATTAAAAAGCATGCTACCTGAGGATAATGTGTTACCTAATCGTACTTATGAGGCTAAACGGATGTTAACCTCATTTGGCATGGGATATGAGAGGATACATGCCTGTCTCAATGATTGCGTATTATTTAGAATTGACTATGCATCATTGAAGGCCTGTCCAAAATGTGGCGCCTCACGGTACAAGAAGAATGGATCTACGCCTGTCAAAACCATGTGGTATTTGCCTATAATACCACGATTTAAACGCATGTACAGTAGTAAAGAGTTAGCCAAGGACTTGACATGGCATGCTGATAGAAGGTTTGAAGAAAGGATTGAAGATGACAAGATTCGACATCCCTCAGATTCTCCTCAATGGAAAAAGATTGATGATGATTTCCCTGAATTTGGTGAAGAATCAAGAAACCTGCGCCTTGTATTGGCTACAGATGGCATGAACCCTCATGGCTTGCAAAGCAGCTCACATAGTACATGGCCGGTGATTTTGATGATCTACAACCTTCCCCCATCGCGATGCATGAAGCGAGAGCATATAATGATGCCTATACTCATTTCTGGGCCGAAACAACCTGGAAATGATATAGATGTCTACTTGACCCCTTTAATTGAGGATTTGAAGGTGTTGTGGGACACCGGTGTTCAAGTATATGACGGGTTGAGAGAAGATAATTTTAATCTCAGAGTCATGTTATTTGGAACAATCAATGATTTTCCGGCAAGAGCAAACCTCGAGGAATATGGTGTACATGGCCAATGTGGATGCCCCATATGTGTCAAGAGTACAGATTAATATCGATTGACACACTCCCAGAAATATGCATTCCAAGGGCATCGGAGATGGCTAAATCGGAATCATCGATATCGTCGGTGGAAGAATGCTTTCAATGGGAATATACAAGAAGGTCAAGCTCCTAAGTGCTTAACTGGTGAAGAAGTGTTTGAAAATGTAAGAGACTTGGAGGTTAAATTTGGAAAGACTTTTGCATGTGGCCTTGCAAAAACTGGGTGGAAAAAAAAGTCAATTTTCTTTGAGTTGCCGTATTGGACGTCTTTATATGTTAGACATTTTCTCGATATAATGCATATTGAAAAAAATGTATTTGATAGCGTCATTGGAACACTTCTAAATGTGCCCGGAAAGACAAAAGATGGCGTAAAGGCACGGTTAGACTTGGTTGAAATGAAGATAAGAGGAAAATTGACACCAACAAATAAGGGGAAACGTACTTATTTGCCTCCAGCAGCTCACACTCTAGCCCGGAAAGAAAAAATTGCATTATGTGAGTTTCTTAATGGAGTGAAAGTTCCAGAAGGGTATTCTTCAAACATTAGCAGTCTTGTATCAATGAAGGATTTGAAGCTAAAACACTTGAAGACTCACGATTGTCATGTAATCATGGATCATTTGCTACCAATTGCTATACGGGCCATTTTGCCAAAAAAGGTGAGAGACACGATAACTAAATTGTGTTTCTTCTTCAAAGCAATGTGGAGCAAGGTGTTTGATCCTGAGCAATTTCCTGCACTTCAAAAACAAATTGTCATCACTTTGTGTGAGCTTGAAATGTATTTTCCACCTGCTTTTTTTGATATAATGACTCATCTACCCATTCACTTGGTTAGAGAGACTCAACTATGTGGACCGGCTTTTATGAGATCTATGTATCCGGCTGAGCGTTATATGAAGGTATTGAAAGGCTACGTGAAAAATCGTAGTCGACCGGAAGGTTGCATTGTTGAACGGTACATAGTTGATGAAGCCATTACATTTTGCACAGAGTATCTGACAGATTCTAATGTTGCAGAGCTCCCAAAGTCTCATGTTGTGGGAGGGGGAACAGAAGGATTCGGATTAATGGGAAAACAATTAGTTAGTGTTCATATTACACAAAGGGATCAGGCACACCTATATGTGCTCCACAACACCGATGAGGTTGACCCATATGTTGAAGAGCATAAGAACCAACTTAGGAGATTCAATCCAATTAAAAATGAGAGTTGGATTTCAAGAGTGCATAATAAGAGTTTCATCGATTGGTTCCGAAAGCATTTTGAAGAAAAACAGAAAGAGAATCCACAGCTTTCAGTTTCAGATAAATTGACACGGCTGTCGATGGGTCCGGACAGACTAGTATTTTGTTATTCAGGTTATCGTATAAATGGTCGCACATTCTATACAAAAGACCAAGACGAACGAAGTACAATGCAGAATAGTGGTGTGAGTCTTGTAGCTCAAGCAATGCATATCTCAAGTGCGAAAGATAATAATCCTATCTATGCCGATTTATCATATTACGGGGTGATTGAACGTATATGGGAGCTTGATTATAGTTGGTTTCGGGTGCCTGTATTTGGGTGTAGGTGGGTTGACAATAAACATGGTGTAGATAATAGTGAAATAGGCTTCACTCGAGTAGACCTTGAAAGGGTGGGATACAAAGATGAACCTTTCATTTTAGCGTCACAAGCTAAACAAGTATTTTTTGTTACCGATCCTATTGATAAGAGGTGGTCCATTGTTTTATCGGCAAACAAAAATACATGTATTGAAGGTGATTATGAAGAAAGTGAAGATGATGGAGAAAACCCTATCTCATTAGCTGATTCACAATCAATTGATAGTGACGATGACTTGGATATAAGTGATGATGAATTGTATATGCGTCAAGATCACCAAGAGGGGATATGGATTAATCCGTCAGTTCGTCGCCGTACTAAAAAAAATGGTCGTACCGATGGGAAGCAAAAGACTGCTAAGCCAACGACAAAAATAAAACGATGAAAGGTATTTGAATTTATTTCATAATTGTATGATAGACTTCTTTCAATATTTATACTTAGTTGCTAGAAAATTTATATTCTTGAGATTTGCCAATTTTTGTGGAAAATTTAAGGGAAATAGGTGTTGATTGATTTTAAGGTTAATTTGGTTTAGCTGGGGGTTAATTATGTTTAATTGAGGATTAAATTTTGTTTATTTTGTGGTTTAGGATAATTTTGTTTATTTTGTGATTTATTACTTCTATTTGAAATTTATTATTGCCAAATGAATCTGCCAAATTTATATGAAGATAACTTCTGTATTTATTACGTCTATTTGAAAATTATTATTGCCAAATGAATCTGCCAAATTTATATGAAGATAACTTCTGTATTTATTACGTCTATTTGAAAATTATTATTGCCAAATGAATCTGCCAAATTTATATGAAGATAACTTCTGTATTTATTACGTCTATTTGAAAATTATTATTGCCAAATGAATCAGCCAAATTTATATGAAGATAACTTCTGTATTATTTGTCTTTTGTAGGTCGATGGCTTCAAATCCTGATGATAGTTTTCCCGACGATGATGTATATGGATCAGATAGCGGTCATGAGAAGGACATACGGAGAGGTGTCTCTGCTATGAAAAAAGTTGTCAATGCCAGAAGTAAAGGCATAAGGCTACCTGTCGGCTGGAATGACAGAGGTCAGCCAATTAACCCCAACAAATCAATATTTGTTGGGTATATAGGCGTGCAGGTTCGGCAGAAGGTGTCGATTGCCATTAGTACTTGGCGCAAAGTTCCGTCAGCAACAAAAAAAAACATTTGGGATGAGATGAAGGTAATTTGGATATTATCTTATTTGTAAGTGTTAATGTATTATCATATTCTCTAAATTATAATTTTATATACACTTTATTGTTTGTTTTTTGTAGTTGGCGTTTGATATTGACGAAAGTCGACAAAAGTACGTACTAGCAGAAGCTGGGAGGCTAGCACGTAACTTCAGGAGCTACATAAGCAGAAAGTATGTGCGAGATGATGATGGAAACGTTAATGTCAACCCACCTCCACAATATGAGATATCCCAAGCCGATTGGGCGGCATTTTTAGAGATTCGCTTAGGTGAACCTTGGCAGGTAGCTAGTCATTTTAATTTACAGTTTCATTTGTTGGTTATTGCGTTTATATTTAGCTAATAATTTGATAATGTAATAAACAGAAAATAAGCATGGACAATCAGGAAAGAGCAAAGAACCCTGAATATCCTTACCGGAAAGAGAGTTTTGGAGATGCTGTTGTGGAGCAAATGGAGGTATGTAGTTCATTTAGCAGAGAATCCTTATAATTTTTTTAATAATAATTCTATGTTAATGCATACATATATTTTTTAATGAAAATATAGATAAATAAAAGAAGGGATGCGGGATCCGATTGTACAGATGTGACACGAGCACTCGTGTGGAGGGTTTCGCGTTCTGATCCGACAAATCAAATTGATAACGAAAATGTTAGAAGAGTAGCGAATGAAATGGTGAGTTATTGGCAATTTTAGCTCTATTAATTGTTTTATTGAAATACATTAAAAGCACAAGGTTCACTATTTTTTTTAATTTTTAAAAATATATCATTACAGGAGAGCATTTCACAAGAGAGCACTAGCCATAGTGGAACTTACACGAGTCGAGATGACCTATTGGCTAAAGCTATTAAAAGGAAAGAGCATCCGGGTCGCATTAGGGGTGTTGGCTTTGGGGTCTCACAAAGAGACTATTTTAAGGATCCAAAGCCTGCTTCAGAAAAGGAGATGGAAAACTTGAGAAACATAGTGAAAAACCTCTCCGAAACTATGGTTGCCATGCAGCAACGAATTGATGTTTTGGAAGCCCCTAACTCGCGTCAGCCACATGAAGATGATGTCATTTCTTTGAAAGATAGCAGCCCAGAACCAGGTTATAAGATGCTTCCTGAGGTAAAAATTTGAACTTGTTTATTAATCATACAACTTGCGACTCTCTATTTTCTGTAAATCATACAAAACTTTCTAATATAATGTTGTATATATATATACGTGTGTGTAGGGTATCACTCCATGTCAATTAGCACTTTCATCTCCATCATATCGTGTGGTGGCTAAAGGACAGCTATACAATCGATCAGAGACTGATAGAACACTTCACAACTGTCAATTAGCCACCAACAATGTGAAAGTGTGCATTGACACTGCAGTTGAGGCTAATACACTCCTGCCCGTCCCTCTCAATGATGAAATATTCTCCATTTCTCATGCTCTGGGTACCTTTGTTGCTTGGCCAGCGAGTCTTGTCATTGTCACTGCTGCACCGGTATGTAATTAATAACAATTTGTTTGAGGTTACTAAATATACTTTGGTGTGTAACATTTATATTTTATTTTCTTGCTTAAACAGTCCAAATCATCTGGAAACCGTAAGTCAGGGACGTCGAAGCGGTCAGCTGTCAAAGGAAAATCTCAAGTGGCCGAGCCTGCAGGTGAAGTAGACATATGTGCTCTTCAACTAGATGGACTCCCTAATGACCTTGTATTTCTGGGAAAGTACACGAAGATGATGAAGATTGGTGTCGTGATCAATATATATATGGACGAAGCCATTATGAATCTTTCATTTCCAGAGTTCATTGGGAAGGAGGAGATCTATCACCTTCTGTGTAGAAAAGAAATAGGAGCCTCTATCATTACAGCGTACATAAAGTAAGTTTTTTAATTATTTTATTACATCTAAACTACGATTATTTTCGTCACTCGAAATTCATTTTTTATGCTCAATTTAGGTGTTTGTGGTTTAACTACGTGATCCCCGAAGGAAAAGAAGCAAGTTTCGGGTTCCTTAGCCCACATTCCATAGCTGCTCAAACAAACCCGTCAGTTCAACAAGTGCAGTACATAGCACGTGCTATGATGCAGAGTACACAACAAAATAAGTTATTTCTTGCACCTTACAACACCGGGTGAGCTACTAAAGACTCGACTTTAATTTGTAAAACTAGCTACGCAAAACAAATTTTCAACTTATTTTTTGAATGCTTTGTAGGGGTCATTGGTTGTTGCTTGCAATTAATCCATTTAAAGAGATTGTTTACTATCTGGATTCTGTGCATGGTGAGCCGCAATACCGAGATGATATGATACTAAAATTCAATCAGTAAGTTTTTCATTCAATCAATGTATCCATTATATTTAATATTTTTTTAAATTGTATTTATTTCACATAATTTCTTGTTTTTAACATATTTTCTTGTTTTTTATATTTTTTTATAGAGCTGTGCACATATTTCGTGCAAACTGCAACAACCAATCCAACAAATCCAAAAACTCGGACTGTAAATGGTTTACTATAAAGGTTAGCGTTTTCTAGGTTAATGAGATTATATATTCGTATAGAAGTTCGTCTTCTAATACAACGTAAGTTTGATTGCTTTTGTAGTGCCCCCGGCAGACCAACGAGGTGGATTGTGGCTATTTCGTTATGAGATTCATGAAAGAGATTATTAGCCACAGACTATCTATAATCCCAACAGCGGTATACATAAATCCTTATATATATATATACTTAATTCTATTACTTTTGAAATTATTAAACCTTAATTGGTAGGTAATTGAAATGTTATTTCACTTTGCAATTAATCTCTATATATATACATATATCTTGCAGTACTTTAAGGATTGTCAATCCTTCTATACTGATGAGCAAATTGATGAAGTACGCTGCGAAGTTGCACGTTACATTATCTCAGCAGCTTCTTAGAAATTAGGTAATTTAGTTTTTGTACATTGTGACTTGTTATAAATTGAGATTTGATTTATTGTATTTCGTAAGGTCATTAGTAATTTAATTAGTTAATTGTACATTTTGTTGGAGATTATAATATTTTATTGTTGGAGGAAAAAGATGGTAATATTGAAGTTTGGCGTGATGATTGTTTATGTTGAATATGTTTTGTTGTTTGTTGATTGGATCATTGCATATTATTGTACAGGCACTATCATGACAGAGCAATAAATAATTAAAAAAAAACAGAAAAAAAAACAGCGGTTCTGCAGAACCGCTGCCAAAGTTCTCACCTGTGGCAGCGGTTCTGGGAAAATCGCTGCCACAGTTCTCACCTGTGGCAGCGGTTTTCCCAAAACCGCTGCCACAGGTGAGAACTTTGGCAGCGGTTTTCCCAGAACCGCTGCCACAGGTCCGTTATTTTTTTTTTATTTTTTTGGTTTTTTCACAGCGGTGTTCAGGGAACCGCTGTCATAGGGTGACCTATGACAGCGGTTCCGGAACCGCTGCCATAGGGTTTTGATCTATGGTAGCGGTACCTATGGCAGCGGTTCAAAACCGCTGTAATAGGCAAAAAAAAACCGCTGCTATAGGTCATTTCTGTAGTAGTGTCTGGTTATTGATACACTTTTGTAAAAATTCAAGAGACATGGTAGTAGGAGGTTTTGAGTTCTTGAAGATTTCTAATGTCTTTTCTTGGTCATTTGATGGGATGGATTTCGGAGAATCAGTGCTGAATTTTGAATCCTCTAGTGATGTTGCTTCTGCAGCCTCATCATTCCCCTCTGTGCTAATATATGTGGTGTTTGACGACCTCTCTGCAACTAAGTTGGAGATTTGGTTCAGTTGTGCTTGGACGTCCTGGATAGATGCCTCGATATTTTGAGACCGCTCATCGTTCGACTTCATCCATTGGATCACCAACTCTTCAAAACTTGGGTTCCTATCACATTGTTGCTGATAATCCCCTTGGTTCTGAAAGTTAGTCGGTTCAAATTCTCCCTGCATTAGAAAGGCGGACCTATCTTGTTGCAGATATGTCGGCAAAGCTCTCATTGCATAATAACTCAAAGGCAAGTCCTGATGATTTCTCCATCTTTCCTGGCAGTAGTCACTCTGATGAATGCCTCCACACCACGAACAAAAATCTTGAATATGACTCTCATAAGCTCCTGCACTCCATCCTCGTTGTGACTAATTAAAGTTATAATCATTCATCTCATCGAGAATCAAATAAAAAACATGAAAAAAATTAAAAAAATGACTTAAGCTTAGAATAGATAAAAAAATCTCAATATTAAATAAAACAATTGTCCCCGGCAACGGCGCCAAAAACTTGACACGCAAAAACCTAGCAAGTGCACTAGATCGTGCAAGTAATATAATGGATATTTAAGTCCGGATTATCGTACCCAAGGGACAACGCATTTAAGTATTGAAACTGCTGTATTACCTAATTCCAAGTTAAATCAAATAATTAAGGTGTGAGTGTTTAATTGACTAAAGAAAATTAATTATGTAAAACACGTAGAGATTGAAAAATCAGAGGAAGAGAGATAACTAAGACACGTGATCCGACCAAACTACTCCTTATCGATTATGAAGTGTGTTATTCAATTATTACTTATCATGCTATGGCGGAAACTCCAAAATTATACACTACCCAATCTCTTGGTATAATGCGTCTATGTCAATTAATGATTCCCTATATCCCTATATGAGAATTCAATTAATAAACATGCATTAACAAGATTTATGAGATTCCCCGTTACCGGACGGCTACACGAATGAATCGAATCTATCCCTAGTCCATTCTAAGACGTGATGTTCAATTGCTCAAGCATCCTTAACCTATATCCTCTCGGAATCTAAGCTAAGCAATTTATCAAACAAGTGGTGATCAAGCACTCATAAGCATTAAATACAACAAATTGAACACATAGCATGCCAAGCAATAATCAAGAACATAAATTTATAAACGATAATTCATAGTTTGCGTTCACACGGCCTTAGTCAAACGAATTTAGTTCATGATAGAAAAGAAAGAGAAATAACAATCTTCAAAAGACATGTTCAATGAACTAATCTCAAAAGAAAGTGAAAAACTCCCTATTACACTCTTGATTTTCTCGTTGTTGCTTGAATTCTCCGTTTTCGTAGACAAATTCGGAGTCTTCAAGCTTTTCTCTTGCTTCCCTAGGGTTTTCTCCCAATTCTTGTGTTGTAAAAAGTGTCTCTCCTTCAAAAACTGACTTAAAATCCTATTTATAGGTTGCTGTACGCGGACGGGATGCTGCGGCATCGAAGTCGGGATGCTGCAGCATCAACATTTCTCTCGCGCAGCCGTTTTACACTGTGATGCTGCGGCATCGATTTATGAAGCTGCGGCATCACAGGTTTGTCGATTTTTTCTTGACTTTTTCTTCATCTTTTGGATCCAATGATGCTCTACAGCTAATACACATAAGTAAAACAAATCAAGGTATAATGTCGGATAGAATTTACTAGAAAACGAGCCAAATCCAAGAAAAGAGGCGCCCGAAAAGGCGTAAAATACGAGCTTATCAATCACCTTTGGTGGGGTGTTGCGTGATGGTTGAACCGAAGGTTTAATCATCAAGTAATAAAACTCAGACCTTAGGAGAATTCAGATTCGTTAATCGAAACTCGAAAGAATCACGAACATGTGAAAAACTGATTTGAAAATTGCAAACAGCAACAGTCGCTGCACGCGGAGCCCAGGCGTGGGGAAACCCACTCCCAGGCGCGCGATTGACCACGCCCAGGCGTGGGGCAGACCACGCCTAGGCATGGTCAATAAAAAGTTAAATAAATAAAAAACAAATTCCTTTCTTCGTACTTTCTGGAGGTGGGTGACACAAAGACCTTACCTATGATGTTTTAGACTTGTAAACTATAAGAAAGGTTTTAGAAATCAATACCGAACTTATCCCAATGATATTTGCAATCTAGTTTGAATGATGAATGGGTAAAATTTACTTTATCACATGTATGTTTGTTGCTTGGCATGTTTGTGTGATAAAAGGATGAACCACGAGCCTAGTCGTAGTGTTGGTTTTCTATGTATGTAATTATTCTAGAGTTGTAAATAATAGCCGGTTTGGCTCTTACTTTTCCGTATAGTAGATTAGTAGTTTTCGAATTCTATGTAATCGAAGACGGAGCAAAAAGACGGAGCCAAGACTTGAAGACTTGTATGCTGAGGCGATACCACTGTAATAGTCTAGGCTGTTTTTTACTTTCTAGAATGTCCAAACCCAGTTTGGCTCGAGTGGGTTACTAGGTTAGGGCTCGAGGTGGTTCATCCTCAATTTTACCGCTTTGTGGATGTTTTATTTATCTGTCTATGATGATTATGTGAAGTAATGCATGCATAGGATAGATAATTAAAACAAGATAATTAAATCTGATGAGATGACACGCTAACACCTAACGTGCTTGGATAGCAAGTATACTAATCGTGATAGTAATAAAAGTGGACTAAAAGTCCGGGTTGTCGAACCACAAGGACTAGGTATTTTAGTTTATGATTAATGAAAATGGACAAAAGTAAATTGCAATAAAACGAGTAAGCAAGCGAAGAACAAAAGAGAAACAGACAATAGATTAAATCTCAAGAGTGATAAAATGACTAAGGCACATGCTACAACCTAATCTACTCATCAATATACGTGAGCTACTCTTCGAATTATTAGACTCCTATTGCTTCGGTGGAAAATTCTAAGCTAACTATTACCCGATGTCTCGGCTCATAATAATCCTATGTTTAATTGACGGTTCTCTAAATATGTCTATCCGAGAATCTAAACAATAACCACGCATTAACGTTCTAGAGTTTCCCCGGATAAATCCGGCTAACAGCACCCGGAAATCTTTACCTATTTCTAGGGTCAATTCCACATTAGTTTCGGATGATGCGTTGATTCTTGTTGCACCCTAACCTATGTTTCGAATGGATAGAATAGGCACAATAGCAAGCATATGGTGATCAAGCATATGATTGTGATAAAAGCACAAAATCAACACACAAAGCAATAGGAGAATTAATACGATAATTCACTTCACATATATTGATTTGTAAAATAGGCCTTCACATGGCCTTAGTACTACAATTTAGCCTCTCATTAAGGCCTTAAGAAAATCTAATACAAACATATACATACTCATGGAAATAAACATGTAAATGCAAGCAATTAAAACTCTCTCAATTGCTTGATGATGGATCCTTGCTTTAGAACTTCAATCCTTAGCTCCTACCTCTTTCTTGCCCTTCAAAGTGGATGAAATGATGGCTCAAAACCCTGAAAATGCCTCCACAGACCAAGATTTCGAACCCCCTTTTAATGTGCTGAAAATTTAGCTTTATAGAACTGAAATTCGGTTATATCGGCGCCCAAGCGCGGCCTACGTGGCACAAATGACTTGGGGAATAAGTTGCGGGGCGCCCAGGCATGCATAATAGCGCCTAGGCATGGTGGTGGTGGCGCCTAGGCATGAGAAAGTGGCGCCTAGGTGCCACAGTGCGAACACTGAACCGTTTTCTTGCTTTTCAGCGCAGCAATCGTGTTTTCCTCATAAGGTTCTCCACGGACCTCCGATTGGAGTGATTCAAGTTGTCCCGTAAAAAGAAGACATAGAACTACAAATTTGTAGAAGAAAACGTTCTCAAATTCGGTCTTGAAACATAAATAAATGGCGCTCAAACGTGGAAGATGTGGCAGATATCGCGCCCAGGCGTGGTAAAATTGCGCCTAAGCTCGATTATGCGTAACTTGAGCTCATTTGTTGCTTGTTCGGGCGCCCAGGCGTGATTGTGGCTGCGCTTGGGCGTGGAGGTGCGAAGCATCTTGGCACGAACTTGTTTTATACGTCGTTTTTCCGTCCTTTCTTCATTTGCATCCATTTACAATCTGAAATCACTTCACACACGGATTAAACGCAAATGTGGCAAGAATCAAGTGATAAATGAACCTAAAACATAAACACAACAGGCTTAAAAACACGTAAAAATGACTCTTATCAACCCCCCCACACTTATCAATTGCTCGTCCTCGAGCAATAAGAATTCTAGGATATGGAAACATCATCAAACAAGGGAGAAACGAAAAGAAAACTACAAACTAACTCGCTTTCGTGGAGTAACCGGTTGCACTTAGCATGTGCAACAAGCCTTTAAACCTTTGAGTTACCTCAAAGGACGAGTTATAGTCTTGTGAGGGTTTGCATCCGATATACCCACAAATCGAAGGATGTTATGCTCAAACCAACCGAGACAACTTGAAATAAGAACTATGATGCAATGGCATGAATCAAGTGACAATAAAGCTCAACAATACGTACACAAATGAAGACAATGCTCATTCAACACCTAGAATTGAACCAATTTCCAAAGGGTGTAGTGGGATAAGATCTAGGGCATTATGATCAAAAGGCATCCCTACCATGCTCGGAAACATTCCCCATATGTACCAACTTTCGATAGATCATAAAGCTCATCGAATCATAGGAAACTTTAAGGTTAAATTGTGCTCACTTCCATTCACTTTACATTGACATTTCACGCTTTGAACGATTTAATCTTATGACGACATAAGGCCTCGTGCAATGTTCTAACCCTTTAGATCTTCTTTGCCACCCATGTAACGGGCTTTGGGTCAACAACTCCTAAACCAGAGGGTTTTAGGGTGCTAAGTGTTAAGACACTCCTTCGAACTTAATCACCCGAGTGGCAAAGGCCACGAAATAGAACGAAGTCTTTTATTCAACTCATTCCTGATTGGCTTGAGCAAAGCTCAAATTAGCTCAACTAGTATAGTATATAGGCAATGGTGCTTTGGTGACCTCCAATACTCATTGGTCTGACCGAATTTTCGAGGTCATACCAATCTCATCTCAATCATTCGTTCCATTAACACAATTATGAACCCCTAAGCAACTAATCATCTCAAAACAACATGAAAAATCTAGTTTAATATATCCGCGGGGTGCTCCTCACATGTCTCGGGATGGGAAACCCTTTTCAATCCCTCTACCTTCGACTTATGTGCAACGTGTATCATCTAAGGAAGATTGACTCTCAACTAAGGTTGAAATGAGCATAATCAAGACGTGTTATTTTTCATTTTAGACCATTAATAGAAATATACAAGATATCATGCCATTGTCTCGAGTTCTCAAGTCTAATTGCACCAATTGGCAAGCTAATATCCTAGAACAAAATTTGGTCATGCTTGATTTTTCTCAAAAATTAAGAACAACATACATGCAATAGCATCGGTGCCACCAAACTTGAGCTAAAAACAAGATCACACGACATATCGATACCCCCCCACACTTAAGCTCAACATTGCCTTCAATGTTGACTCAATCATATGCACTCCAATGGGGAAACGAGAGTACTTACAACAAGGATGCTGAAAAGCAAACCTTAATCACGTGAAATCCGCTCAAAGCTCAAATCCGCAATGAAAACTTCTCCAAAGCAAAACTCAACTACTACATGTCATGTACTCACAATACAAACCATCAAGACTCAAAGAGAAGCATACCAAAAGTGCCTGTTTGAACATAACAAAAAGAAACAACAACAACACAAGACAAAAACGAAAGCAAAAAGAAAAGAAAAACTTACAAACTTGGGTTGCCTCCCAAGAAGCGCTTGTTTATAGTCATTAGCTTGACTTTACCGAGTCGGGTCAAGGAGGATGACGTATGAATGCTTTGTTCACTCTCTAATCAAGAATGAAACTTGGCTCGGTGTTTGTCAGAAGTAGCTTGAGTAGGGACCAAGCAATCATCCACTAAAAAATTTGTTTAAACTCCATCAACACCCTTATCCTCCTTTCTTTCTCATTCGTGGGGTAATGATATGGACTATTCTCTAAGTGATGGACACTAGCTCTTTTTCCTTCACCCATTGAAGTGACAAACTTGGAGTTCATGATGTAGGACTCGAGGAGATTATTGGTTCTTCTTTCCTGAAAAAGCTCAACACTAAAAGGATCAAAAACATCAATGCATAAAGATAATGTAGAATCAATTGGATGCTTAAAAACCTCATAGTCATTACAAATAACCATGTCATCTCCTACACTAGAGGACAACTTACCATCATGCACATTAATTACCTCTATACCCGAGGAGATGGGAGAAGGTAAGTTGTATAGTAACCTTTCCAATCCCGCTACTATTTCATACGCTTGTATGTTAAACTCATCACGCTCGTGCATTGGAAAAAAAATGAGAAAATCAAAGCAAAACCAAATATGTACAGTAAAATCAAAAACTAAAATAAACAAGTCGCCGGCAACGGCGCCAAAAACTTGACACGCTAACACCTAACGTGCTTGGATAGCAAGTATACAAATCGTGATAGTAATAAAAGTGGACTAAAAGTCCGGGTTGTCGAACCACAAGGACTAGGTATTTTAGTTTATGATTAATGAAAATGGACAAAAGTAAATTGCAATAAAACGAGTAAGCAAGCGAAGAACAAAAGAGAAACGGACTATAGATTAAATCTCAAGAGTGATAAAATGACTAAGGCACATGCTACAACCTAATCTACTCATCAATATACGTGAGCTACTCTTCGAATTATTAGACTCCTATTGCTTCGGTGGAAAATCCTAAGCTAACTATTACCCGATGTCTCGGCTCATAATAATCCTATGTTTAATTGACGGTTCTCTAAATATGTCTATCCGAGAATCTAATCAATAACCACGCATTAACGTTCTAGAGTTTCCCCAGATCAATCCGGCTAACAACACCCGGAAATCTTTACCTATTTCTAGGGGCAATTCCACATTAGTTTCGGATGATGCGTTGATTCTTGTTGCACCCTAACCTATGTTCTTTCGAATGGATAGAATAGGCACAATAGCAAGCATATGGTGATCAAGCATATGATTGTGATAAAAGCACAAAATCAACACACAAAGCAATAGGAGAATTAATACGATAATTCACTTCACATATATTGATTTGTAAAATAGGCCTTCACATGGCCTTAGTACTACAATTTAGCCTCTCATTAAGGCCTTAAGAAAATCTAATACAAACATATACATACTCATGGAAATAAACATGTAAATGCAAGCAATTAAAACTCCCTCAATTGCTTGATGATGGATCCTTGCTTTAGAACTTCAATCCTTAGCTCCTATCTCTTTCTTGCCCTTCAAAGAAGATGAAATGATGGCTCAAAACCCAGAAAATGCCTCCACAGACCCAGATTTTGAACCGCCTTTTAATGTGCTGAAAATTTAGCTTTATAGAACTGAAATTCGGTTATATCGGTGCCCAGACGCAGCCAAATCGGCTCCTAGGCGCGGCCTACGTGGCACAAATGACTTGGGGAATAAGTTGCGGGGTGCCTAGGAGTGCATAATGGGGCCTAGGCGTGGTGGTGGTGGTGCCTAGGCGTGAGAAAGTGGCGCCTGGGTGTCATAGTGCGAACACTGAACCGTTTTCTTGCTTTCCAGCGCAGAAATCGTGTTTTCCTCATAACTTTCTCCACGGACCTTTGATTAGAGTGATTCAAGTTGTCCCGTAAAACGAAGACATAGAAATACAACTTTGTAGAAGGAAATGTTCTCAAATTCGGTCTTGAAACATAAAGAAATGGCACTCAAACGTGGAAGATGTGGCAGATGTCGCGCCCAGGCGTGGTAAAATCGCGCCTAGGCACCATTATGCGTAACTTGAGCTCATTTGTTGCTTGTTCGGGTGCCCAGGTTTGATTGTGGCTGCACTTGGGCGTGGAGGTGCGAAGCATCTTGGCATGAACTTGTTTTATACGTCGTTTTTCCGCCCTTTCTTCGTTTGCATCCATTTACAACCTGAAATCACTTCACACACGGATTAAACGCAAATGTGGCAAGAATCAAGTGATAAATGAACCTAAAACATAAACACAATAGGCTTAAAAACACGTAAAAATGACTCTTATCATGAGACCTCCCAATAAGTATGTTATAATTCCCTCCTGAGAAAAACATTAAGCTTATGTGATAGTAAGAATGGAATTCTATTATCATGCCTTCCATTATAAGTATTCACCATGTGAAACGCCGCTAAAGGTTCAATCTTTTTGCTCAGAAAATGGGGTGGATTGGATCCGAGGTAGGCTGTGAGTGTTTACTAAGCACTACAGTGCCCCGTGGAAACCTGTTGGTTTCATTGCTTTGCTCAGAAAATGGGGGCAATGAAATTGATGGTTATACATGGGATATTTGATGGGTCGAGCCAAACATTGTTCCTCATGTGTTAGCTCAGAAAATGGGGCACATGTGGGAGATGAGGAAAAACCATCTTGAGAACTATCTAAAAGGATAGAAGGTCCGGTAAGGCTACTATTCAAAATCATCGTATGTTAGCTCAGAAAATGGGGCATATGATGAAGTGAGAATAGATCTCAAGCCCACTAAAAAAACTAACGTTTCTTCGAATCATGTTAAGAGGGTGGTGTGATTTGAGAAAAATAGTGGGAGACTTGTACAATTAAAGACCAAATTGTATAAGGACTTTATTTGAAAATCCATTATTAATTGTCTGTTATGCATTTTTGTAGATAAACGAAAATGGCTAAAAATCCTCTTTATACAATTCTTGAAACAAACAAACTGACTGGTTCAAACTTTGAAGATTGGCTTCGTAACCTTAAGATTATCCTTTCGTCTGAAAGAAGACAATATGTGCTTGACATACCGGTGCAAGATGAGCTGGAAGAGGATTCATCTGATGATGAAAAGTTCCAGTACCAACAATGGAAGGAAGATGACATACAAGTGCGATGTCTCATGTTGGCCTCTATGAGCAATGACACGCTAAAAGCCAACGTGCTATGATAGCAAGTGCACTAGTCGTGTGTAGTAATAAGTGGACTAAAAGTCCGGATTGTCGAACCACGGAGACTTGAATTTTAGTTTATGATTTTAACGAAAAAAAGAACAAATATAATTAAAGTAAATTATAGATAAAATGCATACAATAAGAACAAGATTACACAATTGATTTTACACAAAGTATAAAGGGAGACTAAGGCACATGCTAGGTTCAAATTGATCAATTATACTTATAAAGATTCTAGTTGAAGGATTACGCTTATATTGTTATGGTGAGAACTCCGAGGGTAGAGAATAACCGATGTCTCGCGTATAAACTCCTATGTTTAGATCGTGATTTCCCAAATATTCCTATCCGGAAATCTAACCACTAAACATGCATTAACGTACTAGAGTTCACTCGATTTGAATTGAACAACTTCACCCGGGAATCTTTACCTATGTCTAGGGCAATTCCTCATTAGTTACGGGTCATGATGTGAATTTCTTGCACCCTAAGTCAATTTTCTCCCGAAATATTAACCTAGGCATAAGATTCTAACATATAGTGATCAAGTATATGCAAGATAGGCAAAAACACAAATTCACATCACATAACAATATAAGAACAACCTCAACAATCATCTATTATAAGCATATATCACAATTTGGCCTTACATGACCCTAATCTTATGAATTTAGTTCATAATGGATAATATGAAAAACATAAATGAATTAATACACATGTTCATAGACATAATTGAAATGAAAAGCTATAAAAACTCCCTCAAAAGTGAATAATGATGGATCTTGAAGTTGAGCCTTCAATCCCCAAGCTCTTTTCCTTCCTCTAGTTTTCCCCTCCAAGAGTGATGAAGAATGGTGATGAATGGTGGAGAAATCAGATTAGGGGCTGCCCCCCTCTCCTCTATGAATCTGAAATTGATAGTGAATCATGAAGAGTATGGGTTCCCCTCCTTTTATAGCCAAAATTCCACTAAAGTATGCATTAAGAATTCCCATTAAAGTTCCCCAATGAGAATTCCACCTAAGGTGAAGCTTAAAGTTTGGTTTTTAAGATTCCAACCAGCTAAAAAATGCTGAACTTTCGGCCATTAAGAATTCCACCAAGCATAACCATGTGAAAACTTCAACAAAACACATGCATGCTGCCATTTTCTTGCTTTCCAGCGCAGTCTTAGTATTTTCCTCATAAACGTCTCCACAGATCTCCAAATTCGATGATTCAAGTCCCCATGTTCAGATAACACATAGATCTACAACTTTGCAGAAGGACATTTTGTCCAATTCGGTCTCTAAGTATACCTAAATTACGTTTCAACATGGAGGTTGTTTCTGATTTGGCGCCCATAAAGTAAATCTACCAAGAAACACACTTATGACAACCCCTCAACACATGTGCTGAATTATGGCCAAAAGTGATTCTTACCCATCATATAAGGCTGGAATTTAGGCTGAAAAAGGAGTAACATTCGGACTATCCATGCCTAGGCATGACTAGGAGGGCGCTGGGGCGTATCCTGGCACATGTACTTCTCTGTTCGGCGCAGCAATCATATTTCCTTCACAATTATCTCTATAGACCTCCGATTTGGATGTTTCAAGTTCCCATTTGAAGCTAAGACATACATCTAAAACTTTGTAGAAGGAAACTTTGTCTAAGTCGGTCTCGAAATGTACGGAATTATCGCTCGAGTGTGGTAGGAGATGTATAAACCGCCTCGGTGTTGAAAAACATGCTTGAACTTGTTTTGTACATCGTTTTTCTTCCCTTTTCTTCATGTATTCTCATTTATTACCTGTATTCACTTAATACACCTATTAAATGCAAATGTGACATGATTTAAGCAATAAGTGATCCAAATCATAAGAATTACAGTCTTAAAAACACGTAAAAACACCTCTTATCAAGCAACAAGTTGCAGAGACAACATGAGACGATCGAGAATGCTGCGTCGATCCTCCTTCATTTGCAAGAGCTGTATGGCACTAGAACTAGGCGAGAAAGATATGCTATCTCCAAAGAGCTTTTCAAAGCTCGAATGACTGAAAACTCTGATGTAAGTGCGCACGTACTTAAAATGATCGGGCTAATTGAAAAATTGGCTAGTCTGGGCGTGGCACTTGACAATGAGCTTTCTATGGATTTGGTCCTACAGCCATTGCCTAACTTTTATGATCAATTTGTGGTCAATTTCAACATGAACCAACTTGAAGCAAAGCTTCCTGAGCCGTTGAACATGTTGAAGACTGCTGAAAGCACCATCATGAAGGATAAACCGGTGCTTCTTATGAATTCTTCATCAAAAGCCAAGAAGGGCAACAAGAAGAAGAATAAGACTAAGAAGCTGAAAGGTAATAGTGGTGTGAAGAAGGGTAAGAAGTCCAAGTCTAAAAAGTCTGATGAGTGCTTCAAATGTGGAAAAGTTGGGCACTGGCAAAGGAACTGCAAAGAGCCTCTGGCCCAAGGTATGTTCTTTGTTGAAGTTAACTTCACTGTTAACAATACTTCTTGGGTTCTTGACACTGGATGCGGTGTTCATATCTGCAATGATTTGCAGGTGATGAAAAGAACTAAGGAGCTAAGTAGAGGAGACATGACCCTGCGGATGGGGAATGGAGCATTGGTTGCTGCCAAAGCCGTGGGGACGATCTACTTAGAGTTAGGAGATAGGAAATTAGTTTTACATTCCGTTTATTTTGTTCCTGAAATAATAAAACATATTATCTCGATTCCGATTTTGGATTGAGAAGGATATTGTTTTGAGATTCGTAATAAAAGTTTGCTTTTGTTTTATGAATCTTCTCTTATTATGGAATCGAAAATGAAGGATGGAATGTATACTATATCCCCAATAATTCCCAATCTCATTATTCAACAAAGTAACAAATGTAAACAAGATAATCAAGTAAGCACACAAAAGTGGCACGAAAGACTTGGACATATTTCCAAAGAAAGAATTCGAACATTGGCAAAACATTTAGGTGTAAATGACTTAGATGAATTGTCAAGTTGCGAATCAAGTCTTAAAGGAAAAATGACCAAGTAACCGTTTTCGGGGAAAGCGGAACGAGCCACAAAACCATTGGACTTGGTCCATATAGACGTGTGCGGGCCAATGAGTGTTGGCACTCAAGGTGGCCAAAGCTACTTCATAACTTTTACCGATGATTATTCACGGCATGGTTATTTATATCTTATGAGATATAAATCTGAATCCTTTGAGAAGTTTAAGGAGTTCAGAAATGAGGTAGAGAAATAACTTGGTAGAAGTATTAAGGCTCTTCGATCGGATCGAGGAGGTGAATACTTGTCTACTGAGTTTCTTGATTATCTTAGAGAGAATGGAATTCTTTCACAGTGGACACCGCTCGGCACACCTCAACATAACGGGGTAGCCGAGCGAAGGAATCGAACATTGCTAGATATGGTTCGATCCATGATGTGTTTTACTAAAGTTCCTAAGTCCATGTGGGGCTATGCTCTTAAAACGGCTGTCTATCTATTGAATAGATCACCTAGCAAGACGGTGCCCAATACCCCATACGAAAGTTGGTGTGGAAAGGCGCCCTCATACAATCATTTGAGAATATGGGATGCCCAGCTTATGTAAAGCATTTAGTGGGAGACAAATTGAACCCCAAGTCCTGTTTGTGCTATTTTGTAGGATATCCAAAGGAAACTGTTGGATATTACTTCTACAGCCCTACGGAACAAAAGCTTATTGTTTCGAGAAACGCCAATTTCTTGGAGAGGGGTCACCTTCTAGATAGGAAAGGCGAGGATGTAGAACTTGATGAGGTCCATGAGAATGGATCAAGTCAAAAGATACAAATTAACCCACCCGACACCAACGAGGCTACGTCAGTGGCACCCACCGAAAACACACAACCTTTGAGGAGATCAACAAGGATCCCAAAGGAGCCTGAAAGATGGCTAGGCCTATTGCAAGAGGAGGGTAGTCAAGATCCTCCTCTAGACTCTAATCTGAAAAGTTTTAAGAGTGCAATGTCTGACATTGATTCGAGAAAATGGCTAGAGGCCATGACATCCGAAATGGACTCCATGTACTCCAACAAGGTTTGGACCTTGGTTGACCCACCTGAGGGCATCAAGCCCATTGGCTGTAAGTGGGTCTACAAGCAAAATCTTGGAGTCGATGGAGAGGTAATAACCTATAAGGCTCGCCTCGTGGCAAAAGGATTTACTCAAAGACAAGGGATTGACTATGAGGAAACCTTCTCGGCAGTGGCCATGCTGAAATCCATTAGGATTGTGCTTGCTATATCTGCATATTTTAATTATGAAATATGGCAGATGGATGTAAAGACTGCATTCCTCAATGGAGAAATTGAGGAAGAGATTTACATGCAACAGCCAGAGGGCTTTACATCCAAAGAGAGCAAACACAAAGTGTGTAAACTCCAAAGGTCCATCTATGGACTTAAGCAAGCTTCTCGAAGTTGGAACAAACGTTTTGACACTGTCATACAAGAGTATGGATACGTTCAAAACATTGAAGAGGCATATGTGTATAAGAAAGACAGTGGGAGCGCAGTCACGTTCATCATACTTTATGTCGATGACATCCTACTAATTGGAAATGATGTAGGGATGATGCAGTCAACTAAAGTATGGCTCTCTAATAAATTCTCCAAGAAAGATATGGGAGAGGTGTCCTACACTACTACAAAAATACACTATTACATCACACCTATTACAGCGGTTCTGGCAAAACCGCTGAACGGAGGCCTTTATTACAGCGGTTCGAGGCGAACCGCTGAACGGAGGCCTCTATTACAGCGGTTCGCAAATGAACCGCTGTAATAGGCATATTACAGCGGTTCATAACTGAACCGCTGTCATAAGCAATTATAATTACCCGCCCCTTTCATCACCACTTCACAATTCACAAAACCATTTCAGATACCCATTTCCTCTCCCTCTCTCTCGACTCTCTTCTTCCAAAGCCCCTTATCTCTTCCCATCACATATACCACCTCCTCACCACAATATTATCTCTCTTTCTTATATCTCTCTCCCACTCTCAACTATTATTAGGTAAGTTTGAAGTTTTGACGCCACTGAGTTCTCTACGATCCTCACCTATTTTTTGGTTTTTTCTTGCAGGTGAGCCATGAAAGGAGGTGGATCTAAGTTTGAGTCGAAAAAATTGATGCGAAGTAGGTAGATCTAATATGTTTTGTGGCTTTCATTTGTTGATTTCGTTCAGATCTGTGATGTTAGTGCCTTTTTCGTTCAGATCTGTGATGTTTAGTTTGTTGATTTCGTTTGTAGATGCTCAGGAAGACTTACAAAAAGAAGATGCGAGGAAGACGGATGATTTGTCGGCGATGAGGAAGACGGAGATTTTTTTATTTATATGTGTTTTTTTTTTATTATTTACATGAGGAAGCTGCCGATGGTTTGTTCGGCTTGTATGTGAGGAAGTTGTTGGAGGTTTTTTTTTTTTTCTTTATATGAGGAAGGCAGGAAGTTGCCGGCGATAGATTGTTTGTTTGTTAATTTGTTGTTGTTGATGACTTTTGGTAATTTTTTTGAATTTTTATATGAGATGTGTATTTAAATTAATTAATGTTGTATTTAACTTATCTTTGACGAATAATAAAAGATCAAAAGGATATATATATATATATATATATTATACAGCGGTTATAAAATAACCGCTGTAATAGGTACTCCTATTACAGGGGTTATAAAAATAACCGCTGTAACAGGGGTACCTATTACAGCGGTTATAAAAATGACCGTTGTAATAGGTACCCCTGTTACAGCGGTCATTTTTACAACCGCTGTAATAGGTACCCTGTTATAGCGGTTATAAAAATAACCGCCGTAATAGGTACCCCTGTCACAGTGGTTCAAACCGCTGTAATAGGAGGCCTAACCTATTACAGCGGTTAAAACCGTTGTAATAGGTCCAAAAAAATTGCTGTAATAGGTCATTTCTGTAGTAGTGTTACATACTCGGTATGAAGATCTATAGGGATAGATCGAATAGGATGCTAGGTCTCTCCCAATCTGCATATGTCGATCGCGTACTCAAAAGATTTGAAATGGAAGAGTCCAAGAAGGGATTCTTGCCAATAGGACATAGCATCACACTTTCCAAGTCTATGTGCCCAAAGACTGAGGAAGAAAGAGTGAAAATGTCCAAAACTCCCTATGCTTCTGCGATAGGTAGTATAATGTACGCGATGATATGCACAAGACTCGATGTAGCTTATGCATTGAGTGCGTGCAATTGATATCAAGCGAATCCAGGCTTGGCACACTGGAGTTCGGTGAAAATAGTCCTTAAATATGTAAGGAGAACTAAGGAATTGTTCTTGATATACAGACGAGGAGAATTGGAATTAGAGGGGTTTACTGATTCGAGTTTCCAATCCGACAAGGATGACTCAAAGTCGGTCTCTAGGTTTGTATTTATGCTTAATGGCGGAGCGGTTAGATGGAAGAGTTCCAAGCAAGCAGCCATAGCCGACTTCACCACTGAAGCAGAATTCATTGCAACAAATGAGGCTGCACAAGAAGCTGTTTGGATGAGGAACTTCATCCAAGAATTGGGTGACGTTCTATCCGTTGGGGATCCAGTAACGGTATACTGTGATAACAACAGGGCTATTGCGCAAGCAAAAGAGCCGAGGTCTCATCAGAAATCCAAACATGTTCTGAGGAAATTCCGATTGATACGAGAAATCATTGGAAGAGGCGACGTGCGAATGGAGCGCGTGGATACAGCGGAAAACATAGCGGACCCACTCACCAAACCCCTTAGCCAAAAAGTATTTGAAGGACATCTGGGAAGAATGGGCCTTAAGTACATGGGTAATTGGCGCTAGGGCAAGTGGGAGATTGTTAGAGTTAGTTCCCGGCGCACCAATTATTGGGCGTCATTCTATGTAATAGTAACTCTAGAGCTGAACAATCATTTTCTTATAAATAAAGTCAATCTCTATTTATATATATGTCATGTCTTTATTCTTAAATTAGTTTTTACTTTGGCTTAGAATAAAGTCCCGAAGGATCACACATAGCTATGGGACATCATTGCACATTGGGTGTGGCAATGATGGAATATGTCTCGAAGGCTGTGATCTTTAAACATTGTTCCAAGTCGTGAAAGGGTTCATCGAGATAAAAGGATATCGATGCAACCCAAAAGACTTGCTCATATGATGCATACTCTGGTAGAAGTGTATCTCATTCCATAGATACTGGCACGGTGAAAGCCAATGCATATATGAGGGTCGCCATTGTGGTAATGGGCGAACTGAACAACCCCATGGAAGTTCCCAAAATCGATTCCCAGTCGAATGTGGAACTTCCAGTGGTCTTGTAGTATAAGAGTAATCCTTATGGACCTAAGATTCCATTGGATGTCGTATCGTAACCGCACATGTTCTTGATTTGTTACATGATCACTTTAGATGATCGAATATGGGCAAACTAAGACATGCACGTCTTACGTAGTAAGGCACGTGAGAATCAAGAGGAATCTATCTCTGACATTAGCCAGTCGGTTAATCTCCTATGGTTACATAGTGAATCGACTTAAGGAATCTTCGGCCGAAGTATGATATCTAAAGAGGCGTAGGGTTTCCTCGTTTAGATAGTCGAAGTCGATTTCACATAACGTGGGAAACATAGGATTGATCTAATAGAGCTTCGACCTTAGCCAATGCTCTAGATTCAATCGGGAGATCAGATAGAGAGATCTTACTTATGCGAGGATCAAGATCGCAAAAGGCGTATCTTTACTTTCGTTTTATCTAGGTCTTCGGGACCCTATGCTAGGTGGGTAACCGCGATTTGTAAGTGCCGAGAATTAGCTTGGTGACTAATTCGAGGCTTGATTAAATCAAAGGATTGATTTAATCTAGTACTTTCCATTTTAGGAAGGTACACCAGCACTGTGGGGAGGTGTACTTACTACTAGATAAAAATGAGCCTTAGGGGTCACACACTAACTCGAGAGACTCACTGCTTGAATAGATGTGATTAATCAATTTCGAGAAAATTGAGGGAATTAGGAAAGTGTAGTAGTTTCCTAATATGGAATATAAATTAATTGAAGGATTCAATTAATTTTTACTCTTTTAATTAATCTTGTAGAATTAATTAAATTAATGGACCTAGTAGAGTCCAAGTATTTTATGTAATTGGGTGGAGCCCAAGTTAAATAAATAAATGTTGGAATTAATTGGTTGGATTTAATTTGACTTGTATTTAATTGATGGGTTGTGCTTATAATTAAATTGAGAAGTCAAAATTGAACCCTAGAGTCCAATTGAATATGTTGACCGATTTCTTGAGTGAAAATAAGGGAAGGGGGCGATTTTTACCATGTGGTGGAGGAGGAAAAGAGTTTTCCCCTTCTCCAAGTCTTCATAGGATAAGGATTACTAGAGAGTTTAGGAGAAAGGAAGTTCCTTTTCCTAATTGGACTCTAGGTAATCTTCACCTATAAATAGGAAATGAAGGAGACTAAAATTGATGATGAATTTTTGCTGGAAAATCCGCCACCCTCCCTAGACTAAAAATCGGCCACCTCTTTCCCTTTCCAACAAGACGTCGTTCTATTCATGTGTTGAATTAAACGACTTAGAAAATATTCCTACCATTCATATAATCAAGCCTAAGTTAAGTTTAGAATCGTTTTGTTGTCTAGCACGCAAGGCAAGACGATTGGTGACTTGAACGAGGTGTGGATACATCTTAGAGGTGCGACGCTTGGAGCACTCTAAACCGGAGATACGAAAAGACGACGGGCAATTTCTCACCCAAGGGAAATTGTGTGGATTTGCACCACAAGGTTGCTGAGATCCAAAGTTCGAGGTGAAACGAAATTTTTGAAAGGTATAATTTCGTTTACCTTCTTATCAAATTCGATCAAACCAATTCCATATTCCTGTTTTCGGGTGGTTGTACGTTTACCTTTGTAAAATTTTATTTTCCGCTGCCATGAGCCACCCGAGGGAATGAGTCAACCCAACAGTTTGTGATTCTCTCATAGCAACAGTTTTAATCAAATACTTGCTTAGAAGACTTCTGAAAATCTTATTGACCATTTCCTTGTTGCTCAACTCCTTGTCCAATGACGCTAACTCTGTAATGAGCAAAGTAAACCTTGCATCCAATTGTTCTAGCGTCTAATTGGGCCGCATCTTGAAATGCTCAAATCTTTGCATGGCTATGGAAAGCTTGTTCTCCTTCATTTGTGTTGAACCTTCACATACTATAGCCAGCTTATCCCATATTTCTTTGGAAATCTTACATTGCTTGATCTTGTTGCACAATTCATCATTATCTCCTAACGCTGAGTAGAGTGCACTTCGTCCAACATTATCCAAATTCGCTCTTTTTCTATCCTCTGGCGTCCATTCTAACTTAGGTTTCTCGACATAACCATCTGTAGTAGCCTCGATCGCTCCGGGGGCTGGAGTTACAACTTTCATAATCGGAATGGGGCCATCTGTAATCACATCACACATTTCATTATCGCAAGAGCATAAATAAGCGAATGCTCTAAGTTTCCAAGAATCATAGTTTGATTCTACCAACTTAGGCATTTTGTTAAAAGTCATAATGAGATGTTTTAAGAGAAAATTTAAAGTGACTAAGTTTTAGAAAAATGGATTTAAACAAGCAGTTACGCTTGGAAATGCTTAGGTTTCTAATTTAACCGCTCTGATACCACTTGGTGGGCCCAAGTGGCATACAAAAGGGTCTAGAAGGGGGGGGGGGGTTGAATAGACCCTGAAGTCTTTTTCGACTTAAAAAATTTCGTATCACTTTTAATGGTTAGAACGCTTAGGCAACTGAACGCTTGGGTCACACGCTTCAGTAAAGATAACATAGACTTAGTGATTTTAGCAATTTACCAAAGTAGGGTAATGCTTAGATCACTTAATCAGGGTTAGCACAGCGGAAATGATTTTAAAGCTTTAGCGTTTGTTTTGGTTAAATAGTCGCTTAGCAGATTAGCTTGTCTTTTTCAAAGAATATAATATAAAGTAAAACGAGACAATAATTAATGTAAATGACACAAGAAATTGTAAGGTTCACCGGGTGATGTAATCCCAGCTACGTCCTTCTTCTCCTTTTTCACTTGGAGGAAATTCACTAAGATGATTATCAAAGAATCACACAGAATCTTATACAAGATAGTAAATAGGTGAAAATGATCTTGGGCTCCTTGATCACACAGATTTCAGCACCATTGAAGATCATCTTCTACAAGCTTCTCTCACTCAGAAATACTGCATGTAAGGGGTTTCAACGGCTTTCTCACTCAGATGAAAGGTTGAGGGTTTTGTCACAAGGGTTTGTTTGTTTTTGGGAAGATCAAACAACTTGGAATATCTCAGTAGGAATTTAGGTTTCTTCTTTGAAAAGAGATTTGAGATATTTGTGACTATCTGGAATGTATATAAAAAGCTTGAAAGATTTTGGCTATGGAGTTTCTAATCTTTTTCTTTGAACGAGAAATTTCAGTAGAGTTTCTTGTGCATGTGCGTATATCTCTATTATGTCTCTCTTTTGGGTTTGCTGAAGGTAGGGTATTTATAGGCAATTCTTGGGATCTGTCCGTTGGACACATGTGGGAGCTTGCCTTTCACCCAGCGCGTGATTCTACCTTTTCTCTGACATTCCTGAAAATTCGTTGGTTCCGATTGGACGGGGAGCACCTATAAACTATGAAGTTCTGACAGTCTAGTCAAAAAGGTGGCTTGTCCACAAGTCATAATAGCTTATCACATTTAATGCTCTTATCAGACATTTAATGCATTTGAATTTATTTCCCGTTGGAAATAAATGTCCGTTAAATGATTGCATTTAAGTCCTTCATGACTTGAGGATTTGATTCAGGTGAATCTGAAACTGATCGCTATAATGGTTTGAGCACTAGATCCATAAATCCTGAAATAGTCCTTTAGCGCTTGACAGGCGCTAAGAACAAATCTTCATCTTCAGTTGACTTCAGACGCTGATCTTCAACTTCTTCTCTAATAGACTCACCTAGAAGATAAGTTCAAAATTTGTTTTGCGTAGATAGTTTTACAAATTAAAGTTGAGTCTTTAGTAGCTCACCCGGTGTTGTAAGGGGCAAGAAATAACTTATTCGGTTGTGCACGCTGTATCATAGCACGTGCTATGTACTGCACTTGTTGAATTTGCGGACTTGTTCCCGCAGATGTGGAATGTGGGCTAAGGAACCCGAAACTTGCTTCTTTCCCTTTGGGGATCACGTACTTAAACCACAAACACCTAAATTGAGCCTAAAAAATGAATTTCAAGTAACGAAAATAATCGTAGTTCAGATGCAATAAAATAATTAAAAAGCTTACTTTATATAGGCTGTAATGATAGAGGCTCCTATCTCTTTTTGACGCAGAAGGTGACAGATCTCCTCCTTGCCAATATACTCTGGGAATGTCAAATTCATAATGAATTCCTCCATGACTATAGTGATCTGGGCATTAATAGACATCATGTTCGTGTACTTTCCCAGAAATACAAGGTCATCAGGGAGTCCATCTAGTTGAAGGTCTGCACCTCTGTCTCCTTCACGTGCAGGCTTGACCACTGGAAATTTTCCTTTGACAGCTGACTGCTTCGACGTCCCTGACTTATGGTTTCCAGATGATTTGGATGGTCCAAGAGACTGTTTAAGCAAGAAAATAAAATATGAATGTTACACACCAAAGTATATTTAGTAACCTCAAACAAATTGTTAATGACTAGCTATTAATTACATACCGGTGCATCAGTGACAATGACAAGACTCGCTGGCCAAGCAACAAAGGTACCCGGACCACTAGAAATGGTGAGCATTTCATCATTGAGAGGGACGGGTAGGAGTGTCTTCGCCTCAACTGTAGTGTCAATGTTCACTTTCACATTGTTTGTGGCTAATGGACAGTTGTGAAGTGTTCTATCAGTCAACGGTCGATTGTACAGCTGTCCTTTAGCCACCACACGATATGATGGTGATGAAAGTGCTAATTGACATGGAGCGATAACTTACACACATATATATACAACATTATATTAGAAAGTTTTGTATGATTTACAGAAATAGAGAGTTGCAAGTTGTATGATTAATAAACAAGTTCAAATTTTTACCTCAGGAAGCATCTTATAACCTGGTTCTGGGCTGCTATCTTTCAAAGAAAGCATGTCATCTTCATGTGGCTGACGCGAGTTAGGGGCTTCCAAAACATCAATTCGTTGTTGCACGGCAACCATAGTTTGGGAGAGGTTTTTCACCATGTTTCTCAAGCTTTTCATCTCCATTTCTGTAGCAGGCTTTGGATCCTTAAAACAGTCTCTTTGTGAGACCCCAAAGCCAACGCCCCTAACACGACCCGGATGCTCCTTCTTTTTAAGAGCTTTAGCCAATAGGTCATCTCGACTCTTCTCATTTCCACTATGGCTAGTACTCTCTTGTGAAATGCTCTCCTGTAATAATACATTTTAAAAAATAAAAAAAATTAGTGAACTTTGTTCTTTCAATAGTATTTCAAAACAAACATACAACACATTATAGAGCTGAAATTGCAAATAACTCACCATTTCATTCACTACTCTTCTAACATTGTCGTTATCAATTTGATTTGTTTTATCAGAACGCACAATCCTCCACACGAGTGCTCGTGTCACCTCTATGCAATTGGATCCCACATCCCTTCTTTTATTTATCTATATTTTCATTAAAATATATATATATGCATTAACATAGAATTTTATTAAAAAAATTGTAAGGATTCACTGCTAAATGAACTACATACCTCCATTTGCTCCACAAGACCATGTCCAAGACTCGCTTTCCGGTTAGTATATTCAGGTTCCTTTGCTCTTTCCTTATTGTCCCTACTTAATTTCTGTTTATTACATTATCAAATTATTAGCTAAATATAAATGCAATAACAAATAAATGAAACCGTAAATTAAAATGACTAGCTACCTGAAAACCTTCATCTAAGCGAACAGCTAAAATTGCCGTCCAATCGGCTTGGGATATTTCATATTGTCGGGGTGGGTTGTCATTAATGTTTCCATCATCATCTCGCACCCACTTTCTACTTAAGTAGCTCCTGAAGTTACGTGCTAGCTTCCCAGCTTCAGCTAGTACGTACTTTCGTCTACTGTCGTCAATATCAAAAGCCAACTACAAAAAAAAAAAAACAACAAAGTATATATATAATTATAATTTAGAGAATATGATAATACATTAACACTTACAAATATGATAATATCCAAATTACCTTTATCTCATCCCAAATGTTTTTTTTATTGGTGACGGGAATCTTCGCCAATCACTCATTGTAATCGACACCTTCTGTCGAACCTGCACGCCTATATAACCAACAAATATTGATTTGTTTGGGTTAACTGCCTGACCTCTGTCATTCCAGCCGACAGGTCGCCTTATGCCTTTACTTCTGGCATTGATAACTCTTTTCATAGCCGTGACACCTCTCCGTATCTCCGCCTCATGATGGCTATCTGATCCATATACATCATCCTCGGGAAAACTACCAGCAGGATCTGAAGCCATCGACCTATAAAAGCCAAAAAATACAGAAGTTGGATTCATATAAATTTGACAGATTCATTTGGCAATAATAATTTTAAAATAGAAGTAATAAATACAGAAGTTAGATTCATATAAATTTGGCAGATTCAGTTGGCAAAAATAATTTTAAAATAGAAGTAATAAATACAGAAGTTAGATTCATATAAATTTGGCAGATTCAGTTGGCAAAAATAATTTTAAAATAGAAGTAATAAATACAGAAGTTAGGTTCATATCCATTATTCTAGAACGTAATTATCCTAAACCACAAAATAAACAAAATTTAATCCCCAATTAAACATAATTAACCCCCAGCTAAACCAAAGCAACCTTAAATTTAATCCCCAATTAAATTCAATCAAGCACCTATTTCCCTTAAATTTTCCACAAAAATAGGCAAATCTCAAGAATATAAATTTTCTAACAACTAAGTATAAATATTGATCAAAAAACAAGTCTATCATACAATTATGAAATAAGTTCAAATACCTTTCATCGTTTTCTTTTTATCGTTGGCTTAGCAGTCTTTTGCTTCCCATCGGTACGACCATTTTTTTTAGTACGCCGATGAACTGATGGATTAATCCATATCCCCTCTTGGTGATCTTGTCGCATATACAATTCATCATCACTTATATCCAAGCCATCGTCACTATCAATTGATTGTGAATCACCTAATGAGATAGGATTTTCTCCATCATCTTCACTTTCTTCATAATCATAATCAATACAAGTATTTTTGTTTGCCGATAAAACAATGGACCACCTCTTATCAATAGGATTGGTGACAAAAAACACTTGCTTAGCTTGTGATGCTAAAATGAAAGGTTCATCTTTGTATCCCACCCTTTCAAGGTCTACTCGAGTGAAGCCTATTTCACTATTATCGACACCATGTTTATTGTCAACCCACCTACACCCAAATACAGACACCCGAAACCAACTATAATCAAGCTCCCATATACGTTCAATCACCTCGTAATATGATAAATCGGCATAGATAGGATTATTATCTTTCGCACTTGAGATATGCATTGCTTGAGCTACAAGACTCACACCACTATTCTGCATTGTACTTCGTTCGTCTTGGTCTTTTGTATAGAATGTGCGACCATTTATACGATAACCTGAATAACAAAATACAAGTCTGTCCGGACCCATCGACAGTCGTGTCAATTTATCTGAAACTGAAAGTTGTGGATTCTCTTTCTGTTTCTCTTCAAAATGCTTTCGGAACCAATCGATGAAATTCTTATTATGCTCTCTTGAAATCCAGGCCTCATTTTTAATTGGATTGAATCTCCTAAGTTAGTTCTTATGCTCTTCAACATATGGGTCAACCTCATCGGTGTTGTGGAGCACATATAGGTGTGCCTGATCCCTTTGTGTAATATGAACACTAACTAATTGCTTTCCAATTAATCTTTTTCCTTCTGTTCCCCCTCCCATAACATGAGACTTTGGAAGCTCTGCAACATTAGAATCTGCCACATACTCTGTGCAAAATGGCTTCATCAACTATGTACCGCTCAACAATGCAACCTTCCTGTCGACTACGATTTTTCACGTAGCCTTTCAATACCTTCATATAACGCTCAGTCGGATACATAGATCTCATAAAAGCCGGTCCACATAGTTGAGTCTCTCTAACCAAGTGAATGGGTAGGTGAGTCATTATATCAAAAAAGGCAGGTGGAAAATACATCTCAAGCTCACACAAAGTGATGACAATTTGTTTCTGAAGTGCAGGAAATTGCTCAAGATCAAACACCTTGCTCCACATTGCTTTGTAGAAGAAACACAATCTAGTTATCGTGTCTCTCACCTTTTTTGGCAAAATGGCCCGTATAGCAATTGGTAGCAAATGATCCATGATTACATGACAATCGTAAGTCTTCAAGTGCTTTAGCTTCAAATCCTTCATTGATACAAGACTGCTAATGTTTGAAGAATACCCTTCTGGAACTTTCACTCCATTAAGAAACTCACATAATGTAATTTTTTCTTTCCTGGCTAGAGTGTGAGCTGTTGGAGGCAAATAAGTACGTTTCCCCTTATTTGTTGGTGTCAATTTTCATCTTATCTTCATTTCAACCAAGTCTAACCGTGCCTTTACGCCATCTTTTGTCTTTCCGGGCACATTTAGAAGTGTACCAATGACACTATCAAATACATTTTTCTCAATATGCATAATATCAAGAAAATGTCTAACATGTAAAGACGTCCAATACGGCAACTCAAAGAAAATTGACCTTTTTTTCCACCCAGTTTTTGCAAGGCCACCTGCAAAAGTCTTTCCAAATTTAACCTCCAAGTCTTTTACATTCTCAAACACTTCTTCACCAGTTAAGCACTTAGGAGCTCGGCTTTCTTCTATATTCCCATTGAAAGCTTTCTTCCACCGACGATATCGATGGTTCCGATTTAGCCATCTCCGATGCCCTTGGAATGCATATTTCTGAGAGTGTGTCAATCGATATTGATCTGTACTCTTGACACATATGGGGCATCCACATTGGCCATGTACACCATATCCCTCGAGGTTTGCTCTTGCCGAAAAATCATTGATTGTTCCAAATAACTTGACTCTGAGATTAAAATTTTCTTCTCTGAACCCGTCATATACTTGAACACCGGTGTCCCACAACACCTTCAAATTCTCAACTAAAGGAGCCAAGTAGACATCTATATCATTTCCAGGTTGTTTCGGCCCAGAAATGAGTATAGGCATCATTATATGCTCTCGCTTCATGCATCGCGATGGGGGAAGGTTGTGGATCATCAAAATTACCGGCCATGTACTATGTGAGCTACTTTGCAAGCCATGAGGGTTCATGCCATTTGTAGCCAATACAAGGCGCAGGTTTCTTGATTCTTCACCAAATTCAGGGAAATCATCATCAATCTTTTTCCATTAAGGAGAATCTGAGGGGTGTCGAATCTTGTCATCTTCAATCCTTTCTTCAAGCTTTCTATCAGCATGCCATGTCAGTCCTTGGCTAACTCTTTACTACTGTACATGTGCTTAAATCGTGGTATTATAGACAAATACCACATGGTTTTGACAGGCGCATATCCATTCTTCTTATACCGTGAGGCGCCACATTTCGGACAAGCCTTCAATGATGCATAGTCAATTCTAAATAATACGCAATCATTGAGACAGGCATGTATCCTCTCATATCCCATGTCAATTGAGGTTAACATCCGTTTAGCCTCATAAGTACGATTAGGTAACACATTATCCTCAGGTAGCATGCTTTTTAATAAACCAAGTAAGTCTGTGAAACTCTTATCACTCCACCCATTGTTGGCTTTTAACTTGTATAGGTTCATAACTGCTTTCAATCTTGTGAATTTACTACCACTATACAGTGGTGTCTTTGAATCACTTGTCAAATTGTCAAACATTTTAGGATAATTTCGCAAATCCTCCTCAATCACAATTGTCATCTCCTCCAAACGATCAGGCTCATAATCATTCATTTTGAAATCCTGTGATGGATATGATGTACCACCCAAATCATCCGACGTGACACTGCTTTCACCGTGTCTTGTCCAATGTGTGTAGCTTTTATCAATTCCATTACACACCAAATGATCTTCCAACTCACGTGGACTAATTCTCTTTCCAAAACAACAACGTAAACACGGGCAAGTGATCCTAGTTAGATCTGGTGCATGCTCAACCGCAAACTTTATGAACTCTTTCACCCCTTTCTCATACTGTTCCGACATACGATTTGCTAAAATCCAACTTCGATCCATTTTGATTCTGAATTAATTAAATTAAACAATTTTATCATCAGTTGATAGTTGAATTAATTAAATAATTTTCATTTTAATTTATTTCTCATTATTCTAGAAAAAATTCGGCAGAGTAACAATGCAAAAATTTCTACCAAGTTCTCGACTTAATTTTCACCCGGGTAGGTTGCAACAAACAAAATTCGGATCTTACGATCCGCTAAAATCCAATTTTGATCTTAATTAATTAAATTGTTTTAATTTTAATTTATTTCCCGTTATCCTACAAAAAATTCGGCAGAGTATCGACGCAATAATTTCTACCAAGTTCTCGACTTAATCTTCCCCCAAACTTGCAACCAACAAAATTCATATCTTTCAACCACAACAAACCCAATATTTTAATCTTTCACCCACAACAAACCCAAAGTGTCGATCTTACTATACGAAAATATTGATCACCAGTTGGATCACATAAAACATCATTTTCAATCAACTACAAATATTGATCACCAGTTGGATCACATAAACCATCATATTTCTAACAACTACAAATACTGATAACCAGACGGATCACATAAATCACATAAAACTACAAATAAAACATCATATTTTCAACAACTAAATATAAATATAGATCACCAGTTGGATCAATGTACCCTAAACCACAAAATAACCACAATTTAATCCCAAATCAAACGTAATTAACACCCGACTAACCCAAATTAATACTAAATTCAGTCAAATCCCTATTTCTCTTAAATTTTTCAATAAATAGGCAAATCTCAAGAATATACACAAATATACATACACCCACACATACACAAATATATATAGATACACTCACATATACACAAATATACATACACCCACACATACACAAATATATACATACACCCACATATACACAAATAATACATACACCCACACATACACAAATATATATACACATACACAAATATATATACATACACCCACACATACACAAATATATATACATACACCCACACATACACAAATATACATACAAAAATATTTAACTCTATACTCTATGTGTGTGTGTGTGTGTATATATATATTTATCTAAAAAAATGTACCCACTAAATGGTGGTGGTCGGCGGCGGCAGCAGCGGCGGCGGCAGCAGCGGCGGCATTCCTTATGTGTATATATATATATATAAAGAGTTAAACATATATATATAGAATATATACATATATATGCACATATATATATATATATATATCTAGAAAGAGAAAGAGGGAGAGAGAGAGAGAGATACCGAACGAGGGGAGGAGCGGACGACGGTGGATGTCGACGGTGAGAGAGAGAGAGAGAGAGAAATAGATCGCGAGAGAGAGAGAAACCGAGAGAGAGAGAGAGACCGAGAGAGAGAGAGGTGGTGGTGGTGGTGGTGGGTGTAATAGTGAGAGAGTTGAGAGAGAGAGTGAGTGAGTGAGTGTGAGAGAAGAAGGGGGGGCCGGGTTAAGGAAACCCGGGCCGAACCGCTGTCACATGTAATTTTTTTTTCCTTTTTTTGCCGAACCGCTGTCACATGTATTTTTTTTTTCCTTTTTTTGTGACAACGGTTCAGTCAAACTGTTGTCATAGACCAGTTTATGACAGCGGTTCGATTGAACCGCTGTCATAGTTGTGGTCTATGACAGCGGTTCGACTAAACCGCTGTCGTATCCAATTTTTATTTTTTAATTTTTTTTTCTGACATCATATGATAGCGGTTCGGGTCGAACCGCTGTGATAGGTCCGAACCGAGTACCCCTATTACAGCAGTTTTTCAAAACCGCTGTAATAGGGCTTTTTTGTGGTAGTGATTGGCATAGGCATGCATGACAAGAAGTGTCAGTTTGCTAAGTATTGCCTGGAGAAGTGTCGACAGCGAGTGGGACCAATTGCTAAATTGCCAAGCGTTCGCCAACCAATAGAGAGGTTTTTGCATCAAGCGCTACATAGGCTTGTAGTTACTCCTCTTAACTTCAATAGCCAAGCGTCTACCAGTGGTAGCTTTCCAGAATCTGATTTAAACATCTCTCCAAGCCACTGTGATGACAACTTTAGGTTGATGGCGAAGATCTTGGCTCCCATTCCTCACTTTGATAAGACCTTCACAGAAAACCTGCGAAAACCCAGAGGGGAAGTCAAGAATGAAATTGTGTATAGAGGGGAAGGAGATTTTTCCTTTTCTTTTCTCGGAGAGTTACAATGAAATTGTTGTTGTGTCTAGTTAAAGTCATGAGAAGTCTTTTGTACCTTAATAACTTATTGACCAAGACAACAAAAGAGACCAAATTAATCTTCCAACCTAGCGCTAATGGGTGTCCTCTAGGACGCCCCATATGGGGCCGAATTTTGTTGTCCTTTGTTTAATTAATTCTTTATTCAATTAATAATTTATTATATCCAAAAAATAAGTTCATTAATCAAATAATTAAATTAATTAGATAAATTAATTCATTAATATATTTCTCTAAGAAATTAGTTAATATTTAATCTTATCCTTTTAATTAATTATCTTATCCAATAAGTAATTAATTAATTATTCAATTGATCCAATAAATTAAATCTCTCCAAAAAGAAAATAGAAAATCCTTTTTTTTCAATTTTTCTTCAACAATTCTTTAGCGTGACTCTTTAGGTTCGTTTCATTTTGGCAATGAGAGGAAACCAAAGGAAGTGGGTAACACCTAGACAGTCACGTGGCCCACTTCGTAGCCCAAATAAAAGCGAATGAATGGATCATTTCGCAACCTTCCAATCGTAAATACCGTTTAAGTATAAACCCTTTGTTCGTGTACTCCAGTCAAGTGAGAGTTATGGCTATGTCAAACTCACTAAACTTGACCATATGTATTAATTATAATAATACGAGATCATTAAGATCGATTTAGTGCCTAGCACAATCGTCTCTTTATGCTTTGGCTAAAGACTTTGATCTCTATTTATCTATAATCACATAGGGTACTTTCTCACTCACTTATGAGAGAACAAATCACATCTAGATATCACCTAAGACTACCACTTGCCCATCAAGCCACATTTTGAGGTCGACCTCACCAATGGTTGAATTGGGTCTAACTACTCTAATGAAATACTTGACGTCACAAATGCATCTTCAGCATGATGTTTCAGGTCAAAGGTTCACTTACACCTATTACGCATAATCAGTTCTATTAGACAGTCACAGAGTGAAAACCCATGTGACAGAACCGATGCAAGTCGTGTTCGAGCATATGAGTCCCACTGATGTGCCTACAATCTTAATCTCCTACCATCCCATGGTACCAGACAGGCACTCCCATGTCAGAGACAAGATTGTAGAAGTGTACTAAGTCTTTATTTGTCCATTCAAGACTTCACTTTACTTGCGAACTTGTTTTTAGTAATCAAGATCGATCTCCCGAGTGCCAATCTTCCTATCCTATAAGAAGTAGAGGGATCGCATTGAAAACACAGACAAAAACGTTTTATACTACTTATAGATGTAGATAAGATTTAAGCGAAAACTAAATAATGCCTTTATTAAAATGAAGATAAGTTAATTACAAGATGGATGCCCTATCATTCTATCCTCTATGGCATCTGAGGGCATAATCCTAATAATCTCCCACTTGCACTCAATGTCACTCGTTGTGGTATCTTATACCCATCCCTTCTAGGCGTCGGTCCAGAACAACATGAGGTAATGGTTTGGTGAACGTGTCAGCTATATTGTCAACTGGGGCTATTTTCTGCACTGCTATCTCTCCTCTGCCAACGATCTCTCTAATGATATGAAATCTTCTCTCAATATGTTTAGACTTGTTATGAGACCTTGGTTCCTTAGCTTGCGCTATTGCTCCATTGTTAACACAACACAGTGGTAATGGAAGCTATGAGCTAGGAACCACTTCAAGTTCTCCAAGGAACTTTCTCATCCAAACAGCTTCTCCGGCTGCCACTTATTTAGCTTCAGTGGTGGAATCCGCGGTTGTGCTTTGCTTGGAACTTTTCTAAGACACCGCCCCACCATTAAGCGTGAAAACAAACCCTGAAGTGGATGTACGGTCATCGACATCAGACTTGAAATCCGAGTCAGTGTAACCCTCCATCTTCAGGTCTCCACCTCAATAGATGAGAATCATATCCATAGTTCTTTTAAGATACTTTAGGATATTCTTCACAGTTATCCAATGTTCTTTTCCCGGGTTTGCCTGAAATTGACTCACCACGCTCACATCATAGGCAATGTCAGGTCTTGTACACAGCATTAAATACATTAGGCTTCCAACTGAAGAGGCATAGGGTACTTTACTCATCTCCTCTCTATCTTCCTCATTTTGAGGACACATAGATTTGGACAAGTGCATTCCATGTCTCATGGGAATGAACCCTTTCTTATAATTGTCCATGCTAAACCTCTTTAGGACCTTTTCTAAATAAAGGGCTTAGGAGAGACCCATCATTCTATTCGTTCTATCTCTACAGATACGAATTCCTAGAATGTAAGTTGCTTCTCCCAAGTCTTTCATGGAAAACAAACTCGAAAGCCAATTCTTGACTATGGTGAGCATTCCTACGTCATTTCCTATATATAGAATGCCATCCACATATAGTACTACAAACGAGATTTTGCTCCCACTAGTCTTCTTGTAGACAAAACGTGCATCTTCGTTCTTGATGAAGCCATATCCCTTTACTACTTCATCAAAACGGAGATTCTAGCTTCTAGATGCTTGCTTGAGACCGTATATGGAGCTCTCAAGTTTACATACTTTATGGATATTGGTCTCGAATACAAAACCCTTTGGTTGTTCCATATATATATCCTCCTCTAGGAATCCATTTAATAAAGCCGTTTTAACATCCATCTGCTATATCTCAAGTCTAAGTATGCAGTTATGGATAACAGTATTCGGATGGACTTTATCAAGGCCAAGGGCAAAAAGGTTTCTTGATAGTTAATTCCTTCTCTTTGACAATACCCTTTCGCTACTAAGCCTGGATTTCAAGGTATTAACCTTGCCATCGCTACCTATCTTTCTTTTGTAGATCCACTTATATCCTATATGTTTGATACCTTCAGGACGATCTACCAAAGTCCATACTTAGTTCGATTACATAGAGTCCATCTCTGTTTCCATCGCTTCTCGCCATCTTGATCTTAGGTACAAGGATCATCTTCATAACCCTCTTGTACTACAGTGTGAAGCTCTGGCTCCCCCTGCAGTAGATACCCATACCTCTCAGGTTCATGTAGTATTCTACCAGATCTACGTGGTGGTTGTGCTACTATTGGGTTAGGCCTCGGTTCTTGGACAGATGTCTCTGAGGGAGTTTCATTTTGTTCTTCTAGAACAATCTTTTTACCTTTGCCCGCTTCCAAGATGAATTCATCTTCGAGGAAGTGGGCTTGTCGGGCCACAATGATTCTCTGATCATCATGTAGGTAAAAAAAAATCCCATGGAATCTTCAGGTAACCAATGAAATGTCCTATGAGGGATCTTGTCTCCAATTTGTCCACTTTAGTCTTCTTGACATAAGAGGGACATCCCCAAATCTTAATATGATTAAGACATAGTTTCCTATTATTCCACATCTCATGTGGAGTATTAGGAATGGATTTGGAGGGACATCTGTTCAATATATAAGCAGCAGTAATGAGCGCATGTCCACATAAAAAATGGGTAAATTAGAGTAACTAAGCATGGAACGAACCATGTCCAACGGAGTTCGGTTCCTTCGCTCAGCTACTCCATTTAGTTGAGGGGTTGCTGGCGGTGTTAGCTATAACATTATTCCTCTTTTTCTAAAGAATTCATCAAACTCGACACTCATATATTCTCCTCCACGATCCGATCGCAGAGTTTTTATATTCTGCCCAGTTTGATTTTCTACCACATCTTTGAATTCTTTGAACGTTTCAAAGGATTCAGACTTTTGCTTCATCAGATACGCTAGACCATATCTTGAATGATCGTCTGTGAAAGTGATGAAGTATTAGAACCATTTCTCCTAATGGTCCGTAAACGTCGGTGTGCACTAATCCTAAGACTTGAGTGGCTCTTTCAAAAGTCCCAATGAAGGGTGATCTAGCCATCTTACCTAAGAGACATGATTCACATGTTGGATAGGGATCCGATCCCAGTGAGCTTAAAAGCCCATCTTTTTTCATTTTGTGAATCTTGTGCTCTCTGGCATAGCCTAGTCTTAGATGACACTTGAGTCTTAGATTAGCTTCTTGGATTTTAATTACCTATAAATACATGATAATTTCATTACATTTTTTCACACCAAAATCTTCCAATCGCTTACAATTGTCTCAATATTATCAAACTCTACTTAATTTCATTAAATTTAGTTCATCATATTACAATTCCTTCAAATATATTAAAAATACACTTTATATTATTTAGACTATATTTTATTCAAAAATTTGAAGTTGGAAATGAGTCGTTATTTGCTACGATTGGCCGAGGCGTAATTCTTATTCCCAAATTGAAGTTGTAGATCTCTCAATTTTGCGACATTTGGCCGAGGCGTTATCCATCTTCCCATATTGAAGTTGTATAGTTCTCGGTTTTGTGTCGTTAAATCAAACCGTAATATCGGTGATTGGTAATATTTACTCATTCCCAAATTGATAATTGTGATTATTTATTGTTTATTGTTAATTTCTTGTTAATTGTTATTTGTGTCATTTTTTATCTACGATTACTTTTTCCATAAAAAATGAATCCTCCTAGTTCAAGTAGTTCTCGTGGTCTTAGGGGTAAATATTTAATGGGAACCGAAACACAAAATTATTTACGACCCGAAGACACTCCCAAATGTTTCGGACCCCACCACCATTTAATGAACCCGAAAATCGTATGAGTTTTCAAAATGTCCCCTAAACACATAATGCTTCATCATCTAGTGTGAAAAGATCAAGGGGAAAAACTAGTGACATTTGCGCTTTTATGAACAGATATGATGATGAATATTTCACATGTGTGTGGTACCCCGAATGAAAATTTAAACACACGGCTCACTGCAGGGGTGAGGGGTGGGGGAGGGGATAGCCACTATGAGAAAATATTTAAATGCACACCACCCGGAATGGATTAACATATTATTAGAGAGTAAGGGAAACCCCCAAGTAGACTTAACTTCACCCCATATCATTAACTTTTGTTTACGATGAAGAAATTGTGAGACAAGGACTTGCTCAGTTAGTCATTCAATCTGAACTCCCCTTCTCTTTTGTGGAAAACCCTTTGGTTGAAAGATTTATACAACAATGTATTTGTCCACAATTTGAACGTATATCACAAAATACATGTTTGAAAATTGCAAGTAATCTTTTTAACAAAGAGGTTGGATTTTTAAAGGTGATCCTTTGTGACTTACCCTCAAGAGTTGCTCTAACTTCGAACATATGGTAGGGTAAGGGGGTGAGTCATTATGTTTGTATAATCGCACATTGGATTGATGAAAAAAAAATTCTAGAAAAAAGAATCATTGATTTTGTACAACTTGAACATCCACATTCGGGAGAGATGATTGCAGAGTCCATATAAATGTTGTAATTTTTGGGGCATTTCGAAAAAAGTTATGTCTATTACTTTAGACAATGCGACTAATAATACTAATGCTATATCTCATCTAAAAAGGTATGTAAATCCCATTTTAAGTGGTGATTTTTTCATATTAATTGTATTTGTAATATTATGCATCTTTGTGTTAAAGATGGTTTGTCTAAGATAGACAAACATATAGAAAACATTAGAGTTTGCCTAACTATACTTCCACGTCAACTACAAGAACACAACAATTCAATAAAATGTGTAGTGATAATTGTTTAAAAGGAAAAAGTATTTATCTTGATATGCCTGTTAGATGGAATTCAACCTATAAAATGTTGACCGATGCACATCCGTATGCTAAGATAACAACAAATTTATGTAATTTAAACATGATGGATGCGAATGGCAACCATATCTATTAGAAGAAGATTGAGATGTTATTCATGTAATTGCTCCTGTTGGGAATGTGCCCTCGATGCCAACGAGGAGTTAGAATATAAGGCATGAGTTTATATAGTGCAACCTCTAATTAAAATAAAGGCAATAATATGTTGTTCGTATAAATTCTTGATGGCATCTATAATGTCTTAAATGAACAACTAGTCCATGTGTGAGGCAAACCTTCGCACTCCTTATAGTAGTTAAGGAGATGGGCACTCGAAGGGTTTGATACTTGATCACTTAAATGGTTTGCAAGTCGGGCAATCTTAATTGGGCATTGAGATTCGTATGGACTTGTATGACACATACTCTAACAAAGGATTGCTAACAAAGGATTGACAGTCAAACACTATGGGATAGTGGGAGTTTGTGTCATGGATACATTGATGGGATTAGTGTATTCGAACACGGCTTGTAGTAATCCAATCACATAGGTTTTTACTCAGTGATTGTCAATGATTGGATTACTGATTATGAAGGTATGCGTGAGCCTTAGACCTAAGGAGTTACGATCACAGTGTGCTTGTGGCGTTGGATTCTGTCACGAGAGTAGTTAGGCCCAATTCAGGCTAACCTCAAAATGCGTTCCAGTGGGCAAGTAGCATGTGAGGTGATTGCCAAGAAGGAATTCATTGTCTCAAACATAAACGAGAAGTATCCTATGCGATCATAGGTAAATGAGACTGAAAGTCTCTAGCCAGAGCTGATGAGCTAACTCGTGTTTAGTAATCTCATATTACTATGATTCTTAGCATAGCATCGAGTCCTGTGAGTTTGACATATTCCATGACTCTCACTCAATCGGAATACGTTAGTGAAGGGCTTATACTCATATGGTATTCATAATCTAGAGGTTTGTAATGACATAGTCATTTCATACTCGGTTGGGCTACGATGTGGAGCCTCGATACTGGCTAGGTGTCACCCACATCTTTTGGTATCCTCCCATTGCCAATCGAGACGAACCTAGAGAGTCGAGCCATAAAGGAATAGACGTGAAAATCAAGTCTTGTATTTGGAGGGTGTTTTGGTAATTTGTCCTTAGGAAGGACGAATTAATTAATTGGACAAATTAATTTAATTGGTTGTTTAATTGGATGAAACAATGGAAAATTAAATTAATAAGTTTAAACATTTAATTGACTGTGTTAATTAAATATTTAAACTAGAATATTAAATGATTATTTATTTAATTAATTAATATTCATTTAATCAATATGTATTTAATTAGATTAATTAATTAAATTAATTGGACTAAATTGACTGGGTCAACATAGCCTAATTAATTGTCCAATGAGGCCTTGTAGGCGTGTACTAATGGGCTTAAGTTGGAGGATTTATTTAATCCTCCAACACAAGCCAGAGAGCACAACAATTCACATTACGTGACATTACTCCATCAGAAATATAATGCAAAGAAAAGCTCTCTTCCACTCTCTCTCATTCTAGCCGCCACTTTGGAGAAAGAGATGGTGATTTCCGAAGTTGATTCCGCCGCGTGATGTAGAGAAGGTACAATTGAACCGTTGGAGAAGATTGAAGATTTGCGAGGATCAATGATTGAATACGCGAAAAGGTAAGACTTTGTTTGTTTATGGTTTTGAGTATAAATCTTGAAAAATTTTCGGGGAACGCGTACTATGGATATTCGTGTGAATTTGATGTGATATGTTGGTGTGTTTGTTTACGTTTTTAGAATATGGTCGAAATTTGTAAAATGTGTCTAATCAATAATGATTAATTGGTGTGTGATGGGTTGATTGATTAAAAAGTATGAAAGAGAAAGAGAAAAGTAGTGTAAAATAAATGAATATTGATTGATGATTATGTGAAATGATGGATGTGGTGATTGATATGTAGTTATATTGGAGGGTGGGAAAGTGAATTTGAAAGATGGTGAATTTGGTTGAAAACAGTTTGAAGTGTGAATTTTTTAGGATTTTGTGATCCAGAATACTGAAAATGAGATTTGAAAACACAAACAAACAAGGCCTAAGTTTTTCGTATTCATCTTTTTCATATCTAAAATCAACGAAAGCCACAAATTGATCTTGGTTTGGGAATCCGGATCTATTTTTTAAATTCCGCTGTGCATGCCGATAAAATTCCCAACAGTGCTATCAGAGCCAAATTCGTTGATTTTGTTTGCATGATTTGCACGTTTGATTTGATTATCATGTTAATTGCATAATTGGTGATTTCGAATTATCAATCATGGATCGAAAAATCTGATAGTTTTGTATTTGGAATTTTAAATTGGATCGAAATTCTGGTAAATAATATCTGATTATTTTGAATCTGTTATTGGGCGAGAAAATCTGATAGATTAATTTAATTGGGCTGCAAATCGATTTTTGTTTGAAGCTTTTGAATCAGTTTTCAATTAGATCTAGAATCTGGAATTCGTCAGTTTAAATGAATTTGAAATCTGAAAAATTGAGGTTTTAGTTTCTGATGTTGGATTGAAATTTGAGAATCTGGATATTAAGATTTTCGGAATTGTGGATCTCGGTGTTGATGTTATTCGGAGGAGGAGATCAAATCATCGCCGATGTTCGTCGGGGATAGGTGTGATACAACTACAACCACGTCCACCAATACCTCCACGTCAATACCACGTCACTACTCAAAAGTTAAACACATTCCAGCAAGGCTCAAGGATTACGTGCTGTAGAAAGGAGAAGACTTGGTCATTTAGTTTCAATTAGTTTCAGAAGGAGTTGCGGCACTTAGCCACCACCCATATTAATAGGAGTAGTTGTTTTACTTTCTTTTGAATTCTGCACGTTAGTTACAGAAGTAGGACTATTAATAGATATGAATTGTAATTTGTTTAATTATTGAGAAATAGATGAAAGTCTTCTTCCTCGTCTCTTCTTTATCTCTGTGTTAAACTCTTCTTCCCGGAGATCACCCCCCTCGAAGTGGGACGTTGCATCATTGGTGCTTTCATTGACTTCCAACATGCCCCGTTGGAAGCCCGCCGACGATCTTACCACCATTCAAGAGATCGTCAACAACCACCAAACAACAACCGCTAATCCTGATACCTCTATCGCAGAACTCCTCCAATCTTCCACCAACACACAAACAACCATCAAAACAGTCTCTGACACAACACAATCCTCCATTGCCTCCTTAACAAAAACCATGAATGAGCTCCTTATCACCGTGGCCAGATTTCAAAAACAACCAGACACTTTGCCCACATCTATTCCCACCAGTTCCAGCCATCAAAACACATCAATCCTCGGTCACACACCCCTCTTCCAGCAACCACAAGCCTTATCCACATTCGCACCCGGTCCCATTCGCCTCGAGCTCACACACTTCGACAGTACTTCCCCACTAGATTGGCTTCTACAAACCGAACGTTACCTCGCCCTCTGAATCTGACAAAATTGATTTAGTGTCATTTTTTTTGGTTGGACCCGCACTCAGTTGGTTCAATTGGATGGCCCGTAATCAACAATTCACGACTTGGAGTGCTTTTGCTCCGGCACTCGAAATTCAATTCGGTCCTTCCTCATAGGTCAATCATGAAGCTGCCTTGTTCTAACTCACTCAATCCTCTTCCGTGTCACAATACCAAACTGATTTCGAAAATCTCTCAAACCAAGTCCACGGTTTATCCGACAGCCACCTGCTCAATTGTTTTCTTTCAGGCCTTAAACCCAAAATTCAGTGTGAATTACAAATCCTCAAACCGACAACAACCACCGACGCAATAGGCCTCGCTAAACTAATAGAAGAAAAACTTCTCGACCAAAACCAGGATTCCAATAGATGGTTCAACACATCAGCCCCTCCATCACATTCCCCCTCACAGCTACTAACACTTCCACCAAAACCAAATCTGACTCCCCAACCAAACATTGCACGGCCAGTACCCTTTCGACGACTTTCACCACAAGAGCTCCAACTTCGATGTGAGAAGGGTCTCTGTTTTTCATGTGACGAGAGAATTCACCCTTGGACACAAATGCAAATCCTCTAGTTTGATGTTACTATGGGAAAACCACGATGAACACGACCTAATTTCCATCTTCGACCCCGAACGACCGGAAGCACCCAACACCTACACTGGCCACCTCCAACCACACTCCAATTTCCAGCAACCTTGAGGACAAGGTTAGTTTCGAAGCGGCGAGGATTGATACAACTACAACCACGTCCACCAATTCCTCCACGTCAATACCACGTCACTACTCAAAAGTTAAACACATTCCAGCAAGGCTCAAGGATTACGTGCTGTAGAAAGGAGAAGACTTGGTCATTTAGTTTCAATTAGTTTCAGAAGGAGTTGGGGCACTTAGCCACCACCCATATTAATAGGAGTAGTTGTTTTACTTTCTTTTGAATTCTGCACGTTAGTTACAGAAGTAGGATTATTAATAGATATGAATTGTAATTTGTTTAATTATTGAGAAATAGATGAAAGTCTTCTTCCTCGTCTCTTCTTTCTCTCTCTGTTAAATTCTTCTTCTCGGAGATCACCCCTCTCGAAGTGGGACGTTGCATCATTGTGCGCTAGGCGCGCATTTTTGGTGATACGTCTCCGGCAACTCAACTGTCGTCATTGTGCGCTAGGCGCGCATCAGCATATATACATAGAGGCGCCGACGTTTGTCGAACCAGGGTCACGAACTCATCCTGAAATCAGCGTATGGGGCACCGACGTTTGTCTAACCAGGGTCACCGAAGGTGGCATCGCCGAATTGGCCAGAAAAAGATAACCGGAAACGGAGATTCATGGCTGAGTAATCAGCCATGGAGGTGATAGTCGGAGGTTTAGGCGAAGGTGGTACCACCGTTCGCCACTTTCTTGACCAAAAGGCGTCGTTGTCTTCGGCGGAGGCACCTGGACGATGAAGAAGGGCGTGACGGCTCAGGCGTGAGGCTGAGGAAGAGGGTTTGTTTAGGCTGCGGGCTAGTTCTAGTTTGTAGTGTTGGGCCGAGCCTAACACATATTAATTTGTGGGTTAGGCTTGGTCCAATACACAATTAATTAATAGAAAGTTGGGCATGGCCAACTTAGAATTAATTAAAATTGCCTTGGCCCAACCACTAATTAATTAATGGTTAGCCCAACACAAATTAATTCAATTAGGTATTGGGCTTGACCCAACACAAATTAATTCAATAGGATTGAATAAAATATGGGGATTGGACCCAAATTGCAATTGAATTATTAATTGGGTAAGACCCAAACCCAATTTTAATTAATTGGGTCAATCTTCTTCCTTATCAATTAAAGCCTTTTTTGTGAATTAAATTAAATTTAATTACTATTAAATTGGATTTAATATAAATTAAATTATATTTGATTTGCATGAATTAAATTAAAATTTAATTTATTAAACAAAATTAAATAAGATTTAGTTTTGTTGATATTTTGAATCTATTTAATTTATGCATCAAAATTAAATAAGATTTAATTTTATAATTGGTTAAGTGGGACTTAGTCAATGATTCGTAAGCCCATTTAAATTAAATGAGATTTAATTTCACATTGATTAAAATTAATTTAATCTATCATGGAAATTGAGTAGGACTGGACTACAGTTATATTAAAGTTAATTTAATCATTCCCATTGAAATTAAGTGTGACTTGATATCACACTGATTGAAATTAGTTTAATCTTTTTATAGAAATTGAGTGGGACTTAATTTCACCAAGATCAAAATTAATTTAATCATTTTCATGGAAATTACGTGAGACTCATTTTCACAATGATTGAAATCGGTTTAATCTTTTTCATGAAAATTAAGTAGGACTTAATTCTACTTAGATTAAAGTTGATTTAATCCTCCCATTGAAATTAAGTAAGAATTAATTTCAGATAGATTTAATATCGCTTTGGTTAAATTAGTCTTAATCGTCTGATGAAAATTGAATGGATTTAATTCCACGAAGAATAAATTGGATTTTAATCATCATATCTAAATTAAATTGAATTTAGTTTTGTTATTAACAAAATTAAAATTAATTAATTAGGATATAGATTTTTCGATCGCATAAAGTTAAATTGGATTTAATTTCACTTTGATTAAATAGGATTTAGTCCTAGTGACAAAATTAAATGGGATTTAGTTTTGTAATAATCAAATTGGATTTGATTAACAAAATAAATTAAATTTATTTTATGCTCTTATCGCATATATGCTTTTATGTTTAAATGCTTGTTATCTATGATGAGATGCACATTTCATGGACTTGGATTTAGATTTTATAATGCATGTTTAAAATATATATTGATTAGCCCATTGGCTTGAGCCAATCTAGTTAGTCCATGAAAATATGTAATAGTAGAATTGCTTGATTTTTCTACGCTTTATATGCATGTTAGCATGTTAGGAGTTAATATGCTTTGTGAGACCTTAATTAAATATTTAAAATTCTCCCAAATTAAATAATACCGAGCTAGTAAAGGATGTGGACATCCTCTCCCTCCACTAAGTTTAATGAAATTAAAATTACGACTAAGTGTAATGCTTCCCAGTTATGGGGGTTTTGCGTTCGGAAATAATTTGAAATTTTGTTAAGTGCACGGGATGCCTTAGTCGAAGCATATTTCACCCCAGAAACCAGTTAGGTTGTAAGGTGAAATTCAAATGTTAGATTAAAGGAGTTAGTGGGATGAACTCGGGTAATTCACAGGATTGGAAATCGGTTAGGTTGTGGCTTTGTGAATTATGGAGAAAGGTATTAAATCATTTAATGATAAATTGGTGTAGGACACCACTTTGAATAATCAGTGTGCCAGAAATCGGTTAGGTTGCAACCCACTGGATTATTTGAAGAACTCAATACTCACTATGAAATCTATCCAACGAGATTTCTGAAAACTGCAGTGGGAGTGCGATATCTCAAAAAATATAGTGGCAGCCAAGTAAAATTAAAATCCTAATTTCACTTGTGTACAATATAAACATCCTAATTGAATCTTGTTTATTTTCTGCGTTTATTTTATATCTCTCTTAGAAATAAAACCCGTTTAAAATTATACTAGAGAATTTTGTCTGTACTAGCCTAACCAAATCAACATACTTAGAAACTAGAGAAAGATCCTCAGTTCAGAGTCATTGATTTGTATGCTTGAAGAAAGCATTACTCAAGTCTAAGAATAAGATGATGAGTAGTGCTTAAATATGAGGCGAACTGGACATAGAACCATGTGTTTTGAAAACAACTGTTCTATGATCGATTTTCTCAACTTTTTTGTATTCTACATTCTAGAGCTAGTGCTCATGTTTGAAGAATTAGAAAGAAGTACAAAAGTTGGAAAAACAAGAGGTGATCAATATTGGAACCAGACATGGTGTCGGGTGTATCCAAATATAATCCACCTCTGTTCTTTTATAATTCTGAACATGTTTGGATGATTGATTAGTTTCACCAAATGGTACTAAGAACGTTATCATTTTCTGACATGGTCAATACTTCTTTAAGTTTGATAATAACTTTCATGACATTTATTTTGGAAATAAATGTAGGAACAATACATCCTTACTAAAATTGTTAACACGATTTGAAAGTTCGGAATTAGTATATTGTGAACACATAAACTAGAGAACGTAGTATGCTAGAAACAAACTAGAGAAATTGTTTGGCACCTAAGCTTAGGTCATGCCTTACGAGCATAATATTCATTAGTTAGGAGAAACGTGGGGGGTACAAGCCTATTGGGATTGGATCCCTATCCAAACTTAAGAATCTTATCTCATAAGCAAGATGACCAAATCTCCCTTCATAGGGAACATATTAAAGGGCCACTCAAGTTCTAAAGTTTGTGCGTACTGACGTCTATAGCTGAATATATGGTATCATATTAAGACACTACAATTGTATTGTAATGTCAAGTATATGATTTCCTAATTTGACCTGTTCCTAAAAGAACGTAACATAGTTCCACAGTTGACACTCCCAGCGACTCTACAAATGAATAGGGTAGTAGTATGCAAGAAGGAGACATCGTTGGACATGACTCATTCTATGATAAGCTATATAGAATTACCCAATTCATAGTGAGTCTTGCGCTAGTCATAGGTTCATCTTGAATAGATATCCCTCCAAATTCATTCCTAAGGCACCACATCAGATGTGGCGCTAGTGGAAGCCTGATCTTAAACACGTGACGGTACGGGAATTCTCAACCTATGTAGAAAAGATAAAGGTAAAGAATCTGGAGGCTTGGTCCTTAAAAGAACGTTTTGTTAGTTATACCAAAGATTCAGTGGAAAAACTCTTTTTACCTACATGGTGATCAGGGGATCATTATGGCCTTAGGGTATGTTGTCTCGAAGATAAGATCATTCGAGAAATTGGATAATGAGGAAAGAATATTTTAAGAGAATAAAACAAAACATCTTAGGACACTACTATTCAAGGAACCAAACTAAGCCCATTAAAACAAAACCACCAACGATTGATATGGTAGAGTATCTCAGCCGCCTTAGAAAAGTGATTGTCTCCTACAAGGAAAGCATAATATGTATGATGTAGCAGAAGAGAACCTACGATACAACCCCTCTACCATGACAAATCGATGGTGGATATGGACTCTACGAGAAGGTGTCAAGGTTATGAAAGTGAAGATGGATTAGATGCCTTTGAATCAATTCTAGACTCTAGTAGATCGCCCCAAGAGCTTTGTACTCGTCAGAGGCGAACACATCTACAAGAGTAAGATTGATTCGAATGGCAAGCCAGGCTGATGGCGAAAGGGTAAAGTCAAAAGAAGGGCATTGATTATGAGGAAGCCCTTTTGCCACAACTACAATCAAATCCATTAGAATCTTCCATTCTATAACAACACACCAACATTTTGAAAATCTGGCACGTGGATGTGAAGACTCGATCATAAATGGATACCTCTAGATAGACATCCATTTCGAACAGCCCAAGGGTTTCACATTTGATGTCGATTCTCATAAGTTCTACATGCTGCATGAATCCATTTATGGATTTAAGCGGACCTCTCATAGTTAGAATCTTCACTTTGATGACATAATTTGGAATTATGATATCATCAAAACGAAGAGCGACCATCTGTGTGCAATAAGGTCAGTGAGAGCGAGATATCATTTCTGGTGCTATATGTAGAGAATGCTCTACTTATGATAAATGACGTGGGCTCATTGACTATGTCAAGACATAAACATTGAGCATATTTTCCATGAGATACTTGGGAGAAACCATCTTTATCCTTATAATTCACTATGGAGATAGAGCGAATAGGATGATGGGCCCCTTCCAAGCCCTTTGCCTAGAATAAATCCTAAAGCAATTTAGGAAGAAGATCTGAGAAAGGGCTCTTGCCTAGAAAGGAAGAGCAATGGGTAGACATAATATATATCATGAAGTACTTGAGAAGAACTTAGGATATATTCTTCGTCTATGCCCATGGAGAACTGATAGTGGAAGTTTTATACTTACTCGGACCTTGAGTCTGACAAAGAAGATTAAAATTCCACTTTGGGTTAGTATTTCAATTGTAGAGTAGTAACTTGGTAAGGTTCCAAGTAAAACACTCCACTACTGAGAATGAATATGAAATTACCTTGCAGCCTTGGAGGTTGTCAAAGGAAATTGTTTGGATCTGAAGTTCGTGGTAGAACTTCTATTGGTCTCTAATGTGGAGCTTGCATTGTCACTTTACTGTGATGAAATAAAGCTCACACGTATGAAAGGAACCTAGGTCTCACAAATACAGACAAATGATGAGAGATACAACATCTCTTAAGAGATCGTTGGAAGGTATGATGTAACCTTGTAGAAAATAAGCTCAGCCAACTAAACGGTTGACCCACTCACTTAGCCATTATCACAGGCGCTGCTAGAGCGACATCTTTTAGAAGATGGTTATTTAATACCATAGCAATTGACATTGAGTGCAAGTGGGAGATTGTTGGGAACGTTCAATGCCAACGAGGAGTTAGAATATAAGAAACGAGTTTATATTGTGCAACCTCAAATTAATATAAAGGCAATAGTTTGTTGTTCGTATAAATTCTCGATGGCATCTATAAAGTCTTAAATGAACAACTAGTCCATGTGTGTCAAGGCAAACCTTCGCACTCCTTATAGTAGTGAAAGTAATTTTTTATCAAATACTTTATCAATTTCAAAAGGATGTTACAGTATTAAGGCACTAAGATCTGATTGAGGTGGGGAATATATGAGTACCGAGTTTGATGAGTTCTTAAAAGAACAAGGCACAGTATTACAACTAACACCTCCAGCAACTCCACAACTCAATGGGGTAGCAGAAAGAAGGAATTGTACTCTGTTGGACATGATACTCTCCATGCTTAGCTACATCGATTTACCCTGTTAGAGTTATGCCCTCAAATGCCATAAGAGGATAGAATTATAGGGCATTAGTTTGTATCTAAACATTCTTGTTTTAATAAAAGTCTTTTGATGTTGTTTCTTATAGGCATTTGTAAGGTTTAAATAAACAACAATTAGTCCTTGATATTAAGACGAACATTCTACTCCCTATAGGTTAGGGAGAATGGCACTAGAAGTGTTTGATCCTTAATATCCAAATTGGTTCGCAAGTCGAAGAGAGTATTGACTGGACATCATTACTGGACATAGACTTGTATATAAGTTTTGACAGAGAAGTGTCAGTCGAACACTATAAGTATGTTAGTGGGAACTGTATCATAGACACATCAGTTAGACTGGTGTGTTCGAACATGGCTCGCATCAGTTAGACAGTCAATGACAAAACTAATAAGTTGTAATAGGTACGCGTTAACCTTAGACCTGAGTAATCACGTTGAAGATGTACTTGTGACATCAAAGTCTCACATTAGAGTAGTTAGATCCAATTCACCCGTTGGTGAGGTCAACCTCGAAGTGCGGCTTGATGGGCAAGTAGCAATCTTAACTGATTAGCAATATGGGATTTATTCTCTCATAAGTGAATGAGCTAAATATCCTATGCTGTCATGAATGAGTGAGGTCAAAGACTTTGGCATTAGAGATACTTATGTTGGACATGAAAGTATACTCAGTGACCTCGATTCATTATGAGCTGAGCATATAGTCAAGTCCAGTGAGTTTGACTAAACCATGACTCTAACTTGACTGGGATATATGAATAAAGGGTTTATACTCATACGGTATTCACATCGTGAATGGTTTGGAATGATTCTATACATTCGTTCTCAATTGGGCTACGATGTGGACCGTGGGACTGGCTAGGTGGTATCCACATCCCTTTGGTTTCCTACCAATTGCCTTTTGAGATGAACCTAAAGAGTCGCGCTTAAAGGAATCTTAAAGGAAAAATCATGGAATAAAACTTGAGAGAGATCTTTCGGTATTTGATATTGTAATTAATTAATTGATCATTAGATGATCTTATTAATTAAGTTAATGTGTTAATTAATTTCCTTGTGAAATTAATTTTGGAATTAACATGTGTTAGTTATTTAATGGATATATTTATTGGATAAATAATATTAATTAAATAATTAATTAAATAAATACACAAAATAGACTAAGCCCCGGAGGGCATTAAACACGCCCAAGTTGGGCACCCATATGGACGCCCAGACCTTTAGTTAACTAGGTTAATTATTCTAGTTGTAGTATAAATATACTACTTAGTGATAATTAAACAAAAAAAGTCTCACTTGTGACTTTCTCTCCAAGAAAAACTCTCCACCTCTCTCTCATCTCTCTAGCCATCCAAGAGGAGAAGAAAGAAGGTATTTTTGCTTTTGGTTCCAGCGTGGTCATTTAGAGGCAGTGACGTTATTCCTGCTTTAAAAAGAATCAAGAAGTTGGTTCAGAAATTTTAATTACGCAAAAAAGGTACAAATGTGAATATGTGATTTGAATATGTGAAATCAAAGATGAATCCACCGTGGGTATTTTATTTCCATTGCGTTTAATGTACAAAACCCAACATACCCATTTCCTTGTGGGGACATGCTTTGCTTACAGTTGCGCACATTCTGAATAAATGTCCCTCGAAATTTGTTCCCACTACACCATATGAAATATGGAGCGGTAGGAAGCCTAGTCTCAAGTACATAAAGATATGGGGTTGCCCAGGATATGTAAAGAAGAGTAAGGTAGATGATGGTCCCAAGTGGCATACGAAAAGGTCTAGGGGGGGGGGGTTGAATAGACCTTGAAGTCTTTTTAAACTTCAAAAATTTCGTGTTACTTTTCAAAGATCTGAACGCTAGGAAGGCTGAGCGCTTGGGTCAGACGCTTCAGTAAAGATAACTTAGACTTAGTGAGTTTAGCAGTTTACCAAAGTAGGGTAACGCTTAGATCACTTAATCAAGGTTAGCACAGCGGAAATGATTTTTAGCGTTCTTTTAGATAATTTAATCGCTTTGCAATTTTACTTGTCTTTTATAATAATGTAAAATGACAGATATAAGACAGTAAAATATAAATGACACAATAATTTGTAAGGTTCACTGGGTGACTGACACGCTAAAAGCTAACGTGCTTGGTAGCAAGTGCACTAGACGTGTGTAGTAATAATTGGACAAAAAGTCCGGGTTGTCGAACCACAAGGACTTGAATTCTAGTTCATGATTTTCGATAAAAGATAAGACAATTAAAGTAAAGTGCAAGAAAAAGATTAAGCAATTAACGAACCAAAGAGAAACGTACTATAGATTAAATCTCACGTATGATAAAATGACTAAGGCACATGCTACAACCAAATCTACTCGTCAATATATATGAACTACTCTTCGAATTATTAGACTCCTATTGCTTTGGTGGAAACTCCTAAATTAACTATTACCCGATGTCTCGGCACATAATAATCCTATGATTAATTGACGGTTCTCTAAATATGTCTATCCGAGAATCTAATCAAAAATCACGCATTAACGTTCTAGAGCTTCCCCGAACGAATCCGGCTAACAACACCCGGGAATCTTTACCTATTTCTAGGGCAATCCCTCATTTGTTTCGGATGATGTGTTAATTCTCTTGCACCCTAATCTATTTTCTCTCGAACAATTAGATTAGGCAAGATAGCAAGCATATGGTGATCAAACACATGATTGGAATAAAAGCATAGAATTAACACACAAAGCAATAGGAGAATTAATACAAAGAGCAACTTCACATATATTGATTCATAAATTTGGCCTTCACATGGCCTTAGTTCTATAATATTAGCCTCTCATCAAAGCCTTAAGAAAATCTAATACAAACATATACATACTCATGGAAATAAACATGTAAATGCAAATAATTAAAACTCCCTCAATTGATTGATGATGGATCTTTGCTCTTGATCTTCAATCCTTAGCTCCTCCCTCTTTGTTCCCCTCCAAAAGTGATGAAGAAAAAATGGTGATGAATGATGATGAGTGAAAAGTGATGGATCCAATGCCTCTCTCTCCCCTTTCTCTCCAAGATCCTCTCGGTCAATTGCCCCCTAGGATCCTTAAGAAGACCACCACAAATCAGCCCCTCATGTGTATGTCCCCCCTAGTGTCCCCTCCACTACTCTTAAAGTGAGTAGTATAAAATTCCCAAAAGTAGATCTAGTAAGAAACATACTTATGACATCCCCTCATACATGTGATGACCTCTTGGCTTTAAATGTTCCATTCCCCCATCAAATGATGATCTTTTGGCTGAAAGGAATCAAATCTCGGATGTGTCCACGCCTAGGCGCGGGTTTTATGGCGCTCGGGCGCCCAAATCAGAATGTTCGGAGTATTTGCCTCTGTCTGGCGCAGTATTTGTATTTGCTTCATAACTCTCTCCACAAAACTTCGATTTAGATGATTCAAGTCCTCATTTGAAGCTAACACATAGTTCTACAACTTTGTAGAAGGAAACTTCATCCAATTCGGTCTCTAAACATACGGAAAAAGCGCTCGAACGTGGAAAGTGGTGCTGAAACGGCGCCCGGGCGTGGGCAAGATGGCGCCTAGGCGTAGGGGTGCATAGAAATTTGGCCTAAACTTGTTTTATACGTCATTTTTCATCCCGTTCTTTGATTGTATCCATTTAAGACCTGAAATCACTTAATGCACGAATTAAACGCACATGTGGCAAGAATCAAGCGATAAATGAACCTAAGACATAAACGCAAAGGGGCTTAAAAACACGTAAAAATGCCTCTTATCAGTGACGTAATCCCAGCTACGTCCTTCTTCTCCTTTTTCACTTGGAGGAAATTACTAAGATGATTATCAAGAAATCTCACAGAATCTTCTACAAGATAGTTAAGAATGAAAATGATCTCGGGCTTCTTGATCACACAGATTTCAGCACCAATGAAGATCGTCTTCTACAAGCTTCTCTCACTCAGAAATACTGCCTGTAATGAGTTTCAACAACTTTTCTCACTCAGATGAAAGGTTGAGGTTTTTGTCACAAGGGTTTGTTTGTACTTGGGAAGATCAAACAACTTGGAATATCTCAATGGGAATTTAGGTTTCTTCTTTGGAAGATGTTTGAGATATTTGTGACTGTCTGAAATGTAGATAAAAAGCTTGAAGGAATTTTGGCTATGGAGATTCTAAGCTTTTTCTTGTGTACGTAATTTTCTCTTGTAAATGTTTTTGTACCGTACTATTTAGGGTCTGCTGAAGGTAAGGTATTTATAGGCAATTCTTGGGATTTGTCCGTTGGACACATGCAGGAGCGTGCCTTTCACGCAGCGCGTGATTCTACCTAAAGCCTAACATTCCTGAAACACTGCTGGCACCGATTGGATGGTAGCAGCTATGAACTCTGAAGTTCTGACAGTCTGATAAAAAAGGTGGCTTGTCCACAGGTCACAGTAGCTTATCACATTTAATGCTCTTATCAAGCATTTAATGCATTTGAATTTATTTCCCGTTGGAAATAAATGTCCGTTGAATGATTGCATTTAAGTCCTTCGTGACTTGAAGATTTATTTCAGGTGAATTTGTCATTGATCGCTTAAGTGCTTGTGAGCGCTTGATCCATAAATCCTCAAAAAGGTCCTTTAGCGTTTGACAGACGCTAAGAGACTAATCTTCATCTCTGGTTGACTTTAGACGCTGATCTTCAACTTCTTCTCTAATAGACTCACCTAGAATTCCATTAGTGATTCAGTATCTAATACTTAGTCTAAAACCTACAAAGGTAAAAATTACAAGCCTAAACAAAATTACAAACTTTTAAACGCTTAAACATTGATCTATGGAAAACATAAACTTACATTTTATTTGGGGTCTAGCATTGAATCCTATCTTGTCATCATCAAAACATCTAACATGAAATTTCCTAACAGTAGAGAAACTAGATGATAGATCCTTGAAAGAACGTTTTATCAGTTTTTCCATAGATTCGATGGGATACCTCTTTTACCTGCAAAATGATCATAGGATCATCGTGGCCTTGCAAGCCCACTTTCTTGAAGAAAAATTCATTCGAGAAGGTGGTTCAGGTAGAAAAATTATTCTGGAAGAACAAGATAACGTCCCTTCAGAGACAATAGTTTAAGATTCAGAACTCAATTTGACACAACCCTCGTAGCGATGATCTAGCAGAGTATCTCAGCCACCTGAGAGATATGGCTATCTGCACAATGCACATCATTAACTATATGCTATTGCAGAAGAAAACCATGGAGATGATCCCTCTAACTATGATGATGCAACAACGGATATAGATTCCTCAAAGTGGCTTGAGGCTATGAAAGCAGAGATTGTTTCGATGTATTCAAACCAAGTCTGGACTCTTACGGATCTACCAAATGGGGGAAGACCAATTGGATACAAATGGATCTATAAGAGATAGATCGGTCCGGATGGCAAGGTGGATACCTATAAGGTCAGGCTGGTGGCGAAAGGCTATAGTCAAGAGGAGGACATTGACTATGAAGAAACCTTCTCGCCAGTAGCTATGATCAAATCTATTAGAATTTTGCTAGCCATAGCTGCAAACTTAGACTATGAAATCTGGCAAATGGATGTGCAGACCGCATTCTTAAATGGATACCTCGAGGAGGACATTTATATACAATAGCCCAAGGGCTTCATATTTGAAGCAGATTCTTATAAAGTTTGCAAACCCAATAGGTCCATCTATGGACTGAAGCAAGCTTCTCGGAGCTGGAATCTAAGGTTCAATGAAAAAGTAAAACAATATGGCTTCATCAAGAATGAAGACGAACCATGTGTCTACAAAATAGTCAGTGGGAGCAAGTTGACTTTTCTGGTGCTATACGTAGATGACACACTACATATAGGGAATGATATAGGCTTATTGACATCCGTCAAGACATGGCTCTCAAGCATGTTCTCCATGAAAAAATTTGGATAAGCGACCTGCATTCTGGGAATTCGCCTATATAGAGATAGAGTGAATAAAATGATTGGTCTCTCCCAAGCGCTCTACCTAGAGAAAGTGTTTAAGAGATATGAAATGCATAACTTTAAGGGAGGACTTTTGCCCATGAGACATAGCATTCTTTTTTCCAAATTTATGAGTCCTAAAATGGACAAGGATAGAATGGGAATGAGGAATACACCCTATGCATCCGCAGTAAGAAGTCTCATGTACGCGATGTTGTACAGAGACCAAATCAGGCACAAGCTGTGAGCATGGTAAGTAGGTTTCAAGCAAACCCAAGGGAGCCTCACTGGACAGCAGTGAAGTGTATCTTAAAGTACTTAGGAAGAACTAAAGATATGCTATTAATTTATGGGAATGGAGAATTGTAGGTGGATGCTTACACTAATTCAGATTTTCAATTTGATGACGACAACCTCAAGTCCACCTCTAGGTACATATTAACACTTAATGGTGGAGCAGTGACTTGGAAAAGTTCCAAGCAAAGCACAACTGCTGATTCTACAACGGAGGCGGAATATGTGGAAACCTTTGAGGCAGCAAAATAAGATGTTTAAATGGGAAAGTTCATAGCTAAACTTCAAGTGGATCCTATCATGGAAATGCCATTGCCACTATAGTGTGACAACAACGGAGCAATTGCGCAAGCTAAAGAACCAAGGTCTCACAACAAATCTAAACATGTGATGAGGAAATATCATATAATACGAGAAATTGTCCGAAGAGGCAACATCACCATGCAGAAAATAGACTCAGCAGAAAACGTGGCTAACCCACTCACCAAGCCATTATCACATGGAGTGCTAGATATACATCTTGAAAAGATGGACATCAAATACCATAGCGATTGGCGTTGAGTGCAAGTGGGAGATTGTTAGATGTATGCCCTCAATGCCTATGAGGAATTAGATCGAGTAGGGCTTTGATAAGGTATTTGTACAAACATTTTATCATTTCTATTCATAAAATAAAGGTGTTGATTTTGTTCATATAAATCTAATGGCATTTAAATGTGTTGAACAAATAAGTCTATGAGATTTGGAGATAGACTTTCCACCTCTTATGGAAAAGAGGGGCATTGGAAGAGTTAAGTACTTAATCTCTTAAACCAGGAGTTCGTGAGTTAAGGAATATTAATTAGGCATTAATATTCAACTCATATGACACCTTCTTTGGCAAGGAAGTGCCAGTCATACACTGACTAGATAGAGGGAGCTGGTGTCATGAATATGATTAATGGAATTTATATATTTGAACTCAACTCGCATTAATCCAATCACATTGGTATATACTCTATGAAAGTCAATGATTGGGATTAAGATTGCAATAGTATGTGTGAGCTTTAGGCCTGAGGGGTTATTTATGATGTGCTTGTAGTATTGGATATGTTATCAAAGTAGTTAAACCTGTATCACCTGAAAGGTGGGGTCAACCTCGAAGTACGATCCACATGGTGCATTCGACATTATAAGCTAACTGCCAATATGGGATTCACCATCTCGATAGTAAACGAATAGATGAACTGTACGATAATAAGCAATAGAAATTATGAAGTCTTTGGCCAAAGCAAATAAACTAAACTAGTGATGGTCACTAAGGGTAGTTTGGTAATTTTACATTGTTATGATTTCTAAGTACAACATCAAGTTATATGAGTTTAACGTATCACGGCTCCAACTTGATCGGGTCACGTCGGTGAAGAGTTTATACACGTATGGTAGTCATAATCAAGGTTCGTGATGACATGTTCATCTCGTATTCAATTGGGTTAGGATTTGGTTCCACGGTATTGGCTAGGTGACAACCTTATCATCTGGAATCCTCCCATTGCCAATTGAATCGAGCCTAGAGAGTCGCGCTATGTGAAGAAAAGGATTATATCCATGCTAATGGTATTTTGGTAAAATCACATTAGATGTGAATTGACTGATGAAAATGGATGGCGTGATTTAATTGAAGATATTTAATTGGATTAAATTAATTAATTAAATCATATTAATTCATAAGTTAAATTAATTGGAGCTTAATTTATAAGTTGAATTAAATTAATTGGATTAATTTTAATTAGATTAAAGTAATTAATTAATTGTCAATTGGATTGGACTTGGATTTAATTAATTACATATGGGCTAAGTTGGAACAAAGCCCGGAAGCCCATCTGCGTAAGGCTTAGCGGCCGCCCCTTGTATCCCTAAGGGTTCTGCTTATGTGACTAAGTATTCAGACAGTTTCAGAATTCTACACACACAAGTCATTGTTTTAGAATCTGACTGAGAGCCAAAATGAAACCTAGAGCAATAGGAAAGAAAATTTCCTCCCTCTCTCCATCTAGCCGCCGCTGCCATTGTTGTTGGGAGTAGATCAGAGCTTTTCTCAAAGAATTTTTTTTCCGCATGATTATCTAGAGGCAGGAGTCTTGGGTTGCTGCTGATAATTCAGAATTTAATTGTCAAGAGGTAATTTGATTACTCTGTGTCATAATCCGATCCTATTGTGCTCATCAACAATATCATGAATATCCCTGGATTCGATTCTCGGGTGTGATGCGGATTAAAAAATTTATCCGCTAGACTGAATCACAATAGGCCGGGTCCAGCGAGCTGCTGGGCCTGGCCGAGCGATTAATTGTATATATATATTTATCTATTTATTACATTTATACATACATATATATATATTATTAAATATTGGGTTTGACCCAATAGACAAGTTTGACCCCTCTTTGTCAATTCCCCCTTTTTCCTAATAAAATTAATTTTGTTTTTCAAAAATTAAATTAGATTTAATAGTTAAATTGGATTTGACTTTAATAATTAAATTAGATTTAAGTTAATTTATGATTCAAGACGATTAAATAAATTAGATTTATTTTTCATTTATGTTTGAATTTGATTTCTTCAAAATAATTTAGAATAAGTTAAACTTAGTTCATAATAATAAATTGGATTTATTTATTTTTAAATTGAAATTAGATTTAATTAATTATGAATTCCTTTTCGATTTGTAAATGCCAACATAATTTTAAATAGTTTAATTACATGCTTTGATGTATGTTGTGGTGGATGCATTCCATGGACTTAGGGTTTTTATCGCTTTTTATTATCTGAGTTGTAATGGGCCAAATTAGAGCCCCCCAGTTTGTATTTTATTTTCTGTAGAATAATGTATAGGGTGCTTTTGAATATGTAATTAGAAGTAGGACCTTTCTTGAGCTTGGAGCCCGGAGCTTATCAAGATTAGATTGGATATAGAACCCTATCTCCCTGATTGGTCCATTAGCTCAGATCAATCTAGAATGTCCATGGAATGCATGATGATAGCATAACTAGGTTTTTCTATTATTTCATGGCTCAATTTGATTTATTCCACTTATCCGCGTAATAAATTAATGTGCAAAGTGATTTGTTATGAAATTAACAAATTCTCCCGAATTAAAGATACTAAGTAAGAAAGGGATATTGGATATCCTGGCTCTACATCAAACTTTGAGAGATAGAATTATGAGTTATGTATGGCATCGTTTCGACTAATGGGGGTTATACACTAATTCATAATTCAAATCTCTCTAAGTACGTTTAATGCCATCGTTCGAAGTAAATCTCATCCCATACACCGTTACAGGTTGCAAGATGAGATTCAATTGTTAGACTGATAGGAGTTGATGGGAAAGTACTTAGATGGATCACCACCAATATTTGGTTATAGGCTGAGGTTAAGTGATCCATAAGCCGAAAGTAAGATTGAACCATCAGTTGGACTGATTGGCATGGAACACCAATTCAAAGATTCCAATGAGCCATATATCGTTACAGATTGCAACTCGTTGAAAATTTTGAATTACTCAATAACTCACTATGAAATCTGTCCAACGAGATTTCCGTACATTGTAGTGGGAGTGCAATGGTTCAAAAAATGTTGTTGGAGCCAAATCAAACTAAAGTCCTAATTTTACTTGGGTACAACATAATCATCTAATGAAATCTTGGTTTATTTTTGTAGTCATATATATATATCTCTCAAAATGGTTAACCCACTCAAAGTTTTGCTTAAAAAGAATGTCTTGAATGGACAAAACTTCATTAATTGGAATAGAGGACTGATGCATGTCCTCTATGATGAGAATCTCGAGTATATGTTAGGTTAATGTCCTCAAATGCCACTAGAGGATTAGTAAATGATAGGACATTATCAAATTGTAATTGTTTTTAATAAATCAATAAAAGGCATTTTAGTTGTTTACTTTTATATTGGCATTTATATATAGTAATCATTTATAAGTCCATGAACACAAGAGTTAACTCTCTAAGGCACTAGAAAAGTTTGATATTTGTGTACTAAAATAGTCTGCAAGCTAAAGATTTTCAATTAGGCATTGGAAATCATGGAGATTTGTATGATATGAGTTTTGACGAGAAAGGTGCCCGTCAATCACTAGGAAGTAGTGAAGAACTTATATCATAGGTGCACTGATGGAGATAGTGTCACTCAAACATGACTCGCATCGATTCTGTCGCATGGATTTTCACTCTTTGACAGTCAATGACAGAATTGATTAATTGTAATAGATGTATTTGAACTTTAGACTTGAGGAATCGAGTTGAAGATATACTTGTGACATTAGGTTCGTCATTAGAGTAGTTAGGCCCAATTCACCCGTTGGTGGGGTCAACCTCGAACTGCAACCTAATGGGAAAGTAGTAATCTTAAATGATATCCACGATAGGATTCGTTCCCTCGTAAGTGAACGAGGAATTAACCTATGCATTTATAAGTAAGTTAGATCTTAAAATTTTTGGCTAAAGCATTCACTGATATGAACTTATTATAAATATAGCATCGTGTCAAGTTAGTGAGTTTGACTAAAATCCATGACTCTCACTTGACCGGGATAAGGAAACGAAGAGTTTGTATTCACGGTATTTACAAATGGAAAAGTAAAAATGATCTAATCAGATCATCTTATTTGGGTTAAAATATAGACCACTTAACTGGCTAGGTGGACCCATATTCAATGGAATCCTCCCATTGCAAAATGTAGATGAACCTAAAGAGTCACGATTAAAAAGGAAAAATTGATGAAAAATAGAATATTTCTTGTGGTAATATTTAAGTATTGGATACTTGAAATTAAATAAATGGAATTATTTATTTGAGAAAATAAGTTAATTCATATATGATTTAATTAATATAATATTTCTTGAAGAAATAAAATTAATTAAATGAGTTATCTATTATTTAATTAGATTAAATTAATTAGATTAAATTAATTAATTAAATATTAGATTACACTAAGCTCAAATTGATGCACCAAGTGGCACACCAAGCCCTATAAGGGGCGGCTATTAGGCGCATTGCATGGGTTTAATTTGAGCTCAATGTAATAACTTAAGTGATATAAATATCACATTACTTATAAGCCTAGGTGATAAGTTACATTACACAACACCACAAGAAATAGAATTCATCTTCCTCTCTCTCACTAGCCGTCAGCCTTCAAGACTAGAAGGAGGAAGTTTTTTCCATCAACTATATTTCGGCGAGACAATTTAGAGGCAGAACAATTGAACTGCTTGAATCATCATATTTCAGTCGAAGCAATTTCGTGAAGAAGTTGAAGAATTCAAGATCGTAGGAATTATCAACCACTTTGCTACGACGGGTAAAATTTATTTTACCCTATCATACATACGTGTGAGGAAACCCCACGATTGATCCTGTCATGGGAAATATCCAAAAAAAATTTAAATTCCATTTTTTTCGCTGCGTTGGGTAATTTTTCCCTAACAGTATATGTTAGAATTAGATCGACCACCGAGGCCTGGGGTCAACAAGGATGATTCGGTCAAAATGGCACACTCGGATTGGGTTTCTGCTGCTCGCAAGGTCAGCGATTATATGTTGAGCTCCACTGTGGCGAGTTGTAGCATATGCATGAGAATATGGATAGTCCTAAATCAATCATGCTACACTTGGAGGAGTTGTTCAGGGAACACAGAAAGTCCATTAGATACTATGTATCTAAAGAGCTGTTTAACAGTAAGATGAGAGAGCATGAGGACATTAAAGTTCATGTTTTGAGGATGATCTCCATGTTAGAGAGGCTGCACTCTATGGAGTTCTACATGGATTTTTACCTTCAGGTGGACCTTATTCTCCAATCACCCCCTAGATCCTTCTTAGATTTTGTCATCAATTTTGACACGGATGACATCGAAGGATCACTCTCAACACTTATGAGCAAGCTAATGATTGCACAACAAATGAAAGAAAAGTCGGGTGCATTCAAGTTTCCTATTATTTTTAATAATACTGAACTGGCACGTAAAATCAGAGAACCCAGAGTTACAAAAACTCAGAAGTTTAAGACCAAGGGACCAAAGAAGACAAACACATGTCTTCACTTCCATGAGATGGGACATTGGAAACGTGACTGTCCCAAGTTGAAAGCGGAGATTGCTTCAGGTATAGAACTTAATGGTTTAGACACAAATTGTTCTATTACTATCTTTTCTACTTCCTGGATTCTAAACTCTGGGGTTAGTGCTCACATATGTGTTTTGAATCAAAGCTAGAGGACAATGAAGTGATGATCAATGTTGGCAGCGGACATAGTGTAGCAGCCACACACCTTGGCACCAATTCCATTATATTATTTTCTGGACATTGTTTACATTTGGATTATTGCCTTGTTTTGCCCAATGGTCTTAAGAATATTGTTTCAATTCCTGTTTTGGTTAGGAAAGGTTATTTATTTTCCTTTGTGAACAATTCTCGTGACATTTATTTTAGAAATGAATGTGTTGGCAATGCATCCTTGATAAATGGTTTATATTATGTTAATGTCCAAAATAATTGCAATGTTAATGTTGTAACAAGAAAGCACAATTTGCATGATATAAACTTAAGACAACTGTGGCATTTAAGATTAGGTCATGTCGAGGAACATAGACTACATGAGTTAGAAAAGAATGGAGTCATAGACTCATTGGGATCGGATCTCTATCCCACTTGTGAGTCTTGTATTCAAGGTAAGATGACCAAATCCCCCTCCCCCCCTTCACAGGGAATTATGAAAGAACCTCTGAAGTCTTAGGATTGATTCATACTGATGTGTGCGGTCCTTTTGGAAATGTGGCCCGTTGTGGCTTTCAGTGCATCATAACATTTACCAATGACCATTCTAGGTATGGCTATGTGTATTTGATGACATACAAGTCTGAATCACTTGAGAAATTAATTAAATTCAAGACTTTAGTCGAAAACCAAATCGGGCATCATATTAAGGCACTTCGGTCTGACCGCGGTGGTGAATATATGAGTGCTAAATTTGACCAGTTCTTACGAAAACATCGCATATTGTTACAACTTACTTCTCCAGCTACTCCACAATTAAATGGCATTATGCACGAGACCAGATCTTGTATATGCTGTGAGCATGGTAAGTAGGTTTCAGGCTAACCCGGGCAAAGAACATTGGATTGCCGTGAAATCTATCTTGAAGTACTTGAGAAGAACAAAAGATATGATTCTCGTATGTGGCAGTGGAGAAATAAAAATGGATGGTTAACCTGATTCTGATTTTCAATCTGACATTGATGACCGAACGTCCACTTCTGGGTTCATATTCACTCTGAACGGTGTAGCAATGTCTTGGAAAAGTTCCAAGCAAAGCACAACTGCTGATTCCACTACTGAAGCTGAATATGTGGCAACCTCAGAGGCAGCCAAAGAAGCTGTTTGGATTAAGAAGTTCATGACAGAACTTCAATTTGTTCCTAGTGTGGAGCTGCCATTGCCACTTTGGTGTGACAACAATGGAGCCATCGCGTAGGCTAGGGAACCAAGGGCTCACAACAAATCCAAACACAGAGAGGAGATATCACATAATTTGAGAAATCATTGGAAGAGGCGACATTGTCGTGCAGAAAATAGCCTCAGCAGAAAATGTGGCTGACCCACTCACTAAGCCATTGGCACAGGCGGTGCTAGAGTGACATATTGAGAAGATGGGTATTAGATACCATGGAAATTGGCATTGAGTGCAAGTGGGAGATTGTTAGGTATATGCCCTAGATGCCAATGAGGACAAATAAATTGTATAGGGTATCCAATTATGTTGCACGAACTTATCATTAATAAAGGCATTTATTCTTTCGTTCATATAAAACTTCATGGCATTAATAAGCATTGAACAAGTAGTCGATGTGTATCGAGGTTGACCCTTCACCCTTTATAGAATAAAGAAGTGGCATAGGAAAAGTCTGACACCTGATCACTTAAGAGGGTTCGCAAGTCAAGGAATCTTAATTGGGCAATAAGATTTGACTTGTATGGCAAATGCTCTGATAAAGAGTGCTAGTCAAACACTACTGGATAGTGAGAACACGTGTCATAGATATACCAATGGAATTGGTATATTCAAACACGGCTCGCAATAATCCAATCACATGGCTATTTACTCAGTGACTGTCAATAATTGGATTACCGATCATAATAGTATGCGTAAGCCTTAGACTTGAGGGGTCATGATCAATGTACTTGTGCTGTTGAATCTGTTACGAGAGTAGTTAGGCCCAAATCACCCTTTGGTGGGGCCGACCTTGAAGTGCGATCTCAATGAGTCAAGTAGCACTTGTGAAGTGATCGCCAAGATGTTCACTGTCTCGATAGTAAACGAGAAAGTATTGTTAGGAATTTCATGTTAGATGTTTTGATGATGACAATTAGGAATCTTGTTAGACCCCAAAGTTATGTATGCTTAAATTTCATAGATACTTGTATAAGCATTTAAACATTAGAAATGTATAGGCTTTATTTTATCTTTTACTTTTGACATTCTTAGATCAAGAAGTCGGTTAGATTAAGCGTTTGATACTTTCTGAGTGAGCTTATCAAGACTGCAAAATCTGAAGACTCCAAGCATCCAAGAAATCAATAGTGAATGAAGTTTGAAGAAGTTCACTCTAAGCGCCTGACATGTTCTGAGTGAGGTGTCAAGTAACGAAGACTGAAGTCTCAAGCGTCTACACTTCTAAATAAAGTCTGAAGACTTTTCCAAGCGTCTAAACATTAAATAGTCCTCCAGATTAAATGGAACTTTCAGCTCATGAATGAAGCGTCTATCAAATGACAAACATTCTCCTGAAGCGTCAGATCGAAAGGAGTTTAATGCAAATATGCTCAGTGCATTAAATACCAACGGCCATTTAATTCAAATGCATTAAATGCTGATAAGAGCATTAAATGTGATAAGCACTTTCAGACGTACGGAGAAGCCACCCTATTGGACTGTCAACAATTCAAAGACTGCAGCACCAACTTTTGTGCAGCAGATTTTCAGGAAAAAGGACAAAAGTTGTTCACTCTCGAAAGTGAGAGACACGCGCCCTTGCATGTGTCAAACGGACACTTTTTCCAAAAATGCCTATAAATAGAACTTCAACAACAAGCCAAACGTAGAACAATTATCAAGCCAAATTGCTGTTGCATTGAAGTCTCATTCCTTAAACTCTCAGAAAAGCCAGAATACTCAAGAAAATATTCTCTTTGCTTTTCATCAAATCCTGAGACAGTCAACCCAATATCTCAAACATTCTTTTTGAAGAAACTACATTACTACTGAGATATTTCAGTTGTTTGAACTTCATCAAAATCAAACAAACCCGTTTAGAAAAACCCTATCCAAGCCTCACGATCTGTGTGAAGTCGAAGTTGGACACTTGCCATATTTCTGGGTGAAAGAAGCAAGGGGATTGAAGTGATTTGGAGCAGAAATCTGTGTGATCAAGGAGCTCAAGTCATCGACATCCATCTCTCCCTACTTTGTAGAAGATTCTGTGTGATTCTTTGAGAATCATTTTAGTGGATTGCCTCCAAGTGTTCGAGGAGAAGAAGGACGTAGTTAGGATTACAACACCCAACAAACCTTACAAATATTGTGTCATTTACTTTTCAGTCAATTCTTTTATCTATCATATCATTGCATAAATTGATTAAGTAAAACACAATCAAAAGCTAAGCAACTAAGAAACCTCTTGTGACGCTAAAGCTTTCAAAGAGAAGACTCCAAAAATCATTCCGCTGTGCTAACACTGATTAAAGAACTGAACGCTTAACCTACTTGGTCAAAGTATTCAAATCTTGAAGTCTGAGTTAACTTCCTAAAAACAGTCTTCATCAGATGCTTCGCCAAAGCGCCAATATTTTTAAGTGAACGCCTAAGTCAAGCGTTAGACACTTCAAGCGTCTATCTTTTCAAGCGTCCAAAAATCTTTTAGTACGAAACTTTTTGAAGTCAAAAAAGACTTCAGGGTCTATTCAACCCCCCCCCCCTTCTAGAACCTTTCGTATGCCACTTGGGACTAACAAGTATCATGTGCGATCATAGGCAAATGAAATTATAAGTCTTTGGCCAAAGCAATGAAACTAACTCATGTAAGACATGGAGGGTAGTTTGGTAATTTCATTATACCATGACTCTCACTTGATCGGGATACGTTAGTGAAGGGCTTATACATATATGGTATTTATGGTCTAGAGGTTCGTAAATGATTCATTCCTTTCGTACTAGACTGGGTTACGATGTGAGTCCATGGAACGGGCTAGGTGACACTCACATCCTCTGGTAATTCCTCCCATTGCCAATTCAGATGAACCTAAAGAATCCCGCTATAAGAAACGAACATGATGTCTTTTTGTGTTAATCTTTTAGAAGGATAAAATTAATTGGACGGATTGATTTAATGATAAATCAATAAATTAAATATTTAATTTAATTAGATTAAATTAAATTATTTATGTAAAGAATTAATTAAATGGAATTAATTAATACTAAATATTTTAGATTTAAATAGGATTTAAATCAAATATATATTAATAGGTGGACTAAGTCGACCGGGCCAACTAAAAGCCCACCTTGACCGTCCATGGAGCCCTAAGGGGCGGCCACTAGGAGTCCCAAGGGGATCTCTTACTTGTTGTATAAGTTAGAAGAGTTACAAATACCTCCAACTGTGCAACAAGAAACCAAAAAAAAAAAAAGAACCCTAATTACATAACACAAAAAGGAAGGAAACTCCTACCCTAATCTCTCTCTCCAGCCGTCCACCATCACCAAGGAGAGACTTTCGGGGATCTTTGGAAGGTTCGTTTATCATGAAGTTTTGGAGACAGGAATTCTAAGAGAGTTGTTGTTACGCGAATTGAAGAAAACGAAATCGATAAGGTATTTAATTTCGTTTAATTTTTGTAAAACCTTGAAAATCATCAAATCCATTTTAAAGTGATTCGACTCTAGGAATCCTTTTTATTCGCTGCGTTTTTCGTTCATAGAATTCATAACAAAATCAAGCGAGGATGAAGGCAATGGTGAAGACGACGATACACAAGATGACGATGAGACACTAGAGGCCAATATACAAAACTCCTATGGAGGCTTAAATGCGGCAAACCAACATGACGGAGATGCATATCCAACTACGGATATTGGGAACGATTTTCTACATTCAATGAACAATTGAGAATTAATAAAGTTCCTTATTAGATGTATTTATGTAATTAGTGGAAAATGTACTAACTACGTTTTAAGTTTAATTATCCATTTCAATAAATTTAAATTATTTAACAACTTTAACATATATTTTAAGTTGTCACAATATTTTTATTAACCAATTAAGTTTTTTAATATTGATTGTATTATCCCCCATTGTATAATATTTTATAAAAATATTATTTTAACAACTACAAATTAATAAATTAACAAGTAATAACTAAATTGAGAAATTAATTGTAGTGATAAATTGTGAACTAATAAGTACTAAAAAAAGATGTATTAGATTAAATAACATAAAAAAATTAACAAAAGTGAATAAATATATATTAGATTAATTAACATAAATAAATAATTAACAAAAGTACATAAATAAACAAAGCCTTGATAAAAAAACATAAGCAAAGTAAATAAATACAATACATAAGTAAATAAATTACATTTTGCACAACTTGCCTAGGGCCTTGTGGTTGGCCTTGATGGGCCTTAAAAGAAGCCTATCAAGGCCTACCTTGAAAGGCCAAAAAAGCCTCGCATCCCTCTTTCAAAGGCCAACCTAAAAGGCCTTTGAAAGGCCAGCCAGGATTTTTTAAAAGGGTCGAGTCGGCCCCTATAGCAACAAGGTCAAGGCCTTAATGGGCCGAGCCAGGCCGGCCCATTAAGGCCTAATTTACACATCAAATAGAATGATAAAATATTATATATATTAATCATTAATTCCTAAATAAAAGAATACAAACAACTACCTTATTTTGATTGTTATTATTTAGCTAATATATACTAATAGTAATAGTTTAAATAAAATGACAAAAATAATAATTCTTTTTTACTCATCAAATAATTAATTAATCATTCAATTTATTAATTATAGTTAATAAAAATTAATTATCACAAATTACAAGATAATTATAATTAAGTTATTTTAATTTCTAATATTAAGATGAATATTTTAACAAGATAATCAAAATTTTATTAACTAATAATTAATTAAATATTATTATACTTAGAGATTAGTTATGTATTTTACAATAATAACACTTAAGTTTTATTTTTATTAGAAAAACTTAATTATGATTCCAACAAATGATATTAGTTAAGAAAAGATAAAAAAAACATAAAAAAAAGAAAAGAAAAATATTAGTTAACCACCATTTTCACAAATTCGGACATGTACTTTGCATTATGATTTTTGGTCACTTCTAAAGCAATCAACCTACTAACAAATTAGTTTTCACAATGAATGCTAGAAAACCGATTTCGTAATTAGCTATGGTGAGAAAGGACCTTTATACATATGGTTTTGTACAGCTGCGCATGAGGTTCTCGCATCTGGTATCTATTAGCTAAATAATTACAATCAAAATAAGGTAGTTGTTTTTATTCTTTAATTTAGGAATTAATTACTAATATATATTAATTTGAATCCTTTTATGAGACATTACCTATAAGGATACTAATTTGTATTAGTTAAATAATTACACTTAAAATAAGGTAGACTGTTAAATTGCCAAAAACATAAATTGTCTCGCTTCTTTTGAGATTAGGGACCAATTTGATACTTCGGGGACCAAAGTGCAACTCAAAACTAACACTTCCAATCAAAAATCACTGGAAAGGATTAAGATGAGACGAAATATTACTTTGGGGATGGTAGCATAACAAATTTGAATTTACCCATTGTTATTTGAGTTGGTTGAAAGAATAAATTTTATTACTATTAGGGCTGGCTAGAAACTTTGGCCATGTTTGCATGTGTTTTCATATCGCTTTTTCCATTTTCATTTTCATCTGAAAATAAAAAAAAAATACTTTACATTATTTTTAACTGAAAATATTCTCATTTTTATTTTTATTTTTACATTCCCAAAAAATTTCAATTATTTTTTCAAAATTACATTTCACATCACCTTTCTCTCAATTCCTTTTTATCCTTTTTCTCTCTTATCTTCTATCATCTTTTTTTAACTCATCTCTCTCATCTTGTATCATCTAATCATTATTTTTCAATCATTTCACATATTACCAATCACCAATTTTAACAATTTTAAAAAACACAACCAAACACCTGTTTTTTTTCACTCTTTTCACACGAAAATCAAAAGTTCATTCTCTCATATACTTTTGAAAATAACGGTTAAAAATGAAATGAAAACACACGCAAACATAGCCTTTTTTACTTTTAAGTTTTTTCAAACGCTGTGTGTATATAACTTTTGATAATCACGATAGAGTGATTCAATACAAGACTAACTTATAAACCACTCTAGTAATTAATAAAGTTAAAATCATTTTGCTTGGGTTGGAATTATTTCCCATTCTACTAATAAAAAGTTCAAATACCCCCTAAATGATATTAATTGACAAAAATACCTTTCAATTATGTAAAATGATGATTTCAACTCACACATTTTAGTACAATCTCTATAGTACTTTTATCGCCTTTTGCAATCCGATTTCAATTAATTGGACTTAAAAAACTATTCAACACTAACTTTATTAAGTAAATTAACATTCAATTAAATAAATACAAAAATATAATTGCAATAGTTTAGAGAACAAACAATAAACTAAATGATCCCATATAAACTTTGTTAGATCCAACTTTATTGGAGAAGTTTTGACTTTTGAGTATAACAATTAGGACGTGCGTTAGACCCAAAAAAAATATGAAAGTGTTATTTCAAATAAATTTTGTTGCAAGTCTTAGTTTATGTAGCTTTGGATAATAGGCCACTTAGTCAGTTGGAAGAGATAAGAGCACAGGATCAATAGACGAGTTCCGTCATAATTTGAGTGAATGAAGTCAAACGCAGGGTGTAATCAGAGCGGAAAATGATTAGGGCTGGAGATTCAACATCAAGAATGACAGTTGAAGTTCTAGTACACCTCAGGGTTTAAATGCAATTCATAAAGGGCATTTAAACTCAATAGATATTCGATTCAAATGCGTTCATATAGGACATTAATGATCGATAATTGTGATATAAGGACAAACGTAGTATGGAACAGTAACCAATGTACCATGGACTCTGGAGGTTAGTATGTAGCAATGTTTGCATTTGATATTCAGGAAAAAGAACAGAGCATGAGGCCACACGCCAAAGCTATCAGCAAGCGACATTTATGCCCTTTTGTATATAAATAAAAGAGATCAGAATTCAAATTCAATGTTACAAGAAGTACTAAGCAAAAGGAACATTCAAGCAAGCAAAGTTTTAAAAGTCCTTAAATGTCCCTGTAGTGAAAACTATCACTGATGATGGTAAAAATCGTCCGAGTATGAATATCACGTGTTCAATCACGTGGGATGGAGGAACCGATCCAACTCACAACAGACTAGGTTGAAAGTTGATTTTTGTATAGACTGTACTCGATTACTTCGAGCTGCTTACGTACCCAAACGATGTGGGATCAAGTCAATTCGTAGGAGTGGAGAATTAATTAAGACTTTCTCTCTCGGTGCAAGATAGAAAACGCTAACGTGCACCGTGGCTGCAATGGCCCGAAAGAAGAGGGGGGTTGGCTTGATGAAGACACCAGTGACAAGGGGGACACCACCACAACCTTCGCGAGGGAGTGGGGAGGGATTGCACCGGCAGACAGAGGAACTACCATTGGGGGCTCGATCTGAGGGAGGACAAACTCCGAGTCGACAAAAGGATGAAGGTAGGCTTCAATCAATAGAACAACTCATTCGTACGGCGCATTCGATGATGGAGACAAAGCAATCGGAAGAAGAGATTGCAACTGTGATAGAAGCCAGTCTACAAAAAACTTGGAAAAAGCCCTAATCGGCAGGAAGAGGTGACAGAACAATCTCCGGAAGTGGAAATCACCCAAGTGAGGAAAGCAGCTACGATATGGGATAACTTTGATGTAACTAAGCTCAGGAATGCAGGGTGTAAGTTGACCTACATGGAACCTATGAGTAATCAGGAGTATCAGGTGGGGAAAATTGAGTTGGACGATGTCAAAACTGAGATTGACTATTAGAGTACCGCACTAGTTTGCTATGTAATGGGAGAAAATCCACCATTTCAGGTTATGAATGGTTACATTAGGAGGGTGTGGGGGAAGTATGGGATTGAGAAGGTTTTACTTATGCCAAATGGGTTATTTCTAGTTAAGTTCCATAATGTGGAGGATAGGGACAAAGTTGTGGAAGTAGGGATTTATCATTTTGATAGCAAGCCTGTGATCACTAGCCCATGGAGTGAGCAGCAGAGTTATACTAAGCCGAATATTGAGAGTGTGCCAGTGTGGATTCAATTGGAGGCTTTGGATCTTAAGTACTAGAGTAGTAGTGCTCTCAGCAAGATTGCTAGTCTAATAGGTACTCCAATCATGGCAGATAGAATGACTATGGAGAAGGAGAGGGTCCAATATGCTAGAGTTCTAGTGGATGTTAATTTGAAGAAGATGCTTGAGAAGGTATATTTTCAGAATAAAAAAGGTGTGGTTCAAGAACAGAAAGTAACATATGAATGGAAGCCACTCAAATGTAACTACTATTTGGGATATGGACATGAAGAAGCAGCTTGTAGGAAGAAAACAAGGAAGATGGCTTGGAAACCAAAGTTAGTTCAACAAAAAGAGGGGCAACAAGGAGAACACACGAACCCTATACAGGGAAGTGTGAACTCACAAGTGGTAAAGGAAGGAATAAACCAAACTGGAAACACTACTGAACAGTGGAACTTGATAACAAAAAATGGAAAAAGACCAATTCAGTATGCAACACAAATAGGGAGGTATGAGCCTTCAACATCAGAGGTGCTAAAGCATGATTTTGAAGTGTAGGATGGGGTTGTCACTATAACCATTAGAGAAAACAATGAGCCTAGACACCTGGAACATCAGGGGACTGAACAGTAATAGGAAGCAGCAAGAGGTAAAGCTTCTATGTGCTAAATATAACATAGGGGTTATAAGTATACTAGAACATAAAGTAAAGAGTGGGAACCATAATAAAGTGTATAATAGATTATGTCCTGGATAGGGTAGTGTGAATAATACCTGTGATGATGTAAGAGGTAGGATATGGATTAGAAAGATTTGATGTGCAAGTAGTTCATTCAACTTCACAACTAATACATACTATTATACAAAACAGGGAGACTAAACAGAAGTTTGCTGCAACTTTTGTTTATGCCTACAATGTGGCTGTTGATAGGGTGGTTATGTGGAATGATTTAAAGAATATTGCTCAAATGATACAAGGGCCTTGGGTGGTCATGGGGGACTTCAACTGTGTATTGACAGTTCATATAGGATTGGAGGAAGCCCAATCACTGTGAATGAAATAGCTGATTACCAAGAATGTGTAGATGAATACGAGTTGGAAGAGAGGAGATGGGTGGGGTGTTACTATACTTGGAATAATAATCATGAGGTAGGGCACAAAATATTTTCCAGAATTGATAGAGCATTCCTAAACCATGAATGGTGTTTGAGTTACCCAGATGCAGTAGCTCAGTATTTACCTGAAGGACTGCCTGATCATAGTCCTATAGTGATTCAAATGGAGAGTAAGGTTGAAACTAGAAGTAAACCTTTCCAGTTTTTGAACATGTGGTGTGATTCACCTTTATTCAAGCAAATTGTTGCAAAAGAGTAGGGATGCAGAATAGAGGGGAATACAATGTACAGGGTGGTTCAAAAAATGAAGAAGCTTAAGCCTGAATTGAAAAGATTGAACAAGGAGTGTTATTCAGACATAGAAAAAAGAGCTGAGGAATCCCATACCCAACTGCTTGAGTTACAGAAGAGACAGAATGAGAGGCCACTTGATACACAAATCCAAAGTCAAATGAAAACTAAACAGAAAGAGTGCAGAGAGTAGAATCTGGTAAGAGAAAAGTATTGCAGCAGAAATCAAAAGTTACTTGGCTAAAATTAGGAGATCAAAATACTGGGTATTTTCACAGGGTACTCAAGCAACACCAGTACAGGGCAAGAGTATGTACTATACATGATGGGGAAAGAATTATATCAGATTATGGAGAAGTAAAGGACCATTTTGTCAGCTTCTATAAGCAATTACTTGGGACACATAGTGCAGTTCAGGAGACAGAGGAGAGGGTGTATGAGCAAGGACCTTGACTGACTTGGGAAATGCAAATGGAGCTTATTAGGCCTTTCACAGCTGAAGAAGTTAAGAGGACCATGTTCAGTATATGTGCTACAAAGAGCCCAGGCTCAAATGGGTATGGGAGTGGCTTCTTAAAAAATGCTTGGCCTATTGTAGGGGGAGAGATTACAGAGGCAATTCAGGACTTTTTCCATCATGGAAAACTTTTGAGACAGGTAAACTGTACTTTGCTCAGTCTGATACCCAAGACAGATTATCCCACCATGGCAAATCAGTTTAGACCTATAGCATGTTGTAATAGTATATACAAATGTGTGTCTAAACTACTTACTCAGAGAATGGCTGTTGTACAACCAAGCATAGTCAATGAGAACCAGGAGGCTTTCACTAAGGGGAGGTCTATAGTGGATAACATTCTCATTAGTCAAGAGTTGATTCGGCTGTACAATAGGAAGAATCTATCTTCACGGTGCCTTATGAAGATAGATATTCAAAAGGCCTATGACTCTGTAGAATGGTGATGGTCCCAAGTGGCATACGAAAGGGTCTAGAAAGGGGGGTGTTGAATAGACCCTGAAGTCTTTTTCGACTTCAGAAACTCTTATCACTTTTTAAAGATTTGAACGCTTAGAGAGATGAGTGCTAGGTCAGGCGCTACAGTAAAGATAACTTAGACTTAGTGATTTTAGCAGTTTACCAAAGTAGGGTAAGGCTTAGATCGCTTAATCAGGGTTAGCACAGCGGAAATGATTTTAAAGCTTTAGCGTTGGTTTTGGTTAAATAGTTGCTTAACCGTTTTACTTGTCTTTTTTAAAATAAATGATAGAATATGAAGTAAGATAATATGACAGTAAATAACACAAGAATTTATAAGGTTCACAAAGTGGTGTAATCCCAGCTACGTCCTTCTTCTCATTGAACACTTGGAGGAATTTCACTAAATTGATTATCGAAGGATCACACAGAGGCTTCTACAAAATAGTGGAGGGGATGATGATCTTAGGCTCCTTGATCACACAAACTTCAACACCAATGAAGATCGTCACCAACAAGCTTCTCTCACTCAGAAATACTGCTTGTAGAAGCAACAACTTCTTCACACAGATAGATGGGGTTGAGGATTTGATCACGGGTTTGTTTGATTTTAGGAAGTTCAAACAACTTAGGATATCTCAATAATAGTGTATGGTTCATCTATAAAGATGTTTGAGATATCTACAACTGTCTGGAATGTATGTAAAAAGCTTGGAAGAATTTTGGCTATGGTGTTTCTAAGCTTTTCTTGAGAAAATATTTCAGCAAAGTTTTGACCCTCTTGTGTTTGTATGTGTGTGTGTGGGGTTTGCTAAAGGGTATTATTTATAGGGTTTCTTGGGATTTTTCCATTGGACACATGTGAGCACATGTACCTGACGCAACGCGTTAAATAGTCCCATTCTGACATTCCTGAAATTTTGCTAGTTTCGATTGGACAGGAGCAGGTTTAAACTCTGCAATTCTGACAGTCTACGCCAATAGGTAGCCTGCTCCGTATACAATCCATCCTTATCACATTTAATGCTCTTATCAAGCATTTAATGCATTTGATTTTATTTCCCGTTGGAAATAAATTCCCGTTAAATGATTACATTTAAGTCCTTAGTGACTTCAGAATTTATTTTAGGTGAATCTGATCTTTGATAGCTTGAGTGCTTTGAGCGCGTGATTCATGCATCCTGAAACAGTCCATAGTGATTGGAGAGTTAGTTTAGTTAGCTAAAGTTAGATTAGTCTCAACAAGTTGTTTCAGCGATAAATCATTCATTCATTCATTCATATGATAAGTAAGCGTACATGATTTATACTGAAAGTAAATAATTTAAAGCAACAACAGAAACATACAAAAGAAAAAAAATAAGCAATCATCTTTTTTATCGCTTTGCGTTTGCCTCTTCAACTAGAAATTTCACTAGCTAAGTCTAGAAGAAGTCTATCAATGTCTATCATTGTGGTATGATGGACTTCATTATAGTCATGGCTTCCCTGTCTAGCGCTTAAGTTCAATTCTAATAATCTTTCCACCCAATTCCTTGGAGGGATTCCAAGTTCTCGAATCAAGTTATGATAAATGTCTTGTCTTCGATCATTGGTAGGTTTCCAATTGAGAGGTCTTCTAAGAGGTTCATCGTATGGATGAAAATCTAAGTTCGGAAGTCTGTGCTTGCCTTGGTAGTATCTTAGCTTTCGCTTATTAGTGAGTATCTTCTTTATGCTTACTATTTCTTCAAACATGGAGCGCCAATGCTTATTGTCTGTTTTAGAAATTGGCTCCTTTAAGGCTTTGGCTTAGGACAACAGATGCTTTTCTTTCTCATTTTTCCTCTTCTTGGCATCATCAAGGGAGGATTTGAGATCAGCGATATCGCGGCGCAATAGCTTAACCTCTTCAACAAGTAGCGCAACTTGTTTAGTGATACTTTGAGCAACTGTGCTGGAAGCATTATGACGCTCAGTATCTTCAGAAACTGTCTGGGCGAAGTTACGATTGAACTCTTCAAATAATCCAGAAATAAGAGGCATTATCTTATCAAGAACGTTGTTAGCACACTGAGTCACTTGAGTCCTTAAATTTGTGACTCGCTGGCTTTCCACGACTTGAATAATATGTTGAGATGATTCAGCAAAACGAGAGCATGAACCCTGAATATCAATCAGAGAGTTCATCACTTCTTGCTTAAACTCCTTAGCTTGAGGATCACTATCTGAATCTGAGTCCGACGAAGTAGACAAATGCTCAGGGGATGAGTGAGAGATTGCAGCCTTACCTTTAGATTTATCTCTTTTCAAAGGCTCTTCAGGCTCCTCGCCCAATTCGATATGTACTTCGTCTATTGCTAAGTCACGAGATTGAGTTGCTTCCTCAATTTGAACAACTTGTTCAACAAAGGGAACCTCGACTGCTGGATCGCTGGGGGTAACTTCAGTTTGCATATCAGTGTATGTGGTTGGAGCGACTTCCACAACAAGAGCTTGTTCCACTTCCATTTCAACAATCTCCACTGGAGGAGAAGGTTTCTCAACAGCAATGACCCAGAGTGGGCCAATTGCTTCCATGACGTGCCTTGGACTTAGGATATTGGGACACTCAGCAACAACTGGTCCTTTTCCTTTCCACAGTTTGAGGGGTTTGGGAGACAAAGCATTCTGAGGAGAATGAACAACCTTGGGCAAAGCAGAATACCCAATTTTGTTGAGATCCTCTTCATCTGGATTCTTCATCCAATTACCCATGTGGGGATTCTTGATCACAATTCTGTTCGGACGAAGAGGATAGAATGATTCTATAGAGTGACCTGTGAAGTTAAATCACTCACGGTCAAAGTCTGTCATGTTGATCGCTAGTCGCCTAATATATTTAAGACGTGATTGCAGGCGCTCTAGCGAGTACAGACCGAGATCGGCAAGCCTCTCAAAGAACTCAAATCTCTTCGAGTTAGAGAGTGAAGAATTGTGGAGAGTGGTCTGAAAAGCAATCTCCATTTCAACTAGCTGTCGGGTGTCAGTTTCTCTAGCGGCAAAGTAAAATTCAACATCTGTAGTATAGCCGTGGGGAAAGAAATTGGTGACACGGGGAGGAGGTCTGGTTGGAGTAGGGACAAAGGCAATTTCTTCAGTTGGGATAGGGGCCACTTCTATCGACCGCTTAGCTTGAACAGTTGCTTCACTGACTGGAGAGGTTTCAGCGTCAAGAAGGACTTGAGCAACTTCTTTGGCTATATCCACAACCATTGTCATATCTACATCCACTTCAACAGGGACCTCGGAGGGTGGAGGTGCATCAGCGTCTGGAATATTTTGAGCTGATACATGCAAGCGTTTGAGAAAAGCAAACAAAATTTCCACAGAGTAGAAATAGATGATTAAACAGACTACAACGCTTACCCTGAGGACTCTCTTCGACTGTTTCAGTCACTAGATCTATAGGAACTTCAGTTTCCATAGCCTCAGGCTCCAGGACTTCTTCAACAAGATCTAAATATAGGAAAGAAATGAGGGGATCAGCACGAAATATGAATATTCAAATTATCAAGAGTGTTAAGAACATTCTAGATATCCTCTTCATATTCGGCTGAAAGATTTTATCCTAGCATTAGAAAAGAAAACCTGACAAGGAAAGGATAGAGTGCATTGTCTATCACAAGTACTTACCCTTAAAACGAGCAAGCCTCTTAGAAGGAGGAGCGACTTTAGGCTTTGAAAAGGATTCAAGAATGGTTTCAGCAGCAGGAGATGGAGAAGGAGCACTTGCTGGTTCTTCAAGCGCTGGCTTGGCTGTAGCACTTGTTGATCCTTTGGAGTGGACCACATAGTATGCTTGCGTGCTAGCGGTACTTCCTCTTCTTCTTCTTCTTCTTCTGGAACCATGACAAACGTTGGAGGGAAAGAGGGCGATTTAGGAGGAGCAGAGGGAGATTTCTTGTTTTTGGTCTCCTTCTTCTTCTGCGTCTTGGCTGGCTTAGCTGGCTCAACGAATTTTACAGCGATTTTCCATTTTGGTCACTTAACCACCACTTCCTCTTCCAATGATGATGATGATGATGATAAAGACGATGACGCTTGCTCATCATCACTCCGAACAACTCCTTCAGCAAGAGGTCGCTCACGTTCCTCCTTGGGAACAGATGCTCCACCCAGTCGCTTGGGTTTCAGCAATTCACCAATCATTTTCTTACCGTAAAATTTAAGCGCTGGGACCTTCTTACCAGCGGTGTTGACGAAACCGCTAGCACTTAAGAACAGACTCTAAACAATCCCATAAGGCTTGGGATTCACAGATTTTGCCATCGCTGCCTTAAAGCGACTAAAGACATACTGAGACCAGTTTATCTTCAACTTGGTCAAAATGGCAGTAATCTTCTTGTATTGGATATTGGAGACTTTATCAAAACTGCCTTTTCAGCCAGAATGACATATTCTCCTTTCATGTCATTCTTCTTGAAATTTGCTTCGTAAGAAGCTTCCACATCATCCTTTTTGACCAGTTCCCAAATCTTGGTGGCGTCTCCAAGAGTTACTTCTTCAACTTCTCCACCATCATTAGGCAGTTGCATTAGGGAAGATAAAAGTTGAGGAGTGAGAATGAAGGTTTCTTTGGCAAAAGGAAAGAAGGAAGAGATAGATTTCCCATCGTCTGAAATCATAGCATGTTGAAAGAAGAATAGGGTTTCTTCATCGTAAAGGTTGGAATGGGAAGTCAGAATGTGACTTAGACCTGATTCTTGGATGAGAAGAAGAATGGTCCTTAAAGGAAAGTTCTGGTTTTCGAAGAGGTACTCCCAGTTTACCAAGAATTCGGCATTGACTGTCACTGGTTTCTCAGTTTTGTCAGATTTTTCGGTGGTAGTTTTCGAAGATTTTGGTGGCGCCATTGATGAACGGTTAAAGCTTTTTGAGAGTTAAAAGAAAGTCTTTTTTCCTAGAGAGAGTTTTTACAGTAAAGGGATTTTGAGAGTGATAAAGTTTTTCTGTAAAATTATGGAGGGTTTATATAGAAGCAAAAATAACTCTTCAATAGCCTAGATAAATGCCACGTATCAAGAAATTAATTTCGGAAATAACAAAAATTAAATCTGAGTCGTTTAGTCATGCAGACGAATTTAAAAAGGTATGGTAAAATAGGTTAACTGCCGTGAAATATAAGCTTTTTGGAGTCCGCAGTTACTTTTCAAGAACGTTTGAAATTTTGAAAATGTTTAGCGTGAGTTGCACGCGCCTAATGGTACACTGACACGTAACCAGACATGCGCAGTTACTGAACCGCCTATTTATAGGAATCATTAATTGTAAGTTTGATTTGATATGAGCGCGTGGGCAGTTGTCAATCTTATCTTTTGGCCTTATCCACACGCTACCTTTTTAGAGATGAAAATAATGCATGAGTTTCAGAAAAAGTTACTTAGCGCTTAAGTGGGAATATTCTTAACGCTGAAGTCTTTTAAAAAAATTCAATTGCTTTTGGCTCTGAAAAGACATTTTCATTTAATTTTATTAGAGATTGATTTTGTCATGCATAACAGATAAATGCTAATGATCAATGCACAAAATTTTGAAATTAATTTTTGATCATAGGCGCCTATTGATTTGAATAAGTACAATTTTAATGTTTCCCTAAAATTGATAGCTCATTTAAATTTGAAATCACTTGAGAGAATATGATAAAATGGATTTTCCCTAAATTATATGTCTATAAAAATATGATGCTTTATGATTAAGCGTTTAAATCAATCATACCTAATTCACTTCTCAAAGTGAGAAAACGTGTTCGTTGAGCGCTTTGGTTAAGATATCTGCCAGTTGTTTGTCAGTACCAATGAATGCATAGAGATATCTTTCTTTTGAACATGGCCACGTAAGAAATGATAGCGAATGTCAATGTGTTTAGTTCTAGAATGAAGGACTGTATTATGGGTCATAGCTAAAGTACTTTGATTATCACAATGGATTGGGGTACGACCTAAGATTGTTCCATAATCTCTAAGTTGTTGCCTCATCCAAAGGATTTGTGCACAATAGCTTCCAGCGGCTACATATTCTGCCTCAACGGTAGAAGTCGCTATGGATTGTTGTTTCTTACTATGCCACGAAATCAACCTATCACCTAGAAATTGACATGTACCACTAGTACTCTTTCTATTTATTTTGCATGCTACAAAATCTGCGTCTGAATAACCAATTAGTTCAAAAGGAGAGTCCCTTGGATACCATAAGCCCACATTTTGTGTGCCTTTTAGGTATTTAAGGATTCTCTTGGTAGCATTTAAGTGTGATTCTTTAGGATCAGCTTGAAAGCGTGCACACATGCATACTGAAAACATAATATCAGGTCTACTAGCGGTAAGATAAAGAAGTGATCCAATGATACCTCTATAATTTGTGATATCAATTTTCTTCCCACTTTCATCATTATCTAACTTAAGCGGTTGGCTCATTTGAATTTTTGAAGATGATGCATTTTCCATACCAAATTTCTTAATCATATCTCTTGTATATTTAGCTTGGTTAATAAATATGACATTAGGGAGTTGTTTAACTTGTAATCTTAAGAAGAAAGTTAATTCACCCATCATGCTCATTTCAAATTGATCTTGCATCATTTTTGAAAATTTCTCACACAATCGCTTATTAGTAGAACCAAATGTAATGTCATCAACATAAATCTGGACTAAGAGAATATCTTCATCATTAGTAATTTTAAATAACGTTGTATCATCGCTGCCTTTTGAAAAACCTTTACCTATAAGAAAGATAGAGAGAGTGTCATACCATGCTCTTGGTGCTTGTTTAAGGCCATAAAGTGTCATATCTAATTTGTAGACCATACTTTTCCCATGGTTGTTGATGAATCCTGGTGGTTGCTCCACATAAACTTCTTCTTGGAGTTTACCATTCAAGAAAGCACTCTTCACGTCCATTTGGTATACTGTAAACTTATTGAATACGGCAAACACTAGGAACATTCGAATCGCTTCCAGACGGGCTACTGGGGCATATGTCTCTTCAAAATCTATACCCTCTTCTTAGCAATAACCCTGAGCGACTAATCTGGCTTTGTTTCTTATAACAATGCCATCTTCATCCATCTTGTACCTAAAAACCCATCTAGTTCCAATAACTCCTTGGTGAGTTGGTCTTGGTACTAGCGTCCAAACCTTACTTCTCTCAAATTGGTTAAGCTCTTCCTGCATCGCTTCTACCCAACTTGAATCACTGAGCGCTTCATCCACTTTCTTTGGTTCCATTTGAGATAGAAAAATTACGAACATGGCCTCATTGATTGTAGCGGCCCAAGTTCTAACAAGTGCTTCAATATCTCCAATAACTAGTTCTGGTGCATGATCTCTAAGCCATTTACGATCTGGTTGGAATGGGTTGAGAGACTTTTGATTATTAATCGCTTGACCCTCATTTGTCTCTTGCGCAGTCGCTACATCATTCACAGTTCCAATTTGCTCTTGATGATCATTCTCTTCATGATCATCAGCGATTCTTACAATATCATCATTGATAACCTCACGAGTAATCTTAGGATTAGACACAAAGATCTCATCATCCTCATCATCATCACTATCATCGCCAAGATTGATTTGTGACGCTTTTTGGGTAAGATCTTCAATTCCTACATCATCAGGATTAACCTTACTCGGTTCTTGGTTAGCATCATCAAACACAACATGAATGGATTCTTCAACCTTCGATTTGATCTTATTTAGGATGCAAAAACTCTTTTCATTCTTGTCATAGCCTAGAAAGATTCCCTCATCCGCCTTAGGATCAAATGTCTTTAGACTTTGGGATCCATTGTTATGAATGAAACATTTAGAACTAAATACATGAAAATACGAAACGTTAGGCTTAGGTCCCTTCCACAACTCATATGGAGTCTTCTCATGTTGCTTGTTGATAATACACCGGTTCTGAATGTAGCAAGCGGTATTGATAACTTCGGCCCAAAACCTTTGAGGCAGCTTAGATTGTCCTAGAGGCTTCTTTAAGCGTTCTGTTCCGTCGCTCGGTAACTTCATTCTGTTGAGGTGTTCTAGGCGCAGAATACTCATGAAGGATTCCAAAATTTGTGCAAAACTTCTTAACAAATTTGTTAGTAAATTCAGTTGCTCTATTGTTTCTAATTCTCGTCACCTTTAAATCTTTTGAGGTTTGTAATTAACGAATTAGCGCTGTGAGCTTGACATTAGTTTCATCTTTGGTCGCTAGAAATTCTACCTATGTATAGCGAGAGAAATCATCAACTATTACTAGTGAATACTTTTTACCACTAACACTCATGATTTGAATAGGACCAAACAAATCTAAATGTAACAATTCAAGAATTCTAGAAGTAGATAGGCATGGTTTCTTCTTAAAAGATGATTTAACTTGTTTACCCATTTGACATGCATCACATAAGCGATTTTTCTGAAAGGAACCCTTAGGTAATCCCTCTACTAGATTTAACGATATTAACTGAGAGATTGTTTTAAAGTTGAGGTGATTCATTTTTCTATGTCATAACCAACCCAATTCATTTTGAACAACAAAGCATGTGGGGTTGTTATCAATTGTTGAATCCCAACCCACTAAATATACATTATTTGTTCTTTTTCCTCTTAACTTAGTGGACTTAGTCTTAGCGTCGTTAACATAGCAACAATCACTTGAAAATTTTACTTCAAAGCCTTTATCACAGAATAGACTAATGCCCAATAAATTATGCTTAAGACCCTCAACATAATACACACCACTTGTCATGATGTTTTCCCAATGCATGATACCTATACCTTTGGTTTTACCTTTGGAGTTATCACCAAATATAACTTGAGGAACGTTGGTTTCATGATAGTTGACTAAGAGATCCTTCGAGCCAGTCATGCCTTGATGACCCACTATCAAAGTACCAAATTAATGTATCAGTGTTGGCTCTAGGTACCTGCATTTAAAGGGTAGTTCTAATTCTTCTTAGGTACCCATGTTGTTTTGGGTCCTCCATTGTTAGTCACTTTATTTTGAATTAAAACTTTCGGAACCCATATTTGCCTTGTCTTCATTACGGGAAGATTAGCCTTCTTGGGTTTCGGCTTGTGTTGTGTGTGCTTTTTAGGTGTATAGTAATATCCTCGATTATAATAGTAATCATAGTCATAATCATAATCATAATCATCATAGTATCGATAATATGATCTAGATCTTTGAGGATATTGACGCTGGTATTTCCTTAGCACTGGCTTAAGAGTCGCTGTTGGCGATTGACGCTTAGCATTTGATTCACTTGTAGATGGTTTATCCTTAGCCTTTTGAGCGTTTGGGTGAACCTTCTTCTGTGAATCATTCACTTTTGTCTTCTCCTTATTTCCTGAGTTAATATTGACCTTCTCATTTGGCCTCTTACCATTGTCCTTAGGTTCATTCAGCGTTTGACTGTTAGAACTCTTCTCGACAAAGAATACACCTTTTCCTTTGTTAGTTGCCGTAACCTTAGACACTTTTGATTATTGACCAAGTTTATCACAACCTAAACTGGTCTTTTCACCAAAAATTCTAGTTACCTCAATCACATTATCTAGCTTTCTTGATGCTTTTGATAATGATGAGACAAGTTGTTCTGATTTGACAAGTCTAGCGATCAATTCAGCTTCTCTCTTGACTATTATATCAACAACACTTTTTAATTGGATAATTTCACTCTCAAGTGATTGACTCTTCTCAACTCATAGTTGCTGAACTTACAATTCTGCCTTGAGCGTCATTTTATCACTTGTGAGCGATGAAATGATATCGAAGTGATTTTGATATATCTTGGCGACATCTTGACAATCTTTGTAATACTCAGTTACTTTGTTAAGTAATTCATCATAAGAAATAGAATGAGATAATTAAGTGTTTACCTTAGATAACGAGTCATCAGACGTTTCTTCATCTCTTGACATAAGATAAATTAATGCTGAGTCGCTTGTTGGCTCATCATCACTGCTTTCATCTGATGATTCCAAATCCTCCTCAGGTGCGGAGAATGGTTCAAATTCTGCTAGCAAACCTTGTTGGCGAAGGTTGCTTCTGAATTGGTTTCTATCTGCACAATCTTGCCTTGTGGGCTTAAATACATTCGAACAAGGGCAGTTTACCTAGTAGTGCCCCGGTTTCCTGCAATTGTAACACAAATTAGTTTTCATTTCTATTCAGTGGTTAATCACTTGGAACCTGTTGGAGCTGAAACATTCTGTGTTGAAGACGGAGGCGCTTGGTATTGAACTGGCGCTGGAGGCTGGGGAGCAGAATACACTAGCGCTTGATACTGAGGTGCTGGTGCAGGGGGAGGGGTTTGAAATGAAGTCTGTCCGGAAGGGTTTCTCTTTTCATATCTTAGAAATTTCTTAAATTTCTTAACCAACAAAGCCATTTCCTTTTCCTCATTCGATTCTGTCGCTTTCACCTCACTGATTATCTTTGCCTTGATCTTAGTAGTAGCTATCAGGGCTCCTGATTCAATCACTGATGTAGAAGTCATTGTGTCGCTGACTTCTCCTAGTTCAAACTTAAATGCCTTTAATTCTGAAAACACATGTTCCGGATTTAGAGTTTCCAGAGTTTGTGATTCTCTCATGGCAACCGCCATAATCAAATATTTGCTTGGAAGACTTCTGAATATCTTGTTGACCATTTCCTTGTTAGTCAACTCTATGTCTAGTGATGCTAACTCTGTAATGAGCAAAGTAAACCTTGCATCCAATTGTTCTAGCATCTCGTTGGGCTGCATTTTGAAATGCTCAAATCTTGGCATGGCTATTAAGGGCGGATCTACATGGAAGATAGGGGGGCAGTGCCCCCACTCAAAATTTCTTTTTTAATATATACATATTTTTTAATCTTAATTTATAAATTACATTAGTGCCCCCGCTCAAATTCATAAATGCCCCTCCTCAATTTTGAAAAATAATTTTTTACCTTACAAAATTTTTTATATTTGAATTTCGCCCCCTTAAGATCGAAAAATATCATGTTTATCCCCTTTACTTTGAGTTCGCCCCCCAAAACTCAAATTTTTTTATATTTGAATTTCGCCCCCTTAAGATCGAAAAATATCATGTTTATCCCCTTTACTTTGAGTTCGCACCCCAAAACTCAAAATCCTGGCTATAACAAAAGAGGTATAAGAGTATAAATTATGTCAAAAGTTGTAATTGAACCTAATTCCTAATTATATTTTTCCCCATAAATATAGCGTACTGTACCGCGCGGGGCAAGCCCCCCGCACCCCCTTTAACAAATTGTGTAACTATATTACAACAATCTCACGCCCCTTAGGTAAAATTCCTAGTGCCCCCATTGACAAAAAATTCTGGATCCGTCACTAATGGCTATGGAGCGCTTGTTTTCCTTCATCTGTGCTGAGCCTTCACACACAATAGCCAACTTATCCCATATTTATTTTGAGGTCTTACATTGCTTTATCTTGTTGAACAATGCATCATTGTCTCCTAACGCTGAGTAGAGAGCGCTTCATCCAACATTATCTAGGTTTGCTCTTTTCCGATCTTCTAGCGTCTGTTCTAACTTGGGCTTCTCGACATAACTATCTGGAGTAGCCTCAGTTGCTCCAGGGGCTCGAGTTACAACTTTCATGATCTAAATGGGGCCATCTGTAATTACATCACACATCTCATTATCACATGAAGATAAATATGCAAATGCTCTAAGTTTCCATGAATCATAGTTTGATTTAACCAGCTTAGGCATCTTGTTAAAAGCCATGATATGAGATTAAAATAAATAAAGCGACTAAGCTTAGAAAAATGGATCTAAATAAGAAGTTACGCTCGAAAACACTTAGGTTTCTAATTCAACCGTACCACTTGATGGACCCAAGTGGTATACGAAAGGGGGTTGAATAGACCTTGAAGTCTTTTTCGACTTCAAAAATTCTTATCACTTCTTAAAGATTTGAAGGCTTAGAGAGCTGAGCGCTAGGTCAGGTGCTACAGTAAAGATAACTTAGACTTAGTGATTTTAGCAGTTTACTAAAGTAGGGAAAAGCTTAGATTGCTTAATCAGGGTTAGCACAACGAAAATGATTTTAAAGCTTTAGCGTTCGTTTTGGTTAAATAGTCGCTTAACCGTTTTACTTGGCCTTTTCAGAATAAATGTTAGAATATGAAGTAAGATAATATGACAGTAAATAACACAAGAATTTATAAGGTTCACTGGGTGGTGTAATCCCAGCTACGTCTATCTTCTCATTGAACACTTGGAGGAATTCCACTAAATTGATTATCGAAGGATCACACAGAGGCTTCTACAAAATAGTGGAGGGGATGATGATCTTAGGCTCCTTGATCACACAAACTTCAACACCAATGAAGATCGTCACCAACAAGCTTCTCTCACTCAGAAATACTGCTTGTAGAAGCAACAACTTCTTCACACAGATAGATGGGGTTGAGGATTTGATCACGGGTTTGTTTGATTTTAGGAAGTTCAAACAACTTAGGATATCTCAATAATAGTGTATGGTTCATCTATAAAGATGTTTGAGATATCTACAACTGTCAAGAATGTACGTAAAAAGATTGGAAGAATTTTGGTTATGAAGTTTCAAAGCTTTTCTTGAGAAAATATTTCAGCAAAGTTTTGACCCTCTTGTGTATATACGTGTGTGTGTGGGGTTTGCTGAAGGGTACTATTTATAGGGTTTCTTGGGATTTGTCCGTTGGACACATGTGAGCGCATGTACCTCACGCAGCGCATTAAATAGTCCCATTCTGACATTCCTGAAATTCTGCTGGTTCCTATTGGACAGGAGCAGGTTTGAACTCTGAAATTCTGACAGTCTAAGCCAATAGGTAGCTTGCTCCGTATACTATCCGTCCTTATCGCATTTAATGCTCTTATCAAACATTTATTGCATTTGAATTTATTTCCCATTGGAAATAAATTCCCGTTAAATGATTGCATTTAAGTCCTTAGTGACTTCGGAATTTATTTCAGGTGAATCTGATCTTTGATCTCTTGAGTGCTTTGAGCGCTTGATTCATGCATCCTGAAATAGTCCATAGCGATTGGTAGTCGCTTAAGACAAAATCTTCATCTTCGCTTGACTTCAGACGCTGATCTTCAACATTCGTCTCTGATAGACTCACCTAGAATTCTATCAGCGACTAGGCACTTAATACTTAGACTAAAATCTACAAACATAAAAATTACAAGTCTAACAAAATATAAACTTTCAAACGCTTATACAATTGTTCTATGAAAACATAAACTTACATTCTTTTGGGGTCTAACATAAAATCCTATCTTGTCATCATTAAAACATCTAACATGAAATTTCTAACAAATGGAAATTTGTAAAGGAGGTTTTGGATGGGCTCAGATTCCCTCAACAGTTCAGTCAATGGATAATTGAGTGTGTAACTACAACATATTCAATTGTGCTAAATGGAGAGATACATGGCTTCTTTAAGGGGGAGAGGGGTTTGAGACAGGGGGATCCAATGACCCCCTGTTGTTTGTGCTTATAATGGAGTATCTTACATGGAGCTTAAAGAGGGCTGCTCAAAATACTCAGTTTAGATATCACCCTGGGTGTAAGGAGCTGAAATTAACTAACATTTGCTTTGTAGATGATCTAATGATATTCTGTAAAGCAAATGTGAGTTCAGTGAGTGTTGTGTGGGCAACGTTTCAAAAGTTTTCTAAGACAACAAGATTGTGGGGTAATCCAGAAAAATCAAGTACGTACATTAGAGGGGTGACTCAGGAGGTTAAGGATGAGCTGCATCGGATTATTAGATTTAGGGAGGGTGAATTCCCTATGAAGTATCTTGGTGTACCATTAAGTCCTACAAAATGGAATAATACAGATTGTTACATTTTAGTTGAAAAAATCACAAAAAAGTTGAAATGTTGGGCATCTAGGCATTTGTCTTACACTGGGAGAGTGCAACTTATAAATTCAGTCTTGTTGACCATGTATATCTATTGGGCCTCTGTTTTTATAATTCCTCAAGCTGTTATGAAACAAATTGAACAGAAAGCAAGAGATTTCCTGTGGGGCAAAGTGGAGCAAAGAAGGAGATTCATACCTATTAGCTGGGATCAGATTTGTAGAGAAAAGAAGCATGGTGGTTTGAATATTAAGTGTTGTAGGACTTGGAATAATGCAGCTATTGCTAAGAAAGTTTGGGCAATTGTACATAAGAAGGATTCTCTTTGGGTCAAGTCAATAGGAAGCATCTACCTGAAACAACATGATTTTTGAACATACCAACCCCCTTTAGACAGCAGCTGGGCATGGAAGAAGATAAATAATGTAAAGAAGAAAATCCAGATTGGTTTCAGTCAACACAATGGATTTACTATACCCTCAAGTATCTTTTCAATTCAGAAATGCTATACATGGCTGAGAGGTGATCATAGCTTGTTTAGAGATGTGAGAATTGCTTGGAATCCTTTAAATATTCCAAGATAATCCTTCACTGTCTGGATGGTCCTCCATAAAAAATAAATGACTAGAGATAGAGTCTCAAGGTTTGTACAAGGAATGGAGTGCCATTGTGTCCTGTGTGGAGCAGAAATACAATCAATTCAGCATCTGTTTTTTATATGTGAATGGAGCAGGAAACTTTTGCAGATGACCATGAGTTGGTTGAAGGTGAGGAATTGGCCCAATCAGTTTAACAGATGGGTTAACAGGCTAAAGTATGCTTTTAGGAGTTGGAAGTATAGGTAATCTATCATAAATGCAGGTGTAGTGAGTGTCATAAATAGAATATGGGAAGAAAGAAACAAGAGAATCTTTGAGCAAAAACAAAGGTCGCTTGAATCTGTGTTTGTACAGCTGAAAGGAGAAACTCAAATGAAGATAATAGGGAGTGTTACTAGCTTGAAAAAGAGAAGAGATCACTCATATACTGCTGCAATATTAGATTAACAGTGTTTTGTGTGAAGTGCTGAGTGTATAGATGTACTAGTGGATTTATTTTTTTGCTGAAATTGGTTAACACCAAGGGCTGACAGTGTAGTCACCTTTGGAAAGACTTTGTATGAAACATTGTGGTTGGTTTGGGTATTTTAATAATAATTAATTTACCTTAAAAAAAAAGTCAATTCGTAGTTCATTACTGGGGTTACTCTCTATTGCCAGTGTATTTTTATTGGGAGAGTATGGGCCCTATCTTGCCATCAGCCCAATAGGCTTATTTAATTATTAATATTATTAGGCTAGAGGAATAACCTTATTATGCTTAATGGGTTGCCAGCCCCTTATGGGCTTGGCCAATCCTTCCACCGCGAGTTTTGACCCGACTCGGGGATGAGGCAAATTACTAAAATATCCCTGGACATTTTTGGCCCACATTATATGGCCCCCACTCTCGGGTGTACTCCGAAGTTTAACCCCGGGAGTATGAAGGTCTCTATGCGTGGTGGTATACTGATAAGCTCGTATTTTACGCCTTTTCGGGCGCCTCTTTTCTTGGATTTGGCTCGTTTTCTAGTAAATTCTATCCCACATTATACCTTGATTTGTTTTATTTATGTGTATTAGGTGTAGAGCATCATTGGATCCAAAAGATGAAGAAAATGTCAAGAAAAAATCGACAAACCTGTGATGCCGCAGCATCACAGTGTAAAACGGCTGCGCGAGAGAAATTTTGATGCTGCAGCATCCCGACTTCGATGCCGCAGCATCCCGTCCGCGTACAGCAACCTATAAATAGGGTTTTAAGTCAGTTTTTGAAGGAGAACACACTTTTTACAACACAAGAATTGGGAGAAAACCCTAGGGAAGCAAGAGAAAAGCTTGAAGACTCCGAATTTGTCTACGAAAATGGAGAATTCAAGCAACAACGAGAAAATCAAGATTGTAATAGGGAGTTTTTCACTTTCTTTTGAGATTAGTTCATTGAACATGTCTTTTGAAGATTGTTATTTCTCTTTCTTTTTGATCATGAACTAAATTCGTTTGACTAAGGCCGTGTGAAGGCAAACTATGAATTATCGTTTATAAATTTATGTTTTTGATTATTGCTTGGCATGCTATGTGTTCAATTTGTTGTATTTAATGCTTATGAGTGCTTGATCACCACTTGTTTGATAAATTGCTTAGCTTAGATTCCGAGAGGATATAGGTTAAGGATGCTTGAGCAATTGAATATCACGTCTTAGAATTGACTAGGGATAGATTCGATTCATTCGTGTAGCCTTTCGGTAACGGGGAATCTCATAAATCTTGTTAATGCATGTTTATTAATTGAATTCTCATATAGGGATATAGGGAATCATTAATTAACATAGACGCACTATACCAAGAGATTGGGTAGTGTATAATTTTGGAGTTTTTGCCATAGCATGATAAGTAATAATTGAATAACACACTTCATAATCGATAAGGAGTAGTTTGGCCGGATCACGTGTCTTAGTTAACTCTCTTCCTCTGAATTTTCAATCTCTACGTGTTTTACATAATTAATTTTCTTTATTTTATTTAAACAATCACACCTTAAATATTTGATTTAACTTGGAATTAGGTAATACAGCAGTTTCAATACTTAAATGCGTTGTCCCTTGGGTACGATAATCCGGACTTAAATATCCACTATATTACTTGCACGATCTAGTGCACTTGCTAGGTTTTTGCGTGTCAAGTTTTTGGCGCCGTTGCCGGGGACAATTGTTTTATTTAATATTGAGATTCTTTTATCTATTCTAAGCTTAAATCATTTTTTTTTCATTTTTTTTATTTGATTCTCGATGAGATGAATGATTATAACTTTAATTGGTCACAACGAGGATGGAGTGCAGGAGCTTATGAGAGTCATATTCAAGATTTTTGTTTGTGGTGTGGAGGCATTCATCAGAGTGACTACTGCCAGGAAAGATGGAGAAATCATCAGGACTTGCCTTTGAGTTATTATGCAATGAGAGCTTCGCCGACATATCTGCAACAAGATAGGTCCCCCTTTCTATTGCAGGGAGAATTTGAACTCACTAACTTTCAGAACCAAGGGGATTATCAGCAACAATGTGATAGGAGCCCAAGTTTTGAAGAGTTGGTGATCCAATGGATGAAGTCGAACGATGAGCGGTCTCAAAATATCGAGGCATCTATCCAGGACGTCCAAGCACAACTGAACCAAATCTCCAACTTAGTTGCAGAGGGGTCGTCAAACACCACATATATTAGCACAGAGGAGAATGATGAGGCTCCAGAAGAAACATCACTAGAGGATTCAAAATTCAGCACAGAGTCTCCGAAATCCATCCCATCAGATGACCAAGAAAAGACATTAGAAATCTTCAAGAATCCAACACCACCTACCATCATATCTCTCGATTTCTTAAAAAAGTGCATCAATCACCAGAGAGATAGAGTGGAGAAGGTTGAAGTCAAGGTTTACAACTCTAGTGATCCATTCGATGCATATTTTGAGAACCCAAGTGATACTACGGTCGAGAATGAGAAAATCAGAGGATATATAAATCACTTGGATGTACCACCATTTGATTTGTCAAAACTAAGGCTAGGGGAGTATGGGATAGCCACATATGAGTTGCAATCATCCATTGAGGATTCTTTCTCACTTCCAAATAAACTTTCATCTTTACACTTCAATTATGTATTTTTGAAAGAGACCTTGTGCTCACTTCTAATTCTTTTAGGTTGTGTGATAGAGGTTGGAGGGGAGAAGCCTCTACGCAATTGGAAAAAGCACAAAAAGGCTCGTCCATACAAAGTTGGCATTGCTCCTTATGATCCACCATGAGCAGTGCAAAGGAGTCGAGCTAATGACTTTAAACAAGCGCTTCTTGGGAGGCAACCCAAGCTTTTTGTCTTTTTGCTTGCTTTTCATTTCTGTTAGTTTAGTTTTTTTTTTGTTGTGTCTGTTTTCTTTTTCTTTCGTTGTTGAGTCGGTTTTCTCCCTTGTTCCTTTTTATGGTTTCTCTATTTTTGTGTAGGTTGCAAATAAGTTTGGGGGTGGCCATGCATCACCTAGGATCTTTCAGATGCACTACACACAACTTCCGATTTCAAATTCTCCAATCAGGGCAGTATCTTTACTCTCTTCGCATTTTCTTGTTTAACATTGGGGACAATGTTAATTTTTAAGTTTGGGGGTGGGATACATGAAGTGCATATGCATGTTTTATATTTTTGTGCCCGATTTTTACAATTTGTACACATTTTTGCAAGTGAAACCCTTTTTAATAAAAAAATTTTATGAACAATTATTTGCTTTGCTTTGATAAAGCATGACGAATTTGTTGTTTCAATTTGTTCCTAGTCAAAACCCCTTAATTGTGATAAACATGTTGAGTTTGTGTCTTGATATTCGTGTTAGTCAATATTATGTGAATTTTAGAGAACTCTCGACATAGAACTTTTACGTTTGTTTCACTTTGATGAGTGTATTGATATTGCGTGACCATGACATGATTTAGGCCATCTTTGATTTGTCTTTAGCCTTACATTAGCTTGCACTATATTCATTGTCTCTAGACCTTTATTTGAGCCTTAATGATAAGAATGGGGTGTGCTAAGCACACCATAGACCACCATTCGACTTTCTTTCATGAACCACATCAACTACCCTTTAGCCTGGAAGAAAAACAAAGAATGAATTACCCGGTTATGAGAGCGTAGAACTTGATATTTTTTAGCTATGATTGGGTGTGCATCTTGTTGTCTCGTGCACATAAGAGCGGGAAAATTGAGTTGGTTTATTTTGAGAAGCGATGAAGGTTTTGAGGTATATTAGATGATTGAGAAGGATGTAAGAAGCACTTAAATAAAGTTGAGCCAAGAAATAGTCGGAAAAAAAAATTAAAAAAAATTCTCGACTAGGCTATATAAATGTGATGCTTCAATGATCATTGGTTAGGTGTTGTCACTCATACACAACCCAATATCGACAAGAAATAAGTTTGGGGGTTGTGAGTTAGAAAGAAAGAAAGAAAAAAAAAAAAGGAGGAAAAAGTGGTGAGAATTTGGAGTATGAAGTTTATTTAGTGAGTATAGCTTGAGGATATCGAGTTTTAGGCTCTCTAAACCTTAAGTCACTTTTATCCATAAATTCCCAACCTAGCCAACACCCGAGCCCTACATTACAAGCCGAAAAGACCTTTTGATCATGGTTATCGTGTATTGTGCATTCAAATAAGTTTTACAATTTCGAAGTCGATTTATGTCAATAAGTTTGATGTGTTTGCATAAGCTTGCCTAATTTGGATTCTTGACATAGAAAAGATATAAGAGTCATGACTTGGGGGTAATGATGAAGACGTTTGAGACATATGAATCTTGAATGTTTTTGATGAATGAGTAATTTTTCATAAATCTTATTTTAAGGGGTAGTATCTTGCGTTTTTGTGTTGAAATTGTCTAAACAATTCATTGAGCTTATGGGTGGATTCTATTTTCTTTGCTCGAGGACGATCAAACTCAAGTTTGGGGGTGTTGATAAGCTCGTATTTTACGCCTTTTTGGGCGCCTCTTTTCTTGGATTTGGCTCGTTTTCTAGTAAATTCTATCTCACATTATACCTTGATTTGTTTTATTTATGTGTATTAGGTGTAGAGCATCATTGGATCCAAAAGATGAAGAAAATGTCAAGAAAAAATCGACAAACCTGTGATGCCGCAACATCATAGTGTAAAACGGCTGCGCGAGAGAAATTTTGATGCTGCAGCATCCCGACTTCGATGCCGCAGCATCCCGTCCGCGTACAACAACCTATAAATAGGGTTTTAAGTCAGTTTTTGAAGGAGAACACACTTTTTACAACACAAGAATTGGGAGAAAACCCTAGGGAAGCAAGAGAAAAGCTTGAAGACTCCGAATTTGTCTACGAAAATGGAGAATTCAAGCAACAACGAGAAATCAAGATTGTAATAGGGAGTTTTTCACTTTCTTTTGAGATTAGTTCATTGAACATGTCTTTTGAAGATTGTTATTTCTCTTTCTTTTTGATCATGAACTAAATTCGTTTGACTAAGGCCGTGTGAAGGCAAACTATGAATTATCGTTTATAAATTTATGTTTTTGATTATTGCTTGGCATGCTATGTGTTCAATTTGTTGTATTTAATGCTTATGAGTGCTTGATCACCACTTGTTTGATAAATTGCTTAGCTTAGATTCCGAGAGGATATAGGTTAAGGATGCTTGAGCAATTGAATATCACGTCTTAGAATTGACTAGGGATAGATTCGATTCATTCGTGTAGCCTTTCGGTAATGGGGAATCTCATAAATCTTGTTAATGCATGTTTATTAATTGAATTCTCATATAGGGATATAGGGAATCGTTAATTAACATAGACGCACTATACCAAGAGATTGGGTAGTGTATCATTTTGGAGTTTTTGCCATAGCATGATAAGTAATAATTGAATAACACACTTCATAATCGATAAGGAGTAGTTTGGCCGGATCACGTGTCTTAGTTATCTCTCTTACCTCTGAATTTTCAATCTCTACGTGTTTTACATAATTAATTTTCTTTATTTTATTTAAACAATCACACCTTAAATATTTGATTTAACTTGGAATTAGGTAATACAGCAGTTTCAATACTTAAATACGTTGTCCCTTGGGTATGATAATCCGGACTTAAATATCCACTATATTACTTGCACGATCTAGTGCACTTGCTAGGTTTTTGCGTGTCATATACAATTCTATTTGGATTGGGATGGAGGTATTAAGCTTTCCCAACCTACCTTTCTATTAATAGGAGGTAGATGAGAAATTTCTTTCACTTTTCACCTCTTACTAGCTTTTTCAACTCTTGAGAACTCGTTTTGAAAAGAGAGAGAAATTCCCTAGGAAGCTCCTCTCACCTCATGGCTAGAAGTAACAAAGGTAAACATCTCTCTTCATCTCCCTTAAGTCCTCCATCTAGAATCTATTTCTTAAAAGTTTTTCTTTTTATCCGTCGCATGATTGAGCTTTGGAGCATGCCCATGGTGAATAGATCAAACAAATCAAGCCCTCCAGACCCTCGGGGCACTTGCCACCACCCGCCGACGAGAATGGCGACCAACGCCTCACGGCAGGCACGAGGCCCTTCGTGACTCGCGGCCTTGGTGTCTCGCAGTGAGCCACGAGGCTCCTGGGACTTCTTGGTAGTGTCGGAGGTCTTTTTTCGAGCCATTGCTCTCGTTTTTTGATTATCATGTACTGTGCACTTCATACTTTGCTTGAGTATCTAACCCTCATTTCCTGACAGATGTTGCAAGAACATTGTCGCTGACGTCCAGCGACAGGAGTTCAGATGGTGAGGACTTGGTGTCTCTAGGTGATGACTACCGTGAACGTGGTGAATGGAAAGGGGAGCCCCTTAAAGGAAGGTCAACTCGGGATCGCAAGACTGACATAACTAGTTGTTCCTCAACTATCACTGACAGCAAGTTGAAGAAGATTTCCAAGCAATTCCCATCAGATCTATGGGTGGTGAAACCCCGGCCAGACGACTATATTCTAAGCCTCCCAAAGGGTTATGCTACCCTATTCTTAGAGTATTTTCTCATGGGATTTTCTCTTTTGTGCGACACCTTGTTGGGAATGATACTGACCCACTACCAAGTGTGTATTAGCCAGCTGTCGGCCAAGAGCTTTGCCCAATTCGAGGGCTTCACTCGGCGCTTTATAGATTTTGGACTAACCGTGAGCCTTGAGGCCTTCCAGGCCTTGTTTAATGTTCAGCTGAGTTTGGGGGGTCCGTTCGTGCATTTCTACCGGATATCCCCCTACCAATTCCTAGAAGCAAAAACAAGCTCCAATGGCGATTGGAAGACCAAGTTCTTTTACTTCCCCATCCAGAGCTTGCCCATTCTCTCCCCCAAGTGGTGGTGCGATAAAGTTGCCCTCCAGAAATCACAAACACCCATGAGCAATTACGCTTGGACTTTCTGGAGGCGGGGTTGTTTAAGACTAGGTATGACATTCGGAAGGTATACTGGGGAGGTAATTTGCTTTCTCCAAAACTTGGTATTGTACTTGTTTTCTTTGATATTCATATGTTCGCGAGCGGTGGCAAGAATCTAACTCTCCAACTTACTTGTTGGGGTAACTTGTTTTAGGTTCGGGGCAGCCCCCGAAGGGCAAAGGCGCTGCCCCAGAGGTGCCTGCTCCCTCACCCCCCACCAATGAGCCAGTCTCTTTAGGCTTTGATTTTCTGATTGCAGGGATTACCGCTAGGGGTCCCCAGGGCCCTTCTGTGGGGCATTTTCAAAGGGTCCCAAAGGAAAGGCAACGATGGAGAAGGGAGGCCCGGCGAGGGCGCAGGGCTACTCTTCTGAACTTACATACATTCGAGCTCCTCCTTTTGCTGAAACGTAACCGACATGCTTCTCCTGCCAGCCATGGCACCCCTTGTTGGGGCAAAGAGCTATTCAGCTTTGGGGCGAACCGTGACCCCACCGTTCAGTCTTTCTGGGACACAAATGACGTGGTCACCCCCTGGAAGTTGGTGAGGCCAACTGTGACCTACTATGATTCTCGGCGTTTGCACATGCTGTCGGCTAATCATATAGATGAGGAAATTTCTGAGGGCGAGGGCCGGGTGAGTTCGATTGTGATATCGTATTTTTACTTTGTCATTTATAAGGGGCGACCCTCTTTTTTGAGTTTTCTTTTTCTTGTCGTTTCAGCTGATCCAGTTGACTCATCATCTCTGTCAGAGGTATGAGCTTTTTGAGAAGAAGCTGGAGGATTGTTCAAAGAAAAATGACAAACTTCTTTCCAAATGCCCTCTGGTGGAGGCTGCAGCCTAAGAGTGGGAAGCAAATTATAAGGCCACCATTAAAGACCTCGAAGAGGAGGTCTCGAGTGGTCGAAGCTTCCTAGGCTCCTCAGCCGGCAAACAAGTTTTGGCTAACGCTGAAGAAACAGCGGTGAAAGACGGTTCGTCAATGCTATCGCGTGCTTCGGGAAAGTGGTCGTTATCCCCCTGATGATTTCTTATGGGTTTATGAGGGGATAAAAAATGACAGTGATGAGGATGGTGCGCCCCCTTCCAGAAGCCTTGGCGGCGCGCCCCCTTCATGGTAGCTAGTTCTATGCGTAGTATAGCTGGTTTTATTTTTAGCTGGTCTTTTGGTCTTTAACTATTTGTAGTGTCCAAGACCTTGTAGTTTATGCAACTGACTTTTTTAAGTAGTTCTTTTTAAATTGTTTTGCTCTAACTATTCTTGTGATTCCTTGTGAGTTCTCAGACTCTTTTCTCCTATTTCCACTAGGGTTATGGCCTCATTTCCAAACACTAAGTTGAAAGGGGTCTCCCCGGTGCCAACTCTGGGAGTGGTCCGATAGGACCATAGTACCGCGGGAATTTGTCTGCCCAACTCCTTTTCACTCCTCCAAGCTCAGTCTTTAGGTGTTGCAGTATAGTGTGGTTCGTTACCTCCTTTTGACCATTAGCTTGTGGGTTGCTTACAGAAGTAAAGTGTTGCTTAATGTTAAGCTCCTGACACCTTTCCCTCAGCTTCATCCCTTGGAATTGTGTGTCGTTGTCTGATACTAATCTTCCATAAGAACTTCATGACTTCTTTCTCGGATATTTTGGCTAGCGGTTCAGCCTCCACCCATTTGGTGAAATAGTCGATGGCGACAAAACTTTCTTTGACCCGTGGCCAAGGAGAAAGGCCTTACTATATTGAGCCCCCACATATCAAAATGGCATGCGCTTTCTAGCGGTCGACTCTCAGAGCGCGGGAGATGAATTATGTTGGAGTGCTCTTGGCAGCTTCTGCATTTTTGCACTAACTCTTGAGCGTCTTTAAGCATCGTACCCCTGCCTTAGTGTCTTAGCTGCTAGCGCCTTACCCCCCAAGTGATTACCGCAACATCCCTTATGTATCTCGCGCAATACATAGTTGGCTCTGGCGGGGGTTAGACACTTCAAGTAGGGCTATGAGAAACCTCGCTTGTATAGTTCGCCATCTATCATCACAAATCTCACAGATCTCACTCTAACGCTCCGAGCTTGCTTGGGATCGTTGGGTTCTCTTGCTGTCATCAAATAGTCCACTATCTCATCCTTCCAGCCGGGTTCCTCTACCTGCCCGCATAGCACCTCTAGGCCTCCCTTTTCAACTTTTGATTTCTCAGAGGTGATGAAGGTTACCTTCCTATTTTTTATGGAGGCTATAGAGCTTGCCAGCTGGTCAGCAACTTCATTTTCAGACCTCGGGACTTGCCTTAGATCGAATTATTCAAAATGCTCCCTCATTTTTTGAACGAGAGCCAAGTACTGAACCATCCTTTCTTCTTTAGCTTCATACGCTCCATTCACTTGGTTGAGTACCAGTTGTGAATCTTTGTATGCTATTATCTTCCTTGCTCCTGCAGCTAGTGCTAGTTTGTCTCCAGCCAATAGTGTTTCATACTCAGCTTCATTGTTCGAGGCATCAAATTCGAACCTTATGGCGTATTCCAATTTGTCTCCCTGGAGACTCTCGACTATCACCCCCATTCCACTGCCTATGCTGGTGGAAGGCCCATTTACGAATAGTGTCCATGTGGGTAGAGAATAGCCAACTTCTTCCTTCAACATCTTGGCGACAAAGTCGGCTAACACTTGTGCTTTGATGGCTAGTCTTCTTCGATATTCTATGCCATGCTCGCTAAGTTCTACTACCCATTTGACCATTCATCCCGACACGTCTGGGCTCAACAATATCATCTTCAAGGAATGATTAGTGTGTACTACGACGGGATGCGATTGGAAGTAGGTTCATAGCTTTCTTGCAGCCACTACTAGAGCTAGGGCCAACTTCTCGATGAGAGGGTATCTTGGCTCGGCCGCTCGTAGTAGGCGACTGATATAGTAAATGGGCTTATGAACCCCATTGTCATCTCGGACTAGCACCGCGCTGACCGCCTCAATGGGTTTAGTGAGTAGTGGCGGGGAGATTAAATATTCTTTTAATTTTTCAAATGCCATCTGACACTGTGTATCCCACTCGAAGTCTTTCGCTTTCCTTATAGCCTTGAAAAATGGCAATCTCTTATCAGCTGACCGCGAATGAACCTATTGAGGGCAGCCACTCGCCCCATCTTCTCTTACACTTCCTTCTGGGATCTAGGGGGTGCCAACTCCAATATGGCCCTGATCTTTTCTGGATTAGCTTCTATTCCTCCCTTGCTTATCATGAACCCTAAGAACTTCCCTCCACATACTCCAAAGGTGCACTTGGCTGGGTTGAGCTTTAGCTTGTATTGCTTGAGTACTCCAAAGCATTCTTGTAGGTCTCGCACGTGGTCCGCTTCCCGTTTACTTTTGACTAGCATATCATCTATGTATGCCTCCATGTTCATTCCTAATTGTGCTTCGAACATCTTATTGACTAGCCTTTGATAGGTCGCCCCCGGCATTCTTCAGCCCGGAAGGCATGAAGTTGTAGCAGAATGTCCCCTGTACAGTAATAAAACTAGTCTTCTCCTGGTTGTCTGGTGCCAAAGGAATTTGATTATATCCTTGCCATGTGTCTAGGAAGGTCAACATCTCACATTCGGCGGTAGAATCTATCAAGTCATCTATTCGGGGGAGAGTATAGGAGTCCTTAGGGCATGCCTTGTTCAGATCCATAAAATCTATACACATCCTCCAATTGCCATTGGGCTTCATCACCAAAACTACATTGGCCAGCCACTCCAGGTAGTGCACAGGCCTTATATACCCGGCCGCTAGTAAATTTTCAACCTCTTCCTTAGCAGCCAAACTCCTTTCTCTCCCCATAGTCCTTTTGCGTTGCTTCACAGAACGGGCATCGGGATATGTGTTCAAGTGATGAGTCATGATCTGGGGGTCATTCCTCTCCATGTCAGCCATGTCCCAAGAAAACACATCGGTGTTGCCCTGTAAGAGTCGTGTTAGCTCCCTTTCAAGGGTGGGTCTCAGTGTAGCGTCGATCTTTGTGGCTTTCCCGAGATGGCTCGGTACTAACTCAATCATCTTTAGGCTCTTGACTGCCTCCCCCCGGGTGTTTCTGTCATCTTCCCAGGCCTTAGTTAATTTTCCTTCCGTCGTCCGACCATAGGACCTAGGTCCCTCCGCTTCTTTTTGAGTGCATTGAAGCAATATTCTCTCGCCAATCGCTTGTCCCCTGCGACCTCCCCCCTTCCGCTGGGAGTAGGGAACTTGAGTTTAAGGTAAAAGGTGGAGATAACAGCTCGAAAGAGGTCTAAGCTCGGCTTCCCTAGTATAGCACTATACTCAGAGGGGGCTTTAACTACCAAAAACTTCACCTCTCGGGTAATACGTTTAGAGAATGTGCCCAAGGACAACGGCAAGGTCACCTCCCCTTGAGCGTCTATTGTGTTGCCTTCAGTTGGGTTTTCACTGCTGGGACATTGGCCTCTCCAAGGGACAGCCTGTTGAAAGCGTCAGAAAAGATTATATCTGCGAAGCTTCCACTGTCAACTATGATTTTGCACATCCAAGAATTTGCGATAGTGGCAGAGATCACTAGAGCTTTATTCCAGGAGGGGATTCGACTTTCCAGATCTCGAGCTCCAAGCGAGATGCTTTATGTCTCAAATCCTTCCTGAATGGCGCACCCCTTGCTTCTGCCGGCATCCGACGATGGCAGCTCACATGAGATCTCATATGCCCTTATGGCGAGGGGTGGGATCTCGATCGGTGACACCTGAGGTGCCGGACGCCTATGTGGCCGAGCTACCTGCAGCATGTTGCCGCCAATTTTATTGTTACTACCCTTAATCTGCATACTCAGTGGTTGGAACGCTATTCCCACAGACGGCGCCAATCTGATGATGGTAAGAATCGTCAGAGTATGAATATCACGTGTTCAACCACGTGGGATGGAGGAACCGATCCAACTCACGACAGACTAGGTTGAAGGTTGGTTTTTATATAGACTGCACTTGGTTACTTCGAGCTGCCTACATACACAAACGATGTGGGATCAAGTCAATTCATAGTTCGTTACTGGGGTTACTCTCTATTGCCAGTGTATTTTTACTGGGAAAGTAGATAATGATCCACCTCCAGCTCCTTTGAGGTATTTATAAGGAGCTGGTTATGGGCTACGGCCCCTATCTTGCCATCAGCCCAATAGGCTTGATTTGATTATTATTATTATTATTATTATTATTATTATTATTATTATTATTATTATTATTATTATTATTATTATTATTATTATTATTATTATTATTAGACTAGAGGAATAACCTTATCATGCTTAATGGGTTGCCAGCCCCTTTTCGGCTTGGTCAATCCTTCCACCGCGGGTTTTGACCCATGGTGGGCGCCTCGACCCGACTCGGGGAGGGGCAAATTACTAAAATACCCCTGGACATTTTTGGCCCACATCAATCACATATATCCTCGTGATGGAAAAACTTGGTGCTTAAGAAATCATATTTATGATGAAAGAAGCTTGGAGTTTAAACTTTAGGAGTCAGTGAGTCGAGGATTCTATGGAGCTGAGACTCAAATTTTGGATCAACCTGATTCATGATCAACCATTAGTCTTGTAAAGTTTTCTTTGTGAAAAATTAACATTCTGATATGCACCAAAAATGTCTAGGGGCACAACGGTAATTAAGCTATCCCCGGTTTGGGTCGGGCCCATCTCCCGCATGCTGCGTCCGTATATAATATTATATATGAGCCCACCTGACTAGCGGCCCATTACAAATTAAGCTCATTCTGTCAAGGAGGCTATAATAATAAGAGTTGGGCTACTAAACATGAAATATAAGTTCTAATGGGCTGATACTAAGTTTTTAGCCTACGCCCATAGCCCTGTTGGGTTTCGCGAAAAATCAAATAAAGGCAGTGGAAGTTTTAAAAATTTAAACCTAAAGTGAATTCTCTGTTTGCATAGAAGAATCAATTAATCGAGAAAATGAATAATTACTTACCCATTGAAGCGAAGTGGTTGGAGACTCAATTCCTCCTTCAAAACTTCAAACTATGTTGACTTGATGATTTCAAGAACACATGCAATCTAATCTTCATTGTTTTGAATTCTTGATCCGAACAATGAACATACGTTGCCTTTGAATTATCGCACGGATTAATTAGACGAAAAATTCCACCCTTTCTCTATGGAGGCCGATGGCTAAAGTGTATAGAGAGAGGGATGAGTTTTTTCTTCTTTTCTTTCTAGGAGAGTTATGATTTCATATGTCTTGTTTAGGTCAAAGAGTCCTTTTATAATCACTTGACTTATTGACCAAGACAAACAAAAAGAGACCTCGTTGAGCATCCACCATCTATGCTAGGGATTTCCATTTAGTTTTAATTAATTATCTATTTAATTAATAATTTATTTTATCTAATAAATAAATTAATTAATTAAATAACCAAATTATTTAGATAAATTCATTCATTAATTTATTTCCGTAATAAATTAATTAATAATTAATCTTATCTTTGTAATTAATTATTTCATCCAATGAGTAATTAATTAATTATTTAATTTATCCAATAAATTGAATCTCCCAAAATAAAATAGAAAATCCTTTTCATTTTTCTTTATCAATCCTTTAGCGCGACTCTTTAGGTTCGTTTCATTTGGTAATGAGAAGAATCCACAGGAAGTGGGTAACACCTAGCCAATCACGTAGCCCACTTCGTAGCCCAAACAAAAAATGAATGATTGGATCATTCCACAACCTTCTAATCATAAATACCGTATAACTATAAACCTTTGTTCACATGCCCCAGTTAAGTGAGAGTCATGGTTATGTCAAACTTACTAGACCTGACCATATGTATTAATTATAATAATACAAGATCAATGATATCAATTTAATGCCTCGCACAATCGTCTCTTTTGCTTTGGCTAAAGACTTTGATCTCTATTTATCTATAATCACATAGGGTACTTTCTCATTCACTTATGAGGGAACAAATCCCATATTAGATATCAGTTAAGACCACTTTCCCATCAAGCCGCATTTCACCAACGGGTGAATTGGGTCTAACTACTCTAATGAATGACTTGACGTCACAAATGCATCTTCAGCCTGATACTTCAGGTCAAAGGTTCACTTTTACCTATTACGCATAATCATGTGACAGAACCAATACGGGTCATGTTCGAGCATATCAGTTCCACTGATGTGCCTACAGTCTTAAGCTCCCACCATCACATGGTGTTTGACTGACACTCCCATGTCAGAGATTGTACAAGTGTTCTAAGTCTTCATTTGTTCATTAAAGACTCCCTATTACTTGTGAATGAGTTTAAGTAATCAAGATCAATCTCTCTAGTGCCAATCTTTCATCCTATGGGAAGTAGAGGGATTGCACTGAAAACATGGACAAAACGTTTTACAATACTTATAGATGCAGATAAGATTTAAGTCAAAACTAAATAATGCCTTTTATTATAAATAATAAATATGTTTATTAAAGAAAGATACCCTATCATTCTATCCTCTATGGCGTCTGAGGGCATAATCCTAACAATCTTCCACTTGCATTCTTATACCTATCCTTTCCAGGTGTCGGTCCACAACAGCCTGAGGTAGTAGTTTGGTGAACGGGTCAGCTACATTGTCAGCTGAGGATATTTTCTGCACTGCTATCTCTCTTCTGCCAACGATCTGCTTGATGATGTGAAATATTCCCTCAACGTGTTTAGACTTGTTATGAGACCTTGGTTCTTTGGCTTGCGCTATTACTCCACTGTTATAACAATAAAGTGGCAACGATTGTGCACTAGGAACCACTTCAAGTTCTCCGAGAAACTTTCTCATCCAAACAGCTTCTTTGGTTGCCTCTGAGGCTACCACATATTCTGCTTCAGTGGTGTAATCAGCGGTTGTGCTTTGCTTAGAACTTTTCCAAGATACCACCCCACTATTAAGCGTGAAAACAAACCCTGAAGTTGATTTTCGGTCATCAACAACAGACTTAAAGTCTTAATTAGTGTAACCTTCCATCTTCAGATCTCCACCTTCATAGATGAGAATCATATCCATAGTTCTTTTGAGATACTTTAGGATATTCTTTGTTACGAATTTCATGTTAAATGATTTTGATGATGACAAGATAGGTTTTATGTTAGACCCCAAAGATATGTAAGTTTATCTTTATTAGAATATGTATAAGCATTCAAAGTTATCGAGTTGTAATTTATTAAGGCTTTTTATCTTTATAGTTTTAGCTAGTATCTAGCGCTTGAGCTATGATAGAATTCTACGTGAGTCTATCAAAGTGAAATCGAAGATCAGCATCTGAAGACTTTGAAGATAAAGGATTTGTTAAGTGACTGTCAAGCGCCTAAGAATCATTCAAGGTGATCATGCCACAAGCCCCTGTCGTCACCTGAATTAAATCCGAAGTCAATAAGCTCTTAAATGCAACTTTCAATGGACATTTAATTCCAATGGCAATTAAATTCAAATGCATTAAATGATTGATAAGAGCATTAAATGTGATAAGGACTATTGACATACGGATAAGCCTTCCCATTGGCTGTCATCAGAGATGTTAGAAAATGACTAAGTCACGCACCTCGTGTTTAACACGCTCTGTTTTGTGTCCAACAGATAAATCCCGAGAAAAGTCTATAAATAGAAACTTACAGCTCAACCCTAAATACCGAGAATTATTATTAAAAACTTGATATACACTTACGCTGTTGAAATCTATATTCATCCCTAAAAGCTCAAAACATCCATAACCTAAATTTCTTTGAGCTTAAACATCTCTACAGTCGAACCAATATCTCTTTCCTCTTCATAGAAGAACCATCTTTTCTAAAGAGATATTACAAAAGTGTTTCAAATTTTCAAATCAAACAATCCTTCATAAAACCCATCAACCTCTTCAATCCGTGTGACGAAGTCGTTGAAAACAAAGCAATATTTTGAGTGAGAGAAGGTTGTCAGAAGCAAATCTTAGCCGAGTTGAAATCTTTGTGATCAGGGAACTCGAGATCTAGTCTTCACCATTTGCTATTGTGTTGAAGCTGTCTTTGTGAAGCTTCCTGATTCATTTTAATGAATTCCTCCTGTGTGGAAAGGAGTAGAAGGACATAGCTGGGATTACACAAACCCAGTGAACTTTACAATTCTCGTGTCTTATTTACTTACTGTTTTATTGCTTTATTGCTTACTATCTTCATATATTGTCATAGAGCATACTTTACTAAATCTCTAAAAGTGACTAAATATTTTCTAAGAGCCTAGTTATTCACTCTTAAGAGACTTATACAAATCTTCCGCTGTGTTAACCCTGATATAAGTGCTGAGCACCTGATCCATATTGATTAAACACTCAAAACTAGTGTCTTAAAATTTGAAAAGAATTCCGGGGTCTATTCAACTCCCCCCCCCCCCCATTCCCCTTCTAGACCCTTTTATATGCCACTTGGGACCAACAAGTGGTATCAGAGCAGTTGAAGTTGAAATTTTTAAATTTCCAAGCATAATTGCTTGTTTAGATCTTTTTAAATTTTAGTTGCTTTAAAATTTTCTTTCATGGCATTCGCTAAAGTACAAGGTCAAAGCATTTAGTTATCTTTGTTCTTGTGATGATGAAATGTGTGACATCATTTCAGATGGGCTGATTCAAATATTCAAGGTCATTGCTAGAGCGCCTGGAGCTACAGAAGAGACTTCTGTCGGCTATGTTGAAAAACCAAAGCATGAGTGGTCTATAGATGAGCGTCGGAGAGCAAATCTGGATAATGTCGGACGAAACTCTCTATATACAGCCATTAGTGATAATGATAACTTATTCAACAAGGTCAAGTCATGCTCTACGACTATGAAAATTTGGGATAAGTTGGCTACAATATGTGGTGGTTTAGTGTAAATCAAAGAAAATATGCTTTCGATTGCCAAGGAAAGGTTTAATGGTTTTAAAATGTTGCCTAATGAGACGCTAGAGCAATTGGACATAAGATTTACTGCTCTTGTTACGGAGTTAACATCTTTAGGTATGGATTTACAAAATCGAGAAATGGTGGTTAAGATTTTCAAAATTCCTGGTAGATTTTTTATGAGAACAACGGCTATGAGAGAATCAAACATGTGGGATCTTCTAACTCAAGAATATGTTTTTGGAACTTAAAGCGTTCGAGTTTGAGTGAAATTCAGCGAGTGATGTAGAAAGCAGTCCATTGATAGAGTCTGCAACGCTAAGCATCAATCAAGGCTAAATCGGGTAATAAGCGAAAAGGTTTAGAAAGTTTCTAAGATATGAAAAGAAAGGAAAGAGTCTTAAGCATCAAGGACAAATTTCCTATCAAGCGCCTCCTCCAGCATAACAACAGTTTCAAGCGCCTCATTATTCTGCCCCTTCTCCCTCAGCACCAAATCAATATCAAGCGTCTTCTCCGCAAAATCTCTCAGCACCAGTGGTCTCAAAACCACAAACTGCAAGGTTAACAAATGAACAAAAGATGAAAACTGATCTTTGTTATAATTGCAGGAAACCAAGGCACTACCACTTAAATTGCCCTTCCAAACGTATCCAAGCCCTCGAGACAGGATTACGTGGATAGAAACCAATTCAAAAACAACCTTCGTCAACAAGGTTTCCTAGCGGAATTAGAACCAGCTTCCGCACCTGAAGATTTGGAGTCCTAAAAAAAGAGTAGTGATGATGATGAGCAAGTGGATGATTCAGCGCTAATCTGTCTCATGGCCAGATATGATGAAGCGCTCATCATATCTATTATGAAGAATTACTTGACAAAGTAAAAGAATATGATAAAGATTGTCAAGATGCCACCAAATTATATCAAAATCACTTTGATATCATATCAGCGCTCAAAGGTGTTAACGTGACGCTCAAGGGAGAGTTGCAAGTTCAACAACAATGCATTTAGAAGAACCAATCACTTAAAAGTGAGATAATTCAATTGAAAAGTGATCTTGATATAATAGTCAAGAGAGAAGCGGAACTGATTGCTAGACTTGCTAAATCAGAGCAGCTCGTCTCATCATTGTCTAAAGCGTGAAGAAAGCCAGACAATGTGACTGAAGTAACAAGATTATTTAGTGAAAAGACCGGTTTAGGAAGTAATAAATTCGGTAAACAATCAAATAAATTCAATGTCACGGTAAACAACAAAGGAAATGGTGTGTTCTTTGTTGAGAAAGGTTCAAAGAGTCAAAACCTATTGAACCAAAAGACAATGGTATGAGGCCAAATGAGAAAGCCAACGCTGACTCAAACAAGAGAAAGGCAAAAGTAAATGATTCAAAAGAAAGGTTTATCCTAACGCTTAAAAAGCTAAGGAAAAACCTCACCACTATGAATTAAACGCTAAACGTCAACCACCCAAAGTGCACCTTAAGCCAGTGCCAAGGAAATACCAACGTCAATATCCACAATGATCAAGGTCATATTATCAATACTATGATGATTATGATTATGATTGGGATTATGATTACTATTATAATCCAGGATATTGCTATGCACCCAAAAAGCACACACAACACAAGGTGAAACCCAAAAAGGCTAATCCTCCCGCAATGAAGACTAAGCAAATATGGGTTCGTAAAGTTCTAATTCAGACTAACGCTACTAATGTTAAAGGACCCAAGTCATAATGGGTACCTAAAAAGAAATAAAACTTCCCTTTTGAATGCAGGTACCTAGAGCTAGAGACGATACATCTGATTGGTACATCGATAGTGGGTCGCCAAGGCACATGACGGGCTCCAAGGATCTCTTGATCAACTATCGAGCTACCAATTGTATTTGGTGACAACTCCAAAGGTAAAACCAAAGGTATATGTACTATGCATAGGGGGGACATCATGATAAGTGATGTATATTATGTTGAGGGTCTTAAGCATAATCTTTTAAGCATAAGTCAATTTTGTGATAAAGGCTTTAAAGTCAATTTTTCAAGTGACTATTGCTATATTAATGATGCTAAGACGGGATCTACTAAATTGAAAGGAAAAAGAACAAATAATATTTATTTGGTAGATTGGGCTCAACAATAGACAACCACCCTACATGCTTTGTAGCTAAAAATGAATCTAAAACGGATTCGTTATGGCATAGAAAAATGAATCACCTCAACTTTAAAACAATCTCTCAACTTATATCGTTAAATCTTATAGAGGGATTACCTAAAGGACCATTTCATAAGGATCGCCTTTGTGGCGCTTGTCAAATGGGCAAACAAGTTAAATCATCTTTCAAAAAAAAGCATTGTCTATCTACCTCTAGAATACTTGAACTACTTCACATAGATCTATTTGGACCTGTTCAAACAATCAGTGGAGCGGTAAAAAGTATGCTTTGGTGATAGTAGATGATTTTTCTCAATTTAATTGGGTGGAATTTCTTCCATCCAAAGATGAAACATGTGACAAGCTCACAGCGCTTATTCGGCAACTTCAAACATTGAAAAATCTTACGGTTGCAAGAAGAAGGAGTGATCACGGTACGGGGTATTCTAACAAGGTTGTCGAGAAATTTTGTGTAGAGAATGGAATACATCATGAGTATTCAACTCCTAGAACTCCTCAACAGAACGGTGTTGCTGAGCGCCGGAAGAGAACGCTCAAGGAAGCTGCTAGGACGATGCTAGCAGAGTCCAAGCTTGCTCCTAGGTTTTGGGCTGAGGCAATCAACACTACATGTTACACTAAAAATCATTGCATGATTAACAAACAGCATGGGAAAAATTCATATGAACTATGGAAGGGACGTAAGCCAAATGTTTCATATTTTTACGTCTTTGGTTCAAAATGCTTTATTCATAATAATGGATCCCAAAGCCTAAAGACATTTGATCCTAAAGCGGATGAGGGAATCTTTCTAGGCTATGCCAAAGATGAAAATGATTTTCGCATCCTCAATAAGATCAAATCGAAGGTTGAAGAATCAATTCATGTTGTTTTTGATGATGCTAACTGTTAGGAAATTTCATGTTAGATGTTTTGATGATGACAAGATAGGATTTTATGTTAGAGCCCAAATACAATGTAAGTTTCTGTTTTGATAGATCTTTGTATAAGCGTTTGAAAGTATGTAATTTTTTTATTAGGCTTGTAATTTTTGTCTTTATAGATTTTAGACTAAGTATTAGATACCGAATCGCTAATAGAATTCTAGGTGAGTCTATTAGAGAAGAAGTTGAAGATCAGCGTCTAAAGTCAACTGAAGATGAAGATTTGTTCTTAGCGCCCGTCAAACACTAAAGGACTATTTCAGGATTTATGGATCAAGCGCTCAAATCATTCTAGCGATCAGTTTCAGATTCACCTGAATTAAATCCTCAAGTCATGAACGACTTAAATGCAATCATTCAACGGACATTTATTTCCAACGGGAAATAAATTCAAATGCATAAAATGCCTGATAAGAGCATTAAATGTGATAAGCCACTGTGACTTGTGGACAAGCCACCTTTTTTAAGACACTCTCCTACATGTGTCCAATGGACAGATCCCAAGAATTGCCTATAAATACCTTACCTTCAGCAAGCCCCAAAAAAAGGGTACATAATATTACAAGAGAAATTTACGTACCTGCACAAGAAAAAGCTTAGAAACTCCATAGCTAAAAGTCCTTCAAGCTTTTCATCTACATTCCAAACAGTTACAAATATCTCAAACCTCTTCCAAAGAAGAAACCTAAATTCTTATTGAGATATTCCAAGTTGTTTGATCTTCCCAAAAATAAACAAAACCTTGTGATAAACCTTCAACCTTTCATCTGAGTGAGAAAGTAAGTTGAAACCCCTTACAGGCAGTATTTCTGAGTGAGAGAAGCTTGCAGAAGACGATCTTCATTGGTGCTGAAATCTGTGTGATCAAAGAGCCCGAGATTTTTTTCATCCTTTACTATCTTGTAGAAGATTCTGTGTGATTCTTCGATAATCATCCTAGTAAATTCCTCCAAGTGAAAAAGGAGAAGAAGGACGTAACTGGGATTACATCACCTAGTGAACCTTATATATCTTGTGTCATTTATATTTTGTTGTCTTATTTTCATATTACATCATTCATTCTGAAAAAGACAAGTAAAATTGTAAAGCGATTAATTAACCAATCGAACGCTAAAAATCATTTTTGCTGTGCTAACCCTGATTAAGTGATCTAAGCATTACCCTACTTTGGTAAATTGCTAAATCCACTAAGTCTAAGTTATCTTTATTGAAGCGCCTGACCCAAGCGGTCAGTTTCTAAGCGTTCAAATCTTTAAAAGTGATACGAATTTTTGAAGTCGAAAAAGACTTCAGGGTTTATTCAACCCCCCCCCCTTCTAGACCCTTTCGTATGCCACTTGGGACCACCAAGTGGTATTAGAGCGGTTGAATTAGAAACCTAAGCATTTCCGAGCGTAACTGCCTGTTCAGATCCATTGTTTTGTACTTAGTCGCTTTAAATTTTCTCTTTAAAACATCTCATTATGGCTTTTAACAAAATGCCTAAGTTGGTAGAATCAAACTATGATTCTTGAAAACTTAGAGCATTCGCTTATTTATGCTCTTGCGATAATGAAATGTGTGATGTGATTACAGATGGCCCCATTCAGATTATGAAAGTTGTAACTCGAGCCCCTGGAGCAACCGAGGCAACTCCAGATGGTTATGTCAAGAAACCTAAGTTAGAATGGACGCCTGATGATCGAAAAAGGGCAAATCTAGATAATGTTGGACGAAGTGCACTTTACTCAGCGTTAGGAGACAATGATGCATTGTTCAACAAGATCAAGCAATGTAAGACTTCCAAAGAAATATGGGATAAGTTAGCTATAGTGTGTGAAGGATCGGCACAAATGAAGGAGAATAAGCTCTCCATAGACATGCAAAGATTCGAGCATTTCAAGATGCAGGCCAATGAGACTCTAGAACAATTGGATGCAAGGTTTACTTTGCTCATTACAGAGTTAGTGTCATTAGACAAGGAATTGACCAACAAGGAAATGGTCAACAAGATTTTCAGAAGTCTTCCAAGCAAGTATTTAATTAAGACTGTTGCTATGAGAGAATCACAGACATTGGAGACTCTTACTCCAGAACATGTTTTTTCAGAGTTAAATGCATTTGAGTTCGAATTGGGTGAAGTCAGCGACACATCGAATTCAGCGACTGAATCAGGAGCTTTAATCGCTACTACCAAAAGTAAGGGTAAAGCGGTTAGTGAGGTTGAATCAACGGAATCAAATGAAGAAATGGCCTTATTGGTCAAGAAATTCAAGAAATTTCTAAGATGTGAAAAGAGAAATCCTATTGGACAAACTTCATTTCAAACTCCTCCCCCTGCTCCAGCGCCTCAGTATCAAGCGCCAGTGTACTCTGCACCTCAACCAGTAGCGCCAGTCCCATACCAAGCGCCTCCATCCCCTACTCAAAATCTCTCAGCACCAGTAGTGTCAAAGCGATTATCCACTGAACAGAAAATGAAAACTAATTTGTGTTATAATTGCAGGAAACCAGAGCATTACCAGGTAAATTGCCCTTATCCAAATGTCGAAGCCCACAAGGCAAGACTATGCGGATAGAAACCAATTCAGGAGCAACCTTCGCCAACAAGGTTTGCTAGCGGAATCTGAACCATTCTCCACACCTGAAGAGGATTTGGAATCATCAGATGAAAGCAGTGATGATGAGCCTACAAGCGACTCAGCATTGATTTGTCTCATGGCAAGAGATGATGAAGCGTCTGACGAATTGCTACCAGAGGTAACCAATGAATTATCTCATCCTCTTTCTTATGATGAATTACTTGACAAAGTTAATGAATATTATAAAGATTGTCAAGAGGCCGCCAAAATATATCAAAATGATCTCGCTATTATTTCATCACTCACAAGAGATAAAGTAATGCTCAAAGCAGAGTTGAAAGTTCAGCAACAATGCATTGAGATGAACCAATCATTTGAGAGTGAGATTATTCAATTAAAAAGCAATCTTGATATAATAGTCAAGAGAGAAGCTGATCTGATCGCTAGACTTGCCAAATCAGAGCAGCTCGTCTCATCATTATCAAAAGCTTCTAGAAAGTTGGATAATGTGACTGAGGTAACTAGATTATTTGATGAAAAGACCGGTTTAGGATGCAATAAATTCGGTAAACAACCTAATAAATCTAATGTTACAGCGAACAACAAAGGAAAGGGTGTTTTCTTTGTTGAGAAAGGTTCATAAAGTCAAACGCTGAATGAACCAAGCAACAATGGTACGAGGCCAAATGAGAAAGCCAAAGCTGACTCAGGCAAGGGAAAGACAAAGGCAAATTATTCACAAAGAAAGGTTCATCCAAACGCTCAAAAGGCTAAGGATAAACCTAACCACTGTGAATCAAGCGCTAAGAGTCCAGCACCAAAAGTGCAACCCAAGCCAGCGTCAATATCCAAAACAGTCAAGATCATATTATCGATACTATGATGATTATGATTATGACTACTATTATAATCAAGGATATTATTACATACCCAAAAAGCACACACAACACGATGTGAAACCCAAGAAGGCCAGTATTCCTACAATGAAGACTAGGTAAATATGGGTTCCTAAAGTTCTAATTCAAACCAAAGTTACTAACAAAGAAGGACCCAAGGCAACTTGGGTACCTAAGAAGAATTAGAATTATCCTTTAAATGCAGGTACCTAGAGCCAACACCGATACTTCAGTTTGGTACATTGATAGTGGATCGTCAAGACACATGACGGGTTCCAAAGATCTTCTAGTCAACTATCAAGCTACCAACGGTCCTCAAGTGATAGGGGGAACATCATGATTAGTGATGTATATTATGTTGAGGGTCTTAAGCATAATTTGTTAAGCATTAGTCAATTTGTGATAAAGGCTTTGAAGTAAAATTCTCAAGCGACTTCTGCTATGTTAACGACGCCAAGACTAAGTCTACTAAATTAAGAGGAAAAAGAACAAACAATGTGTATTTAGTAGATTGGGATTCTACATTTGATAACAACCCCACATGCTTTGTTGCTAAAAGTCAAAATGAATTGGGTTGGTTATGGCATAGAAAAATGAATCACCTCAACTTTAAGGCAATCTCTCAGTTAATATCACTAAATCTAGTGGAGGGATTACCTAAGGATTCCTTTCAGAAAAATCGCTTATGTGATGCATGTCAAATGGGTAAACAAGTTAAATCATCTTTTAAAAAGAAACCATGCCTATCTACCTCTAGAGTTCTTGAACTATTGCATCTAGATTTGTTTGGCCCCATTCAAATCATGTGTTACTGGTAAAAAGTACTCGCTAGTAATAGTTGATGATTTCTCTCGCTATACTTGGGTAGAATTCCTAGCGACCAAAGATGAAACTAGTGTCAAGCTCACATCGCTAATTCGTCAATTACAAACTTATAAAGATTTAAAGGTGACAAGAATTAGAAGCGATAGAGGAACTGGATTTACTAACCAATTTGTTGAGAAGTTTTGTATAGACTTTGGAATACTTCATGAGTATTCTGCTCCTAGAACACCTCAACAGAATGGAGCTGCCGAGCGACGGAACAGAACGCTTAAAGAAGCCGCTAGGACGATGGAGTCCAAGCTGCCTCAAAGGTTTTGGGCCGAAGCCATCAATACCGCTTGCTACACTCAGAACCGGTGTATGATCAACAAGCAACATGAGAAGACTCCATATGAGTTGTGGAAGGGACGTAAGCCTAACGTTTCATATTTTTATGTATTTGGTTCAAAATGTTTTATTCATAACAATGGATCCCACAGCCTAAAGACTTTTGATCCTAAAGCGGATGAGGCAATCTTTCTAGGCTATGCCAAGAATGGAAAGAGTTTTCGCATGCAAAATAAGATCAAATCAAAGGTTGAAGAATCCATTCATGTTGTATTTGATGATGCTAACCAAGAACCGAGTAAGGTTAATCCTGATGATGTAGGAATTGAAGATTTTGCCCATCAAGCGTCACAAATTAATCTTGGTGATAATAGTGATGATGAGGATGATGAGATCTTTGTGCCTTTTCCTAAAGTTACTCGTGAGGTTACAAATAATGATAGAGTCAGAATCGCTGTTGATCATGAAGAGAATGATCATCAAGAGCAAATTGGAACTGTGAATGATGCAGCGACTGTGCAAGAGAGAAATATGGATCAAGCGATTGATAACCAAGAGTCTCTCAAGCCATTTCAACCAGACAGTAAATGGCTTAGAGACCATCCACCAGAGCTAGTAATCGGAAATATGGAAGCACCTGTTAGAACTAGGTCAGCTACAACTAATGAGGCCATGTTCGCAAGCTTCCTATCTCAAATGGAACCAAAGAAAGTGGATGAAGCGCTCAGTGATTCAAGTTGAGTAGAAGCAATGCAAAAAGAGCTTAACCAATTTGAGAGAAGTAAGGTTTGGACGCTAGTACCAAGACCAACTCACCAAGGAGTTATTGGGACTAGATGGGTTTTTAGGAACAAAATGGACGAAGATGGCGTTGTTACAAGAAACAAAGCTAGATTAGTCGCTCAAGGTTATTGTCAAGAAGAGGGTATTGATTTTGATGAGACGTATGCCCCAGTAGCCCGTTTTGAAGCAATTAGGATGTTCCTAGCGTTTGCCGCATTCAAAAAATTCACAGTGTACCAAATGGACGTGAAGAGTGCATTCTTGAATGGTAAACTCCAAGAAGAAGTCTATGTGGAGCAACCTCCAGGATTCATCAACAACCATGGCAAAAGTATGGTCTACAAATTGGATAAGGCACTCTATGGCCTCAAAGAAGCACCAAGAGCATGGTATGACACTCTCTCTATCTTCCTTATAGGTAAAGGCTTTTCAAAAGGCAGCGTTGATACAACGTTATTTAAAATTACCCATAATGAAGATATTCTCTTAGTCCAAATTTATGTTGATGATATTATATTTGGTTCTACAAATAAGCGATTGTGTGAGAAATTTTCGAAAATGATGCAAGAACAATTTGAGATGAGCATGATGGGTGAATTAACTTTCTTCTTAGGATTACAAGTTAAACAACTGCCTAATGGAATATTTATAAACCAAGCTAAATATACAAGAGATATGATTAAGAAATTTGGTATGGAAAATGCATCATCTTCAAAAATTCCAATGAGCCAAACGCTTAAGTTAGATAAAGATGAAAGTGGGAAGAAAATTGATATCACTAACTATAGAGGTATCATTGGATCACTTCTTTATCTTACCGCTAGTAGACCTGATATTATGTTTTCGGTATGCATGTGTGCACGATTTCAATCTGATCCTAGAGAATCACACTTAAATGCTACCAAGCGAATCCTTAAATACCTAAAAGGCACACAAAATGTGGGCTTATGGTATCCACGGGACTCTCCTTTTGAACTAATTGGTTATTCAGGCGCAGATTTTGCAGGATGCAAAATAGATAGAAAAAGTACTAGTGGTACATGTCAATTTCTAGGTGATAGACTAGTTTCGTGGCATAGTAAGAAACAACAATCCATAGCGACTTCTACCGCTGAGGCAGGATATGTAGCCGCTGGGAGCTGTTGTGCACAAATCCTTTGGATGAGGCAACAACTTAGAGATTATGGAACAATCCTAGGTCCTACCCCAATCCATTGTGATAACCAAAGCGCTTTAGCTATGACCCAAAATTCTGTCCTTCATTCTAGAATCAAACACATTGACATTAGATACCATTTCTTGCGTGACCATGTTCAAAAGAAAGATATCTCCATGCACTTCATTGGAACTGACAAACAATTGGCAGATATCTTCACCAAAGCGCTCAACGAACAATGTTTTCTCACTTTGAGAAGTGAATTAGGTGATTGATTTAAATGCATAATTCATAAAAGCATCATATCTTAATAGGCATAAAATTTAGGGGGAATCCACCTTATGTTTATGTCTAAAGCGTTTATCAAAAATCTGAAATAAGTCATCAATTTTAGGGGGAACTTTAAAATTGTACTTGTAACAATTCAAAAGCGTCTGTGATAAAAAATTGACTCAAAAAAATATGCATTGACCACTAGCGCTTATCATCTTTTATGCATGACAGAATCAATAAGTAAAACTGTCTTTTATAAATCCAAGCGATTGATCTTATCCTTAACAGATTAAAAAAAAATTATATAAAAAGACTTCAGTGTTGAAAAGATTCCCACTTTAACGCTAAGTAATTCTCTTTCAAAAGATCATGCATAGATTTCATCGCTAAAAGTAACGTGTGGATAAGTCCAAAAGATTAGATTTGATAACTACCCACACGTGCCTATCAAATCAAACTGACGGTTATGATTCCTATCTAAACCTAGGCGGTTCAGTGACTGCATAAGTCTGAGTACGTGTCAGTGTACTATTAGGCGCGTGTATTTCACGCTGAAAATTTCAAAAATTTTCAAACGTCTTTCAATTAAATGGGTAACTGCGGATCCCAAAAAACTCTCTATTTTGTAACAGTTAACCTATTTTACCGCACCTTTTTGATATCCGTACTTATGCATAAACAGCTCAGATTAATTCAATGATGTCACACGTGGCAGTCATCTAAGCAACTGAGGAGTTATTTTTGCCTATATATATATTCTTCAAGGTTTTTACAGTTAGACTTTCTCACTTCCAAACACTCTCTCTGCTGTAAAATCTTCATCTCTTTCAAGGCAAAAACTTCTCTCATTCCTTCAAAAGCTTCAAACTTTCAGCAATGGCACCCAAAGCTTCAAAATCTTCCAAATCATCCAAGTCTGCTACCGGAAAAACTTCCCGCTCTAAAAAACCAATCACGGTTAACGCCGAATTTCTTGTTAACTGGGACTACCTGTTTGATAACCAGAACTTCCCTCTAAGAACGGTTCTTCCACTCGTTCAAGAATCTGGTGTGAGAGATATGATTACCACTATTTTTAACTACTTTGGAGAAGAATTTCTCTATTTTTTCAACAATGCTAAAATTTCTGACGACGAAAACTCCATTTCCTACGTCTTCCCTTTTGCTCGTGAGACCTTTGTTCTCACTCCTTCACTGATATCTTCCCTATTGACCTTACCCAATGATGGTGGTGAAGTAGAACATGTTACTATCGGTGATGCGACTAAAGTCTGGGAGTTGATCAAGAAAGAAGAAGTCGAAGCTGCTTATGAGTGAAACTTCAAGAAGAACGACATGAAGGGCGAATATGTCATTCTCGCAGATATTTTCGCCAAGATGATCGAATGTAGAAAAGAAACATTCGATAAAGTTACAAATATTCAGTACAAAATGATGGTAGCCATTCTGACCAAATTAAAGATTAATTGGTCTCTCTATGTTTTTAATCGCTTTAAGGCAGCGATGGCCAAGTCAGCTAATCCCAAGCCTTATGGGATTGTGTTAAGTAGAATTCTCAGCACTTGCGGTTTTACAAATTCCGCTGGAAAGAAGATCCTAGCGTTAAAATTCTATGGTAAGAAGATGATTAGCGGGATGCTCAAACCTCGAAAACATGGTGGTGCAGCGGTTCCCAAAGAAGAGCGTGAGCAACTTCAAGCCGAAGGAGTTGTTCGCAGCGATGATGAAGAACAAGCGTCTTCATCTTCATCATCGTCCTCGTCTGCAGAAGAAGTGGTGGTTAAGCGACCAAAAAGAAAAATCGTTCTCAAAGTCGCTGAACCAGCCAAGTTAGCCAAAAAGCAAAAGCCGGAGCCCGCAAAGAAGAAGCAGAAGCCAGAGCCCAAGAAGAAACAAAAATCTCCTACTCCTAAATCTCCATCTCCTCCTCCAGTGTTTATCTTCTCAGTTCCATAAGAAGAGGAAGAAGTAGCAGAAAAACTACTGCTTGCTCGAAGGCGTACTCCTCTCTCTACTCCAGCCGTGTCTACAAGCGTTTCAGCGAATCCAGCGCTTGGAGAGTCAGCGAGCGTTCCTTCCTCTGACGCTGTTCCCAAAATCAGCTCAGATCCTAAAGCCTATGATCAATCTGAAAGGCTTTCTCGTGTTCAGGCCAAGTGTGAAGAAAATACTCAGACTGTTCTTAACACTCTTAAGGATTTGCATATTCCCATTCGTGCTGATCCAATAACTTCTTTTCTCGATTTAGAATCAGAAGAAGAAGTCTCGGAGCCTGAGGAACCTGTCCCTAATATAGAAACAGATCAAGCGACTACGTCAGTTGATGATATTCCTCAGGGTAAGCGTTTTAGTCTTTTCTTTGTAATTTCTACTTAGTAGAAATTTTGCTTGCTTTTCTCAAACGCTTGCATGTATCAGCTCAAGATGCACCTCCCGATGCACCAACCGCTGATGCTCCTCCTTCCTCCGAGATTCCAGTCAAAGTAGATGTGGACATGGCAACTATTGTGGATATTGCAAAAGAAGCAGCTCAAGCCCTTCCAAACGCTGAACCATCTTCAGCTAGTGAAGCGACTTCATATACTGAGAGGTCGATAGAAGTGGCCCCCATCCCAACAGAAGCGATTGCTCTTGTTCCTACTCCAACAGGACCTCCTCCTCGTGTCATCGATTTCTTTCCTTGCGGATATACTCCTGATATTAAATTTTATTATGCCGCTAGAGAATGAGACACCCAGACACTTGCAGAGCTCGAAATCTCTTTTCAAACAACTCTCCATCGGCCTGATCTTTCCAACTCTCAAAAGTTTGAATTCTTTGAGCAATTTGCCGATTTAGGACTCTACAACCTAAAGCGACTCCAATCTCGTTTAGAGTATATTCGTCGACCAGTGTTCAATAGAGCAGATTTTGATCAAGCACGATTTAACTTCACCGGTCGCTCAGACGAGTCTTTCTATCCTCTTCGAGCCAGCGAGATTGTCTTCAAGAATCCCCATATGGGTGATTGGTCAAAGAATCCAGACAAAGAAATTCTCAACAAGATCGGATACTCTGCCTATCCTAAAGTCGTTAAATCTCCTCAGAATGCCCTCTCTCCTACTCCACTCAAGCTTTGGAAAGGAAAAGGACCAGTAGTTGTTGAGCGTCCAAATCCTGTTAACTCGTGGATAGAAGATGAAGCCCGAGAATACCTTGCAAGATTATGGGCTAAGGATTACGATGAAGAAACTATATGTTTTGAGAAATTCCTTGCCGCTAGAAAAGAACAAAAGAAAGCTGACAAGCTTGGCAAGCGATGGATGATGGATACAGCCATATGGGCTGAAGAGTTTGTTTCACACTTCTATACTCTTGAAGAACTTGTGAGATATCCATTCCTGTTTGAATTTGGAATCGAATACAGATGCCGAGGGTTTGCTACATTTTTGCTTCAACAGCGTCAGCAGATTGCCGGAAATATTAGCGCTCTACCGGGTTACAGGCAACCCATTGAGACCTACATTCGTCAACAGCTAGCCTTATTCAGCCAAGGTGGACGCTACATCTTGCATCCTTATCAAGCATTTGTTCAACGTGTCTTTCCTGACCTCAACGAAGACGCCTCATCCAGCAAACGACCACTTCTTCCCGATCAGAGTCAAATTCGTGTCGATGTTTTAAATGAACACGATGAGTTTGCTAAACTCCACAGAGATAGAAGAGTAGTGATAGAAAATGCCCAAGCGCTGGACGTCTCTTTTAATCATTACTCAGGGTTAAGCAATTTCAAAGGATACAATCTACACCCTGTGCTCTTCAGTCAACAAAAGAGTTATGTTAGGAAAGAGTTATAAGAGTTAAAAGTTATAAGAGTTAGATTATAAAAGAGTTATAAGAGTTAAAAGTCTTGACATCATCAAAAAGGGGGAAATTGTTAGGAAATTTCATGTTAGATGTTTTGATGATGACAAGATAGGATTTTATGTTAGAGCCCAAATACAATGTAAGTTTCTATTTTGATAGATCTTTGTCTAAGCGTTTGAAAGTATGTAACTTTTTTATTAGGCTTGTAATTTTTATCTTTATAGATTTTAGACTAAGTATTAGATACCGAATCGCTAATAGAATTCTAGGTGAGTCTATTAGAGAAGAAGTTGAAGATCAGCGTCAAAAGTAAACTGAAGATGAAGATTTGTTCTTAGCGCCCGTCAAACGCTAAAGGACTATTTCAGGATTTATGGATCAAGCGCTCAAATCATTCTAGCGATCAATTTCAGATTCACCTGAATTAAATCCTCAAGTCATGAACGACTTAAATGCAATCATTCAACGGACATTTATTTCCAACGGGAAATAAATTCAAATGCATTAAATGCCTGATAAGAGCATTAAATGTGATAAGCCACTGTGACTTGTGGACAAGCCACCTTTTTTACTAGACTGTCAAAACTTCAGAGTTTATAGCTGCTCCCATCTAATCGGTGCCAGCAGATTTTCAGGAATGTCAGGTTTTAGGAAGAATCACGCGCCGCGTGAGAGGCACTCTCCTACATGTGTCCAATGGACAGATCCCAAGAATTGCCTATAAATACCTTACCTTCAGCAAACCCCAAAAAAAATGGTACATAATATTACAAGAGAAATTTACGTACCTGCACAAGAAAAAGCTTAGAAACTCCATAGCTAAAATTCCTTCAAGTTTTTCATCTACATTCCAGACAGTCACAAATATCTCAAACCTCTTCCAAAGAAGAAACCTAAATTCCTATTGAGATATTCCAAGTTGTTTGATCTTCCCAAAAACAAACAAAACCTTGTGATAAACCTTCAACCTTTCATCTGAGTGAGAAAGAAGTTGAAACCCCTTACAGGCAGTATTTCTGAGTGAGAGAAGCTTGTAGAAGACGATCTTCATTGGTGCTGAAATCTGTGTGATCAAGGAGCCCGAGATCTTTTTCATCATTTACTATCTTGTAGAAGATTCTGTGTGATTCTTCGATAATCATCCTAGTAAATTCCTCCAAGTGAAAAAGGAGAAGAAGGACGTAACTGGGATTACATCACCCAGTGAACCTTATATATCTTGTGTCATTTATATTTTATTGTCTTATTTTCATATTACATCATTAACCAATCGAACGCTAAAAATCATTTCCGCTGTGCTAACCCTGATTCAGTGATCTAAGTGTTACCCTACTTTGGTAAATTGCTAAATCCACTAAGTCTAAGTTATCTTTACTGAAGCTCTTGACCCAAGCGCTCAGCTTCTAAGCGTTCAAATCTTTAAATGTGATACGAATTTTTGAAGTCGAAAAAGACTTCAAGGTCTATTCAACCCCTCCCCCCCCCCCCCTTCTAGACCCTTTTGTATGCCACTTGGGACCACCACTAACAAAGAACCGACTAAGTTGTGGCTATTGCCAAAGATGTTGTTGCAGAAGCTGCTACACTTGAAGTAGAGCAACCTGCTCCCCAAACGATTCCAGAGTCAATTAGTGTTCTGGCTATAACAGAGGCACGCTCAGAATGTCAGAGCGTTGTTGAAGACGTTACAAAGCCAAGGCACTTCTTCAAGCTGGACCCACTGAAGATAATTGATCATTCTATAAATTTTATGCCCCCAGTGCTCGAAGAAGACTTCATTCCGGCTGGATATAATGAAGAAAGATACATTAATGCTGAGAATGAGGTAGCCTCGCTCATTGACATCGATAATCAGATCAGAGATATAGTGTTCCACACCGACCTGACAGAAATTGAGAGGAAGTACTATCTGGCCCTTCAACTTGGTAAATCTCCTGGTCAGATACCATCTTCTCTTATTCTTCAACAAGACAGACAAGGCAGAAGAACTCCTAGGTGTGATGTGGATCTCGCCTACTACCTGGATTATGGGCACAGTAAGTCTATTGGTTTTTCTCTGAGAGACTACAACATCAGAGTGTATGATCCGTTTCGCCCAGAGTTTCTCAACCCTTCAGAGGAAGTCTTAAACAGAGAAGGTTACACACATTATCCTCTTATAGCAAACAGTGATGAGAACAAGAATTCTGTTAATCCTCTTCGACTGTGGAAGAATAAAGGAATTCATGCTGGTGAGCGTCTCGAATCTCTAACGGATTTGATCCAGACTGAAGCTGATGCATATTTCAATACCGTCCGAAATGCTAACTATCAAACTGATAGATATCGCTTTGAGTCTATCAGAGATATCTATCATGAAGGCATTCGAGCTATGGTTAATGCTGGCACAGACTACTGCATGGCCGAAGTCAACTGGGTTGAAGCGTATATGGGTCATAGATATACGTTCACATAATTAGTTCAAGCTCCCCATCTTTTTGGCATAGGCATGCATGACAAGAAGCGTCAGTTTGCCAGGTATTGTCTTAAGAAGCATCAACTGAGAGTTGGACCTGTTCTCAATCTCCCACTAATTCGACATCGAATTGAGCAGTGTTTGCGTCAAGAGCTTTACAGACTGTCCATTACTCCTCTTCACTTCAACACTAATACATCAACCAGTGGCAGTACTTCAATTTTTTGCTTGAATTTTACTCCAAGCCAATGCGATGACAACTTCAACATGATGGTGAAGATTTTGTCTCCCGTATCTCTTTTCGACAGAATCTTCACTGCAAATCTCAGAAACTGGAATGGTTCCATAATCTACCCCTTTCGAGGATATCCCTTGCTCCCGTCTATTCGCAAAGAGGTACTCAGTCACTATGAGTTTGTCCTCTCATTTCTGGAAAGAAATCAGGGACTAGCTCAAGCTATCTATCCTTATCTGGAAGAGTATTATACTCTGTATGTTCCTGAATCTCACCATCTTCAAAGTCTTCCAAAAGACAGGTTGATCGGCTTTTCTAGGAATTACTGCCCAGATGCGATTTTCTCTATCTGCCAAGCGCCGTCCAAAATTTTTCCAAATCATGTGCTAGATATCATTGGCCCAATGTACATCAAGGCCATAGATAGTCCTCTGTGCAAATTCATTCAAGGGACCTGCATCTCTCGTTTCAAGCTGACTGAACTACTGGAAGCTGCTTCAGATTCTTATGCTACTCTCGCTTCGTAAAACTTCCAATTTGATGACTTTCGTCAAGCGGAGTCAGTGATTGAAGAATCGCCTGTTAAGTTAGTTGAAGCGTCTGCACCCTCCGAATTTGAAAATATTCCAGCGTCTGCTGACGAACTAGTTCAAGCGTCTCAACCAGAGGATATTCCTGACGCTCCTGAACTTGTTATTGCTGATACTACTGAGGATCTTCAAACTGATATATGAGGTACAATTTTTGATCCTGCTTATCAAGCTCCCCTTGACTCACTCAAGCATACATCCAGATTCAAGCGACCGGCTCCTCAAGCGGTTCTATCAGATGTGGGTTAAGCATTTGGACCTTTGTTGAAATCTGTTTTAGAGGAGATGAGCAATCAAGCTACACAGAATGAAGAATCACTCCACTGGATTAAGACAGATCTGGCAAAGATTGAGTCTCAAATCATGAATGCTCAAATAGGTCATATGAAAGGTTCTGCGCAAGCGGCTGTGGATGAGTGTCGTAGAGACTTTCAAGAGATGAATGATGCTACCAACGCTAAGCTTCTAGAAATTCACGAATACTTCTATAAGCGTTTTAATGATGTTACAGCTTCATTGTCTCAGATTGCCTCTCAAGTTAGTCTACTCACAGAACATTTTCTGAAGGCCGATGATGGCAATAAGAGGGAAGAGAAAAGAAAAGGAGAGAAGAAAAGAGCTTCTGGTTCAAGAGCTCAAGATCCTCCTCCTCCGCCGAAGCGTCAACAATTATCTACTCTTTCTGCATCAAGACTCCCATCTTGGATACCTGCTTATGGAGTAAGTGATTCTGCTGGAGCGCCTAGTAGAACGCTAAGAGAGCCTCCACTAGCACTATATCCAAATCTACCAATACCTTCTAGAGTACACCTTGAACAGTTTAACATTCCTCTTCAAACAGAGTCTATTCCAGAACACACAGATCCAAGAATCTTAGCTGAAGAGAGGCAATTGACTAACTTCAACAGAGCTTTCAGAATTTGCTTAAGGTATATGGGTATTGACCCGACTAAATGGGAAAGACACTTTGTAGCTTTCTAGAAGAGACAAAAGGAAGAAAATAAGCTCATAATCAACAAAGATCATGAAGCCATGATAACTTTGGAAGATAGCCTAACTGAAGCTATTTGAGCTGAAATGCCCAAGCGATACATAGTTAGACCAAGTCGTTAAGGCTTCTTGATTTGCTTTATATATATTCTTGTCTCTTATGTAATTTCTTGTTTAGTTGTAAAATGCTTGTAATCATTGACATATATAAAATGCATTGTTCAGCTGAAACAACTCGTTGAAGCATAACTAACTTTAACTAACCTTATCTAACCAAAGCTAACTTTTATTTTAGCTGGTTAACTCTTGAACTATAAAAGAGTAAGTATTGCCATCATCAAAAAGGGGGAAATTGTTAGGAATTTCATGTTAGATGTTTTGATGATGACAATTAGGAGTTTATGTTAGACCCCAAAATATGTAAGTTTGATTTTAATAGAAATCATGTATAGGCTTTGAAGCGTTAGATTTGTAATAAGCTTTATAGGCTTCGTCTTGTTTTATTCTAGATTGTTAGGTTAAGTAGTCTTAGGCTAAGCATCTGATGAATTCTGAGTGAGCTTATCAGTAGTTAAGTTTGAACACTCAAGTGCCTGAAGTTTGAATGAAGATGAAGTTTCCAAGCGTCTAAATATCCAGCTATATCAAGCGTTACCTTTTTAGGCAGAAGCAAATTCAAGAATGGATAAGCGTCTATCAATGATGGATTTCACCTGAATTTATTTCCAAGTCCAAAAGGAGTTTAATGCAAATATTCTCGGTGCGTTAAATGCCAATGGGCATTTAATTCAAATACATTAAATGCTGATAACAGCATTAAATGTGATAAGCACTTTCAGACGTACGAAGAAGCCACCCTATTGGACTGTCAACTTTTCACAGACTGCAGCACCAACTTTTGTGCAGCAGATTTTCAGGAAAAAGGACAAAAGTTGTTCACTCTCGAAAGTGAGAGACACGCGCCTGTGCATGTGTCAAACGGACACTTTTTCCAAGAATGTCTATAAATAGGACTTCAACAACAAGCCAAAAAAAAATAACGATCAATTCCAAGCCAAATTGTTGTTGCATTGAAGTCTCATTCCTTAAACTCTCAGAAAAGCCAGAATATTCAAGCAAACATTCTCCTTGCTTTTCTTTAATTCCTGAGACAGTAAAACAATATCTCAAACATTCTTTTCGAAGAAATCCACACTACTATTGAGATATTCACAAGTTGTTTGTACTTCATCAAAATCAAACAAACCGTTTAGAAAACCCCATCCAAGCCTTGCAATCTGTGTGAAGTCGAAGTTGGATACTTGCATTATTTCTGGGTGAAAGAAGTAAGGGGTTAGAAGTGATTTGGAGCAGAAATCTGTGTGATCAAGTAGCTCAAGTCATCAACATCCATCTCTCCCTAATTTGTAGAAGTCTCTGTGTGATTCTTTGAGAACCATCTTAGTGGATTGCCTCCAAGTGTTCAAGGAGAAGAAGGACGTAGTTGGGATTACACCACCCAACGAACCTTACAAATATCTTGCTCTTTACTTTACAGTCATTCTTCATTTTATTATATATTTGTATAAAACTGCTAAGTAAAACTCAAAAGAACACTAAGCAACTAAAACATTTTCCTATGACGCTAAAGCTTTCAAAAAGGAGGACTCTAAAATTATTCCGCGGTGCTAACGCTGATTAAAGAACTAAACGCTTTAACCTAATTGGTTAAAGTATTCTAATCTTAAAGTCTAAGTGAACTTTCTAAAACAGTCTTCATCAGACGCTTGGCCTAAGCGTCTATATTTGAAGTAAATGCTTAGTTAAGCGTCTACATTTCAAGCGTCCAAAATATTTTAATACGAATCTTTTTGAAGTCGAAAAAGACTTCAGGGTCTATGCAACCCCCCCCCCCCTTCTAGACCCATTCGTATGCCACTTGGGACCAACAAGTGGTATCAGAGCAGTTAAAGTTGAATTTTTTAAAATTTCCAAGCGTAACTGCTTGTTTAGATCCCGTTTTCAAAATCTAGTTGCTTTCAGTTTGTCTTTCATGGCATTTTCTAAAGTTCCTAAGTTGACTGAGTCAAACTATGACTCATGGAAGGTCAAAGCTTTTACGTATCTTTGTTCATGTGTTGACGAAATATGCGTTATTATTTCAGATGGACCAATACAAATTCTGAAGGTTATTACCAGAGCGCCTGGAGCCACAGAAAAAACTCCAGATGGCTATGTTGAGAAGCCTAAACAAGAATGGTCCACTGATGAGCGTCGAAGAGCAAATCTGGACAATGTTAGTCGAAATGCTTTGTATACAGCTATTGGTGACAACGACAATTTATTCAACAAAGTTAAATCATGTAATACCACTAAAAAAATCTGGGATAAGTTGGCTATAATCTGTGGTGGTTCAGCTCAGATTAAAGAGAACAAGCTTTCTATTGCCAAGGAAAGATTTAACAGTTTTAAGATGTTACCTAACGAGACCCTAGAGCAATTGGACATAAGATTCACAGCTCTTGTTACGGAACTTACGTCGTTGGGAATGAATTTGCAAAACAGAGAAATGGTGGTTAAGATTTTCAGAAGTCTACCTAGTAGATTTTTGATGAAGACAACCGCAATGAGAGAATCTAATATGTTGGATCTTTTGAGTCCAGAAGATGCCTTTTCAGAACTCAAGGCATTTGAGTTTGAGTTAAATTTATCCAGTGATGTTGTGAGTAGTCCAGTAATTGAGTCTGAAGCACTCGTAGCATCAATCAAGGGTAAATTGGGTAATAAGGTAAAAGGTTCAGATATCAGTGAGGATGAGGAACTAGCACTTCTAAATTGATTCAGAAAGTTCTTGAGATATGAAAAGAAAGGAAATAGTCCTAAGCATCAAGGACACAGTTCATATCAAGCGCCTGCTCCAATACATCAACAGTTTCAAGTGCCTCAGTATTATGTTCCTACATCCCAAGCGCATGTTCAGTACCTTGCGTCTGCTCAAAATCTCTCAGCGCTAGTGGTTTCAAAACCATAAAATGCAAGATTAACAAATGAACAAAAGATGAAAACTAATCTTTGTTATAACTGCAGGAAACCAGGGCACTACCAGGTAAATTTCCCTTATCCAAACATATCTAAGCCCTCAAGGCAGGATTACTTGGATAGAAACCAATTCAGGAGTAACCTTCGTCAACAAGGTTTGCTAGCGGAATCAGAACAGACATCCGTACCTGAAGATTTGGAGTCTTCAGAAGAGAGTAGTGATGATGATGAGCCAGTGGATGACTCAGTGCTTATTTGTCTCATGACCAGAGATGATGAAGCGTCTCCTGAGGAAAACACTGAATTGTCTCTTCCTCTTTCTTATGAAGAATTGCTTGGCAAAGTCAGAGAATATTATAAGGATTGCCAAGATGCCGCCAAATTATACCAAAATCACTTTGATATTATTTCATCGCTCAAAAGTGATAAAGTGACGCTCAAAGCAGAGTTGCAAGTTCAGCAACAGTGCATTGAGAAAAACCAATTGCTTGATAGTGAAATAATCCAGTTGAAAAGTGATCTTGATATGATAGTCAAGAGAGAAGCTGAGCTGATTGCTAGACTTGCTAAATCAGAACAGCTCATCTCATCATTGTCTAAAGCGTCAAGAAATCTAGACAATGTGACTAAGGTAACAAGGTCATTTGGGGAAAAGACCGGTTTAGGATGCAATAAATTCTGTAAACAACCAAACAAATCAAATGTTACAGCAAACAACAAAGGAAAGGGTATTTTCTTTGTTAAAGAAGCTTCACAAAGACAAACGCTAAATGAACCAAGCGACAATGGTAAGAGGCCAAATGAGAAAGCCAAAGCTCACTCAGGCAAAGAAAAGGCGAGAGCGAATGATTCACAAAGAAAGGTTCATCCAAACGCTCAAAAGGCTAAGGATAAACCTAAACACTGTGAGTCAAGCGCTAAGCGTCCAGCATCAAAAGTGCACCCTAAGCCAGCGCCAAGGAAATACCACTATGACTATGATTATAATTATTATTATAATCGAGGATATTACTATACACCCAAACAACACACACAACAAAATGTGAAACCCAAGAAGACCAGTATTCCTACAATGAAAACTAGGCAAATATAGGTTCCTAAAGTTCTAATTCAAACTAACAATGCTACTAATGGTAAAGGACCCAAGCAACAATGGGTACCTAAATAGAAATAGAACTTCTCTTTTGATTGCAGGTACCTAGAGCTAAAGCCAATACATCTGTTTGGTACTTCAATAGTGGATCGTCAAGGCACATGACTGGTTCCAAAGATCTTCTGATCAACTATCGAGCTGCCAATGGTCCTCAGGTTGTATTTGGTGACAATTCCAAAGGTAAAACCAAAGATATAGGTACTGTGCATAGGGCAAACATCATGATAAGTAATGTTTATTATGTTGAGGGTCTAAAGCACAATTTATTGAGCATAAGTCAATTTTGTGATAAAGGTTTTGAAGTCATATTCTCAAGTGACTGTTGCTATATAAATGACGCTAAGACTAAGTCTACTAAATTGAAAGGTAAAAGAACAAACAATGTATATTTGGTAGATTGGGGTCCAACACTTGATAACAACCCAACTTGTTTTGTTGCTAAAAATGAATCTAAAACGGGTTGGTTATGGCATAGAAAAATGAATCACCTCAATTTTAAGACAATCTCTCAGCTTATAAATCTAAATCTTGTAGAGGGATTACCAAAAGGACCATTTCACAAGGATCGCCTTTGTGACGCTTGTCAAATGGGCAAACAAGTCAAATCATCCTTCAAAAGAAAACTTCATCTATCTACCTCTATAATACTTGAACTACTTCACATGGATCTGTTTGGACCCGTTCAAACTATCAGTGTGAGTGGTAAAAAGTATACTTTGGTGATAGTGGATGATTTCTCTCGATTCACTTGGGTGGAATTCCTTTCATCCAAAGATGAAACATGTGACAAGTTAACAACGCTTATTCGGCAACTTGAAACATTGAAAAATCTTAAAGTTGCAAGAATAAGAAGCGATCACGGTACTGAGTTTACTAACAAGGTTGTTGAGAAGTTTTGTGCAGAGAATGGAATACATCATGAGTATTCAGCTCCCAGAACTCCCCAACAGAATGGTGTTGCTGAGCGCCGAAACAGAACACTCAAGGAAGCTACTAGGACAATGTCAGCAGAGTCCAAGCTTGCTCCTAGGTTTTGGGCCGAAGCGATCAATATTGCTTGTTACACTCAAAACTGTTGCATGATCAACAAACAGCATGGGAAAACTCCATATGAACTGTGGAAGGGACGTAAACCAAATGTTTCATACTTTCATGTGTTTTGTTCTAAATGTTTTATCCATAATAATGGATCCCAAAGTCTAAAGACATTTGATCATAAAGCGGATAAGGGAATCTTTCTAGGCTACGCCAAGAATGGAAAGAATTTTTGCATCTTAAACAAGATCAAATCAAAGGTTGACAAATCTATTCATGTTGTTTTTGGTGATGCTAACCAAGAACCGAGTAAGGTTAATATGAATGATATAGGATTTGAAGATCTATGTCATCAAGCGTCTAAGATTACCATTGATGATGATAGTGACGACGATGATGAGATCTCAGTGCCACTTCCTAAGATTACTCGTGAGGATATTTCGGATAACAATGCAAGATCTGCTGATGATCATGAAGAAAGTGATCATCGAGAGCAAACAAGGATTGGTGAACTTGAAGCGCCTACGCAAGAGGGAAGTCAAGCGTCTGATCGTCAAGCGCCTGTAAACCCATTCCAACCAGACAGACTATGGATACGTGATCATCCACCTGAGCAGATAATTGACATGAATGGATTCTTCAACCTTTGATTTGATCTTATTTAGGATGCGAAAACTCTTTCGTTCTTGGCATAGCCTAGAAAGATTCCCTCATCCGCTTTAGGATCAAATGTCTTTAGGTTATGGGATCTATTTTTATGAATGAAATATTTTGAACCCAATACATGAAAATATGAAACGTTAGGCTTACGTCCCTTCCACAACTCATATGGAGTCTTCTCATGTTGCTTGTTGATCATACACCGGTTCTGAGTGTAGCAAGTGGTATTGATAGCTTCGGCCCAAAACCTTTGAGGCAGCTTAGACTCTGCAAGCATCATCCTAGCGGCTTCTTTAAGAGTTCTGTTCCGTCGCTTGGCTACTCCATTCAGTTGAGGTGTTCTATGAACCGAATACTCATGAAGTATTCCAAAGTTTATACAAACTTCTCAACAAATTGGTTAGTAAATTCAGTTCCTCGATCGCTCCTAATTCTTGTCACCTTTGAATCTTATAAGTTTGTAATTGACGAATTAGCGATGTGAGCTTGACACTAGTTTCATCTTTGGTCGCTAGAAATTCTACCCATGTATAGCGAGAGAAATCATCAACTATTACTAGTGAGTACTTTTTACCACTAACACTCATGATTTGAATACGACCAAACAAATCTAGATGCAATAGTTCAAGAACTCTAGAAGTAGATAGGCATGGTTTCTTCTTAAATGATGATTTAACTTGTTTACCCATTTGACATGCATCATATAAGCGATTCTTTTGAAAGGAACCCTTAGGTAATGTTGGTCCCAAGTGGCATACGAAAGGGTCTAGAAGGGGGGGTTGAATAGACCCTGAAGTCTTTTTCGACTTCAAAAAGTTTCGTACTAAAAGATTTTTGGACGCTTGAAAAGATAGACGCTTGAAGTGTCTAACGCTGGACTTAAGCGTTCACTTAAAAATATTGGCGCTTTGGCGAAGCGTCTGATGAAGACTGTTTTTAGGAAGTTAACTCAGACTTCAAGATCTGAATACTTTGACCATGTAGGTTAAGCGTTCAGTTCTTTAATCAGTGTTAGCACAGCGGAATGATTTTTGGAGTCTTCTCTTTGAAAGCTTTAGCGTCACAAGAGGTTTCTTAGTTGCTTAGCTTTTGATTGTGTTTTACTTAATCAATTTATGCAATGATATGATAGATGAAAGAATTGACTGAAAAGTAAATGACACAATATTTGTAAGGTTCGTTGGGTGGTGTAATCCCAACTACGTCCTTCTTCTCCTCGAACACTTGGAGGCAATCCACTAAAATGATTCTCAAAGAATCACACAGAATCTTCTACAAATTAGGGAGAGATGGATGTCGATGACTTGAGCTCCTTGATCAGACAGATTTCTGCTCCAAATCACTTCAATCCCCTTGCTTCTTTCACCCAGAAATATGGCAAGTATCTAACTTCGACTTCACACAGATCGCGAGGCTTGGATAGAGGTTTTTCTAAAAAGGTTTGTTTGATTTTGATGAAGTTCAAACAACTGGAATATCTCAGTAGTAGAGTAGTTTCTTCAAAAAGAATGTTTGAGATATTGGGTTGACTGTCTCAGGATTTGATGAAAAGCATAGAGAATATTTTCTTAAAAGTTTTGGCTTTTCTGAGATTGTAAGGAATGAGACTTCAATGCAACAGCAATTCGACTTGATAATTGTTTTCTGTATTTGGCTTGTTGTTGAAGTCCTATTTATAGGCATTCTTGGAAAAAGTGTCCGTTTGACACATGCAAGGGCGCGTGTCTCTCACTTTCGCGAGTGAACAACTTGTGTCCTTTTTCCTGAAAATCTGTTGCACAAAAGTTGGTCCTGCAGTCTTTGAATTGTTGACAGTCCAATAGGATGGCTTCTCCGTACGTCTGAAAGTGCTTATCACATTTAATGCTCTTATCAGCATTTAATGCAATTTGAATTAAATGCCCGTTGGCATTTAATGCACTGAGAATATTTGCATTAAACTCTTTTCGATCTGACGCTTCAGGAGAATGTTTGTCATTTGATAGACGCTTCATTCATGAACTGAAAGTTCCATTTAATCTGGAGGACTATTTAATGTTTAGACGCTTGGAAAAGTCTTCAGGCTTTATTTAGAAATGTAGACGCTTGAGACTTCAGTCTTCATTACTTGACACCTCACTCAGAACATGTCAGGCGCTTAGAGTGAACTTCTTCAAACTTCATTCACTATTGATTTCTTGGACGCTTGGAGTCTTCAGATTTCGCAGTCTTGATAAGCTCACTCAGAAAGTATCAAACGCTTTAATCTAACCGACTTCTTGATCTAAGAATGTCAAAAGTAAAAGATAAAATAAGGCCTATACATTTCTAATGTTCAAATGCTTATACAATGTATCTATGAAATTTAAGCGTACATAACTTTGGGGTCTAACAAGATTCCTAATTGTTATCATCAAAACATCTAACGTGAAATTCCTAACAATTTCCCCCTTTTTGATGATGGCAATACTTACTCTTTTATAGTTCAAGAGTTACGTCAGCCAAAGTTAATAAGCGTTATGTTAGTAAGTTAGAGTTAGTTAAGCTTCAACGAGATGTTTCAGCTGAAAAATGTACTTTATACATATTCGGAGAATTCATACATTTTACAAACTGTGTAGAAACAGAAGAGAAGGTTAAATCACAAAGAGCTATCATGATCTACTTTCTTCTGGTAAGATTTCGTCATCTTATCATTTATGTTCTGATGGCTTCTTCGATGAGATCTTGAAGGGTGATCATTATCTGATGATCTCTGTCAATTACGAAACGGTTTTCCCTTTTTCTCCTTGTTTCATACACTTTATGCCGTCGATCCCATTCGGATGGATCAATACCCATATGCCTAAGCACTGCTCTGAACGCTTGAGATAAGTCTGAGAACTCCATTTCCACAGCCAAGTCTTGAGGAGTAGTAGGATCTGGAAGTGGCGCTCGCTCCATCGGTATATTGAATTGTTCAAGTAGCGCTTGAGATGGCACAGGTATATCTGCTCTGAAAGCAATGGGAGGAAAACCAATTCTTCTACTAGGAATTCCCGTGGCGACAACCCATGAAGGGTAATTGGATTCGGGCAAAGGAGGAGGAGGTGGCAAGAAGACAAAATCTTGTGGATTTTTCGGCTCTGGACGCTTCACTTCTTGACGCTTAGAACTTGATTGAGCTCTTGAACTTGCATGAGCTTTCCTCTTTTCCCCCTTATTGCCATCATCAGCCTTTATTGTAGCTTCAGTAAGAATGGCAATTTGAGCAGCCATTTGGACCATGGATGCAGCCAACGCATCAAATTTTGCTTCAAGAGATTCTTTCATAGCAATTTGATTAGCTGCAAGTCCATCGATCATCGTCTGCATACGAGAGAGAGCAGTATCTACGGCAGCATCAGCAGCTCCGCGCATATGAGCAACTTGAGTGCTCATATTCTCCTTCTCGATCTTAGCTAAGTCTTCCTTGATCCAGTGGAGAGATTCTGCATGATTGGACGCTTGAGCGTTCATCTCTTCCAACGCTTCAGTGAGGAGAGGCACAAATGTTTGAAGCACATTCGGGGTAGCTGGTTGTTTAAATTTTGAGGTGTGCTTTAGTGACTCGATAGATGGTTGTTGAAAATCTGGATTGAAGATAGACGAATGAATTGCTATCTTAGCAACCGTTGGAACAGGTGAAGTTGAAGCGTCAGGCACAGCCTCTGGTTGAGACGCTTGAACTGGTTCCACTATGGGCGCTAAGGCAACTTCTGTATCAGATGTGGAAGGTAAAGAAGAGACAGTAGTTAGATGACTAAAGTCACAGAATCTGAAGTTGACCTTTCCAAAATCTGAATCAGCAAACTCCGTTGATGAACTGTTGATTAACTCATTTACTCGAGAAATAGGAATGGTCGAGAAATCACTTAGAGTGCGGATTGGAGTGTCCATTGCTATGACCCAACTTAGTCCTAAGATCTGGAGCATGTGGTTAACAAAGATCTTGCAACGAGGAGCCTTAATAAAGAATAGAGCATCGTCACGTGGAGTGAAGGAGAAGCGTAGCATTCTATCTTTTGGCATCTCCAATGGACGCTCAGACTCTGATACGTACATTGCCATGTATTCTTCAACGTAAGGCAAGGCTGCACGCGAGATGTCCGGATTTCTTTCGAGTAAAGAGAGAACATAGGCATAGTGTTCTATCAGTTCCTATCGGAAAGAGAAGAGCAATGGATACCCAAAAAGAGGTCTTATAATGGATCCATTTGGCTTTCTCAGGTTTGCAGTGAAGACATTGTCGAAATCCCTTAACGGAGGGAGCATCTTCAACATATGTCTGATGTTGTCTTCCTGCTGGCCAGCTGTAAGCGTTAAATCTGAAGTAGGCTTTGTTCCGCTTGTTGACGCTTGGCCACAGTAATTGATTGGCAAATCTGCAATCCTAGCCAACGCTTCACGCAGAAAGCGTTCAATTGGTTGACGAAAAGATGGTAAGAGAGCAAGTGGCCCAACTCTTGCTTCTCGGCGCTGTAAGCAATATCGAGCAAACTGTCTTCTTTTATCTAGCATGCCGATTGTGAACAAGTGAGGTTCCTTGACCAGGTCTTCAAACTTGTAACGCTGGCCAACGTAGGTTTCACACCAGGTAACCTCATTCATGCAGAAGGTTGTGCCTGCATTCAGAATGGCACAAAAGCCTTCATGATGAATATCTCAGATGGCTTCAAAGCGATGCTTATCAGGTTGATAGTTTGCATTCAGGACGCTTTGTAAGAAGTAATCAGCCTCTTCTTGAATGAGAGCGTTTAGAGAGGCAGGACGCTCACCGATATAGGGACTTTTATTTGTCCACAATCTTAGTGGGTTAGGAAGACTCTGATTAGCAGCACTGTGCACAACTGAACGAAAGTGGGAATAACCCTCTTTGTTTAAGATTTCCTCTTTAGGATTTAAAAGCTCCACAGGTAGACGCTCATAGGCTCTAATCTTGTAGTTTCTTTGAGCAAAATCTGAAGGCTTGCTGTGTCCCATATCCATGAAGTAAGCTAAGTCCACATCCCCTTGTGGAATTCTATCAGTACCCCATTTTTCAAATATCTGTATAGACGCTGGGGTAGGAGGTAGAGGATCTCCATTGGCTAGTGCCAAGTAGTATGCAAATTCAACGCTTGAGACTGCTTTGTTGAACAGCATTTCCACAAGAGCCCGATCTCTATCAATTATCTTGGCTAAATCATTTTCAGCGACGATGTAACATTCTTCATTATAGCCAGCTGGAATGAATTCTTCTTCAGGGACTGGAGGCATATAATTGATTGAATGATCAATCGTCTTCAGTGGGTCGAGTTTGAAGAAGTGGCTAGGCGCTGGAATGTCTTCAGCAACACTCTGACCTTCTGAGCGTGCCTCTGTTATAACCTGAACAGGGATAGGAGTCTGAACCTCTGTAGTAGCAGGTTCCTCAGCTTCAATTACAGCAACTTCTGCGGCAACATCTTTAGCAATAGTGACAACTTCTGTCATATCAACATCCAGGAGGACATCTGTTGATGCTTCAGCAGCGGCTGGAACTAAAGCTGTAATACGAGAGCTATCCTCTATAAGAGCAGGATCTTCTACAGATGTAGGAATAGAAATGTTGTGGGAAGAAATAAAGTTACCCTGAGAACTAGTCTCAACAGCAATTCTTTGAGCGCTTGGCTCAACAGCGACTTGAGCGCTTGGCTCATCAGCAACTTGAGCGCTTGGCTCATCAGTCTCAGGCTCTTCAGGAACAGGAGCAACTCGACGCTTGCTAGTCCTGGAACGCTTGAAGATTTTTTTTACGTTGACTCCTTCAACGAGCTTAAACGGTGGAGCGGGAGGATCAACAGCTGGTTCTTCAAAGTCTATTTGTTTGATGATCCCTTCCAGCTTCCTTCTTTTGAGAGGTAACTTGTCCTCAGCATCCTCATCGGTTTCCTCATCAACCTTTTGAGAGGAAGCGGCAAATTGAACCTTGGGCTTTCTGGGAGCCCTCTTCTTTGTTGCAGTCAGACGCTTCACAACTTCTTCTGGCACTGGACGCTCCGCTTCTTTATCGGACGCTTGACGTACTTCCAGACGCTCAGACAGTGGTTTAGCAGCACCACCAATTTTTGGAGGATTGAAGAGATTATTCAGAATCCTTTTTCCCAACAACTTGGACTTATTCAACGGAAGTCCAGACGAGTATACACACTTTGGTTTGTACAACAGGTCGCTTAGAACGAGTCCATAAGGTTTATTCGAGGCGCTTAGACTATCCCAAAACCTTCCAAAGATATACTCACTCCAGTTAATTTTGATGTTGAGGAGTATAGCAGTCATCATCTGAAATTATACAGGGTTCACCTTATCAAAGGTTCCCACTCGGCATTCTATGATCTTGCTGCAGAAATTAGCCAACAGCCGGTATTTGGACACCAGGTCTTTCTTTTCGAAATATTGAGTGTAGGGCACATCGTCGTACGCACTCATGGTTGTCCAGGCTTCCTTGATTTGTTTTAATGTAACGCAATCCAATGCCTCACCCTCATTTGGAAGATTGAAGTTCTTGGCAATGATGGAAGCAGATAAGAGAAATTCCTTTGGAGACTCCTTCTTGGATAAAGAGATTAGACAAGAAATAGACTTCTTGTCCTCTGAAAGTTTAGCAGTCTTCCAAAAGGTATCGACTTCAGTAGGAAACATATATGAGTATTGGGTCAAGAACGGTTTGAGCCCAGCCTTGACGACCATGTCCATCATGTCCGTTAGGTTGATCTGAGGTTGTTCATAGAGAAATTTCCAGTCGACAACAAGGCCTTCAGTCACCTTGATGGTAAGTTCAGCAGAAGTAGACGAGGATTTCTTTGGTGCCATTTTTAGTGAAAGAGATGAACTGAGATTTTTCTTTTGCTTTGAGAGAGAGACAAAAAGTTTTGCAGATATGTTTGAGTAAAAGTGAATTGTCTTTCTGCAGAATTTGTGTTTTAAATGACACAGTAAAGAATTTTTGAAACTTGTGTTCTCTAGTCTCTGTAGGATTTAGACACGTGTAACGATTGTTGAATCTCAGCCATAAATTCATTAACTGCGGACGCGAGTTTTGTGTAATAGAGAGAAGTTACATTTGGTAATTCTCATATATAAAGGTTTGGCATCCGATTTAAAAATTTAAAAACGTTTGGCATTTTCAGAGTGTAACGCACGCGCCCGTTTGTACACTGACACGTACACAAACACGTGCTATCTCTGAACCGTCATTTTGAAAAGAAACTTTTGATTACCCGCCAGTTTGATGTGATAGAAGCGTGCGAGTAGAGTACAAAATAGACTTTTGAGTCTACCCACATCTTCTAAAGAAGTTTGGAAACTTTATGCATGGCTTGTAAAGAAAATATTTTTATATTAAGAGTTGATTGGACTTGATTCAACGCTTAACTGATATCATTGGTTGGTATTTATTTTAACTGTTGTAATATAGACGCTTAAAGTCAAAGTCCTTTTTATGTTTGAGCGTCCAATATTTTATGCAAAAATAATACTGAGCGTTGATGATCATGCATCTGAAAATTTTGATCATTGACGCTTACAGTTATGTTCAAGTACAATTTTAAGGTTCTCCCTAAATTTGATAACTTATACCATTTGTTTTGTTTTTCAAAGAAGGCTTTTAGACATAAATCAAGTGGATTCCCCCTAAATTATATGTCTAATAAAGTATGATGCTTGATGATTAAGCGTTTAAATCAATCATACCTAGTTCACTTCTCAAAGTGAGAAAACTTTGTTCATTGAGTGCTTTGGTGAAGATATCTGCCAATTGTTTGTCAGTTCCAATGAAGTGCATAAGATATCTTTCTTTTGAACGTGGTCACGAAGGAAATGGTATCTAATGTCAATGTGTTTGGTTCTGGAATGAAGAACAGGGTTTTGAGTCATGGCTAGAGCGCTTTGATTATCACAATGAATGGGGGTTGCACCTAGGATTATTCCATAATCTCTAAGTTGTTGCCTCGTCCATAATACTTGTGCACAACAACTTCCTGCAGCTACATACTCAGCTTCGGCTGTGGAGGTAGCTATGGATTGTTGTTTCTTGCTATGCCATGAAACTAACCTATCACTTAGAAATTGACAAGTACCACTAGTGCTTTTACGATCTATTTTGCAACCTGCAAAATCTGCATCTGAGTAACCAATTAGTTCAAAAGGAGAATCCCTAGGATACCATAATCCCACATTCTGTGTGCCTTTTAGGTATTTAAGGATCTTCTTGGCAGCAATTAAGTGTGACTCTTTAAGATCAGCTTGAAAACTTGCACACATGCATACCGAAAACATAATATCAGGTCTACTGGCAGTAAGATAAAGAAGTGATCCAATGATACCTCTATAATTAGTGATATCAACTTTCTTTCCACTTTCATCTTTATCTAACTTAAGTGTTTGGCTCATTGGAATTTTTGAATATGATGCATTTTCCATACCAAATTTCTTAATCATATCTCGTGTATATTTAGCTTGGTTAATAAATATGCCATTAGGGAGTTGTTTAACTTGTAGTCCTAAGAAGAAAGTTAATTCACCCATCATGCTCATTTCAAATTGGTCTTGCATCATTTTCAAAAATTTCTCACACAGACGCTTGTTAGTAGAACCAAATATAATATCATCAACATAAATTTGAACTAAGAGAATATCTTCGTTATTGGTAATTTTAAATAACGTTGTGTCAACGCTGCCTTTTGAAAAGCCTTTACCAATAAGAAAGATAGAGAGAGTGTCATACCATGCTCGAGGTGCTTGCTTAAGCCCGTAAAGTGCTTTTTCTAGCTTGTAAACCATACCCTTACCATGATTGTTGATGAATCCTGGTGGTTGCTCCACATACACTTTTTCTTGGAGTTTACCATTCAGGAAGGCACTCTTCACGTCCATTTGATACACCATGAACTTGTTGAAAGCTGCATATGCTAGAAACATGCGGATTGCTTCAAGGCGAGCGACAGGAGCGTAACTCTCATCAAAGTCAATACCCTCCTCTTGGCAGTATCCTTGAGCTACGAGTCTGGCCTTGTTTCTTATAACAATGCCGTTCTCATCCATCTTGTTTCTATATACCCATCTAGTTCCAATAACTCCTTGGTGAGTTGGTCTCGGTACTAGCATCCAAACCTTATTTCGTTCGAACTGATTAAGCTCTTCTTGCATAGCTTCAATCCAACTTGGGTCGCTTAGCGCTTCATCCACTTTCTTAGGTTCCATTTGAGATAGAAAGCTTGCGAACATAGCCTCATTGAACGTAGCGGCTCTAGTCCTAACAGGTGCTTCAATATCTCCAATAATCTGCTCAGGTGGATGATCACGCAGCCATAATCTGTCTGGTTGGAAGGGGTTAAGAGGTTGAACAGGCGCTTGAGGAACAGACGCTTGACTACCTTCTTGCGTAGGCGCTTCAAGTTCACAATTCCTTGTGTGCTCTTGATGATCATTCTCTTCATGATCATCAGCATTTCTTACATGATAATTTAGAGTAATCTCACGAGTATTCTTAGGAGGTGGCACTGAGATCTCATCGTCGTCGTCAGTATCTTCATCAATAGTAATCTTAGACGCTTGATGACATAGATCTTCAACTCCTACATCATTTATATTAACCTTACTCGGCTCTTGGTTAGCATCATCAAAAACAACATGAATAGATTCCTCAACCTTCGATTTGATCTTATTGAGAATGCGAAAATTCTTTCCATTTTTGGCGTAGCCTAGAAAGATTCCCTCATCCGTTTAGGATCAAAAGTCTTTAGGCTTTGGGATCCATTATTATGGATAAAACATTTAGAACCAAAGACGTGAAAATATGAAACATTTGGCTTACGTCCCTTCCATAGTTCATATGGAGTTTTCCCATGCTGTTTGTTGATCATGCAGCGGTTTTGAGTGTAACAGGCAGTGTTGATCGCTTCGGCCCAAAATCTAGGAGCAAGCTTGGATTCTGCTAACATAGTCCTAGCGGCTTCCTTAAGCGTTCGGTTCCGGCGCTCAGCAACACCATTTTGTTGGGGAGTTCTGGGAGCTGAATACTCATGATGTATTCCATTTTCTGCACAAAACTTCTCAACAATCTTGTTAGTAAACTCAGTACCATGATCGCTTCTTATTCTTGCAAGCTTAAGGTTTTTCAATATTTGAAGTTGCCGAATAAGCGTGGTCTAAAAACGTGGTTTGAATCAATAAATTAATATGAACAATGGCGATTAAATGATCACAATAATACAATCGACGGCCGCGGTCGTATAGGAAATAGTTCATTTAGTTCGTGGTCTAAAATGTTCAAATCGAAAAATTGAGGGACCAATTTGAAAGGACTTAATGAATCAAGATTCAAAGTTTTGGGGTCAAAATTAATGTTTAATTAATTTTGGAAAGGTAGGGGCTGAATTGCACAGCCGGATGGTGCAACCGGCCGCACCTAATCACTGCTCGGACAAGGTGGCTTCTTATTGGCTGAGATGCGGGTGCACGGTGCACCCGCCACACCGGATCCGAGCCAATGTCAAACGGCTTTTGTCTTTTAGTTCAGGGGGTATTTTGAACATGTGCAACTTTTGGGGCTAATGTGAAAAGTCCGAAAAGGTTCAATCAGGAGGCTTTTTGTCCAAAAGACACAACTTTTGGGCCTTTCTGTAGAAACTCGAAAAGTTGCACTTTTTGACCCAAGACCTTTCATTCTCTATAAATAGCCCCATAATTTGGAATTAATTACACCAACATATATTCTCTTCTCTCTTTTATTCTTAGTACTAATTTGAGTACTTTGAATATTCTTTTGTTTCTTAAATATTAATTTTAATATTTTAAAAATAGTGTTGAATATTAAATGTTAAATTAAGCATTTAAAATATTCTTGAAGTTCTTAAATATTATTTTAAGAATTATTTAGTACTAATTTAAGTACTTTAAATATTCTTAAATATTATTTTAATATTGAAAGAATAAGTTTGCATATTAAATGTTTAGATGTGCATTTAATTCATCCGTGTCCATTGAGAGAGCTTGGAACAAGTATTTTGTTCGCTAAGCTCGAAAATTTGTAGTGGTACTATTTTCAAGACGTTTGTCGTTGTATCTTGGGAGACAATTGCCGTGTTCCGTGATCACCAAGTGCGAGGCAATATTGTCTTAAAAAAATAGGGTAACCCTTGCCTCGACATATCATTATCATTTTACATCTTCATAAACACAGCTCGTTACGCACTAAAATTTTTCTCAACACAAAGAAGATGAATTGTGTCTTTCAAAATTTAGATTACATTATTGGACAAAAAATAATCAATAAAACCATGCCGCCAAATGTTGGTATATACTTAATCCCAACAATGCCAAGAAAATGTCAAAAATAGAAAAGAATATACTTATAGTAACATATTTTTGTTTTTATACTCTATTCTATACCGTGTACGAATCATAGATGACAAGGTCATCTCTTCTACAAACTCCACCAGCTATAACATATTATAAGGGGAGAGAACTCAAAAAAGAGAAAGACAACAAATAAAAGGAAAAAAAAACTATTCTTTGTTAACGTCTCTACCAGATAATCCTGAAACCTCAGCAAGAACAATATTTCCAGGTTTAGCTTTGTATTCTCCAAATGTTGTCCAACTTTTGCTAGAAGTATGACCCTTCATAATATTTGACTTGACATGTTCAGGTAATCTTAATGTAAATCTATCTTCATCTTCTCTATTCCTAACTATTGAATGCCCCGTTGAATTTGATCTAGAAAACTTTTCTACCTTAATTTGAGCATGATCTACTTGTTCCCCATTAGCGCTATCCCTTGTTTCATCTTCATGTTCATCCTTGATTGTGATGCTAAAACTGTCTTCAATCGGCTCATTTTCACTTATGTCTTGCATAAATATACTATTGGAGTATATTGTAGATTTCATCGGTGATGAGTCGAGCTTCCTTCGACACACGGGACATGTCTTGTGCATCTCAAGCCAAAGGTCAATGCATTCTTGATGAAATACATGACAACATGTTGTCAAAAAGCGAAGAACATCATTATCTTCGAACTCAACCAAGCAAATCGCGCACTCAAGCCCGTATTTTTCTTTCCTATAACCCTTGACGGATGAATAAGTGAAAACGGGAAAAGATTGTGTTATTGATTTATCGAGGCCAGGATTGGCGGCTGATGAGGTGGCTCCATCCACCGGAGTGCCGTTGGGACTATGTTGTACATGCCACGAATAGAGTAAATTATGAAGGAAACATCGACAGAAATATACGGAGAAAAAACCAATAAAGAAAAATACAAGGAGGATGATTGTGAGGATAATGGTAACTGGTGGGTATACATATGGTGGTTGTGGTGGCTGCGGCTGCGGCGGCGGCGGCAAAGGTTGGACGGAGCCTGTTGCCATTGCCCCAAAAGGTTAAAGATGGAAAAATTGCTAAAGAATTCTATGGCCGACCAAAAATCAATTTATCTGGCCATGATTTGCATTTGTACGGATGAGAAAGTTTAGTATTATTATCATGCGACAATCAAGGGGAGACATTCGTCATGTGGTTTTCAATTTTCCTAATTAGTTAACATGCATTGTGTCTGTACACGTGCCTAAACATCACATTAATTTCTTATTTTTTCCTTAACGGATGGGTAGAAAAATTACATTAAAATCATTGGAGCTAATGTTGCCCCGAACTATCTGTTAATGGGTTTATTTCAAGTCACCCAAGTTGGTACCACACAATTATGCATGTGAGTCATTAAATCTGTACATGATGATGTCATAAAGTGCAATAATGACATCATCATATATCATCTAACGACTTACATGCACTTGAGTATATGCCCACTTTGATGACATGAAATGAGCTCTGTCAATGTGGTACAATAGCGTGGCTTGGTCAGTATTTCTTCTATGGACAAAGTTAGGGTCATTGAACGAGTCCTTGCATGTTCTTGCGAGAAGTGTGAGGGTTTTGTTTAACATGAACAATTTTGTGTCACGACCACCACTTAGTGTAAATATATATTTTTTCATATATAATTTTATAGGGAAAATTACGTCTACACCCCCTTCACTTAGGCCTAATTATAAGTATATCTCCCAGCTTTTTTTAATTACTCCCACACCGGTACACTTTGCAAAATCTGTTGATATTTGTCGTAACGGAATTGTCAAAAAGTCAAAAATGCCCTTGATTAAACCCTTAAAAATAAAATAAAAATGAAAACAAAACTAAGATGGTCGTCTTCTTCGTTGCACACCCACTGTCGCTTCCCACCACTACCACCTCGCACTAGCATAGCTTCTCACCACACAACCTGGACGTCTTCTTCTTCACCGATTTCAACCTTCGATTGATTTGAATCAATTATGATCTCAGGCCTTGAGGTGGCGAGCTGGTGGGATGGCCAGTACGGTGGCGGGAAGATGGTCGTCGGCGGTGGGGATGCTCGGATTCACAAACGAAATTGTCTGGTTCATTTTTCTTTTTCTTTTTCTTTTTTTAATTTTGAAAATTCAGAAATTTTATTTTTCGAAAAAAATTTAGTGAAAATTAAATCTAATAATCTTTACATTTTTCATACGTTTATAATAATTATCTACAAATATTTCTAACATTTACCAAATATTCTTTGTACTTTTAAAATGTTATTATAATAATTTTTCATATTTACTAATACTTTCATAATGATTTTAAATATTTACTAAATTTTTTTTATACTTTTCTGAATTTCTTTAACATATACTAACTATTTATATTTCTAAGATATTTTCTAATATTCTTATAATAGTTCTAATATTTACTAAAAAAATATTATTTATTGATATTTTCTAACACTTACAAAATATTTTCTATATTATTCACAATTTCTTTAACACTTACTAAATAATTTTTATATTTTTAAGATAATTTTAATAATTTTTTATATTAACTAAATATTTTTATATTTTTCAGATATTTTCTAATATTTATATAATAATTTTTAATATTTGAAACATTTATATAATATTTTTAAATATTTTTGTAATAGCTTCTAATATTTACTAATATTTTTACGATATTTTCTAGTACTTCCATAGTAATTTCAAATATTTACTAAATATTTTTTATACTCTTAGAAATTACTAATATTATTATAATAATTTATAACAATTACTAAATATTTTCTATATTTTTCAGAAAAAAATTAACATTTAATGTATACTTTTTTATATGTTTAAGATATTTTTAATAATTTCTAATATTAACTAAATAAGTTTAATTTTTTCTTATATTTTCTAATATTTAAACATTTATTTAATATTTTTCTATTCTTTTCTTTTTTCCAAATTTAATTTCTAATTAAAAATTTGATAATATTGAACATAAGGGCATTCTAGTGAGATCACAAAACTTTTAATGGAACCCTAGTGTAACTCTAATAGAAGCTGACGGATGTAAGATTTTGCAAACTGCATGAAAGTGTGAGTAATTAAAAAAGGTTGGGGGTATATTTATAATTGGACCTAAATACAGGAGTTGTGAACGTAACTTTCCTAACTTTATATATATATACTATTTATTAAAATAGTGGGGTTTAAAGTAACTAATCGATCTGCAAAATGTGGAATTACTAAAAGTTCTCAACAATGAATTACTAGTCCCGTTAGCATACTCAATGTCTGTGCTTAATAAATTAAAAATAAAAAATAAAAATTTATATTTCATTATTGTAAGCATAATGTCTATATTTTTAATCTTATATGAGATAAAAAGTTGTAAATGATTAAAAATGAGTCGAAGAGAGAAAAAAAGTTATGAGGGAGAAATGAGAAAGTGTGATAAAGAAAAGGAAAAGAAAACGTGAAAAGGGGAAGAAAAGGAAAAAAGAGCATAATGAACTTTGATCACACTTGTCAAATATTTAAAGGTAGTTGGTGTCACACCAAAATTACCGCCCAATCCGCAACTCCACAATCACCCTTCTTCAATTATTAATAGTATAGAAAGATGTTAGTAAAAAGGCTATATTATCAATAAGTTGCTACCACCACTCATTTTTGTTTGGTATTTGCCCTAGAACCCAATGAGGGCAAATAAATTGTATAGAGTATCCAATTATGTTGTACGAACTTATCATTAATAAAGACATTTATTCTTTTGTTCATATAAACTTCAAGGCATTAATAAGTATTGAACAAGTAGTCCATGTGTATCGAGGTTGACTCTTCTCCCTTTATGGAATAAAGAAGTGGCACGGGGAGAGTCTGACACCTGGTCACTTAAGTGGGTTTGCAAGTCAAGAAATCTTAATTGGGCATTATTTGACTTATATGACACATGCTCTGATAAAGAGTACCAGTCGAACACTATGTGATAGTGAGAATACATGTCATAGATATACCAATGGAATTGGTATATTTGAGCACGGCTCACAGTAATCCGATCACATGGGTATTTACTCAGTGACTGTCAATAACTGGATTATTGATCATAATAGTATGCGTGACCCTTAGACCTGAGGGGTCATGATCAATTTACTTGTGCTGTTGAATCTGTTACTAGAGTAGTTAGACCCAAATCACCCTTTGGTGAGGCTAACCTCGAAGTGCGATCTCAATGAGTCAAGTAGCACTTGTGAAGTGATCGCCAAGATGGGATTCACTATCTCGATAGTAAACGAGAAAGTATCATGTGCGATCATAGGTAAATGAAATTATAAGTCTTTGGCCAAAGTAATGATAATAACTCATGTAAGACATGGAGGGTAGTCTGGTAATTTCATTGTGCTATGATTTAATACGCAGTATCAAGTTTAGTGAGTTTGACATATACCATGACTCTCACTTGATCGGGATACGTCAGCATCGTGAGTTTGAAAAACAGCGCTGGGCCCGGCCCTGCGATTAAAGATTAAATATATATATATATATTAATAATTATTGGGTTTGGACCAATAGACAAATTTGACACTGGTTTGTCAATTCCCCTTTTTTCCTAATAAAATTAATTTTGTTTTTCTAAAATTAAATTAGATTCAATAAGTTAAATTGGATTTGATTTTAATAATTAAATTAGATTTAATTATGTCATAAATTAATTGGAAATTAGTTTATGATTCAAGACGACTAAATAAATTAGATTTATTTTTGGTTCAGTTTGGTTTTTTCAAAATAATTAAGAAAAATTCAGACTTATTTCTTAATAATAAATTGGATTTATTTATTTTTTAAATTGAAATTAAATTCATCCTTTTGTAATTAAATTAGATTTAATTAATAATGAATTCTTTTTTTATTTTTAAATTAATGCCAACATAATTTTAAATAGTTTATTTACACGCTTTGATGTATGTTGTGGTGGATGTGTCCCATGGACTTAGGATTTTACTGCTTTGTATTATCTGGGTTGTAATGGGCCAGATAGAGCCCCCCAGTTTGTATTTTATTTTTGGTAGAATAATGTATAGGGTGCTTCTAAGTATGTAATTAGAAGTAGTACTTTTCTAGAACTTGGAGCCCGGAGCTTATCAAAGATTAGATTTGATATAGGCCACTATCCCCCTGATTGGTCTATTGGCTTACATCAATCTATAATGTCCATGGAATGCATGATGATAGAATAACTAGGGTTTTCTATTATTGCATGGCTCAATTTGATTTATTCCACATATGCGCATAATAAATTAATGTGCAAAGTGAGGCCTTATAAAATAACAAATTCTCCCGAATTAGAGATACTAAGGAAAGAATATTGGATATCCTAGCTCTCCACCAAACTTGAGAGATAGAATTATGAGTTGTGTATGGCATCATCCTGACTAATGGGGGCTATACACTAATTCATAATTCAAATCTCTCTAAGTGCATTTGATGCCATCGGTCGAAGCAAATCTCATCCCATACTCAGTTATAGGTTGCAAGATGAGATTCAACTATTAGATCGATAGGAGTTGTTGAGAAAGTACTTAGATGGATCACCACTAATATTTTGCGATAGGCTGAGGTTAAGTGATCCATGAGCCAAAAGTAAGATTGAACCATCAGTTGGACTGATTGGCGTGGACTTCAAAAATTTCAATGAGCCAGATATCGTTACAGATTGCAACTCATTGATAATTTTGAAGAACTCAATCACTCACTACGAAATCTGTCAAACGAGATTTCCGTTCATTGCAGTGGGAGTGCAATGGTTCGAAAAATGTAGTGAGAGTCAAGTCAAATTAAAGTCCTAATTTTACTTGGGTACAACATAATCATCTAATGAAATCTTGGTTTATTTTATGCAGTCATATATATCTCTCTCAATATGGTTAATAACCCACTATCAGTTTTGCTTGAAAAGAATGTCCTCTCTGGACCAAACTTTGCTAACTGGCTCAGAAACCTAAGGATTGTCCTTAGTTTAGAGTCACTGGGCTATGTACTCGAGCCCAACCGTCCTCCTGTCCCTGGGGATGATGACGATGAGGACGCACATGATAACTATAACACATGGATCAAGGATGATACACGTGTTAAAGGTTACATGCTCGGCTCCATGAACAATGATCTGCAGCGATCCCATGAGAATATGGATGATGCAAAGTCAATATTGCTGCATCTCAAGGAGCTATGGAGAGCACAATAGGACTGCTCGATATGACATATCGAGAGAGCTCTTTGGAGCAAGAATGGGACAAGGTGAAGATGTGGTAACCCACATCTTAAAAATGATTTCCATGATCGAGAGATTGGAGGCTCTCGACTTCACCATGGATTTCCATCTTCAGACAGATCTCATTCTTTAGTCACTCCCCAAAACCTTCTCACAATTTATTATGAACTTCAACATGAATGACATTGAGTGCACATTGGCTCGGCTGATGAACAAGCTCTCAACTGCTCAAGGACAGATGAAGCCCATGGGGAAGGAGGTTGCTTTAGCCGTTACCACTGGGGCATCCAAGCCCTTTAGAAAAAGGAAAGGTAAAGGCAACTGGGAATGTCAAAGGCATCGAGTGACACAGGGAAAGGCAAGGGGAAAGGGTTCAAGGGAAGAGGTCCAAAGAAAATAGACATATGTCTTCACTGTCGTGAGATGGGACACTGGAAACGTGACTATCCCAAGGTGAAAGTGGAGATTGCTTCAAGTATAGAACTTAATGTTTTAGAAACAAATTGTTCTATTACTATTTTTTCTACTTCCTAGATTCTAGACTCTGGGGCAAGTGCTCACATATGTGTTTTGAATCAGGAGCTGGAAAGAAGTAAGAAGCTAGAGCATGGAGAAGAGATAATCAATATTGGCAGCGGTCATAGTGTAGCAGCCACACACATTGGAACCACTTCTGTTAGATTATTATCTGGACATTTATTATTGCCAGACAATTGCCTTGTTTTGCCCAATGGGCTAAAGAATATTATTTCTATTCCTGTTTTAGTCAGGAAAGGTTATTTATTTTCCTTTGCAAATAATTCTTGTGACATTTATTTTAGAAATAAATGCATTGGCAGTGTGTCTTTGATAAATGGTTTATACTATATTAATGTCCAAAATAATTCCAATGTTAATGTTGTAACAAGAAAGAGCAATCTGCATGATACAAACTTAAGACAACTGTGGCACTTAAGATTAGGTCATGTCGTGGAACATAGACTACATGAGTTAGAAAAGGATGGAGTATTACACTCATTGGGATCAGATCCCTATCCCACTTGTGAGTCTTGTATTCAAGGACAATGACCAAATCCCCCTTCACAGGGAATTTTGAAAGAGCCTCTGAAGTCTTATAATTGATTCATACTGATGTGTGTGGTTCTTTTGGAAATGTGGCCCGCGGTGGTTTTTCAGTACTTCATAACATTTACCGATGACCATTCTAGGTATGCTATGTGTATTTGATGAAGTACAACTCTGAATCACTTGAGAAATTCATTGAATTCAATACTTTGGTCGAAAACCAAACCGGGCATCATATCAAGGCACTTCGATCTGACCGCGATATGAGTGCCAAAATTGATTAGTTCTTACGAGAACATGGCATATTGTTACAGCTTACTCCTTCAGCTACTCCACAATTAAATGGCGTAGCAGAACAAAGGAACTGAACACTGTTGGACATGGTTCGATCCATGCTCAGCTACACAGATTTGCCCATTTCATTGTGGGGGCATGCGCTACTCACATACTAAACAGATGTCCCTCCAAATCTATTCCTAAAACACCGTATCAGACATGGCAAAGAGGAAGCCTAATCTGAAACACATAAAGATATGAGGTTGCCCAGCTTATGTGAAAAAGACCAAGGCAGAGAAATTGGAGGCTAGGTTCTTAAAAGGACAATTAGTTGGTTATCCCGAGGATTCCATGGGATACCTATTCTACCTTCATGATGATCAAAGAATCATTGTAGCCTTACAAGCAATCTCAATGAGTCAAGTAGCACTTGTGAAGTGATCACTAAGATGGGATTCACTGTCTCGATAGTAAACAAGAAAGTATCATGTGCAATCATAGGAAAATGAAATTATAAGTCTTTGGCCAAAGCAATGAAACTAACTCGTGTAAGACATAGAGGATAGTTTGGTAATTTCATTATGCTATGATTTAATGCACAGTATCAAGTGTAGTGAGTTTGACATATACCATGACTCTCACTTGATTGGGATACGTCTGTGAAGGGCTTATACACATACGGTATTTATGGTCTAGAGGTTCGTAAATGATTCGTTCATTTCGTACTCAATTGGGTTACAATGTGAGTCTACGGGACTGGGTAGGTGACACTCACATCCTCTGGTAATTCCTCTCATTGCCAATTGAGACGAACCTAAAGAGTTGCGCTATAAGAAACGAACAGGATGTCTTTTTGTGTTAATCTTTTAGAAGGATAAAATTAATTGGACCGATTGATTTGATGGTAAATCAATAGATTAAATATTTAATTAGATTAGATTAAATTAAATTAAATTATTTAAGTAAAGAATTAATTAAATGGAATTAATTAACAATATATATTATAATTAATATATATTTTGGATTTAAATAGAATTTAAATCAAATATATATTAAAAGGTGGACTAAGTTGACAGGCCCAACTAAAAGCCCACCTTGACCATCCAATGGAGCCCTAGGGGTGGCCACTAGGAGTACCAAGGAGGTCTGCTACTTGTTGCATAAGTCAGTAGAGTTAAATATATCTCCAACTGTGTAATAAGACTCCTAACCCTAATTACATAACACAAAGAAGGAAACTCCTACCCTAATCTCTCTCTCTAGCCGTCCACCATCACCAAGGAGAGACTTTCGGGGATCCTTGGAAGGTTCGTTTCGCGTGAAGCTTTGGAGACAGGAATTCTAAGAGAGTTTTTGTTATGTGAATTGAAGAAAACGAAATCAATAAGGTATTTAATTTCATTTAATTTTTGTAAAACCTTAAAAATCATCAAACCCGCGTTAAAGTGATTCGACTCTAGGAATCCTCAATTCTTCTACTGCGTTTTTTGCTCATAGGATTCCTAACAATTTTAACTTCAATGGACAGTTTCTGCATTCTCCTAAAATTTACAATTCTCTTCTATGATTGATAACCCAAAAGTTTATTCACTTCTTCCACAGAAACATCACTTGTTGCTTTTTTTATAGTTTGATTCGTTGATTGCCTAGTAATCCATTTGATTATGCACAAAGACCAGTCATTCAGATAGTTCATTGAAGATTATGTGGCTACCTAAGTGAAGAATAAAAAAACTCACCTTGGCCACTTTCAAGGTTTTTTGCACTTTTTCCCTTGTATTCTTAATAGCACTCTTTTACTATTATTAATAGTAGCAAAGAAATTTGTTTTGAAACTGAGCAGTTTTGAATTAAATAAAAAGCGGAGTTTTTCCCGTTTGAAGTCTAGGGTTTGGCGTCTGTCGAAATTCTAATAACTCAGAAGCTATGACTGCATTGGATTACTGATGATCTGGTCTTCTAAGCAGGGACCCTCATTTCCTATTTTAAGACGAAACTCTAGCCAGAGTCTTCTATCGATCATTCAGCTTACACAACAACATAGGAAATACCAGGCTACCTGTTGTGGATGAATTTCATATCTAATGTCATACGTCCAGTGATACTACCAGACTACACTCAAAATATGCCACAGTATGATTCTCCTGGAATTCACCTATAAATCAAAATGCAGTGGGTCGTTCAATCTCATACTCATCCAAGTAAGGATCTTTGTGCGCACACTAATCCCAAGATCGTTGCCCATGGAACAAGGCACTCTCTCATGAGAATGACATACACAAACAAGACTTGATGAAACTGTGATATCCCACGTCTCACAGTCTCTATGACTTGGAATAGGATTTTAGGACTACCGGCATTGAGAGCGTTCCACAGTTGTCATTCCCTGTGTGGGGACCACTCCCCTAGCCATGAGTAATTCATGGGATCTATATCTAGACTAGTTAAAAAATATGCGATAAAGAAGAGCGAGTGCTTAACTAAGTTCGATATAATTTTAAAGACAAGACTGTTATAGTGTTACTATCCAATGGTCAAGCCATTAGATGGCTCGTGGGGCACACAACACTATCAATCTCTCACTTGCCCTAGAGCCTGCTATCCATGAACCAAAGAGTTCGTCCTCCACAGATGTCCTTTCAATAAAGATTGATCTAGGGTTTGGTAGAAAGGAGGGTATGCTATGTTTTTCGCTGAGTCGACTCGTTCCACTCGAACGTCGCCTCTATCACTGATCTCCTGGATCAAATGATATCACCCAAAACAATGCTTGGAATACTGGTGAGACCTTGGCTCTCTTGAAAGAGCCTTACCTCCATTGTTGTCGTAGTACGCCAGTACTCGATCTACAATGGACGGAACTATATCCAACCCTTTGAAAATTACTCACTCAAACATCCTCTTCCGCCACCACAGCAATGGCTATACATTCATTCTCCATGGTGGAGCTAGCTGCAGTCTTGGTACACTAGCTCAATTTTGTGGAAAGCGCTCTCGGACTACATTATCTAGAAAACTATTCCATGAGGTGAAAGTTGAAGGCCGAGTCACTCGAATCGAATCTAGGTATACATATACCTTATTTGCTGTGTCCACATTTTTTTATTTTTGTGCGATTACAATCTTTTTTCTTAAGATAATCAAATTTTTGTGCATAATATTAACACAATTCATGGTAAAAAATATAAGTATTCTAACAAAAAGTTGTTTGTGAATAGAAAACGGGAAGCAATCATAATTTAAGATGGTATAAAAGTCAATATGCAAATCACAGCTAAATAAATACAGTGCTAACTTATATATTAGATATAACTTTAGATATTCTAAGTTGTGCTCGATATTTCTCTATTACATCGAACTCGTCAATGATCGAGTTGATATTTAAAGTTTGAGCAATTTCTTTTTCAATATAAATTAGTAATGAGCTACTCAAAAAATCATCTTCAATCTTACAACTCAATCTCGTCGTGAGAATTGTTATACTTAAAGACGCATGCTTTGTTGTTGCAATACAAACCAAAAGAGTCAAAATAAGTTGTGTTAGTCTGTCTACCATATAGTTATTTATTGTCTTCTATGTCTTTGACAATATTTGACAAAATTCCACTAAAAAATGAAACAAGTATACTCCACTAAATTGAACTTTCTACTTACAAATTACTAACTCCAATCCCAGCAATACTCGCCATTCCATTAAACCCATCAGACACATTATACATATATAACTACACATAAACACAACACACAATATCTTTTATCTTCTTTTTTTTTTTTGATAAATATCTATATATATATATTGTTGGTCCCAAGTGGCATACGAAAGGGTCTAGAAGGGGGGGGGGGGTTGAATAGACCCTTAAGTCTTTTTCGACTTAAAAAGATTTCGTATTAAACGTATTTGGACGCTTGAAATGATAGGCGCTTGAAGAGTGTGACACTTCACCTTAGCGTTCACATAAGATATTTGAGACTTTGTGAAGCGTCTAATGAAGACTGTTTTATAAAGTTAACTTAGACTTCAGGAATTGAATACTTTGACCTTGTAGGTTAAGCGTTCAGTTCTTTTAATCAGGGTTAGCACAGCGGAATGATTTTGGAGTCTTCTCTTTGAAAGTTTTAGCGTCACAAGATGTTTCTTAGGTGCTTAGCTTTTGATTGTGTTTTACTTATGCAATGATATGATAGATGAATGAAATGACTGAAAAGTAAATAACACAATATTTGTAAGGTTCGTTGGGTGGTGTAATCCCAACTACGTCCTTCTTCTCCTTTGCACTTGGAGGCAATCCACTAAAATGATTCTCAAAGAATCACACAGAATCTTCTACAAATTAGGGAGAGATGGATGTCGATGACTTGAGCTCCTTGATCACACAGATTTCTGCTTCAAATCACTTCAACCCTCTTGCTTCTTTCACCCAGAAATGATGCAAGTATCCAACTTCGACTTCACACAGATCGCGAGGCTTGGATGGGATTTTCTAAAAGGTTTGTTTGATTTTGATGAAGTTCAAACAACTTGGTAATATCTCAGTAGGAATCTGGTTTCTTCAAAAAGAATGTTTGAGATATTTTGTTGACTGTCTCAGGAATATAAGAAAAGCAATTTGGATGTTTCTTGAAGTTTCTGGCTTTTCTGAGAATTTAAGGAATGAGATTTTAATGCAACAGCAATTTGGCTTTGATAAAATTGTTGCCTTTTTTTTGTTTGTTGTTGAAGTCCTATTTATAGGTATTCTTGGAGAAAGTGTCCGTTTGACACATGCACTGGCGCGTGTCTCTCACTTTCGCGAGTGAACGGCTTTTGTCCTTTTTCCTGAAAATCTGCTGCACGAAAGTTGGTGCTGCAGTCTGAGATAGTTGACAGTCCAATAGGATGGCTTCTCCGTACGTCTGACATTGCTTATCATATTAAATGCTCTTATCAATATTTAATGCATTTGAAATTAATACCCGTTGGTATTTAATGCTTTGAGAATATTTGCATTAAACTCCTTCTGGACTTAGAAGTAAATTCGGGTGAAATCACTTCTGTCCCATAAGGTAACGCTTGATATAGCTGGCCAAAGTGGACGCTTGGAGACTGTATCTATCTTCTGAGATCAGGCGCTTGAGTCTTCGAACTTTACCACTGATAAACTCACTCAGAAATCATCAGACGCTCAGCCTAAGACTATTTTGCCTAACTCTCTAAAGTAAGATAACGAAGCCTAATAAATCTATTACAAGTCTAACGCTTCAAAGCCTATACAAGTTTTCTACGAAAATAAACTTACAACTTTTTGAGGTCTAACAAAAACTTAATTGTCATCATCAAAACTTCTAACATGAAATTCCTAACAATTTCCCCCTTTTTGATGATGGCAATACTTACTCTTTTATAGTTCAAGAGTTAGATAGCCAAAAGTAAAAGTTAGCTTTGATCAGTAAACGTTAGTTAAAGTTAGTTACGCTTCAACGAGATGTTTCAGCAAGAAAAAAAATGCATTTCATATTTATCGAGAATTACAAGCATTTTTACAGCTGAATATTTAAAGATATAAGAGACAAGAATATAGATAATGTAAAATCAGAAAGCTTTAATGACTTGGTCTAACTCTGTATCGCTTGGACATTTCAGCTCGGATAGCTTCAGTCAGATTGTCTTCCAAGATCATCATTGCTTCATGATCTTTGTTGATGATAAGCTTGTTTTCTTCTTGTTGTCTCTTTTTGAATACTTTAAAGTGATTATCCCAGTCAGTTGGGTCGATACCAATGTACCTTAGGCAGATTCGAAAAGCTTGGCTAAAATCAGTCATTTTTCTTTCTTCAGCTAAGATCTGTGGATCTGTAGGTTCTGAAATGGATGTTCTCTGAAGAGGAATGTCAAACTGTTCAAGCAGTGCTCTTGTAGGAATTGGTAGGTTTGGATATAACGCTCTAGGAGGTTCCCTTAGTGTACTACTGGGCGCTCCGGATGAACTTTGTTTCAGAACAGTTATCCAAGACGGGAGATTGAGCGCAGACTTAGAAGGAGGCATTTGACGCTTAGGAGACGGAGGATCTTCAACTTTTGAACTGGACGCTTTCCGCTTTTCTCCTTTCCGCTTTTCTCCTTTCTTCTTCTCTTCCCCCTTATTGCCATCATCAGATTTTAAGAAGTGGTTTGTGAGTACACTTACCTGATGAGCAATCTGAGATAAGGAATCTGTGATGTCATCCAGACGCTTGTCGAAGCGTTCCTGCATAACAAGAAGCTTAGCGCTGGTGGCGTCATTCACAGAGATCTCAAGGGTTGCAAGGCGCTTTTCAAGTTCTTCTTTCATGGCAAGTTGGGTTGCGTGGGCAGCATCCTGCATTTCTTGAAAGTCTTGTTTGCACTCACCAACTGCCGCTTGAGCTGAACTACGCATATGAGCAATCTGAGCGCTCATTACGTGAGTTTCAATCTTTGCCAGGTCTTCCTTAATCCAATGGAGAGATTCTTCACTCTGAGTAGCTTGAGCGCTAATTGTCTCCAAAACAGATTTAAGCAGGGGACCGAAGGCTTGACTCTCATCTGATTGAACCGCTTGAGGAGCTGGTCGCTTGAACCGTGATGAGTGTTTGAGAGAGTCAAAAGGAACTTGATAGGCTGGATCAAAAACAGTACCTCGAATATCCAGGGAAGTATCTTCAGCACTATCAATGGTAGCATGTTCAGGAGCGTCAGGAATACTGGTATCTGCAGATTTGGACGCTTCAGATGTCTCAGCAGGCGCTTCCTCAAGCGTTGACTCAGGCTGGCGAAAGTCAGTGAATTGGAAGTTCCAGCTTGCTGAGTCGGCATAAGAGGTGGATGTAGAATCCAAGAGTTCAATGAGTCTGGTCCTGGACATACAAGTACCGGAGATAAATGTGCGAAGAGGACTATCAATGGCCCTGATGTACATTGGACCAATGATATCCAGCACATGATCTGGGAAAACTTTGGACGGCGCTTGAGCGATGGAGAATAGTGAATCTGTGCAGTGAGTTCTGGAAAATCCAATCAAGCAATCTGAGGGAAGAGATGCAGGACGTCGATGTGTAGGCACACAGTCCGCATAGTACTCTTCAAGATACGGATAAATGGCTTGAGCGAGCTCTTGATTCCTTTCAAGCAGAGAAAGAACATACTCATAGTGATTGAGTACCTCACTGCGAATGGAAGGGAGCAGCGGATATCCTTTGAATGAATTGATCACTGAGCCGTTCCAAGATCTGAGATTGGCAGTGAAGATTTTATCAAAGAGAGATACGGGAGATAGAATCTTTACCATCAGATTGAAGTTTTCTTCACAGTGGCTTGGAGCAAGATTTAAGCACCGTTCACCAACTGTACCACTGGAGGACGCTTGAGCATTAAACCGAAGAGGGGTGAGGGATAATCTCTGAAGTTCTTGACGTAGACATTGTTCTATTTGATGTCTAATAATTGGGAGCTTGAGAACAGGTCCGAGTCTTTGTTGACGCTTCAGGAGGCAATACTTGGCGAATTGACGCTTCTTGTCATGCATGCCTATGCCGAAAAGATGGGGAGCTTGGACTAACTCTGGGAAGGTGTATTTATGTCCCATGTACGCTTCAACCCAATTTACTTCATTTATACAGAAGTCTGTGCCAGCAGTCACCATAGCACGAATACCTTCAAGATGAATATCTCTTATGGCTTCAAAGCGGTGCTTATCAGGCTGATAGTTGGCATTCCAGACGCTGTCAAAGTAAGCATCAGCTTCAGTCTGGAGCAGATCGGTCAACGATTCAAGGCGCTCACCAGCATGAATCTCTTTATTTTTCCATAGACAGAGAGGACGGACCGATGCAAGATTTTCAGGGCTGTGAGCCGTCTGAGGGAAATGTGTGTAACCTTCTCTGTTCAAGACTGACTCTGAGGGATTGAGAAAGCTAGGACGGAGAGGATCATACACACGAACAGTGTAATCCCTTAGCGCGAACCCAGTTGGTCTGCTGTGGCCATTGTCAAGATAGTAAGCCACATCCACGGCACATCTAGGAGGTCTGTCTCCTGGTCTGTCTAGAACGGTTGCTTTGATTGCGCTGTCAAAGTCAATCAGTCTTGCAGCGTCAGCTTCTGCAGCAATATATCTTTCTATATTATATCCTGCAGGAATGAAATCTTCGTCGAGCGCTGGGGGCATATAGTTAATTGAATGATCAATTGTCTTCAGCGGATCGAGTTGAAAGAAGTGACGAGGAGCTCTAACGTCTTCAGCAGCGTTCTGACCTTCTGAACGTGCCTCTGTTAAAGTAGCAGGTTCCTCAGGTTCAATTGCAGCTACTTCAGCGGCAACATCTTGAGCGATAGCTACAACTCCAGTCAGGTCAACATCCAACAGAACATCTGTGGACACTTCAGCAGCAGCTGGAACTATAGCTGAAAAACAAGAGCCATCCTCTATAAGAGCAGGATCTTCTACAGATGTAGGAATAGAAATGCTGTGGGAAGAAATAAACTTACCCTGAGAACTAAGCTCAACAGCAGTTTCTGGAGCGCTTGGCTCAACAGCAACATCTTGAGCGCTTGGCTCAACTACAACTTGAGCGCTTGGCTCAACAGCAACATCTTGAGCGCTTGGCTCAACGACAACTTGAGCGCTTGGCTCAACAGCAACATCTTGAGCGCTTGGCTCAACTGTCTCAGGCTCTTCAGGAGTAGCTTGACGCTTGCTAGTCCTGGAACGCTTAAAGATTTTCTTAATGTTGACTCCTTCAACTAGTTTAGCCGGAGGAGCGGGAGGATCAACAGCTGGTTCTTCAAAGTCTATTTGCTTAATGATCCCTTCCAGCTTTCGTCTTTTGAGAGGCAACTTGTCCTCGGCATCCTCATCAGTTTCCTCATCAATCTTTTGAGAGGGGACGGCAATTTTAACTTTGGGTTTTCTGGGGGCTCTCTTCTTCGTTGCTGCTGGACGCTTCACAGCTTCCTCTGGCACTGGTCTCTCAGCCTTTTGAGCAAGCAGTTGGCGTTCTTCCAGCCGCTCAGATAGGGGTCTAGCCGCACCACTAACTTTTGGAGGATTGAACATATTGGTCAGAATCCTTTTTCCCAACAACTTGGACTTATTCAACGGAAGTCCAGACGAGTACACACAATTCGATTTAAACAAGATGTCACTCAGGATGAGTCCATAAGGCTTATTTGAAGCGCTTAGACTGTCCCGAAACCGTCCGAAGATGTACTCACTCCAGTTGATTTTGATGTTGAAGAGTATAGCAACCATCATCTGAAATTGAACAGGATTTACCTTATCAAAGGTTCCCACGCGGCATTCTATGATCTTGCTGCAGAAATCAGCCAATAACCGGTATTTGGACACCAGGTCTTTCTTCTCGAAGTACTGAGTGTAAGGAACATCGTCGTACGCACTCATGATTGCCCATGCTTCCTTAATTTGTTTCAACGTAACAGAATCCAGTGCCTCACCCTCATTAGGCAAATTGAAGTTCTTGGCAATGGTGGAAGCAGATAGGATGAATTCCTTTGGAGACTCCTTCTTGGAGAAGGGAATTTGACAAGAGATGGACTTCTTGTCCTCTGAAAGTGTAGCAGTCTTCCAGAAAGTTTCAACTTCAGTAGGAAACATATAAGAGTATTGGGTTAAGAAGGGTTTGAGCCCAGCTTGGACGACCATGTCCATTATGTCCGTCAGGTTGATCTGAGTTTGTTCATATAGAAATTTCCAGTCGACAACAAGACCTTCAGTTACCTTGATGGTAATTTCAGCAGAAGTAGATGATGATTTCTTTGGTGCCATTTTTTTTGTTTAAAACGAAGAAGATGGACTGAGATTTTCTGTTGTATTGAGAGAGATAAAGAGAGATTTGCAGATATGCGTGAATAGAAAGTAAGTTACTTTTTCTGCAGAGTTTGTGTTTTAAATGACACAGTAAAGAGTTTTGAAACTTGTGTTATGTAGTCTTAGTAGGATTTAAACACGTGTAATAACTGTTGAATCTTAGCCATAAATTTATTAACTGCGGACGCGAGTTTTGTGTAAAAGAGAGAAGTTACATTTGGTAATTCTCATATATAAAGATTTGACATCCGAGTTAAAGAAAAATTAACGTTTGGTATTTTCAGAGTGTAACACACGCGCATGTTTGTACACTGACACGTACACAAACACGTGCTATCTCTGAACCGTCATTTTTAAAAAATTTGAGTACCCGCCAGTTTGATGTGATAGAGGCGTGTGAGTAGAGTACAAAATAGACCTTTGAGTCTACCCACGACCTTGAAAGAAGTTTGAAAATTTTATGCATGGCTTGTAACGAAAATATTTTATAAATTTTTGATAAACTATTCAGCGCTTAGCTGATAAAATGGACGCTTGAAGTCAAAAGACTTTTCAATATTTTGAGCATTCAATATTTTATGCAAACATAGAGCTGAGCGTTGATGATTATGCATCTGAAAATTTTTATCATTGACGCTTACAGTTATGATCAAGTAAAAATATTTTTTTTAAAAGAATATTGTGAGATATAACTTATGTGGATTCCCCCTAAATTATATGCCTAATAAAATATGATGCTTCATGATCAAGCGTTTAAATCAATCATACCTAGTTCACTTCTCAAAGTGAGAAAACGTTGTTCATTGAGTGCTTTGGTGAAGATATCTGCCAGTTGTTTGTCAGTTCCAATGAAGTGCATGGAGATATCTTTCTTTTGAACGTGGTCACGAAGGAAATGGTATCTAATGTCAATGTGTTTGGTTCTTGAATGAAGAACAGGGTTTTGAGTCATGGCTAAAGCGCTTTGGTTATCACAATGAATGGGAGTTGGTCCTAAGATTGTTCCGTAATCTCTAAGTTGTTGCCTCATCCATAGAACTTGTGCACAACAACTTCCTGCAGCTACATACTCAGCTTCGGCTGTGGAGGTAGCTATGGATTGTTGTTTCTTGCTATGCCATGAAACTAACCTATCACCTAAGAATTGACAAGTACCACTAGTGCTTTTACGATCTATTTTGCAACCTGCAAAATCTGCATCTGAGTAACCGATTAGTTCAAAAGGAGAATCCCTGGGATACCATAAGCCCACATGTTGTGTGCCTTTTAGGTATTTAAGGATTTTCTTGGCAGCAGTCAAGTGTGACTCTTTAGGATCAGCTTGGAATCGTGCACACATACATACCGAAAACATAATATCAGGTCTACTGGCAGTGAGATAAAGAAGTGATCCTATGATACCTCTATAATTAGTGATATCAACTTTCTTTCCACTTTCATCTTTATCTAACTTAAGCGTTTGGCTCATTGGAATTTTTGAATATGATGCATTTTCCATACCAAATTTCTTAATCATATCTCGTGTATATTTAGCTTGGTTGATAAATATGCCATTAGGGAGTTGTTTAACTTGTAGTCCTAAGAAGAAGGTTAATTCACCCATCATGCTCATTTCAAATTGTTCTTGCATCATTTTCGAAAATTTCTCACACAGACGCTTATTAGTAGAACCAAATATAATGTCATCAACGTAAATTTGAACTAAGAGAATATCTTCATCATTGGTAATTTTAAATAACGTTGTGTCAACGCTGCCTTTTGAAAAACCTTTACCAATAAGAAAGATAGAGAGAGTGTCATACCATGCTCGAGGTGCTTGCTTAAGCCCATAAAGTGCTTTTTCTAGCTTGTAAACCATACCCTTACCATGATTGTTGATGAATCCTGGAGGTTGCTCCACATACACTTCTTCTTGGAGTTTACCATTCAGGAAGGCACTCTTTACGTCCATTTGAAATACTGTAAACTTGTTAAACGCTGCGTACGCTAGAAACATGCGGATTGCTTCAAGACGAGCAACAGGAGCGTAAGTCTCATCAAAGTCAATGCCCTCCTCTTGGCAGTATCCTTGAGCTACGAGTCTGGCCTTGTTTCTTACAACAATGCCGTCCTCATCCATCTTGTTTCTATATACCCATCTAGTTCCAATAACTCCTTGATGAGTTGGTCTTGGTACTAGCATCCAAACTTTATTTCGCTCAAACTGATTGAGCTCTTCTTGCATAGCTTCAATCCAACTTGGATCACTTAACGCTTCATCCACTTTCTTAGGTTCCATTTGAGATAGAAAGCTTGCGAACATAGCCTCATTAAATGTAGCGGCTCTAGTTCTAACTGGTGCTTCAATATCTCCAATGATTTGCTCAGGTGGATGGTCACGTAACCATAGTCTATCTGTTTGGAAGGGGTTTTGAGAATGAACAGGCGCTTGAGAATCATTCGCTTGACCATTCTCCTGCGTTGGCGCTTCAAGTTCACGATTCCTTCTTTGCTCTTGATGATCATTCTTTTCATGATCATCCGTATTTCTTACATGATAATTTAGATTGATTTCACGAGTATTCTTAGGAGGAGGCACTGAGATCTCATCATCATCGTCAGTATCTTCATCAATAGTAATTTTGGACGCTTGATGACATAGATCTTCAACTCCTACATCATTTACATTTACCTTACTCGGCTCTTGGTTAGCATCATCAAACACAACATGAATAGATTCCTCAACCTTCGATTTGATCTTATTGAGAATGCGAAAATTCTTTCCATTTTTGGCGTAGCCTAGAAAGATTCCTTCATCCGCTTTAGGATCAAAAGTCTTTAGGCTTTGGGATCCATTATTATGGATAAAACATTTAGAACCAAAGACGTGAAAGTATGAAATATTTGGCTTACGTCCCTTCCACAGTTCATATGGAGTTTTTCCATGCTGTTTGTTGATCATGCATCGATTTTGAGTGTAACAAGCAGTGTTGATCGCTTCGGCCCAAAATCTAGGAGCAAGCTTGGATTCAGCTAACATAGTCCTAGCGGCTTCCTTAAGCGTTCGGTTCCGGCGCTCAGCAACACCATTTTGTTGGGGAGTTCTGGGAGCTGAATACTCATGATGTATTCCATTTTCTGCACAAAACTTCTCAACAACCTTGTTAGTAAACTCAGTACCGTGATCGCTTCTTATTCTTGCAACCTTAAGATTTTTCAATGTTTGAAGTTGCCGAATAAGCGCTGTTAACTTGTCACATGTTTCATCTTTGGATGAAAGAAATTCCACCCAAGTAAATCTAGAGAAATCGTCTACTACCACTAAAGTATACTTTTTACCGCTTACACTGATTGTTTGAACAGGTCCAAACAAATCCATGTGAAGTAGTTCAAGTATTCTAGAAGTAGATAGATGAGGTTTTCTCTTGAAAGATGATTTAACTTGTTTACCCATTTGACAAGCGTCACAGAGGCGATCCTTATGAAATGGTCCATTTGGCAATCCCTCTACAAGATTTTGACTTATAAGCTGAGAGATTGTCTTAAAGTTGAGGTGATTCATTTTTCTATGCCATAACCAACCCATTTTAGATTCATTTTTAGCAACAAAGCATGTTGGGTTGTTATCAAGTGTTGAACCCCAATCTACCAAATATACGTTGTTATTCCTTTTTCCTTTTAGTTTAGTAGATTTAGTCTTAGCGTCGTTTATATAGCAATAGTCACTTGAGAATATGACTTCAAAGCCTTTATCGCAGAATTGACTTATGCTTAATAAATTGTGCTTTAGACCCTCAACAAAATAAACATCACTTATCATGATGTTCCCCCTATGCACAGTACCTATACCTTTGGTTTTACCTTTGGAGTTATCACCAAATACAACCTGAGGACCATTGGCAGCTTGATAGTTGATCAGAAGATCTTTGGAACCTGTCATGTGCCTTGACGATCCACTATCAAAATACCAAACAGATGTATTGACTTTAGCTCTAGGTACCTGCAATCAAAAGGGAAGTTCTATTTCTGTTTAGGTACCCATTGTTGCTTGGGTCCTTCAACATTAGTATCCTTGTTAGTGTTAATTAGAACTTTAGGAACCCAAATTTGCCTTGTCTTCATAGTAGGAATATTGGCCTTTTTGGGTTTCACCTTGTGCTGTGTGTAATTTTTGGATGTATAATAATATCCACGATTATAATAATAGTCATAATCATAATTATCATAGTATCGATAATATGATCTTGACTGTTTTGGATATCGACGCTGGTATTTCCTTGGCTCTGGCTTGGGTTGCACGTTTGGTGCTAGACGCTTAGCGCTTGATTCACAGTGACTAGATTTATCCTTAGCTTTTTGAGCGTTTGGATGAGTCTGTCTTTGTGGATCATTTGCTTTAGCCTTACCCTTGTCTGAGTTAGTTTTGACTTTCTCATTTGGCCTCTTACCATTGTCCCTTGGTTCATTTTGAGTTTGACCTTGTGAACCTTTCTCAACAAAGAAAACACCCTTTCCTTTGTTGTTTGCCGTAACATTAGGTTTGTTTGGTTGTTTACCGAATTCATTGCATCCTAAACCGGTCTTTTCTCCAAACAACCTTGTTATTTCAGTCACATTGTCGAGCTTTCTGGATGCTTTGGACAACGATGAGATGAGCTGTTCTGACTTGGCAAGTCTAGCCATCAGATCAGCTTCTCTCTTGACTATTATATCAAGATCACCTCTCAATTGAATAACTTCACTCTCAAGCGATTGGTTTTTCTCAATGCACTGTTGCTGAATTTGCAACTCTGCTCTGAGCGTTACTTTATCGTTTTTGAGTGATGAAATAATAGCGAGATCATTTTGATATATTTTGGCAGCTTCTTGACATTCATTGTAATATTCTTTGACTTTGTCAAGTAATTCATCATAAGAAAGAGGAATTGATAATTCATTGATTACCTCAGGGGACGCTTCATCATCTCTGGCCATGAGACATATGAGCGCTGAGTCATCTATCGGCTCATCATCATCACTACTTTCGTCTGATGATTCTAAATCTTCAGGTGCTGATGCTGGTTCTGATTCCGCAAGCAAACCTTGTTGTCGAAGGTTGCTCCTGAATTGGTTTCTATCCAAGTAATCCTGCCTTGAGGGCTTGGATACATTTGGATAGGGACAATTTACCTGGTAGTGCCCCGGTTTCCTGCAATTATAACAAAGATTGGTTTTCATTTTTTGTTCACTTGTTAGCCTTGCAGTGTGTGGTTTTGAAACCACTGGAGCTGGGAGATTTTGAGTAGACGCTTGATATTGAGCAGGCGCTTGAGGTAAAGGAACAGAATATTGAGGCGCTTGAAACTGTTGTTGTATGGGAGAAGGCGCTTGATATGAACTTTGTCCTTGACTATTAGGACCTTTTCCTTTCTTTTCATATCTCAAGAACTTCCTGAATCTATTCAGCAAAGCCAACTCTTCTTCCTCATTAATGTCCGAATTCTTTCCTTTGTTACCCGATTTGCCTTTGATTGATGCAATGAGCGCTCCAGATTCAATCACTGGATTACTCACAATGTCACTAGCAGAGTTCAACTCGAACTCAAAAGCTTTTATCTCTGAAAAGGCGTCTTCTGGAGTTAAGAGATCCAGCATGTTTGATTCTCTCATAGCTGTTGTCTTCATCAAGAATTTACTTGGTAGACTTCTAAAGATCTTAACCACCATTTCTCGATTCTGTAAGTCCATTCCCAACGACGTAAGTTCTGTAACAAGAGCTGTGAATCTTATATCCAATTGCTCTAGCGTTTCATTGGGTAGCATCTTAAATCCGTTAAACTTTTCCTTAGCAATGGAAAGTTTGTTTTCTTTGATTTGAGCTGAACCACCACAGATTGTAGCCAGCTTATCCCATATTTCTTTAGTCGTTTTGCAAGATTTGATTTTATTGAATAAGTTATCATTATCACCAATAGCCGTATACAGAGCGTTGCGACCAACATTGTCCAAGTTAGCTCTTCGACGCTCATCTGGAGACCATTCTTGTTTTGGTTTTTCAACGTAACCATCAGGGGTTTCTCCTGTGGCTCCAGGCGCTCTTGTGATAATTTTGTATATTTTGATTGGCCCATCTGAAATAATATCGCACATGTCATCATCGCATGAACATAAATACGTAAATGCTTTGACTTTCCATGTGTCAAAATTTGATTCTGTCAATTTGGGAACTTTAGCAAATGCCATATCTAAGCTTTAAAAAGCAACTAGATTTTGAAAGAAAAAGATCTAAACAAGCAGTTATGCTTGGAAATTTTAAAATTTCAAAATTAACCGCTCTGATACCACTTGTTGGTCCCAAGTGGCATACGAAAGGGTCTAGAAGGGGGGGGGGTTGAATAGACCCTTAAGTCTTTTTCGACTTAAAAAGATTTCGTATTAAACGTATTTGGACGCTTGAAATGATAGGCGCTTGAAGAGTGTGACGCTTCACCTTAGCGTTCACATAAGATATTTGAGACTTTGTGAAGCGTCTAATGAAGACTGTTTTATAAAGTTAACTTAGACTTCAGGAATTGAATACTTTGACCTTGTAGGTTAAGCGTTCAGTTCTTTTAATCAGGGTTAGCACAGCGGAATGATTTTGGAGTCTTCTCTTTGAAAGTTTTAGCGTCACAAGATGTTTCTTAGGTGCTTAGCTTTTGATTGTGTTTTACTTATGCAATGATATGATAGATGAATGAAATGACTGAAAAGTAAATAACACAATATTTGTAAGGTTCGTTGGGTGGTGTAATCCCAACTACGTCCTTCTTCTCCTTTGCACTTGGAGGCAATCCACTAAAATGATTCTCAAAGAATCACACAGAATCTTCTACAAATTAGGGAGAGATGGATGTCGATGACTTGAGCTCCTTGATCACACAGATTTCTGCTTCAAATCACTTCAACCCTCTTGCTTCTTTCACCCAGAAATGATGCAAGTATCCAACTTCGACTTCACACAGATCGCGAGGCTTGGATGGGATTTTCTAAAAGGTTTGTTTGATTTTGATGAAGTTCAAACAACTTGGTAATATCTCAGTAGGAATCTGGTTTCTTCAAAAAGAATGTTTGAGATATTTTGTTGACTGTCTCAGGAATATAAGAAAAGCAATTTGGATGTTTCTTGAAGTTTCTGGCTTTTCTGAGAATTTAAGGAATGAGATTTTAATGCAACAGCAATTTGGCTTTGATAAAATTGTTGCCTTTTTTTTTGTTTGTTGTTGAAGTCCTATTTATAGGTATTCTTGGAGAAAGTGTCCGTTTGACACATGCACTGGCGCGTGTCTCTCACTTTCGCGAGTGAACGGCTTTTGTCCTTTTTCCTGAAAATCTGCTGCACGAAAGTTGGTGCTGCAGTCTGAGATAGTTGACAGTCCAATAGGGTGGCTTCTCCGTACGTCTGACATTGCTTATCATATTAAATGCTCTTATCAATATTTAATGCATTTGAAATTAATACCCGTTGGTATTTAATGCTTTGAGAATATTTGCATTAAACTCCTTCTGGACTTAGAAGTAAATTCGGGTGAAATCACTTCTGTCCCATAAGGTAACGCTTGATATAGCTGGCCAAAGTGGACGCTTGGAGACTGTATCTATCTTCTGAGATCAGGCGCTTGAGTCTTCGAACTTTACCACTGATAAACTCACTCAGAAATCATCAGACGCTCAGCCTAAGACTATTTTGCCTAACTCTCTAAAGTAAGATAACGAAGCCTAATAAATCTATTACAAGTCTAACGCTTCAAAGCCTATACAAGTTTTCTACGAAAATAAACTTACAACTTTTTGAGGTCTAACAAAAACTTAATTGTCATCATCAAAACTTCTAACATGAAATTCCTAACATATATATATATATATATATATCTTCTATTTATTTTCAATTTCCCTCTTCTCAAAAACTTTTAAATTGTTTTTGTTGGGAATGTGCCCTCGATGCCAACGAAGAGTTAGAATACAAGGCACAAGTTTATATTGTGCAACCTCTAATTAATATAAAGGCAACAATATGTTGTTCGTATAATTCTTGATGGCATCTATAAAGTTTTAAAAGAACAACTAGTCCGTGTGTGTCAAGGCAAACATTCGCATTCCTTAAGGAGATGGGCACTGGAAGGGTTTGGTACTTGATCACTTAAATAGTTCGCAAGTCGAAGAATCTCAATTGAGCATTGAGATTCGTATAAGACTTGTATGACACATACTCTGACAAAGGAGTGTCAGTCGAACACTATGGGATAGTGGGAGTTTGTGTCATAGATACATTGATGGAATTATTCGAACACGGCTCGTAGTAATCTGATCACATGGGTTTTTACTCAGTGACTGTCAATGATTGGATTACTGATTATGTAGGTATGCGTGAGCCTTAGACCTGAGGAGTTACGGTCACAATGTGCTTGTGACGTTGGATTCTGTCACTAGAGTAGTTAGGCCCAATTCACCCGTTGGTGGGGCCGACCTCGAAATGCGATCATAGGTAAATGAGATTGAAAGTCTCTGGCCAGAGCTGATGAACTAACTCGTGTTTAGTAATCTCATATTACTATGATTCTAAAGCATAGTATCGAGTCTTGTGAGTTTAACATATTCCATGACTCTCACTCAATCGGGATACGTCAGTGAAGGGCTTATACTCATACGGTATCATAATCTAGAGGTTCGGAATGATATAATCATTTCGTATTCGGTTGGGCTACGATGTGGGGCCACGGTGCTGGCTAGGTGTCACCCACATCCTTTGGTATCCCCCTATTGCCAATTGAGACGAACCTAGAGAGTCGCACTATAAAGGAATAGACGGGGAAATCAAGTCTTGTAGTTGGAGGGTGTTCTGGTAATTTGTCTTTGGGAATGATGAATTAATTAATTGGACAAATTAATTTAATTAGTTGTTTACTTTGATTAAACAATGGTAAATTAAATTAATTGGTTTGAATATTTAATTGACTAGGTTAATTAATTATTTAGACTAGAATAATAATTAATTATTTGATTAATTAATTAATATTAATTTTAATCAATATATATTTAATTGGATTATATATTCATTGATTAAATTAATTGAACTAAGTTGACTGGGTCAACATAGCCCAATTGACTGTCCAATGGCCCATATGGGCATGTGTGTGCGATCCAGTGGGCCTAAGTTGGAGGATTCATTTAATCCTCCAACACAAGCTAGATTACATAATTGTAACAATTCACATAACTGAATTCCTCCACCAGAAATACACAGCAGAGGAGAAAACGTTTTCTTCTTCTCTCTTCACAGTCCACTCGATCTCGCCTAGCCGCCATGGAGATTGGAGATGGAAATTTCTCGGAGTCTGTTCCTGCATGATGATCTAGAGACAGTACAATTGAACCGTTAGAGAAAATTGAAGATTTGCGAGGATCAAAGTTGAATACGCGAAAAGGTAAGACTCTGTATGGTTGTGTTTTCGAAAATGAATTTTGAGTTTTTATTGGAGAATGTGTATTATAGAAATTCGTGTAAAAATATTAATTTTTTTTGTTTGTTTGGATGTGTTTTTGAGAAATGTTTGGAAATTGTGTAGATGTGAAATAAAGTTGATTGAATTAGTTATTTTATTTATGATAAAGTAAGAAAGAGAATGTGTTGGATAGTTGAATTATGTAATTAATGAAGAGAGAGAATGAAGTGATTGAAATGATGAAATGATGAGTAGTTATATAGAGGAATATGTAGTAGGATTTAAAATTTGAGTATTTTTTGTAGAATTTACCTTGGAGTGTGTTATTTCATTTTCTGGTGATCCAAAAAATGAAAATACACTCAGAATACCTAACCATACAAAGCCTAAGTTTTTCACATTCATCTTTTTCTCGTTCAAAATCGACGAAAGCCACAAATTGATCTTGGTTTGGGAATCCGGATCTGTTTTCCGTTTCCGCTGCGCATGCCCGACAGAATTCCCAACAATGGTATCAGAACCAAATTTGTTGGCTTTGTTGATTTTAGTTTGCGTGATTTGCATGTTTGATTTGATTATCATGTTTAATGCGTTTGGGTGATTTAGAATCATCATAATTATGGATCGAAAAATCTAGATTTTTTTTTTTGAATCAGTCTTGTTTAGATTGTGAACCTGGTTTTATGTTCATGTATATGCTGCTGTTTCGTGAATAAACTTGATTGATCTGATAAATCCGGAAAGTTGATTTCGAATCAATTTGATTGAATTGAAATTATTAAATTATTAAATCTGCAATTTGTTTGTGAAATGATTTTGATTTTGGGCTGATGAATCTGGAATTGAGTTTTGAATTGTGATTTTTTGTAATTCTGAAAAACTGGGTTTGTTTTCTGAAATTGGGAATTTGGATCTGAATCGGGCTCGCTGCTGCTGGTTGATGACAAATCGCTGCTGCTCGTCGGTGATAGTTGGGTTAGACGATGATGAAGGCGTTGCCTTCATTGCCGGAATCGCTGCTCAAGGTCACCGGTAATGGCGTCTCCCGACGCCGTTAAAAGAACTCGAAACCGCCGCTATTAACGGTGAGAGGCGGTGTTTGACGCGTTTCTATGCACCGATATAGGCGACGTTAGATTTGCCATTGTTCACTGCTAGGAGTATCTCTGAACTCGCCGTTGAAATCCACCGGAGAAGACTGTTGAGAATCGTCTTTTTTGCGCCGGTAATCGTGGCTGAAATAGCCACAAAATCATTTTTTCCGAGCTGCTCCGATAGAGGTAGTGGCCGGAGGTCTGATGGACAAAGGTAGCGGCGCCAGGCGCCGCCACCCATGATCAGAAAACCACCGGTGCGGCGCTGGAACGCCGTTGACGCTGATGACAGCGAGTTGAATTGAGGAAGAGGAAGAACTATTAGGCTAGGGCTGTTTTGTATGTGTTGGGCCGAGCCCAATACATATTAAATTATGTGTTGGGCTTGCTCCAATGCATAAATTAATTAGTATGGAGTTGGGCTTGGCCCACTCTAATTAATTAACAAAAGCCCAAGCTTATTTTATTAATTAAAAGGGAGTTGGGCTTGGCCCACTCCAATTAATTAAAAAATTAGCCCACCCTATTTTAATTAAGAAATATTGGACTTGGCCCAATACGAATTAATTAATTAGTAGCCCAACACGAATTAATTCAATTAAATATTGGGTCTTGGACCCAATTGTAATTGAATTATTAATTGGGTAAGACTCAAACCCAATTTTAACTAATTGGGTCAATCTTCTTCAAGTCCTCTTTGTAAATTGAATTAAATTTAATTATTGTTAAATTGGATTTAATATACATTAAATTATATTTCATTTACACAAAATTAAATAAAGATTTAAATTATTAAACGAAATTAAATGGGATTTAATTTTGTTGATATTTTGAGTCTATTTAATTTACCCATCAAAATTAAATAAAATTTAATTATGTAATTGATTAAGTAGGACTTAGTCAATGATTCGCAAGCCCATAGAAATTAAGTGGGACTTAATTTCACATTGATTGAAATTAATTTAATCTTTCATTGAAATTAAGTAGGACTTAATTTCACTTAGATTAAAGTTGATTTAATCATTCCCATTGAAATTAAGTGTGACTTGATATCACACTGATTAAAATTAATTAAATCTTTTCATAGAAATTGAGTGGGACTTAATTTCACTAAGATGAAAATTGTTTTAATCATTTTTCATAGAAATTACGTGAGACTCATTTTCACATTGATTGAAATCGGTTTAATCTTTTTCATGGAAATTAAGTAGGACTTAATTCCACTTAGATCAAAGTTGATTTAATCCTCCCATTGAAATTAAGTAAGTATTAATTTCAAATCGATTTAATATTGTTTTGATTAAATAAGTATTAATCTTCTAATGGAAATTGAATTGGATTTAATTCCATGAAGAATAAATTGGATTTAATCATAATATCAAAATTAAATTAAATATAGTTTTGTTATGAACAAAATTAGATTTAATTGATTATGATATAGATTTTTCGATCACATAAAATTAAATTGGATTTAATTTTACTTCGATTAAATAGGATTTAGTCTTAGTGACAAAATTAAATGGGATTTAATTTTGTAATAATCAAATTGGATTTGACTAACAAAATAAATTTAATTTATTTTATGCTCTTATCGCATGTGTGCTTTTACGTTTAAATGTTTGTTATATGTGATAAGATGCACATTTCATGGACTTGGATTTATATTTTATAATGCATGCTGAAAATATATATGATGATTAGCCCATTGGCTTGGGCCGATTTAGTTAGTCCATGAAAATGTGTAATAGTAGAATTGCTAGGTTTTTCTACGCTTTATATGCATGTTAGCATGATATGAGTTAATATGTTTTGTGAGACCTTGTTGAAATACCTAAAATTCCCCCAATTAAAATAATATCGAGTTAGTAAAGGATGTTGGACATCCTCTCCCTCCACTAAGCTTTCTAAAATTAGAATTACTATAAATGTGTAATGCTTCCCAGTTATGGAGGTTATGCATTTAGAAATAATTTGAAATTTTATTAAGTGCATGGAATGCCTTAATCGAAGCATATTTCACCCCAGAAACCTGTTCGGTTGCAAGGTGAAATTCAAATGTTAGACTATAGGAGTTAGTGGGAATGAACTCAGGTAGTTAACGAGCTTAGAAACCTATTCGGTTGCGGTTTGGTGAACTATGGGGAAAGGTATTGAATCATTTATTGGATAAATTGGTGTGCGACACCACTTTGAATAATCAATGGCACATAAATCGGTTAGGTTGCAATCCACTGAATTGTTTGAAGAACTCAATACTCACTACGAAATCTATCCAACGAGATTTTCGAAAAATTGCAGTGGGAGTGCAATGTTTTGAAAAATGTAGTGGGAGCCAAGTAAAATTAAAGTCCTAGTTTTACTTGTGTACAATATAAACATCCTAAATAAATCTTGTTTATTTTCTGCGTTTATTATATCTCTCTCTTGAAAATTAACCCGTTTAAAATTATGCTCAAAATTTTTGTCTGAACTGGCCTAACCAAATCAACAGACTTAGAAACTTGAGGAAGGTCCTCAGTTCAAAGTCGTTGAATTGTATGCTTGAAGCAAGCATTACTCAAGTCTAAGAATGGAATGATGAGTAGGGTTAAATATGAGGCGCACTGGACATAGAACAATGTGTTTTGGAAACAACTGTTCTATGACCAGTTTTCTCAACTTTTTGTATTCTACATTCTAGAGCTAGTTGTCACGGACTTAGTCTCTTACTAACGCCTCGTGCGGCACTTAGCTAGTCGCCCCGCCTCTTGCAAGGATTGCTAAGTCAGCCTCGCTAACTCGTGCTCGTGTGCTCGGGATTTAAGTAAAGAACTCGAGAGTGTTTGGAAAACTCTTAAGTACTTGTATTGCTCTCCAAAAATGGTGGATGGTTACAAATGATGCCTAGCCCCCTATTTATAGTAGTCCATTTGAGAATGGACGGTTGAGATCAATTCAATCCAACGGCTATGATCGATGATCTAGAGAATTCTACTAGATATTTACAAGGTATATTCTAGAGAATTCTAGCTATACATGTTTCTACCTTATTCTAGAGAATTCTTATAAATCTCTACACACTTAGAACAATTCTAGATAATTCTACCCACTACTATGTATACAAGGTAGTGTAGAGATTTAACACTTTGGTACCTCATTTGTGGGAAGAGGTCTTGAGAATTGTCGAGACGTGACATCCTCCCCCACCTAATGTGGCGATGCCCTCGTCGCCTCGTATTGTTGAAGGCGATCTTGGAACTGCCACAAGTCATCTTGTGATTCCCACGTTGCCTCGGACTCGGGTAGCCCCTTCCATTTGATAAAGTAATGAGTCGTCGGCTTGACTCCTCGACGCCTTACAACCTTGTGAGATAGCACCTCTTCATCTCTTTGTCAAATGATTTGGTTACCACTGGAGGTGCTCGATGTGATTCCCCTCGGCTTGGATCTTCCTCGTCCTCTTGGTATGGTCTTAGCATGCTCACATGAAAGACCGAATGAATCTTCAATGTGCTTGGAAGGTCGAGCCGGTATGAGACTTTTCCAACCTTAGCGACCACCGGATAAGGGCCCTCGTACTTCCGCACCAACCCCTTGTGCATGCCCCGAAATGCCTTGAATTGTTGCGGGATTAACTTGATTAACACCTTGTCGCCAACGTTGAACTCCAAGTGTCGCCTCTTGGGGTCGGCCCATTTCTTCATCTTTCGTCGAGCCTTCTCCAAGAAAGATTTGGCTAAGTCGGATTGCTCCGCCCACGACTTTGCCATTTTTGCCACTCTGGGACACCTTGCACTATCAAAAGATATAGCCAAAGTGTGGGGTGTGAGTGGTTGTTGTCCCGTTGCCAACTCAAAAGGGCTTTTCCCCGTAGCCTCGCTCCTTTGCAAATTGTTTGAGAATTGAGCCACATCAAGAATCTTCGCCCAATCATGTTGATTGGCACTCACAAAGTGCCGAAGATAACATTCCAACAAGGCATTCACCTTCTCAGTTTGGCCATCGGTTTGTGGGTGAAAGCTTGTGGAGAAGCACAACTCCAAACCCAAGAGCTTGAAAAACTCTGTCCATAGTCGCCCGGTGAAGCGGGGGTCTCGATCACTTATAATGCTTTTGGGCAGCCCTCAATACTTCACAACATTCTTGAAAAATGCCCTTGCCGCCTCCTCCGCCGTGCAATCCCTCGAACAGGCAATAAAGCTCCCATACTTGGAGAATCGGTCTATTACTACCATAATAGACCCGAACCCCTCGAATTTTGGCAAGGCACTAATGAAGTCCATCGAGATGGACTCCCAAGGTCGATTTGGGATGGGTAAAGGCTCTAATAGGCCCGCCGGTTGTTGGTTCACCGTCTTGTCTTGTTGACACACAAGACACGTCCGCACATAAACCTCCACGCCATCCTTCATTTGGGGCCAAAAGTATGTTGTCTCCAATAGCGCCATTGTTCTCTTTTGGCCCGGGTGTCCCGCTCATTTGGTGTCGTGACACTCTCTAATAAGGTCCTCCGTAGGTTGCCCCACTTTGGAACGTATAACCGTCGTCCCTTGGTGTAGAGTAGGCCGTCCTCTACCCAAAATTGTCGAGTTTTGCCCTCCTTGGCAAGCCTCATCAACTCCTTGGCCATTGGGTCATGCTCCAAGCCTTCCTTGATCTTCTCATGGACATTTCCTTTGGCTAAGGAGATTGCCGCAAGCTCCGCCTTTCTACTCAGTGCATCGGCTACTACATTTGCCTTCCCGGGTTTATACTCCAAAACGTAGTCGAACTCTGCCAAAAAGTCTTGCCATCGTGCTTGCTTCGGGGAGAGTTTCTTCTGTGTCTGGAAATAGCTCGTGGCAACGTTGTCGGTTTTTACCACGAACCTCGACCCCAACAAGTAATGACGCCATATCCTAAGGTAATGGACAATGGTCGTCATCTCTTTTTCTTGAACCGTGTAGCGCCGCTCGGTCTCATTGAGCTTCCAGCTCTCGAATGCGATTGGATGCCCCTCTTGCATCAACACTCCTCCTATAGCAAAGTCAGAGGCATCCGTGTGTAGTTCGAACATCTTCTCAAACTTTGGTAAGGCAAGGACCGGCTCCACGCTTACCGCCGCCTTCAGGTCCTCGAAGGCAAGTTGGCACGCCTTTGACCATACCCACGGCTTGTTCTTCTTGAGTAGGTCAGTCAACGGGGTTGCTCTCGACGAGTATCCACTGATAAAGCGCCGATAGTAGTTCACCAGGCCAAGGAACGATCGAAGCTCCGTCACCTTGGTTGGTGGCTCCCACTCCACAATTGCCCGAGTTTTAGCTTCGTCCATCCGAAGCTTACCATGCCCGATAATATGGCCCAAGAAACACACCTCTTCCTTGGCGAACGAACACTTCTCCTTCTTAACATAGAGCTCGTTCTCCCGCAAGACTTGGAACACGATGCGTAGATGGTCGGAGTGCTCTTTTATTGAGTTGCTATATACCACGATGTCGTCAAGATAGACCACTACGAATCGATCCAAGTAAGGATGAAAAATCTTGTTCATAAGCGTGCAAAATGTCGCCGGGGCATTGGTTAGTCCGAATGGCATGACTAACCACTTGAAAGAACCATATCGTGTGATGCACGCCGTCTTGGGCTCGTCCCCTTCCGCAATTCGGACTTGATAGTAACCTTTCTACAAGTCTATCTTTGTGTAGATCTTGGCATTGCCAAGTCTATCAAACAAGTCAGCAATTAAAGGAATTGGATATTTATTTTTAACTGTTACCTTATTTAACGCCCGGTAGTCTACACACATTCGCAATGATCCATCGTGCTTCCTCTGGAACAACACCGGTCCGCCAAATGGGGCCTTTGAGGGTCTGATCATGCCTTTGTCCAACAAATCCTTTAGTTGCTTCCGAAGCTCCTCTAACTCTGGTGGGGACATACGATAGGGTGCCATTGAGGGCGGTTTGGCACCCGGCTCCAACTCTATAACGTGGTCCACCTCTCCCCTGGGTGGGAGCTTTGCCGGTAGTTGTGGTGGCATCACGTTTTGGTTCTCCTCCAAGACCCTTTTTATCAAAGGTGGTACCTCATCCTGTTGTTGCACGTTGTCGGGGCCCTCCTCCTTCAACGTGGCTAAGAACGTCGGCTCGCCTCTTTTTACTCCTTTAGCCACTTGCATGGCTGAAAGTTGCACGTGGTCCGTGTCCTTCCCCGGTGTGCCTACCCTGGGAACCATACAAGTGGAGCCTTTCTCTAAAATGCACACTGAATCAAAAGAAGGCATCGGAATAGCACTTACCTTTCGAAGAAACTCCATGCCCAACACTACTTTGAAATCATCCATTGGGGCCACTGAGAAATCCACTTGGCCCGTCCAAGTGCCTAGTCCCAACTCGACGCCTCGCGCCGTGCCATGTAGGGGTCGCGCGCTGGCATTCACCGTCTTTAGCCAACCCTCGCCCCGGGTGACTCGGAGTCCCAACCTCTTGGCTTCCTCCTCCGTCACAAAGTTGTGCGTTGCGCCCGTGTCTACCATCGCCTTGGTAGGTCTCCCATTGATGCGTGCCTCCACATACATGAGCCCTTTGCTTGATGTAGTCGGCACTGCCTTCGCCTTTAGTGCATTGAGGAGTTGGAGCGAACCGATTTGATTAGTGTCGGGCTCCGTATTCGAAGGTGCTTCCTTCTCCTCAATGATTGCCAACAAGGTTCCCAATTTCGGGCACTCCTTGATAGTATGTGGCCCTTTGCATAAGTAGCACCCGGCCTTGGAACAAAGCTTTGTTTCTTGGCCTCGTGTTCTTTTCGTCCCACCGAGGCTCCCGAACTACCCACCTTATGTTGCGCCTTATTATGGTGGTGACTGTCGCGCCTATCTCCCCCACCTCTCTCCCTTCTCCTTGCTGCTCTTTGTAAAAGAATCGTGCCCACTTTGGAACTCGATCAAGGACTCCGCTGCTACGATTGCTTCATCTACCGACTGGACCCCTCGGCGTTGCAACTCTTGCTTGGCCCAATTTTGCAACCCGTCCACGAAGTAGAAAAGCAGATCTTCATCGCCCATGTTTGGGATTTGAAGCATAAGCGTTGTGAACTCCTTCACATAGTCTCTAATGTTGGACTTATGCTTCAACTACCTCAATTCCTTGCGAGCTTCATACACGACATTTTCCAGGTAGAAGTGTCGCTTGAGATCTTTCTTGAAGTCCTCCCAAGTATCTATCTTGTAAAGGCCCTTCTCAATGTCGGCGTGCTTCCTACGCCACCATAACATTGCAGTATCAGTAAGATAAAGGGTAGTCGTAAGTACCTTCAATTCTTCATCGATTAAGTTGAGCCCATCAAAGTACATCTCCATTTGCCATAAGAAGTTCTCAACTTCCTTGGCATCTCGTTGGCCCGCAAACGACTTTGGCTTCGGTGTCTCCACACGTGGAGCCACCACGACTTGGTTGCCTCCACCACTAGCAACGGCCTTTTTACACAAGGCCCAATCATCCCGCATCTCCGCTATAGTAGCTTGCAATGCCCTCATGGCATCCTCAAGCTTAGCAAGCCGTTCCTCCTGAACGGTGGTAGCGTCAAGGCAAGACCGTACATCCGTCTTTACCGACTCCATTTCTTTGAGAACATGGTCTTCCAACGTCTCAATAGTGTGCTCTACACGATCAAGTCGCTCGCCCATCTCCGCAATGGCGACCTCTAGTTCCCCATCTTCACGTGGTCGGCTGGAGTCTCTCATCCTCCTCGAGTGGATCGTGAGGACATCCCTCAACTGAACATCTCCCGTACCCGATGTGGCCTCACTTGCCATAGTACCCGAATTTCTCAACAGGCAACACCTTTGCCCAACCGGGCTCTGATACCACTTGTCACGGACTTAGTCTCTTACTAACGCCTCGTGCGGCACTTAGCTAGTCTCCCCGCCTCTTGCAAGGATTGCTAAGTCAGCCTCGCTAACTCGTGCTCGTGTGCTCGGTATTTAAGTAAAGAACTCGAGAGTGTTTGGAAAACTCTTAAGTACTTGTATTGCTCTCCAAAAATGGTGGATGGTTACAAATGATGCCTAGCCCCCTATTTATAGTAGTCCATTTGAGAATGGACGGTTGAGATCAATTCAATCCAACGGCTATGATCGATGATCTAGAGAATTCTACTAGATATTTACAAGGTATATTCTAGAGAATTCTAGCTATACATGTTTCTACCTTATTCTAGAGAATTCTTATAAATCTCTACACACTTAGAACAATTCTAGATAATTCTACCCACTACTATATATACAAGGTAGTGTAGAGATTTAACACTTTGGTACCTCATTTGTGGGAAGAGGTCTTGAGAATTGCCGGGACGTGACATAGTGCTCATGATTGAAGAATTAGAAAGAAGTACAAAAGCTGGAGAAACAAGAGGTGATCAATATTGGAACCAGACATGGTGTCAGGTGTATCCAAATTTAGTCCACCTCTGTTCTTTTATAATTCTGAACACGTTTGGATGATTGATTAGTTTTATCAAATGGCATTAAGAAAGTTATCATTTTCTGACTTGGTCAAGAAATGGTACTTCTTTAAATTTGGTAATAACTTTCATGGCATTTATTTTGGAAATAAGTGTGGGAACAATACATCCTTACTAAAACTGTTAACATGATTTGAAATTTTGGAATTAGTATACTGTGAACTCATAAACTAGAAAACGTAGTATGCTAGAAATAAACTGGAAGAATTGTTTAGCACCTAAGATTAGGTCATGCCTTACGAGCATAAGATTCACTAGTTAGGAGAAACGTGGGGGTACAAGCCCATTGGGATTGGATCCCTATCCAAACTTAAGAATCTTATCTCATAGGCAAGATGACCAAATCTCCCTTCACAGGGAACATATTAAAGGGCCGCTCAAGTTCTAAAGTTTGTGCGTACTGACGTCTATGGTTGAATATATGGTATCTTACTAAGACACTACAATTGGGTTGTAATGTCAAGTGTATGATTTCCTAATTTGACCCGTTCCTAAAAGAACGTAACATAGTTTCACAGTTTATACTTCCAGCGACTCTACAAATGAATGGGTAGTAGTATGCAAGAACGAGTCATCGTTGGACATGACTCATTCTATGCTAAGCTACATAGAATTACCCAATTCATAATAAGTCTTGCGTTACTCATAGGTTCATCTTGAATAGATATCCCTCCAAATTCATTCCTACGGCACCATATCAGATGTGGCCCCAGTGGAAGCCTGATCTTAAACACGTGACGGTATGGGAATTCCCACCTACGTAGAAAAGATAAAGGTAAAGAATCTGGAGGCTTGGTCCTTAAAAGGACATTTTGTAAGTCAGCCCAAAGATTCAGTGGGAGAACTCTTTCTACCTACATGATGATCAGGGGATCATTATGGTCTTAGAGGTCTGTTTGCTCGAAGATAAGATCGTTCGAGAAATTGGAGAAGGTGGAAAGATTATTCTAAAAGAATAAAATAAAACTTCTTAGGACACTACTAGTCAAGGACCCAAACTAAGCCCATTAAAACAACAACACCAATGATTGATATGGAAGAGTCTCTCAACCGCCTGAGAGAAGTGGTTATCTGCTACAAAGAAAGCATAGGATGAATGATGTAGCAGAGGAGAACCAAGGATACAATCCCTCTACCATGACAAATCGATGGTGGATATGGACTTTACGAGAAGGTGTCAAGGTTATGAAAGTGAAGATGGATTAGATGACTTTGAATCAATCCTGGACTCTAGCAGATCGCCCCAAGAGTTTTGAACTCAACAGAAGCGAGTACATCTACAAGAGAAAGATGATTCGAATGGCAAGGTCAGGCTAATGGCGAAAGGGTGTATTCAAAAGAAGGGCATTGACTATGAGGAAGTCCCTTTGCCACAGCTAAAATCAAATCCATTAGAATCTTACTTTTGATAACAACACACCAATATTATGAAAATCTAGCACGTGCATGTGAATACTCGTTCATAAATAGATTCCTCTAGAAGGACACCAATTTCGAACAGCCCAAGGGTTTCACATTTGAGGTCGATTATCATAAGGTCTACATGCTGTATGAATCCATTTATGGATTTAAGCGGACCTCTCGTAGTTAGAATCTTCACTTTGATGACATAATTTGGAATTATGATATCATCTAAATGAAGAGAGACCATCTGTGTGCAATAAGGTCAGTGGGAGCGAGATATCAATTTATGAGAAATGATGTGGGCTCATTGACTATGTCAAGATATAAACATCGAGCATGTTCTCCATGAAAGACTGGGAGAAGCCATCTTTATCCTTATAATCTTTATTCGATTAGGATAATGGGCCCTTCCCAAGCCCTTTGCTTAGAATAAATCCTAAAGCAATTTGGGAAGAAGATCTAAGAAAGGGCTCTTGCCTAGAGAGGAAGAGCAATGGGTAGACAAAAATATATCATGAAGTACTTTAGAAGAACTTAGGATATATTCTACGTCTATGCTTATAGAGAACTGATAGTGGAAGTTTTATACTTACTTGAACCTTGAGTTTGACAGAGGAAATTAAAAATTCCACTTTGGGTTAGTATTCACCCTCAATTGTGGAGTAGTAACTTTGAAAGGTTCCAAGTACAATACTCTACTACTGAGAATGAATATGAAATGCCTCGGAACCTTGGAAGTTGTCAAAAGAAACTGTTTGGATCTGAAGTTCGTGATAGAACTTCTATTAGTCCCTAACGTGGAGCTTGCATTGTCACTGCATGTGATGAAATGAAGCTCATGCGTATGAAAGGAACCTAGGTCTCACAAACCCAGACAAATGATGAGAGGTACAACATCTCTTAAGAGATCGTTGGAAAGGGCGATTTAGCCTTGTAGAAAATAAGCTCAGCCGTTTAAACGGCTGACCCACTCACTGGGTATTGTCACAGGCGGTGCTAGAGCGACATCTTTAGAAGATGGGTATTTAATACCATAGCGATTGGCATTGAGTGCAAGTGGGAGATTGTTGGGAATGTGCCCTCGATGCCAACGAGGAGTTAGAATACAAGGCATAAGTTTATATTGTGCAACCTCTAATTAATTTAAAGGCAACAATAAGTTGTTCGTATAATTCTTGATGGCATCTATAAAGTTTTAAATGAACAACTAGTTCGTGTGTGTCAAGGCAAACCTTCGCATCACTTAAATAGTTCGCAAGTTGGAGAATCTCAATTGGGCATTGAGATTCGTATAAGACTTGTATGACACATACTCTGACAAAGGAGTGCCAGTCGAACACTATGGGATAGTGGGAGTTTGTGTCATAGATACATTGATGGAATTATTCGAACACGACTCGTAGTAATCCGACCACATGGGTTTTTACTCAGTGGCTGTCAATGATTGGATTATTGATTATGAAGGTATGCGTGAGCCTTAGACCTGAGGAGTTACGGTCACAATGTGCTTGTGACGTTGGATTCTGTCACTAGAGTAGTTAGGCCCAATTCACCCGTTGGTGGGGCCGACCTCGAAATGCGTTCCAATGGGAAAGTAGCATGTGAAGTGATTACCAAGATGAAATTCACTGTCTCGAAAGTTGTTAGAGTATATGCCCTCGAATGCCATAAAGAGGATAGATTTATAGGGCATAAACATTGTAACTAAACTATGGTTTTTCTATTAATATAGGGCAGTTGATTGTTGTTTTCTTATAGGCATTTATAAGGTGTGAATAAACAATGTAAAGTCCTTGATGACAAGGCGAACCTTCTACCTCCTATGGGATAGGAGGAAAGGCACTAGAATGGTTTGACCCTTGACATCTAAAAGGGTTCGCAAGTCTAAGAAATATTGATTGGGCATCAATAGTGAATAAAGACTTGTATGATGTAAGTTTCGACAGAGAAAGTGTCAGTCGTACACTATGGAAATGGTAGTGGGACCTTATATCATAGACGTGTCAGTTGGACTGATATGTTCGAACACGGCTCCCATCAGTTCATCACATGGGTATTCACTCATTGACAGTCAATGATGAAACTGATAAGTAGTGATAGGTACGTGTGAACCTCTGACCTGAGAAATCGAGTTGAAGATGTACTTGTAACATCAAGTTTGTCATTAGAGTAGTTAGATTCAAATCACCTGTTGGTGGAATCGACCTCGAAGTGCGACTTGATGGGCAAGTAGCATTGTTAACTGATTTGCAATATGGAATTTATTCTTCCATAAGTGAATGAGTAAAATATCCTATGTAATCATGAATAAGTGAGGATGAAAGTCTTTGGCCAAAGCATTTAAATACCTCGACTTATTATGAGCTTAGGCATATGGTCAAGTTATATGAGTTTGACTTTAAACCATGACTCGTACTTGACTGGGATATAAGAATAAAAGGTTTATACACGTACGGTATTCACGGCGTAAAGGTTTGGAATGATCCTATTCATTCGTTCTCAATTGGGTTATGGTGTGAGCCACGAGACTGGCTAGGTCTCACTCACACCCCTTTGGATTCCTCCCAATTGCCTTTTGAGACGAACCTAAAAAGTCGCGCTTAAAGGAAGTGCAAAAGGAAAAACATGGGAAAAAGACTTGAGAGAAATTCACGACATTGGATGTCGTAATTAATTAATTAATTATTGGATAATTTAATTAATTAATTAAATTAATGAGTTAATTAATTTTTTGGAGAAATTGAATTATAAATTAATTAGGAATTGAATTAATTGGATTATCAATTTATTTATTGGATAAATATATTATCTGATTAATTAATTAGCAAGCAAGACGAAAGCCCGAAGGCTTCCGAGCCCACTAAGGGGCGGCCAAATGGACGCCCAAATAGGGCTCTTGCATGCTAGTGTTATTATTTCATAATGATATAAATATATCACAAAGTGAAAAATAACACAAGGCAACTTACATAACTTTCTCTCCAAGAAAAAGTCTCCCACCTCTCTCTCTCTCTCTAGCCATCTTTGACAAGGAAGAAAGGAGGAGTTTTTTGTTTTTGATTCCGGCGTGACGAATTAGAGACGTTGGCAAATTCGGCGTTAGAGAAAAGGATCACGTTCAGAAATCAACATACGCGAGAACGGTAATTTTTCTATACACAATTAAACACGAGGATTAGAGATGATTCGGACTTTGGGAATTAAATTTACTTTTCGCTGCGTTTTATTCGTATAATTCCCAACAAATTAAATACGAGGATTAGAGATGATTCGGGCTTTGGGAATTAAATTTACTTTCCGCTGCGTTTTATTCGTATAATTCCCAACAAAAGTAAACGAGAAGTATCCTATGCGATCATAGGTAAATGAGATTGAAAGTCTCTGGCCAGAGCTGATGAACTAACTCGTGTTTAGTAATCTCATATTACTATGATTTTTAAGCATAGTATCGAGTCCTGTGAGTTTGACATATTTCATGACTCTCACTCGATTCGGGATACGTCAGTGAAGGGCTTATATTCATACAGTATCATAATCTAGAGGTTCGTAATGATATAATCATTTCGTACTCGATTGGTCTACGATGTGGGGCCACGGTGCTGGCTAAGTGTCACCCACATCCTTTGGTATCCTCCCATTGCCAATTGAGACGAACCTAGAGAGTCGCACTATAAAGGAATAGACGGAAAAATCAAGTCTTGTATTTGGAGGGTGTTCTGGTAATTTGTCTTTGGGAATGATGAATTAATTAGTTGGAAAAATTAATTTAATTAGTTGTTTACTTGGATTAAACAATAGTAAATTAAATTAATTAGTTTGAATATTTAATTGACAAGGTTAATTAATTATTTAGACTAGAATAATAATTAATTATTTGATTATTTAATTAATATTGATTTAATCAATATATATTTAATTGGATTATATATTAATTGATTAAATTAATTGAACTAAGTTGACTGGGTCAACATAGCCCAATTGATTGTCCAATGGCCCATATGGGCATGTGTGTGTGATCCGGTGGGCTTAAGTTGGAGGATTTATTTAATCTTCCAACACAAGCCAGATTACATAGTTGTAACAATTCACATAACTGAAATCCTCCACCAAAAATACAAAGCAGAGGAGAAAACGTTTTCTTCTTCTCTCTTCACAGTCCACTCGATCTCGCCTAGCCGCCATGGAGATTGGAGATGGAGATTTCCCGGAGTCTGTTCCCGCGTGATGATCTAGAGACGGTACAATTGAACCGCTGGAGAAGATTGAAGATTCGCGAGGATCAAAGTTGAATACGCGAAAAGGTAAGTCTTTCGTATTCATCTTTTTCTCGTTTAAAATCGACGAAAGCCACGAATTGATCTTGGTTTGGAAATCCAGATCTGTTTTTCGTTTCCGCTGCGCATGCCCTACAGGATTCCCAACAGTTTTATAGATGTCCATCATGTATTTGTTGAATTCCTAAACCAAATAACATTTTTTACTAGAGATTAGAGATATAAGTGAAAAATGCAAATTCCAAAGATTTGTATTCAAATAATACAATACATTCTTGAATTTTGAGATGGGAAAATTATAATACAGTTTCACCACCCGTGGCATACTAAAAATAGATTAAAATCCGTCAAAGTGCACTTTCAGAATTGGAAAAATAGATTAAAAAAAGTCAATAGCATACTAAGAATATTTGAGTAATAAAGATGGTAGTTTTGTAATTTTTTTTTGGGGGGGGGGGGGGGTGGGTGGGAGGCGAAATTGCATATTTAAAAAATTATATGCCTGAAAGTTAAAAAATAAAAAAGTTGAGGGGAGCCCCCCACTCCCCTTCGTCCCTGCCGTCGGCATCGTGAAGCAATCATAACCACAACCTCATCCAAAGTACCATCTCACCTTGAAGCCACCATCGCTAACGCTCCAGCCCGCACCAACCGTAGTTGTGTGAGGCACCGCCTTTGCTAGCTCACGCTGCATGAAGTCACCACCTAGATTACATAATCCTCCATACAGGGTTAACGCTCTAGCGCTCTGAGCTTGAGAGCTTCGCTCTATGACGCTCTTAAAATTCTTAATTCTCAAACTCAAATTTAGGAACTATACTTAACGAAATAAGAATGATTTTCCACTAATAATATTTCATATGCATTCAATTAAAATTGTTTTAGTAGTTAAAATAAGTAAAAGATTTGCCTTCAAAACAAAAAAGACTAAAACAAATATAAATTTTATAAAAAATCATTACCTATAACTTGTAATGCTGAATTTGAGTCTTTAGTGTCATTTCCGGTCAAGAGTTGGGACCTAAAACTAATATTATTTTAATAATCTTTCATCTTATATTATATTTTTTAAGCATGCTAAAAAAGACAATCATATCATCTTATTTTTAAAATTCAATTTAACAAATACTTATTTTAATATGAGATAGTCTTATCAAAAGAATATCTAAAGATAATTTGGCTGAACAATTTATAAAACATATGATATATATATATAACAAGATAAATTTGAAATTATATTTATATTATATACGCTCTAAGGCGCTCCCACTCTCAATTTTTTTCAAATTGTCACTCTACGCTCTCCCTTCCGCTCTATGTGACTTAGGTCACAACCACCATCACCGTGACTCCTGTCAGATTAGTAGTCCCAGTAGTCCTTATTTTTCTGTTTTGTTTTCTCTGGAAAAGTTTTGTCACTCTCGAACTTGGGCTCAAGTTCATTTCCTTCTTATCAAATTGGGCTCGTCGAACTCGAACCTTCAATTTTGTCGAACCCGACTTGAGCTCGGCTTATTTACCCCACGAGTCTTTGCGACCCAGACCAGACCCAGACCTGATTCTTCCCCCCCCCCCCCCCCCCCCCCCCCCCCCCCCCGTATTTTTTTCATTCTTTATGCTGTTATTCAATCTAGATCCTCTCCTACTCCATATAGACCAAAATGGTCTCTGAGAAAAACGTCGTCTCTGTCACCTCACAGCCATCATCATCTGGTCTGATCATATCGACCACCGATGCGATCCGCTCCTTTCTAACCGCAGCCTCCACAGACTCCCATCTCTCCGAAGATCTCAGAGACCTATCCACTTCCCTTATTACACAGTCCTCCTCCTCCCTACCCTATCAATCCCTCAAAACTATCTGGTTGACATCCCAACCTACAACACGACCCCATTTATCCTCTCTCCTCTCCGGTTCTAACTTCATCTTTACCAGCCCTAAGCCCAGGGAAAAGGTCCCGTCCTTATTTCAATTATCAAAACTTACTTGTATATATATATATATATATATATTCGTTCTAGCTTATGCACTTTTGGATTACAAAGGGGTTTCATCTAATTGAATATGCTATTGTTCGTTGTTTTTGTGTTTTGATTTTGTCCTTACTTAGAGTGAGGAGTTGAAGGTGAGATTGAGAAAGCTAGAGGAGGCGGCTGACAGGAAGGCGTACCAACAACTGGTGAAGGACATTACTCCTAAAAACAGTGTCGAAGAGCCTTTTTCCTCCTACAAGGATCAATTGGGCTTTGGTATGCATTTTTGTATTTCATTTCTTTTTTCACCATTTTTTTCATATAGTAATGTTTGTTTTAGTTTTTGTTTAGTGTTCATATGCATTGCTTTTATGGAACGGAGTGGAAAATTTATGGTATTTAGTAGTCTTCAGAAATGAACCAGGTAGTGTATTTATAGAGTGGGAGTTAAATTACATTTACAATTTGTAATTCAAAATACCAGGAAAAAAATCAAACATTTGCTTTAGCTTGATTTTGTACCTTGGCGTTTAAGCTTCAATAGAATCAGTTGGAGACTCCATATGAGTAAGGACTTGTAGTTGAGAGGATGGAGACATGACTAGTATGATTTTATGATTATTATGTATGATACTATGTGTAACTTTGAGCAATGAGAGTTGAGTTGTGAACAATGATGACTTCACTCTACAAAGTTGCTCAGAATGGATATGGATATTGTGGATCTGTTAATTATGTAGGCTTGTCAACGTATAAATGTCATTACTTGAGGTTTGATTTAAGAGGATTGAGATTGAGGTGAACAGAAATGGTTACAACAAAGGAAGGCGACACGGGTTTAATCGCCGAGAGGTTTGGCCTATGTGCTGCAGTTGTGGTGTTTCCCGACTCTGTAAGTCTGTGCATGCGTCTCTGCATGTGTGCTGGTGTTAATCTTCAATAGTTTTTGGTTGATTACTTCAGCTATCTTTACTTAACTTCGTTGCTTAATTAATTGCTAAGCATTTAAGTTAACCAACTCTTTTATCTGATAGTTGTCAGTTTAGTTAAACTGACTGACCATCAAGTTTTATTGATATTTACCTATAGTATTAATTAGGACATATTAACAAAAGTAAGTTTAGAAATCTCTGCATGTTAGTTGAATTGGTGTCACCAAGTATGATAATCTAATCATAGAAATGACCTATAAGTTGGTACTGAACATATTAATTTTATCGAAATTCAATGTTTCATCATTTAGTAGATTCACATTGTTAACTAGTTAATAATTATGAAACAGGGTGTTATGAACAACATATCATGACCATTTGATTCACACTATTCAATGTAATACGTATTCACATATAGCATAAATCGCCTGTTGTTAGTAGAAAGTAAATTTGTAGCATGCTATTTAACACAGTAAAAACTGACTATAGTAATACAAGTTCATAATAATTGAATGAGTTGTATGGCATACAAACTTTGTCTTTCTTTCTTTCTTCTTTTTTGGGCTGGTAGGAGAATTGGATGGGATTTTGCTGTTGTTATTCTTCCCCAGCAGAGTCTTTTTGTTGTTGCTCTGTCTGTAAGTCTTCCAAGTGTTTGTGTGTTCGTAACTGGTTGGCCCTGCTCATTTTCTTTTGTTGGGCTTGGAATAATTTAGCCCTGATTTTGTGGACGTTTAGTTTGTATGTTGATAGGCTGATTTACTTGTAAATAGCTAGGCCCTTGATTGGCATTTAGTTTGTAAATGGTTGGACCTTGATTGATTATACACAGGTTGGCAGGTCTATGCCTTAACACCCCCACTGTTTGGTGGTTTTTGGAAAAACAAAAGGTTTCTGATGATTGTATCTGAATCGATTTTTCCTATTTAATTCGTCATTATTTTTGTACCTGTTATTTGCTTTTCTACACCTCACCTGTCTAATTCCTGAGTCGTTATACATTCAAAACCAAGAAACAGAGCGCCTCCCCTGTCTTTGTCTTTCATGAATTTGGTCTTTTTTTGCTAAACTAAAGGTTTCAAGGTTGCTATGTTCTTGTATATTTTCCTTCAAAGCTTGCCATTATTTTTGTATCATACTTTATGATGTATGTAAATGGCTTGAAATCAACAATATCTTCATCATTTAACAGGATTACATGTCGTGCTTACAATGTTTACGGGATACTTCTTTGGATATGCTGCATTCAGAGCCTTGTTTAGCCATAGTCCTGCTATGGTAACTTTCCATAAAAGAATCACGATTTTTTTTTTAATTTACGTCCGTTTGGTAAAAAAATTCAGATGCTACAAATCTTCTCCTGTGTGCCCAGTTTACCCGATACTAAGTGATATTGATCGTCTTTTAATGATCAGAGTGCTGCTGGAGGCATCCTTGGTTTGGTTATTGGCATGCTGGTCGAGACGCTTCTGTTTATAGTTAGATATTCTGACCAAGATCGTCCATCCCCTTCATCCACTTCGTCTTCCAGATTGAAGATAAAGAAGAATCAATAGGCTTCATATTAAGAGGTTCTTTTATATATATATATCTTACAGGTATAAAAGTCAATGAATTGTTCTTTTTGTTTACTTAAAGTAAATTGTTTCTTAGAGGATTGTGAGAAATAAGCGTTAGTTTTAGTTAAAATTGTTACATAGTGGAATGATGGATGTCTGTCTAGCTAGTTTTACTGCTTGGGTGTTTCCTTATTAAAGCTCTGTAATCATTAGATGTAACTTGAATGTCTGTAAGTTGTGCAGGATTAGAGGGAAAATTCTTGTATACATCCGGCATAGAACCCATTTGCATGCACCAAGACACAATAAAAACAATAAGAAAATATGTATACAATGTAAAAACAAGTCAAATATTTTTTATTATTTTTTGTTGTGTTTTGGTACATACAACTTGGGTCCCACACTGGGTGTATACAAGAATTCTCCAGATTAGAGTATTACGGGTAGTAGTTTCTGAGTCTAGATACTCATGAAAATATTTAAGCTCGGATACATGCACTTATATATATCGACATGGGAGTTGAACATATTCGCTAAGTTGTGCAGACAAATGTTCCAGGTGTTGGAATAAAATGTCCAGTCAAGTTTGATAGTAGTACACTTTCGTTTTTTGTTTTTTTTTTTTTTTTTGATAAGAAGTTTGATAGTAGGCTATGATGCACGGATACTCCTAAAAATCATATAATGCAGTCTCGAACACTTGGGGGATACGGATATGCCTCGGACACGGCCCCGATACTTGTCGGACACGCCACCCGGAGTGTCCGAAAATCCAATAAAAAAAAAGATGAATGGGACACGGTGTCGGACATGGCTAGGGAAGTGCCCGACACATTTTGGGACACGGTGAAAAAGATGGGACATGGTGTCGGACACGGCTGGGGAAGTGTCCGACACGTTTTAGGACACGGTGGGGTTGAATTTTTTATTTTTTAAATTTAGGGGGTCTGAATTACTAATATGAATAATCTAACTAAATCAAAAATCATCCACACTAAAGCAGCTTATGTGAAGCCTTTTTTTCCTTCCTACTACTTCTAGCTCTACAATCAAAATTAAAAGTGTAATTCAAGCTCTTTTTTCACCATTTTAAATTACTTTTTAGTTTGAGATAATAATTCCAACTTCAAAGTCATCTTTTATTCTTCTTTAATTCAATTCTAAGGGTTGGACTTGGAATTACTACTTTTAAAATTATATCACACTTTGGAGATTTTATTTTTGTTCTGGTTACTTCAATTTTTTTGTTACAAGAGCACCATATTAGGTAAATTTAAAGATTTTAAAAGTTTAATGTAGAAATTATGTCTGAAAATCATAAAAATGCATCATACTTCCAGTGTTTGATAAAATGCCTAATAGTGAAATTATGTGTAAAATTATTAGTTCTTATTTTATTTTGTTTGTACACTATTAATGCATAAAAGTATATAAATATATATATAATAATATATATTGTATAGCCGTATCCCTGCCTTGTCGTATCCTAAGTTTTTTGAAAATTTATATCGTCGTGTCCATATCGTATTGTACCTGTGTCTCCGTATCCGTATCCATGCAACCTAGATAGCAGTACTTTCTATATTCTTTTAGTTACCTCTGTGTAAATCTAGTGCTTTTTAATGATAAAATTTTTAAATTAGTCAGGACTGCTAACGAACATGTTTTTTTTTTCTTTTAACAATTTTAAAGAAATGGGATTTTAAAATTTGTTTATTTACATATAGAAAATCAATACGTTTTACATATATAGCGAGAAAAGATTTCAAAAGTTTGATTGAAGCAAATTTGATTTTTTTTTTTTAATATACACATCATGTTTCCTTGCTGAATTGACACACAATTATATATTTGAAATGTAACTTCTAGATTGAGGAATTGACCACCATAGAGGTAAAAGAAAAGATTTATGACAAGTCCAACATGAAAATTTAGAAATTATTCTAGGATAATAGACTTCAAGCCTATTTGCAAAATCTTCTGCTTTTAAAAACGTGCTAGATTTTAGAAAAAAGTTATAAAAGTAAGTGACAAAAAACGTTGAAGTTTGGTTTATTTGTAAAACATGCTAAAAAGCAAGGTGTTAAATATCAATTTCATTGTAGATTTTGGGGTATTAAATTTACGAAAAGTTCAACCGAAATTTCAAGAATATCCATAATTTCGGTTTGATTATAGAGAGACAATGGAAATATATAGAAATAATTGAAAATTATAAATGAAACTTTAGGTATCTTTGATTTACAGTGGTATGCATTTTTTACATTAATAAAATTGTGTGTATAATGTATATATAGTGAGTTTTGTTAATTAGTACGAGTAAAATCTATGATGGAAATTTAAAATAAATAGGATTTAGAAGTAATATTAATTAAATAGCTTTATAACTACAACAATACACATACAATTTTCATAAAATACATTGTTCGGAATCATATGAAATTTCTAGGATTAAAATCATTACAATATAATTGTGGTCCCAAAGAAAGAAAAAGAATATCTAAAATTAATTTTTACATGTTATAATTAAGCATAAATATTTAAATAAAAGATAAATAATTTAATATCATCTTAACTTTCGGGAAATTTCGGGTTTCGATGAAAATTTGGAGAAATTTTGGGTTTCGGTAGATATTCTGCAAAATAATTTGATCTTGTTTTTAAATTTCAAGAAATTTCGGGTTTGGATGGAAGTTTCGGGAAATTTCATGTTTCCGTAGAAATTTCGGCGGATATTTTGCGAAATTGAATCGAAAGTGAAATTTCGCTTCTGGACCCTAGGAAACCCGGAATTTTGGGATTTCGACCAAAATTTAAAGCCATGCGAAAAAGAAGGAAAAAAAGAAGCAATTGGTAGAAGAAACATGCTTTTAGTTTTAGTTTTAGTTTTTTAGCTTTTTTCTAGAGAATCATAAGTATAAACAATGATACCAACTAGGCAAAATTAGCTTAAGTTTCACAAAAAAGCTCAAAAGCACTTTTTTTCCAATTTTTGCAAACAGTGTTTTCATAAGTTCTCTTTAAATATCTAAAAGCATTATCCTCTTTATTTAGAAGTGTAGGAAATTAAATCCACATATCACACGTAGAGAAGATTGGATCGACTTACCTATAAACGCAGCGAAAATTCGTCGATCCATATGTCCCGAATTTGACTCATCTGCAAGTCGTCTTGATTGAATCACGATCATGTCTTCACTTTCCTCGCCGTGGTGGATCAACTATTAGAGCAATCCACTTGTATTTGCATACCTTAAAACCATGAAGACTTGGTAATTCTCCAAAGAAGGATTGAGAGAGAAAGTATTTTAGGAGAGAGAACAAACAAAGTTTTTTGAGAAAGAATACGTGATATCAGTTGTGTTCACAAGATGAGAGGGATCTGATACAAATATCAGATTTCCTATACAAGGAAGAGTCTCATCTATTTAGGATTCTAATGCCACCAAATATGACATTAAATCCAACAAAAATATGGATGTCAATTGGGTCAAGGGTCCAAACCCAACCCAATTTTCTACATCTCCCACTCATACATATTTGACTCGATCTCTTCGAATCTCATCCTCTTAAACTTCTCAATCTCACATCCCTTCTTCCATACAGGGAATAAGGCGTGCGACCAAGCGAGAAAGGAACAAGTGAGGAGAGTTATATTAACCCTAAACCTAACTAATATAACCCTACAACTCCGAGAGAAACTCGTTGTGTACCCCAAACTATATGGTCGCACCAGATCAAGCATCTCTGATCCCTCGATATATAATAAATAGAGCATGCTTGACTCTCTCAAATATGTATTTATGTTCATGACTAGTCAGACATATTCCGACATAGTCGCCCGGGCATTGAACCATAGAACATAAGTGCGTTACCAGTTTAGTTCTTCCTCGGCCTCTCATGCCAATTAGCTTGGACTTAACAGCTTTCCTAGACATGCTCTGACAGACCGAATTATCCATGGCCATTGGAAATCATGCTAAAGTAGCGTCATCAAGCTTACATCTCATGACATTGTCCAGAGCCCCAAAGGGTACAAGAAACAATAAAGACTCACATAGTGACGAAGCAGGGACCTATTCGGTCACTTCTCTTAGGAGGTCGCAAAGCACATGTGTATGATTACATGCTATGATGGAGCTCCCACTCAATTTGGGCATGTCACACTCTAAACATCATACGAACCTTATTCTAGTTGCTATTTAAGCGTCTGACTTGCGCACCACCCGACAGTCTCTCTCAATAACAATGAGTGGCATTGAGTCCAAGTGGGAGATTGTTAGGATTATGCCCTCAGATGTCATAGAGGATAGAATGATAGGGCATCTTTCTTGTAATGAACTCATTTATTATTCATAATAAAAGGCGTTATTTAGTTTTCACTTAAATCTTATCTGAATCTATAAGTATGATAAAACATTTTGTCCATGTTTTCAGTACAATTCCTCTACTTCCTATGGGATAGGAAGATTAGCACTAGAGAGATTGAACTTGATTACTTAAACTCGTTCGCAAGTAATATGAAGTCTTTAATGGACAAATAAAGATTTAGAACACTTGTACAAACGTAGCTCTGACATGGGAGTGTCAGTCGAACACCATGTGATGGTGGGAGCTTAAGGCTGTAGGAACATCAATGGTATTGGCATGCTCTAACACGACTCGCATCGGTTCTGTCACATAGGTTTTCACTCTATGACTGTCAATGACAGAACTGATTATGCGTAATAGGTATAAGTAAACCTTTGACCTGAAGTATCAGGCTGAAGATGCACTTGTGACGTCAAGTCTTTCACTAGAGTAGTTAGATCCAATTCACCCGTTGGTGGGGTCGACCTCGAAATGCGGCTTGATGGGCAAGTGGTAGTCTTAGCTAATAACTACTATGGGATTTGTTATCTCATAAATGAATGAAAAAGTATCCTATGTGATTATAGATAAATAGAGATCAAAATCTTTGGCCAAACCAAAAGAGACGATTATGCAAGGCACTAAATCGATCTCAATGCTATCGTATTATTATAATTAATACATATGGTTAAGTCCAGTGAGTTTGATATAACCATGAGTGTGAATCAAGAGTTTAAATACATTAATTACAACAATCAATCGAAAACCTTGTTTGGTTCTCCGATTTTCTTGGTGTGAAAATCCGAACCACATCAATATATATATATATCGTGAGAGTCCAAAATTGGACTCTCTACACATACATACACACGGCCAAACGGCCATGTATGTGTGTGTGTATATATATTACACTTTTCATTTTATTTCAAACTCTTTTCCTTATAATATTAATATATATATATATATATATATATATATATATATATATACATCACAAGAGTTCTCCAAAAGAAAAACTCATATATACACACACGCCTATATAGGCATGTATATATATATATATATTATAGAGTTCAAAATTTCCTTCTTTCTTCTCTCTTCTATAATTATTTGAATCATCCAAATAACCAATAAAATCTTTCCATATATTTGAGATTCTCAAATATATATTTGAGATCTTTCCAAATATACAAGATCTATTTAATATATATATATATATATATACTAGAGCGGTGGCACCGCGCTAAAGCGCGGTGGCATGGGCCCAGACTAAATATTTTGGGGGATATGAAAATGCTTATGAATAGATGGACCAAACTGCAATAATGGATACAGCATTTTATAATGAAACAGGTTTTCCATTTGTGCATGTATGTGAAGTGAGGTGGACAGTGGGTATGGGGCTTGTTTGTTTTGATAGACTCAATTATTAAAATGAGGGGGAAAAAGAGGCTCAAAACGTTAGAGATAGTGGAGTGTGCAAATGGGCTCTTACACTATAGTGTACATATCTATCAATTTTTACTGCTCGAACCTAACTTCAAAGTTTATCTAGCGCAAAAAATTGTTTAAATTTGGTACGATGTGTTAAGAAATCAAACTCAAATGTGTTTCTAACGATTGATTTTGGGTCAAGTATTTAGCAGATTAGTTCTGTGCACTCTAATAATAATGAATTAATCTAAGCATCTATAACTCTTTGGTGACGGATAGAAGAGAAATTAATCGCAACAAATTATATGGAAAAATATTTATACTTCTTAAACCGACACCTATTGATGCCAAGGATTTCTTACAATTATACCCTATGTGTGTGGAACAATTCTTACAATCGCACCCATGTGAAATTTACAAACAGAACTATTGAAGGAGAGTTTTGGTAATTTCTAGTAAGGGGGCTCTATGTAATTATATAATAAGTGAGGGCATCTGTATGTAATTTCCCTCATTTCTAATATGTGGGGCCTAAATATGCAAAGTCCCTCATTTCTAATATGTGGGGCCTAAATATGCATAGTCCGTAAAGTTCGTCAACAATATTGCTCAGCCCGTTTCTTATGTGGCCTAACATTATTTATTTGTTAGGTTGAATTTTGTAGAGAACATTGAGCGGCTAGTATTTGGTAGCATGCAATCCATAATGTGTGCATTTGACATTTTTAATATCATTTGTGAGGGTTCGGATGGAAATTATTACATCAATATTCTTCCTTCTTACAGATACAATTCTTGATTTATTGGAAGTTCAATTTTTTTTGTCCGCATCAATTCACAAATGGTATAAGAATAGGTGACCCTGTATAGTGAGCGCAGATTCAACAAGCAAATATAAATAACACAGAAATGGAAACATATTAATACAAAACAATACATAGATAGTTTAAGCAATAAGTTGTATTGATATTTTTACAGCAATTAGATATATAAAATGACCACTTCTAAACATAGATATAAAGGAAATATAGAAATTAGTTTCAGACATACGTACATAGAGTGATGCCGACAAAATATAGATAAAGTATCGCAAAATGATATATAAGCCGGATTTTAGCATCTTAGGATGAGAGATACAAAATAGAAGTGTAGAGTTATAACATAAAGGCCAAATATTAATGAAAATGGTCCAACGATGGGGGAGCCATTAGTCCTTTCGACGCTCGTACGAATTACTAATTGGCTGGTTGTCATCGTCATCTGATTCACCTGCACAGGAAAAATTTGATGAGTAATACGAAGTGTACATAATATCGTGTAGTAGTGTTAAGGGTTCCTAAAAATGGTCAAACTGGATGTGTGCGTATAATAAAGAGCGGCAAAGATCAATCTAAATGTAGCGGAAGATATATGTTTCAAACCTGTGATGCGTAGCTTACGCTTGGCTTTAGCAGTCTGGACAGGGCCAGAGGTCCTTGAATCACATTCCATAGACGTAGAGTGAGAACTGGCCCCCTTCATCTGGTGATCTCCTTCGCTAGAATCACCTTGAAAATCATCTGTATGTACAACATGATGGTGAGCAACTGTTTCATACAACGGGGTATCCTCATGTCATCCCCAAGCGAAAATAGTGTAATGGACAAATGCACAGTGCAAAGTAAAACATAAATTATGAGTAAGGTATAATACACACCATAGTTACTAATTTTGTTGACATTGAGTTCAGCAGGCACATCATCTAAGTCATGTGTACGTTTATCGGTAGTTGAATGTGAGTGAATTATGTGATCAGAGGCAGGGAGATCAAAATCAAGTGTAATTGCGCATATGTTTTTTCACCATCAGTGCAGGATATGTAACTAAATTAAATGTATAGATCCATAGGTATTCATATTTGCTATACCTTTGGTGAACTCAGGGGCAGCATCAGGAGCAGTGGCAGTGGTATCCACCAAAAAATCAGAAGCTTTGGATTTGCCTTTGTTAGCTTGATCTGTTTGAGGTAGTGAGTCATCAATGTTTGTTGTATCGCATCCATCAACGACATTGGTTATTATATATTGATCCTCTTTGACTCTCTTTCGTATAACACTCTTCTTTGTGATAGAAACATCGAAATCGATATTTTCAAGGTATTCGTTAGCTTTGTGCAGGAAAGCATCAGATCCCTAAATAATAACAATTATTTGTCAGTTTATATTATCTAAACTATAAGATCAGATTAGTAATGAAAATGATTTCACCTCAGTGTGAGCAGCAGCACAATATGCAGCAGGTTTTCGCACAATTTTCTCCGCAATCTCACCAAAAGCTAGTGCATCTATTTCAGCGTCTCCATCGTAGAGTGTAACCAGAATTTTTGCCCTGTGAATATCCAACACAGCACCATTATTACTCGTTGCTATATTTAATCAAGCACAAAACATCAACGGTTCTAACCTAGGGATGGAAACTCTCAACTCCTGACAGCGAGAGCATTCAAATTCCCAGCCTAATTCAGCAGTTGTGGAAGACGGGCATTTATCACAAGCGAAATAAAAACAACGCTGTTCAAAATCTGCAATCTTTATTTTACCACTCACTTGCATTTTACCATACTGCACCAATATTTAATGCAAACAATTCAGTGAGGTGATGTGGAGAAAGATGTAGCTGTTAGACTAACACAATGTAAAGGTGTAGGGTGAATTGAAGAGGCACCGCAGTTGAGTCAATCAGTGCAGAGACATCCATTATAGGAATATTTGCACCAGCAGTAGATGTGGTTGAGCTGGCCATGTACTCCCTGTTGGATGCAATTTCTCTCAATGCAGCAACATTTTTTCGCTTCCTGAAATCAATCAACAGTGTAAGCGCGTTTGCTACACGTCATATCAAGCAATAAGAGGAAATCTTATATAAACTGAAAATGTGATACAAAGTAAACAACATTAGATTAGTAATACAGGCACAACCATGCTGTGAGCTTGACAGAATCAGGTAAAGGAGGATTGATAATGGCGGCTGAAGTAGAAGTTGAACCCAATGAAACCCCTACATTGGAGGCGGTGAAATGTTTGACTTTTAGAAAGCAACATAAAGTGTTTAACATAAATAGTACGTTATAGATCAGCGAGGATGTAGATTGTTCACCATAATAAGTAGTCACTATAAATCGAGTGTTTGACAACTGGCATATTGCAAGAATTCACTTTGAGAGTTGAACCAAAACCTGATGCTAAGTCACCCCATAAAGTTAGGACGAATGGTTTCAGCCTGCAAAGGGAAGTACACAAATTCAGTACCCATAATACACATTAGATGCGACGTTGCGATTGATTAATAGCAAAACAGTCACGTACTCCTCATCAATCACCCCTAAATCTTGTACCAAAATATTACGCCCCTTTGAAACAATGGATCGGGCTGGCAACTTATCAATCACTACAACCAGAATATCTGCAGCAGAATAGATGAGATAAATAAGTAACGTGCAATATACACATACATGAAATTAATTAATAGGACAACATCACACAAGTATGAGGATCAAATATATGAAAACAACATTTTATTTTGATTGTCGTATATATGAAGAATAAAAAGCTTAGTTGCCGAGGGTGTAACCTATTAGAGATTTGCTGCCCACAAGACCTCGTAATGACGACAACTTTGTCAAACAAAGCGCAGCGCTAGGCGGGATACAAGGCTCGTCAGTCACGCGCAAAATGGCTGTGCTAGAATTTATAATCCATTGGTAAGGATTATCTACTATTCTAAATTGTTCAGCCACATGATCAACCCGTGCTTTAGATATAATATAGGTATTATCAACAAGCAATGTATTCCCCAGAGTAGCAATATCCTTCTGATACAGAGTAGCTACAATTTTTTACCCCTGAAACAAATCAAAACAGGTTTTAAAGTAATCTATTTATCTAACACAATAATATACGCAATGTAAAATAAATATAAATAGAATACCTTTTCATCGGACAAAATGAGTTTCTGGTAACGGGTCCCCTTTGTACTCTGGCGTGGTTGCATCTTTTCTTCCACTCGAACTTTCACCCTCCAAGCAGGAGTTGCAGGAGTTACATCAGCGATGAAGACCAAGTTTGCCTGCATCTATATGCAATAAACGAAAATATAAATGCAACACATGAAGAAATGATAACAAGTTAACAGTTGTACAAATAAACACAAACAAAGGACGAAAAATTGTGCATCAAGTAAAAGGATTAGCCAGATAATAGAACACTAAATTCAACATAGGAATGAAGTTCATTAGTTGTATACAAAAAGTACGGGCGATTCACAGTAATAAACACAACAAGATAATTAATAAAGGGGTGTTAAGACTATCAGGCTGCTAAGGCAAATATCTCAGGGTATACTACTTTGCTAGTACAACACGGAGGATGGAGGACGTCTGAGGTCGAATCTGGACGCACAAGGACCTTTACATTAGAAGAGGAGCGCGCTCTTGACAGAGCAACATATAATTGTCCATGAGAGAAAACCGGTTCATGTAAATACACGCCAACGTAATCCAAAGTCTGTCCTTGAGATTTGTTAATAGTCATTGCAAAACAAAGACGGAGAGGGAACTGGTGTCTCTTGAATGCAATAGGACACTTGTACCAATCAGATGGTTGAAGGGGAATCCTGGGAATGAAAACATGCCGCCCTTTATAATCGCCAATGGCTATTTCAGCAGAAATCAAACGAGGCCCTAAGTGCTTCACAATGAGGCGCGTGCCATTACAGAGGCCCTCAGATGGGTCAACATTTCTGAGCAACATAACAGGGCAATTTAGCTTCAGAACGAGCCTATGAGGAGGTAGACCAGAAGCGTTCACAGAAGTCAAGAAGTCAGCATAGTCAGTTTGCTGGCTGGGGTCATCGGTTTTATCAAAGCTTAAGTATTCAACTGGTGTACCAGGGAATTTCTGTATGAGATTTGAGTTTATGCCATCGACGACATCATTCTTTGGGGTCAGTATAGCCCTGGACACAACATAATATGGATCATTGAGATCAAGAGTGAAAGATGGGAAAACAAAATTGATTAGACGGCCCAATGACTCATCTGAATCTGTATAAGGAATACACAGGTGCGAAGGGAGCTGGATTATATCGTCAACAACAACTGGGTGTGTACCATCCCCAATACGAAGCAAGAATTGAACGAGGTCTGGGTCCGTGCGTGCGCGCATATTACTGCGCAACTTTAGTTTACAAATCGAAGACCACAGAGTGGAGCTCACCAAACTCGCCCCAACCATCTCATCATGTGAGCCGCCAACAATAATTGGCAGCGTCTGTCTAAAATCTCCCCCGAATAATACAACTTTACCGCCAAAAATCATGTCTGAATCACAAAGCTCACGAAGTAATTTATCAAGCGATTCAACGATACAGTTATTAGCCATCGTGACTTCGTCCCAAACGATCACTTTACTTGACTTTATTAATCGAGATAAACCACTTTGTCTGCTAAGTGTCGAATCAGAACCCTCTTCAACTTCAAGAGGGAATTTGAATCTTGAATGGGTCGTCCGGCCTCCTGGCAACAATGACGCAACGACACCAGAAGCTGCCACAGTTAAAGCTATGCAATCGCGGGAGCGAACGTATGCAAGGATCGCCCTGTACAAAAAAGTTTTACCTGATCCTCCCGGGCCGTCAACGAAAAAAATGCCACCATCTCCTTTCTCAAACGCACCAATGACAGTATCAAATGCTGTCCGCTGACAAGTATTAAGCAGGTCTTGGGCAAGTAAATCAGCAATGGAGACCAAGATAGATTTCTCACGGGCCAGCTCGTTCGCAAACCTAGACTCCTCACTTAGGCGAACACTATTAGGAGTAAGAGAGTAGTCATTTATACTTTTGCCCATCGATTGCAAAATAAAATGTATAGATTCTAATGTTTTTTGCTCAGCCTCAGCCTCAGCTTTATCCAATGTAGGCTGCACGATGAAATCGTGAGCGAGATGTGGCTTGAATGCATCCCACAAGCGAACAGGGTCAGCGGGGTTACAGTAGACAAGGATAGTGGCAAAAAGTCGACGGAAACTGTATGACAATTGATGAAGTGAAGCCTCCTCTAAACACTCAAATATGTATGAGTCGCTATCCAACAGACCTAAATGTAATGCAGCCTCACGAAAAGTTGGATATTCGTGGCCATGGACTGTGCGAAGGAATTCTGGCGAAGGAGGCGAACGAATATTATTGAGTAACAAGCGTTCATAAAAACGTTCACCCTCACATGGGTTAACCATCACGAGTCTACCAACAACTTCTTTTCTTGACCGCAGTGACCATGATCTTGAATTGTGATTCCAGACATAGAACTGGGGGAACTCACGATAGAGCAAATTCAGAGACTTTGCATGTTCATCGAAAGCATTCAACCGAAAAAACTCTGTTAACATTGTGCGTTTGTGAACAGGATTCGAAACCAAATTATGTAGGAGTTGTTCCCGACCGAACCGAACGACCTGCTGATTTTCAAGGTGAACCTGTAAAACAATGACAGGAGGGTGCATATCACTCAGAGCAAAACCATATATTCTCCAATGAGCTTCAGGAGCAGCAACCCATCGACCAGTCTGGAATTGGCGAATCTCATCGTGATCCGCAGCGCCAGCTTCGCCAGCAATGTTATATGCCACTCTGTCGTGACCCTTGTAAATATATTTGTACAAGTATTTGACAAGCTTTTTATGTCCGAGCACACTTCAACGTTTATATGACAATTGTACTTTGCTAGCAAAAACGGATTGTATGGTACGACCCATCTATTATCCAACTTAACACCGCGAACAACTACAGTGTCACCATTATTCCGGCGTCTGTAGGCAGGATAACCATTAGCACCCACATGAGTAACATTGTTAAATTTTTTTGGATAATGATTCTTACATTCGCCCTCATTCATACAGACATTGGAAGGATTCAATGGACCACATAGTCCGTGCATCATATGCTTAAGCACGTATGATCTTAGAAAAGGGTGATCAGACTCACGAGGTAGCTCAGCAGATATAATACTATCGTACATTTCTGGAGACTTGATTTTGTGGGATGCCTTCAATATGATAAGCCAATGTACATGAGGGAGCCCACGTTTCTGAAACTCAACGATATAAACATATGCAGCAACGGGGCCAAACAATTTCTTGTGGACAATATCGTTTTTTAATTCATCCATTTTTGCTTTGAAAACTCTCGCGACTAAATCAGGGTGATCTTCCGCACGCTCATTGCGTAAAAGTAAATCGGCAATCTTTGGCCACGCTGGATTACAGGTCATCGTTAAGAAGACATCGGGCTTCCCGTACTTCTGCACTAACGACATCGCGTTTACATAACGGCGCCTCATGTCCCGTGGACCACCAATAAAAGAAGCCGGCAGTACAAAGCGACGACCAACAGAAGATGAATTGTTTTGGCCATCTATCGACATACTGTCAAGGAGGCCTTGGTAAGTATCTGTTCGTAAATCCAACTGACGCTGCTCTGATCTATAATAGTCCAAACGTTGCGTCTCAAGCTTAATATACATATCAATACTGAATTGCTGTGTGAGGCGACCAAAGTGCAAAATATAGGATCTGTCACATGTTCGCATCTGAAACAAAAAATAATAATACTGACGAAGCGAGACAGTCGAATCGCGATGACTATTGTCACCCAACACTGGAAAAAAAATGAATGTAACATGAGTATCTAACTAAAAAATACAAATAAAAATGATTGTTTAAGCAAGAAATACACGGTAGGCACGAATGAATTAGATGCTGCCCAAACAACATACAATCAAAAGCGGGGAAAAGAGGAGCAGGAAAACATTAATTTAATGCAAACGAAAATAACACCCAAAAGTATCATACTATACTAATACTCTTGCTCAATAAATCTAAATCATTGACGCACATGCTGGCCAGTTAGAAACGGTGACTCCATGAAGGGGAGAAAAAAGGCATGTTCGACAACCTGTGTGGGCATAAACCCATATAGGCACTCTTCAAACTGTAAAAACCTATAATACCTTTATCGGATGACTATACCAGAATGGTCAAAGTTAAAACAAGAAAATAATACACCATATACACACAAACTCACATGCACAAACAATATCCACTTAATGTAAATTAGTGATCAGCAAGTACTTCACGAATGATGGTGCGGGGAATTTGAACGAAAACAAATTTGACACATTCCATAAGAAAATATGTCGCGGTATATATTTAGTCAAAGCACCCCACCACGTGAAACCCACATCCCTATCAAAGGAGAGAATCCCCTGAATTGAAATAATACTATCACAGAAGTAAATATCAGATAGAAGAAAACAGTATGCACTAAGCAGATATAAAACAAATGAAAGGAATAAACAACAAAGATAACAGACATATAAATAACAGAAAATTCACAGAAGCACAAAAGAGAAGCATATTGCAAAAGCAAATATTTACCGTCAGCCTCATTCTGCAGAAGGGCGGATGCGGAATCAGCAAGAGTAGGTGAGATCAGAACTGCGGCCTCACCAGGTACGAATGAATCAACATCACTTGGGGCATGGTGGCTGTATTTTGGACTCTTAAAAATCTGCGCGTGCCAACAGGGTTCCCCCCTCGGAAACATGATAGGATATTGAAGAGGATCGTAGCAACCATAATAGTATTTTATCTGATGACTTGTCTCTTCATTAACATAAACTCGTATATCCCGAATGGGAGATTCAGTATTAGACTCAGTTTCACTCTATATAGCACCCACCTGACCAACCGTGGGCAAGTTATACGTCCGCTCAGGGACGGAGCCAGGATTTTCAGTGAGGGGGGGCGAGATTTGTGATATAGTTATACATTATTTTCTTTGCATATAGACGAAGGATTCAAGGGGGGTGCGGGGGGGTACGGTACGCTATATTTATGGGGAAAAATTTAATAAGAAATTATGTTCAAGTATGAAATATCTATCTTTGATTTATACTATATTATCAATTTCTCTCTTCTTTAAACCATTTCAATTGTTTTATAGATGCCCATAATCTATTTGTTAGAATTATTAAACCAAAAATATTCTTAAACTAAATTTTAGAGTAACCGATGAAATATGTAGTAAAGTATTAGAATTAAATTTTAAAGATTTGTATTCAAATAACACAATACTTTCTTAGTTTTTTAATTGAGAAATCTATAGATTTTCATCACCCAAAATCTTGATTCTTGAGAATGCAATTGAAGGAAAAAAGCCCTAAATTTTAATTTCTATCTTGAATGGAAGTGTAGAACCGTGTGACTTGAGGGGGGTGAAAATAGATATTTTGAAAATTTTTTGGGTAGTAGTAATAAAAACAAAATTGAGGGGGGGCGAAAATAGAAATTTTGAAATTTTTATAGGTAGTAATATAAAAAAAAAAAAAAAATTGAGGGGGGGCTGGTGGGTGTCCGCTGATCAAGATCAGGAGTAATTCGCAGTAGAATAACTCTTCGTTCCAAGTGGTCATAAGTATGTAGACTCTTAAAGAACCTCGAATAAGGATTCTACCCGAGTAACATCACCAATTGGTCTAACAATGCAGAGTCTATTTGGGCGCCGCGCCTTACACCAGAGACCGTCGCCCCATCAGTCTCATGAAAATACAGATCCAAGTTTGACCCAGATGACTCGTTTTCTCTAACGCTATTAATGTAATGGAACATCATCCCCTGAACAACCAGATTATATACGCCTTTATTTGACCAGCAATATTTTTGATCCGATTTCATTCCAATTGAAGTAAAGGCAAACCTATTATTGTAAGACCTTATATGCTTCCTAAAATTAGCTGAAACCCGAGACTCCCCTAACAATAAATCGGCTAATTCAGGCAGCAACTCCCAAGGAGCTAAAAAAATCTGCCCCTCACCGTAACAGAAACCAGGCGGTTCACGATAGAAGCGGAACGCCCCACAATATATGCACCGATCCACACTGGGCAGAACCCATGGAGACATAGGTAAGATATCCATTGTCCGCCTCGAATTCCTTCGCGGACGTCGACGGGAAGTTGTACCTAAAAAGAGACAGATGCAGAAAAAAACACATGAGAAAACAATAGATAACAAACACGGCATGCTTAAAAATTAGATGCGGCTTTGAAACAAAATATACACTAAGCCATACACTGCACAGGAACGGCATGTTGCAGAGACGGAAACACCCGACTATCCCCACTGGAAAGTTACAGACTGGGAGCAGTAACGGAATGGGATTCTGTTACGGGCACTCCCGTCAAAACTGCGGATTCCTCAATTTGGGAATGATCCCTCTTCCTTTGCGCATAAATCAACCTGCGCCTAAGCAAATCTGCCTTATGTTGATCAGGAGTACGATCCGAATACAACTGACGCCGCTTTGAGTTCGCATTTTTATTCTCCATAGCGCAAATTGCATTGAACAACATCAAATAGCAACAGGAGAACAACACCAAACTAAACTAACATATTCAAGAAATCAACACCACCATTAGACCATTCCTCAAAAAGGTTCGTGGCTCTAGTAAATGAACGAAACGAAAATCAATTGCTGGGAAAATCCTGTTTGCGATAAATTGTAAGGCCAAAAAGCACTATCCTACTGAAGAAGCCATAGTAACAAAACTAACGAAACTAAACATAGAAACCACACGCATAACGAAGCTAGCAACGCAACTGGTTTACCTAGAACAATCAACCAAGACAAACAACAAGTTGATATAACGGACTGAAACCATATATACACAAAATCACAGAACGGCACCATATGATTGTAATACGAAATTAGTACTCATTCTGATCAAATCTGTTTAAATGGTTGCATTCTTGATGACTCTGTTAAACAACATTTTTAACACCTAGCACAAAATGGGAATCCGCTTGTATTATAAATCTACCTAGTGACAATTAAGTACCATGCAAAGTTATAAGTCTGTATCTCAGGGAAAACGAAAATCATTTCGTTAATCTTCCGATTACCAATATGAACAGAAGGAAAAACTTAAAAGCCTCTTTCCAAAGTTTCTAAAATGACAGGACCAAGGTTTTTATGCAATCAAGTTATTCATGTGTGACAAGTCAGTGAAACAGAGATTTCCTGAGTTACTGATCTGCTTTAACAAAGAGTCAAATATACTTTATAACAACAGGGATGTGGAAGGTATGGAAGAAGAACGGAAGCAACTGAAGTTTGAACATCAACAGAATTAATTAATTGCATGAGTTTACTTCCTTAACAACTCAATCCTACAGGAGTTGCACTGTTTCATTACTTGACATCAAGGTCCTTCATATGGCATTAACATATAACCGTGTAACCAGAGTTTGCTAATAGAACAGCTAATTGAACTTGGAGTATAAATACAAAAAAAGTATGTCATTCGTCAGTTAGTTAATTTTCTTTCCATCTTTTTCCCTTTAATCCATTTTCAGAATCTTGTTTCTTTTTTGAATATGTATTCACAATTTGGAAGACAGAATTTCCAAATTTTCATTATTGAAAAAAATTATGGCCCAAATAGAAAAAGCTCATAAGAGGGTGGCTTGTTCTAAGCCCACACATTTCAACAATGCGAGTCGAACTCGAGTAACTTGATATTTTTACACATATTCATCAATTTATTAACTAATTGACTTGAGCTCGAGTCCAATTTAATCAAATAGAAAATAGTTCTCAAGGTTCTTTTCTTTTTAAACATTCTTTTTAATGATTCTAGCCATATCATGGAAATTTATAGAACTAATTGAAAATTTCAAATGAAACTTTGGATATCTTTAATTTACCTAATTATGCATTTTTTACATTAATCATATTGTGTGTATAATGTATATAGAGTGACCTTTGTTAAGTAGTATCGGTAAAATATGTAGCGTAAAATAAGTAGAATTTGGAACTAAAGTATTGACTTAATATATTTAAACTCTTTACTACCATTTAAATAAAAAAAAAAATTAAGTGTGGCTGAGTCGGAAAAGGACTCAGAGATTCCCAACGCTATAAGAAAACTTGACAATCAGGATCCCTTGCTTTATTAATCAAATACCAAATAGTTCTTCTTCTCTAAACTAATAAAGAATTGCTTAAAATAATTGATTGAAGAATGAAAAAAATATTAACTGATAAGATAGTAACAATAAAACAAATAATTTAAATTAATTTAAGTTAAGGAAAGAAAGGCCCCCAACAGAAATATTCTTAGTTTAAGTTTCTCCCAAAAAAAAAATGATATGAATAAAAGCATGAAAATCAGAAAAAATGGGTAAATAAGCATCACTAATTAGTTCATTATAACAATCACTTATACTCAATCTATTAACCAAAAATCAAGAACACCAAAAGCAAAAAACATTCTGTAAATTTAAATTCATATCACTCAAATCAAAGAATCCCACCCCAAAAAAAAAAAAAAATAAGCTTTTTATCGATTTTAATTAAGAATTCTTAATAAACATAGAAATTAAAAACCCATTTAAGCAAAGCAGAACTGCAGAATTATGCCGCATGCAAAACACATTCTCAAAAACTTTCAACAGATGACCAGAAGGGATGCATAGCTAGGCCACATGAGTTGATCAATTATAACATCGAATAAAATGCAAGATGCACAGAACCTCCCAAGGATTTGAGCACCAGATCAGCACTAAAAATGCCTAATCAAAGAGGCAGCAGGCACAATCACACCATTGCATACTGCACTAATTCAATTACGTCACGAAGAACAACGGACCAAAGGGGGACAGAATGCATCAATCGATCCACAAAGTTCAAAATCCAAGCTACCAAATCCCCCCACAACAAAGCAACCAAAGTTCAATCACCATGCACTATCTGAACAGGCAAATACTTAACATGCAGAAATATACACAAACATACAGCCACCAAAAACAAGGAGTGCATATGCAGAGAAATTGCAAAACGAAGAAGAAAGCAATTAAACCTTTGAACCCTCAATTGATCGGCAAGAATAAACCCTTTGATAACTCACAGAAAACCAAAGCAACAGAAAACTAGAGTGGTAGCGGCGAGGTCTTAATCAGCAGCAGGCTAAAAACGCGGCACCACCAACACCCCCGACAGACGCGCGGCAGCAGCGCAGTTGCCCATCTATCAAACATATCACACGTGCAGAACAGAAGGCCAAGTGGCCGGTCGGAGGCATGCAGAGACAAAAGGAGGAAGGCCATTAACAAAAGGACACGTCGCCGGCCAGAGGGAGAGGAAACAACCAGCGGAGGGGCAACAGAGGACTGAAGGAACGAAGTACGCTGCCGTTTCGCAGAGGCTGAGGAGAAATTAACAAAACAAAAAAAGGTCCAAAATGACGTCGTTTTGGTGGGGCCTAGAGAAAAAAAATTCAAAACTAATTACGACGAAAACTTAAAAGGCTTCCGTCCTTATAAGGTATGGTAATATATAAAATTTATAGATATTTATATGCATAGACTTGGTCAATAAGACAAGTCTCCACCATACACAAATACACGCATACACGCCTAGAGTGTATATCTATATATATATATATATATATATATATATGATATGGATCAAATACATCCCATTAGATTAGGTAAGATATAAGATTCAATCTACACCATTAATACCACTTGATCCCAAGGATTGGATTTAACCCAATTTTTTAGATTATATAATGTTTTTTAATGCTGGCAGGGACATTTTAGTCAACAAAACATAACAAACTCATGTAGGATCAAAATCAAATCTCACTTATTGCGCCATAACAGATTCTGTTCTCCAAATCTTTGTTTCTTTCCAATTCAGTTCACAGAACAGAACGTAACATGTGTCTATGATAAATAAACACATCAGGGAATCATATGTAATGAAACAATTAACTCCCAGCCATGAACTTTGGAGAAAGTTCTTGCTTCTGTTTTATTTCCGAAAACGAAGTCCATATACCTTAAATAAAAAATAGTAGCAGGCCCTCAAATCAGTATATCTCTACTTTTGAATTGCGTAAGTAATTAAAAGAACTAAAATATGGGACTCATGGGAATACTTTCTCTTTGGACATCCTTGAAAAGCTCACAGATAAATGGAGCAGAAAAGTACATAAAATATTGTATAATGTGTTATATCATATTGTATAATGTGTTATAATATACTGTATAATGATTTATAAGATACTGTATAATTGAATATTTTTAATATGTTATAAACACATAGGGCTCGTTTGGTTTGTCAAATAGGCCCCGATATGTTAAATAATCGGCCCAAATCGAGTGTTTTGTTTTCAACTTGGCGGCCCACGACAGATAACAGGCCCGCGCCTTTATCTGAAATTCAGTAGATTAATTATCGCGGCAAAAGGGGTGCGATAATTTTATCTTGGTTATTGGGCGGGAATTGAAAAAAATTTAGGACCAAATTGTCCTCATAAAGAAATCTGAATGGACTAGTATGTCTCTCTTTGTTTTACAAACTACAATTAAACCTTCCCCCAAAAAAGAAAAGATCGTATACACAAATCCCCCATTTGCATCTGAATAAGAACCCTAGTCAGAGAAATAACTTGACAGGGGATAATAGCGCCTTCACATCTAGAGTCCGCGTGTTCCTGTTCCAGGTTTGTGCTTCGTTTGTCAATGTTGGTCTTCTCCATTGTCTAGATTAGGATATTGGTACAAATTATCTCGGTTAATATTTGTGTGGAAAAAATTGCAGAATCAAATCAAGAAATTACCCTGCTCTTCAAAAAGAAGAAATTGTAAGTTTCTTATGCTCATGGGTCGTTTGCGTACTGTTTCAAGATTTGTTATCAATTGTGCAGTACAAATCAAGACCCTATTTAGATGTGGTTAAATGAAGCATTATGTTTGATTTGCCAAATTTGAAATGGGTAACTCGTGTTTTTAAATTCTAATGGTGGGCATTATTGATTACAGCTTTTAAGGAACAATGGATGTTTCTACGGAGGATCAAGAGATCTACGTTGTTCTTGAGGAGATAGTAACAGCCATTAAGTTTTTTATGTTTGGTTCATTTGCTATGTTTTTGAATTTTATCGACATCGTCAGCGTGAAGAAAATGCTAGGCATATCACTTACAGTCTAAAATCAAAAATACCAAAACAAATGGAGAATTTACATGAGATTATTTCAATTAGTGACACCACTTGTCTCGAACAACTCCGTATGGATAGAAATTGTTTTGGTCGTTTATGTATGCTACTAAGAGATGTAGGTGGCCTTAAACCTACTAGAAATGTCCAAATAAATGAACAGGTTGCCATTTTCCTCCACATATTGGGACATCATACTAAAAATCGAATAGTGAAGCAAAGTTATAAACGGTCTGGGTACACGATAAGTAAGCACTTTAACTCTGTCCTCAACTCATTGCTTAAGCTATACCCAATTCTGCTAGCAAACCCTGATCCAATTTCGGAGGACTCCACTAATGAGACTTGGAAATGGTTTAAGGTAATCCATTAGCATAGATTAGGGGTGTACATAAACCCGCTCAACCCGCCCGACCCGCTCAAACCGACCCGATCCGCCCGAAAACCGCCGGTTTGAAACTATTAAATAATTTTGGTGGGTCGAAAAAATTACAACCCGCCACTTTCGGGTCGGGTGGTGGGTTTAATAATTGTACTCCGCTTAACCCGCCACCCGACCGCTAATTGTATATGTCATAAGTATATATAAGTGTGTGTGTGTGTATATATATAGAGAGAGAGAGATAAAGAGTTAAAGATTAACCCTAAACTCTTAAAACTATATAGCATATATATAAACTCTAATAAGAGTGGTTTTATTCATATTAATGTAAAACACTTTATTTTTAATTTGAGTAAATAAATTATTTCATTTGAACATATGTTTTCTTGATTTGAACGAAGATGTAGATGTATATTGTGATGATAAACTTATAAGATAATTTAATTTTATTAATATTTTAGAGTTTACAATTCATGATAAATATGATTTTTATTTAATAACATCACTTATTTTTGTATTTCTCATCAACTCAATTTTTTTTAGTTAAATGTACAACAAATATGTTATTTAGATTCTTACTTACTAGTTGAAACTAAAAGTAAGTTGTAAGAACTATAATTATAATTCGATAACCCGCCAACCCGCCCGCTAAATACATTAAACCCGACCGACCCGAACCGCTCGGTTTGAAAGGATAATTATGCGATTTCGGTTTGAGATTTTGTCAACCCGCATATATCGGGTCGGGTTATTTTTTCTTTAAAACCGCCCGAACCCGACCGCGTACACCCCTAGCATAGATAATGCAATTTGTAGTTGTTCACTTTTTGCATAAAATCATTATGTGGATACAATTATGTCAACCATAATATATTCGATTTGATTATACTATATTAGGGATGTCTAGGGGCATTAGACGGAACTTACATTCCTGTTCAAGTAAGCGCAACAGATAAGGCGAGATATCGAAACAGGAAAGGAGACATAGCCGTTAATGTCCTCGCAGTGTGCGATCTGAACATGCGTTTTGTTTATGTTTTAACTGGTTGGGAAGGTTCCGCAGCAGATAGTCGGGTTCTAAGGGATGCAATTACTAGAGAAAATGGTCTCAGAATCCCAAATGATATTACAATATTTTCATATATGCGTATGTACCATATTTTAGGTTACAAACAAGTAACTTAATTTCTTTGTTTTGTTCAATTTTTGAAACAAGCAATTATTATTTAGCAGATTGTGGGTATACAAATGGCAATGGTTTTCTAGCACCATACAGAGGGATTCGATGCCATCACCACGAGTGGAACAATTGCAATGTGGCTCCGCAGAACTACATAGAGTTTTTCAATAAAACACATTCAAAGGCTCGCAATTGCATAGAAAGATCCTTTGGACTATTGAAGATGAGATTTGCTGTGTTACGTAGTAACACTTTTTACCCAATCAAAGTTCAAAACCGTATCATTATGGGTTGTTGCTTGGTACATAACTTTATTCGTATGGAGATGGCTGTCGACCCCTTAGAAGCTCTCGTCGACGAAATCGATGACCCCTCCGATGACCCTGATATAGCATATATTGAACAAGTGGCTCCCTCTCAACAGTGGAATAATTGGAGGGATGGGTTGGCTAGGTCCATGTACCAACAATGGACTGGGGGTCATTAGTTGTGTTTCTTAATTCAAAAAACATATGTATGAGCTTTAGATAATTTACTCGTATTTTTTGTGACTGGGGGTCATTAGTTGTTTTTCTTAATTCAAAAAACATAGGGATCTTTTGATAATTTACTCGTTTTGTTTGTTGCAGTTGTCTATGTATCTGGATATTGTTTATTATAGATATGAAATTGCATTGTGGTTGCTGGTGTGTATCTTGTTTTGATTCTTTCCATGTGTTTCATTTGATAAAATGTCCCCTCTTTTTTCATACTTGCAATGTACATGAACATTTAATTAAGCATCACATTTTTGTTGACAGGTGCTATGGCTTCAAGCTCTAGCAGGGGACAATCAGCTCCTTCACGGGAGGGTCCTGTGAAGGGTCATAGATCGTGGACAAAGAGAGAGGAAGCAATATTGGCATCTGCTTTGAAAGAACTTGTTGCACGCGGTTGGAAATGCGATAATGGCTTTCGCACGGGTTACCAAGGACATCTTGAACAGGCTATGCATCAGGCATTCCCTGGAACAGATATACGAGCTGAACCACACATTAATTCACGACTGACTGTGTGGAAAAAAAACTATGGATCTATCAATACAATGTTGTCTAGGAGTGGCTTTGCATGGAATGATACTTCTAAAACTGTTGACGTGTCTTCTGATCAAGTGTGGGACAACTTTGTGAAGGTATTTTTTTTGTCATGGATGACCTTGAAGAATTGAACATGCTTTATATAACTGTCATGAAGAGCATTTAGTTTTCTGACATAATTATTTCTCCTGAAATTGTTTGGTTGTTGATTACAAATTTTGTAGACGGACAGCAACGCTCGTACTATGCGCCACAAGTCATGGCCATTGTACAAGGACTGGTGTGAAATATTTGGCAAAGACAGAGCAACAGGTGAAGATGCTGAGGGGTTTGCTGATATTGCTGCAGGTTTACGTGCGAATGGTAATGGAAAACAACAGGTTGGTACTATGGATGAAGTTCCTATTTTTCATCACACCGAGGAAGATGGTGCTGAAAGTATTGATGTCTCTCACATAAATAGCAGTGTTGGTGCTGGAAAATCTGATAAGAGTAGGAAACGTAAATCAAGTGACGATTGTTTAGAGGGATTCATGGATATAATGAAAACCTTTTGTACCCAGACAGATAGCAGGTTGGGAGCTATTGCTAGTCGCATTGGGTTTGAACATGACGCCTCAAAATGTAGAAAGACTGTCTATGAATCTCTAGGGCGCATCACTAAACTAACAGTTGATGATAAGTTATTTGTGTCGAAGCGGTTGATAGAGGACACGAAGAATATGGACCTGTTTTTTAGTCTTTCTGATGAAGATGCATTGTCAATGGTGAGCATGATTGTCGAGGGCCGTTACTGATGATCGTGACACCGTCATCCTTTTTGTCTGTTTTTGTTGGACTTGCCTATGTCCATGATTTTTGTTTGTAACAGGATGGGATTGTGATTCGATTGGGACCATTATTTTTAGATTTCCGGGTGGTATCTTCGATATATATATATATATGGCCCTTTCTGACAAACAATTGTGTTTAGTACATATTATTGATTTTGGAAATGGTTAAGTCATTTTGGAAAGTGATGTATGGTGTTTGTTAGATTCCAGTATATTGGGTGCTATTTGAGTTCATTACGAATAACCGTTATTTTCAGTAGAAATAAAAAACAACGCGAGGATGGAATCATAACTAAAAATTCTTACTTAAATGCGTTCAAATTGTGTAGGTTTTAAAGAGGTAATTATGAAAAGAAATTTGTTGGATGGTTGTTCAACTTGATAAATTCAAACCTTCAACAATAACTTAATTACCCATAAAAATAAAACCAATAAGTGAACTAATGAACTATAAAATAAATTATAATTATTTAAATAATTAAATATTGATTGACATGAAAAGTCACTAAATTTTATGTAAATTCAAACTTGAATTACATAGGGATCTTTTAAATTCAAAAGTAACTAAATTTTATGTATGATTAAAGTTAGGATTTCAATATTTATGCCGAATAAGCTAAGGAACTTAAATTTAGAATTGATTTGTTTGTTGAGCTATGTTTTTTTATTCATATCCATTTTAACTTTCAGATATTTGTCAACTATCCTCCATTGAACACAAGTAACGAGGTGGTAAATAATGTTCAACTACTAAACTGTTTTCTAGATGTTGCAGTGTGGTCAATGAAGTTAAGGGTGGGTGAAAAGAAAGAGTTAAAATTTGATGTGTAGTAAATGAGGGCACTCATTCCGTCGAGACTTGTTTTTATTTCTTCATACCTATTCCCAACCATTTATTTCTTCTTACCTATTCTCAACCACCCTTTTATTAGTACATCATTGGGATGTACATTTTTACATTGTATAAATACCAGATGACTACTTCGTAGAATCACACATCATTACTGATTTTGGAGCTGTATACGGTATATGATTTTCAAATGACTAATATAGGAGTTGATAAAGGCACTCCACATTTTGTTAGAGGCACTCCACTTTTATTTAAATTTCACCACATGGACCAAAAATGCCCTTTAAGTCTATTAAGATAACTCTTATCATTTTCTTCAACAAACTAATTTTATACCACTTTGCTAATTTAATGTGAAATAAGTGTCCAAAACTTGATAGTTCATAATTTTAAATTTTAAAAGTGATGGATAATTACCGTAAATAATAAGTAAAAATAAAAAGTTTGTAGATATGACTAAAACTTTTACCTATTTATTTAGAACCAAATTAGGATAAATGTTATTTTATCTTGGATAAAATTGACAATTCTTTTTTCATTCAATTTAGGGGTAGAAACATTAACCTACCCGAACTTTTCGAGTTTTCGCATTTTTTTATACAAGATTTTTTTTTCTACACTTTTTTATTTCAACTTTACGGATTTTGCATTTTTTTTATCTATTAGCATATTCCAAATAAATAAACAAACTTTTTTTTACACTTTTTTATCAAAACTTTATATTTTTTACACTTTTTTATCTCACCCTGCCGCATGTGTTGAAATTTCGGCGAAATATTCCGCCGGAATATGCTGATAGATAAAAAAGTGTAAAACCCGTAAAGTTGAAATAAAAAAGTGTTAAAAAAAATTGTATAAAAAAGTGTCAAAACTTGGAAAGTTTGGGTAGGTTAGTGTTTTTACCCCTTCAATTTAACAAAAAATAAAGTTAGTTATTATTCTAGATGGACATATTGAGTTCACCCATACTGACTCAGTGTGATATGACCTGACAATTATTTTTACTCTTTTGTAGTTTTAGGTATTTGATGTTATATTAATTTCCAATATTTAACAAAGGAAATTCTTTTATTTATTATGAAGCAAATAGACAACACATATCATTTACGAGTTCGATAAAATCATATCCATGGCAAGATGACTAGTCTTATTGCATTGATGAAAAGTAGGTTTTTTATTTTCAAAAAGATGCTTGAGAAAAAACGTAATTTTATTTGGTATTATTTTCACAAAAAAGAATTAAAATATATTCTTCAAAGTTTATTTAGTAGGGATTATTAAATTCACCTTTTAATATTTATAAGAGTATTATATGATACATTGAGGGGCATTATAGTCAACTTACTTAATTTAAAAATGATGTGGAGTGTTTTTAACAAAATGTGGAGTGTCTTTATCAACTCCCACTAATATTAGCCAAAATCTTTTCTTCCCAAGTATTTTGAAATATGTAATATGTCTTTGTCAACCTGCTATGACATACACTACGTGCTATTACAAATTAAATAATTTCTTATGCACCAATTTATTACTATTAGTAATACCTATACATTCACCTTTTGGTAAAATATACAAAATAATCATGAATCATTAAGTGCAAGTTCAAATACATATAAACTGGAATTTCACATCAATTAAATGATATCTCCCTACATGTTCTTGAAAATGGGAGGATATCATATTCAAATATTTAAAACTACTAACCAATTACTGGTAAGGGGCATTTGCAAAACCAAAAGCGCATAGCTACAAGTAAAACATTGCACATAAACATAGATATCACTATTACTTGAAGGGGGAGTTGGATGTTGTTGAACTTGGAGGGTTGATATCATGGCTGTTGTAGGAGTCACCGGGTGAGCTATGTGGTGGAGTGGATGTCGGTCCTAGTGAGTTTGAGACAGATAGTTCTGAGACAGAATCAGAAACATAGTTGTTCTCAAGCTCTCTCCAAAATGCACTATCCAGGGAACCAGACTCAACCTCATCAGTAGATAAAATCTCAATGGTTGGGTCATGTTTGTTCACAGCATTCACATCACCAAAAGCAGGCGTCTTTTCCTCATGGTCGGAATTGATATTGATGGTATCATCTTCAGCAAATAGCTCCACAACAGAACCATCTCCACCAAATATTGCACAAAGATCAGGCCAATCTGGGTCCCCACGTGTCTGATACGCCATAGTGGGATGCCTTACAACCGAAAGACTAATGTCCTTTCTGGTACTAAGCAAGAGTGGGAAGAAATAATCAAGGTTACATTATTTCCCCTTTCATATGTCTATTTCACTTGGCATTGCTCAAATGTATACGAATAATTAAAAGTGTTGTTCACACAGTCCATTGCAGCCATGATTGGATATGTGTTGTTGGTACCAACACGAAAATGCCCCAATGTCGCTTCATCTTTCAGTATGGCATGATTTGGTCTACATGAGCATGCCAGTCCTCAGTGTAGAGGAAATCTTCCTGCCTCAACAATGGTTTTGGAGACATTTTTTTTTTGGTGTTCTGGTTAGTATGAAATGTAGGAGAAATGTGTGTAAAAAATATGCAAATTTATAGGGAGATAATGCTAGGATGCATGAAGAGGTGTTAAACCTATTTCTATCAGTAAACTTAAATGGACAATATGTTTGCTTTTTCAACACTATACTTGTGCAGATACATACAATAGTTAATAATGAACAGATTACAACCACCAACAACATAGGGTGTTTATGATGTGACATGACTTGAATTGATAGAGTCATGACTCTATGGAAATAAAAAATTTCATACACTGAGGTCTCAAGTTTCTAAACTTGAACATATTCTGCGAATCTGATTAAGTTGCAATTAAGGATGTATAGAAATCAACATTTAATAATGTTTAAAAGACAATCCACCATAGGAAAAAGGTAAAATTTGACAACTAAATAGGTACAATGTGGAAAATATAGTATGCCTGATTGAAAAATACCTCAATGTTGCCAAACTCCTTCAAATATGATTAGCAATTGTAGTCCCAGGTTACACACACCTTTGACAAACCATTGTTAACACCAGATAGGACCAGTATGGATCATAATAAATATAATCAAAAAAATTTTATGATGTGTGCAAAATTATGTAATCAACTAATATCAATAATCTTGAGGTGTAATGATGGTAACACATTGTTTACATAAAATTCAAAATACATAGCACCAAACATGGATTACATGTTAGTTACAAAACCTTGATTCAAAACAGAATATAGTCTATTACATATATTCAGTGTTGCAGCTCAACAAATCCATCAAATCATTTTTCATGCCGGTAAACGCAAAGTAGAATTTGGCGCAATACATGAAACAAATAACTCAAAACATATATGCAGGAACAGAAACAATGCAACAAATCCAAATACGATAGCAGCTTTTTTCCAAGCTGCTTTACCATCCTTGCACACTCTCAGAGTAGCCTCCTGATCACGGAGACCCTGGCGCAATTCCTTAATGAGCTGAAGTGTTCGAGGTGGGAGCTCCGGATCACACCAATTAAAAAAGTTGCATGATGTAATCTACAAGCATAAGTTCCATTTGAGTTTGAAAATGATGCAGAGATCACACCTAAATGAATCATAAAATAAACATAAAAATAAAAAATGGAAAATGGAAAATTACCCCTCTTACTGGACATGAGATGAATCGTCGTCCAGGATTTTGTTCTGTCTCTGACGTTTGCAAGTATAACTGAAATCCACAGCCACAGAATACCGGTTCATCAATTCTTTTTATGTTGTATCGTGAGGCTGCTCCACTGCTTGCCCTACTGCGTCCTCCACTACGGTTACTACTCATGTTGAGAAATGCAAAGCCCCTATGCCAAAAAGAAATCAACATAGATGCCACCTACTCAATTTGTGAGGCCCAACTAGAAAATTGAACACTGTTACCTTACAACAACACACAAATTTACCAAAATATTGTATCAGTGCAAAAACCCATTCAACCATCCACTAACTTGTTTTCATAACCATATAATCAAATTGGTGTTCATAACCACATGCTACACTATCAAAACCGTGAAAAATTACGTATAATCTGTTAAAAAAATTCTTGGATTAAAAAACCATAGTATTAACAAACCCTAATATAGAAATTCATATGAACAAACTTACCGTCTCCAACAAAGTGAAAACAGGTAAATGGACGCCGAATAAAGTTGAAGAACTGCAAAAAAATGGAAGCTATGCGTCGCGGCTAGGGCTATTGTCGTTCATGGTGGAAGCTGGAGTATACTCAAATGGGAGTTTCCTTGGACCAATCTCGATAGATAGGAAACAGGGATTTGTTATATTGGGGGGCTTAATTTATTAAAAGGGCAATTTAGTAATTAGACACTATCCCACTAATAACATGAAAACCAGACACAAGATTGGCTTGCTGCCTTGATAAATTCAAATTTCATATCAAAATAACCAAACATCCGATGATGCCCCTTTATTTTTATCGTGAACAGTGTAATCTCATATATCCTATCTATCTTGGCTATCTCACCATGAAAACCAAACGAGCCGATACTGTATAATGAGTTATATTATACTGTATAATGTGCTATAACATACTGTATAATGACTTATAAGATACTGTATAATTGAATATTTTTAATATGTTATAAACACTTATTGTATAATGAGTTATAATATACCGTATAATGTGTTATAACATACTGTATAATGGCTTATAAGATACTGTATAATTGAATATTTTTAATATGATATAAACACATACTGTATAATGAGTTATAATATACTGTATAATCTGTTATAACATACTGTATAATGACTTATAAGATACTGTATAATTGAATATTTTTAATATTTTATAAACACATATTGTATAATGAGTTATAATATACTGTATAATGTGTTATAACATACAGTATAATGGCTTATAAGATATTGTATAATTGAATATTTTTAATATGTTATAAATACATACTGTATAATGAGTTATAATATACTGTATAATATATTATAACATACTATATAATATGTTATAATATACTTTATAATTAAGCGGGTTATCAAACTGAATATGCACACTTCATTATCTACAGTAACTTGATTCTCCATGAACAATTGAAAAAAAAAAAAACAGAAAGAGAAGAGAACAAAAGCAAGACTGAGAAGTGAAGTAAAGCAAAAGTGTGTGTTGTGCTGTGCTGCGCTGTCTGCGGGCCAAACCCAATTGCATTATTACTTACTTCAATACCTTCTTCTTTTCAATTTCTTTCACTCTCAATTCTCAAATATACTTGCATTTTTAAGAAAGCAAGCACGTAATAAGGCGAATTTAAATGGAGCTTAGGTAGACCAGAGAAGAAGTGGGAGTCTCGGATCTGAGAGAGAAGACGATGAAAAAAATTGTGGGTCTGTGGGCTTTGAAAAATGATATCATTTGACTATTATACCCCCGATCCAATTGGAATTAATTTCCCTACCTGTTTTTTGATTCTTTTTTGGACTATTGAATTTAATGGATCCAATGGTGTAGATTGGGTCTTATATCTTATCTAATATATGGTATGTATTAGATCTTGACCCTATATATATATATATATTACTTCTTTTCATATATATTAATTAATTAGTCCACTAATTAATTAACTAGTCTTTTCCAATTTAAAATTCCAATATTAAATTACAAGACTTTTATTAATAAATACTACTTATTTAATTACTTCCCTTTTTCCCGATTAATTAATTAATCTTTCCATTAATTGACAAAAAAATAACTTATCCAATAGGTACTACACTAAGTTAAGTGTGTGACCCCTTAGGCTCATTAACAAGCTAGCAATAAATCATTTCCCATAGGCTAAGCTAATTATCCAAATAATTAATTAGACCTTGAATTAATTCACCAAATTAATTCAAGGCACCTATTGGTCATGGATCGATGTCTAGCAACCTCACCATGACTTTTTAGATGTTAATGATAAAAGCAAACATCTCTAGGTTACGATCTTCAAGTGAGTTGAATCCCTCCATCTTTTTCCCATTTAAAGCCTAGAGTATGGCGACGGTATAAACCCTAATAACCTCATAAGCTGAAAATGTTGGTAACACTAATGATCAGGTCTTCTAAGCAAGGATCACCAATCCATCTTTTAAGACACTGCTCCGGAGACTTATAACGATCATTCAGAGTTTACTCAACAGCATAGGAAATGCCAGGCATTTAGCCCTGGATGGATCTAATGCCACATGTTCCGTTATACTACCAGACTATACAGAGCATACACCTCTGTACGACTATCCTATAGTGCGCCCCTTATATCAAAGTATAGTGGGTAACATCCTTTCCAGTGACATCTCAGATCAAAGAATTAACCTCACACTACAATACCGAAGGATTCTTAGTTCGACCAGAACCAACGAGATGTCCTTGAGTGGTCATTCAATTCCATCCTTCTCCAAAGTATGAATCTCCATATATGCATTGACCCGGAGGGTCATTGTCTAAGGAACAAGACACTCTTCCATTTGAGAATGACATATACAGACAAGTCTTAGTGTATGATATCCCTTATCTCATTGTCTCTATGACTTGGAACGGGGTTTAAGGATTACAGCCCTCTAGAATGTTCATATAGTTACGTACCACTCTCCTAGCTCTGTGTAATCCAAAAGTATCTTTATCTAGACTATATAAGCCATTTACGATAAAGACAATACCTATAGATTTGAAAGACAAGACTGTCATATTGTTTATGTTCCAATGATTAAGCCAATAGATTGCTCGTCGTGCATATAACACTATCAATTTTCTCGTGGTTTTTGTCAACTTGTTTGATCTCATTTTTAGCTTATTATGTTCACCAAATCTCAATCTTTTAATTTAATTTAATTTAATTTGTTTTTAAAATCTTCAAACTAAAATAGGAGTCTTTGTGGGATTGATATTCTGGACTTAAATTGTCCACTTTATTACTTGATACGACTAGTTCTCTTGCTGTACAAACACGTGTGCTTTTTGCGTGTCATGAACCCATCCGTGCACCTATAATATAGGCTCCAACTATCCCATAGTGTTCGACTGTTACATCTCATGTCAAAGCCTATACTATACAAGTCTTGAGGAGTCTCAATGCCCAATTGAGACCCTATAACTTGCGAACTTATTAAGTATACAAGTGTTGGACTTTTCTAGTGCCTATTTTCTTATCTTATAAGGAATGAAAAGTCTACTCTTGCGTATATGGACTTAATGTTGTATACTACTTATGAATGCCTATAAGATTTATGTAAAACAAAGAAAGATGTCATGTCTTTTGTTAATAAATAAACAGTTCACAATTGCATCATAAATCCCTAAATCTAATCTATCATCTTTGGCATTCGAGGGCATTCAACACTTTTTGCCCTTAAATAAAACCCCAAAAAAATTTCACTGAAAAACAAAAATCTAAAATTTGCAAAAAACACTTATACCCCTAGGGCAAAAAAATATGAAATTACTATTCATCATCTTGGGGAAGATGATGAATACTAGATTTTTTTTTCTTATTTATTAAATAGTTTAATTTATTGTGTGTTGTGTGTGTGTGATTTTTGTGCGTCTGTGTGTGTGGGTTTTTTTTTTGTGTGTGTGTGTGTGCGCGCGACCGTGAGTGTGCGTGTGTGAGTGAGTGAGTACTGTGGTGGAATGGGGTGTTTGCGGGTAGCAGCGCGAGGTGATGTGAGGGAGTGGCAGCGCGAGGTGGTGGGAGGGGATTTGGGGTTGCAACTTGCATGTTCATCGCATTCACAGTGATGTAAAGACGGTGAACATTGTTTTTTTTTTTAAATTTATTTTCTTATTTATATATATATATAATATTTATATGATTTTGTATATATATATATATATAATATACATATGTACATATATATATATAGTAGGTATATATGTATTAGATTTAGTGTTTTTCATAAAAGATATATTATTTTTGTATTTTTCATATATACTAGTAGAGTGTACGCGCGTTGCACGTAAAATACATATTTATACGCTAAAGAATTCCAATATTCAACTACTATATCCGAAAATATTTAAAAAAAAATCTAATTCAAAGTTGTACTTGTTCATATGAAACATTTTGAAATAAAATGTATTAACTATAGTATAATGTATTTAACTATAGTATAAAACTGAAAAAAGAAAAAGATAGATTTAGAGCTTAAGTTGCACGCGAATTGACAAATATCGAGATTATATTTATAGTAATCTTGAAATGGTTTTGGGAAGTTGAAGAGGGGGGATTTTTATTATTTGAATGTGAAAAGTTGCTCAAATTAATAAGGTGAATTTGATTTCTTTACTATCATGATTGCTTGTAAGGTTCCATACGCTTCGGGTAGTTGGGAAGGTGGATTTGTTTAATTATTAATAGCAAACAATTATATTAATCATAATTAGTAACAAACATATATAATATATAATAATTAAGATATAATAAAATTATTTAATTAAAGGGCAATAATGTAATTTCACATTTAAAAGAAACACCTTTCAAGAACAATGTTATATAATCCTACGTTTCATTATGCCCTTTGATGTTCTCGCATTATGAATGTCATGATCATGAACTTTGGTATTCCTTAATTTGCTAAGAACTGAAGAGGCATGTCTTAAATGTGAATGTTGCGTTGCACATGTTCCACCATTGTACTAATTTGAATAAAAAATTACAAGTTATAGTCATTTCCAATAAATAGATATTAAATATTTTTTTACAAAGGAATTAGACTGGAATCATGGATACATCATAATGTAATTAGAATAAAGTCCTTCGGACGAAATTAAATGTGTTTTCTGATGCAATACGAAATCAAATTATTTAACATAAATCTGCCAAATATAATATTTGTTAAACTGTTAATATTATAGTAACAATTATTCCTTGTCTTTATTTTACAAATCAAATGATCTTAATTAGTTTATGAGCTGGCAACTAATAACTTCAGGTTTATTTTTAACAAAAACATAAGGAATTAGAAAGAGCAAAATTTACTTTTAACTCTAGATGTCTTTCACATCCCACTATACCTATGTATGTATGTATGTAGTCTCTCACTCATATGAAGCACTCAACTCATCTCACAGAACATGCAAAGAAAGGAAATACAGATAACGCCAGAGGTTGTATAGATGTGAATCTTTTGTCTTTTAATTTGAAGGGATGTAACTTAGACTCCCATTATCGAAATTATGTAATTTCTTATTCAGTTATAAAATTTCCATTTAGCCAAATATATAGATAATAATAATAAAGGAAGAAGAGACGGAAAATATCGCTTTAACAAATTCAAAGACTACTTGTTAATAGTAACAACAGGCCTTGTTAAAGTTTTAGTTATGCAACAAAGCAAATCACTATACTGCGCTCAACTTTTCATGAGGTATTTATTAGCTTACAAGTTGGATTCGATATACTCACACCTTAAAATGTTGTTGCAAACAAAATAATCTGCACTCAACATAATGCAATAAGGAAAATTAAGCTACCACTTTCACGTGCACACCCAAGAATCAATAAGCCCACTGAGTATTTCTGTGCAATATTTCGCCTTACAGTCACAAGCGCCTAACAATCTAACAATATAGTTTGCATCCAATATGCACGAGCTTGAGCACAGATCAAAGTTATATTTATAGTGAAGAATTATACTTTACAAGATTAGGGAAGTTGAAAAGATAGTGTTTTTATCATTTGAATTTGAAGTTGAGAAGTTTCTAACAATAAAAAAGATGAGTAGAAGTTATTTAACCACATTGACCATTAAGTTTCTGAAGTAATTGGGGGAGCTGGAGTGCTCTGTAATTAAATAATTAATAGATTAATATGTAATGGATTAATGTTAAAAAGGGTTGTTTAGTTAATTCACTATTGGTAGAAACAATTATGGGATCCACACTTTTATAATAGTATATATATATATGTGTGTGTGTGTGTGTTTTATTAATATTTATGTAAATTTCTAAATATTTTATTAAGCTATATATATATATATCATAAAAAATATTTTATGTTTGCGTTTTTCATATATATATAAATATATACATGTTATTAGAATTTCTAAATACTTTATTAAACCAATCATGTTTATTTTATCTCAATTATAACCACCTCTCTCAATTTCTAAATAGATAACACCCCCCCCCACCTCACATGAAAAGGGCCAATCAGGATCCACTATTGCAAATAGTGTTGCATCTCTTATTGCATTCACCTCTATACATGACAAGTGTACAAAATTCAAATTACTTATATATTTAAGGAAAATATTTATACACTTGTCATGCATAGAATGAATGCAACACGAGATGCAACATCATTTTGCAATAAAGGATCTTGTGTGGAAAAGGCATGCTTGTCAAGCCTAAAAGATAGTCAAAATTTACATAGTTCAAATTTTGAATTATCCCTAATATATTTGTTGACATTATTACTTACATAATGTGAATAGGTAAATAGAGTAAGATATGCAAATTGCAGAGAGAATGAAGAAAATGAATGCACGTGGGAACACATGGGGCCTCGGCCTGATTCCTTTGGATGAGTTCGATAGAGGGGATGAACCGTAACGAGAACTTAGCGGAAAGCGATTTTCTCGCATTACTCGCCCATCCCTCTTTCATTTCTTGTTTGTTTCCTTACAATTTGATCCAACATTCTTATGAAACCATTTGCTTTACCAAATACTTCTCAATCCACGGTTTACGTACATCTATCAGTTGTATGTTTAGATCATTAATTAGTTTCCCTATAAGCTGGACCATGTAGTGTCAAGTTCAAACATGAAACTCATGTCGATTCTAACATGATTCATAGGTTATAATGCATCTTATCTAGCGTGTTTTCAACCTAAATTACATAATCCTCCATGTAAGATGGGTATGATTTGCTGCCAGGGGTGGATCTACCTTACGGAAAGGGGGGGGGGGGGTAGTGCCCCACTAATTTCTTTTTTTTTAATATATAGATATTTTTAATTTTAATTTATAAATTACATTAATGCCCCCACTCAAATTATTAAATGCCCCCCCCCTTGATTTTGAAAAATTATTTTTTTACCTTACAAAAATTTTTATATTTAAATTTCGCCCCCTCACGATCGAAAAATATCACATTTTCCCCTTTTACTTTGAGTTCGCCCCCCAAAACCCAAAATTTTGGCTATAACAAAAGAGGTATAAGAGTATAAATTATGTCAAAAGTTGTAATTGAACCTAATTTCTTATTACATTTTCCCCCATAAATATAGCGTACTGTCCGCGGGAGGCAAGCCCCCGGCACCCCCTTTAACAAATTATATAATTATGTCACAACAATCTCACCCCCTAAGTAAAATTCCTAGTGCCCCACTGACAAAAAATTCTAGATTCACCACTGTTTGCCGTGTCCAGCACGCTCGAACGAGTTAGTACAAGAATTGATAGATCAAATTTAAAATATAAATGATTGGAATTCTTCACTGTTGATTCTAAATTCATCGATAAATTTTACTTAATTCTATTGTTGGTAATGATATATATTTTTGTATTTATCTTTAATTTATCTATTTTTGATTACACCCTCTTAATTACTCGGGCTCTCAATATTTTAGGATTATTGATGACCTTGCGCCTTACTCTTGCTACTGCACTTAGTTTATGTAATTTAGCACCTGGCCCATCTAAAATAATAACAAAGACTTTATGAGTAAAGATGTAGAAGAGATAAAGTAAAGGGAATATTACACGCAGACCCCCTCACATATTGTGTAATTACCAAAATTTCCTCCACTTATTGGACATTACCATTACACTCCCTTATGTTGAGGATTTCTTATAATTACACCCTTTGTTTGTTAAAAAATTTTTACAATTTTATTTCTATAAATCTTACAAATAGACCCCTTGAGGGAGGTGTTGGTAATTTTCAATATGTGAGGGGGGTTTGGTAATTACACAATAAGTGAAGGGGTCTGTGTGTCATTTTCCCTATAGTAAAATAGACTTAAGTGGACTTTCACATATTTTCTAGGTGAGTCCAAACAACACAGAACGTACGTACGACAGTTTTGTAATTATTGGTTGAATCCGAAACCTATGCTCTGAGTCTAGATTACACGAACTGAATTGGCGTTTGGAACCATTGCATTGTTTGTAGCCTGAGGGGTCACTGAATTAACGGTTAACAAAATTTGGCCATGATATTGTCATCGTCCTACATGTGATAAAAATGCCAAAATGCAATTTTATTATATTGGATTGGGGATTCAGAATGTTTAGTCTGCGGATTGTGTGCACTTAGTCCCATACGTTTAAAAGTATTGTACATTTGGTCCACGTCATTAAATTTTGCATTAATTGATCATAGTGTCATCACTATCATGTACTCTCTATTTTTGCTGATTTGGTAAAAAAATCTCATGTGAAAGACATATAATGGTTCCAACTTCCAAGAAGAGCGTTCTCATATAAATGAGATAATTACATCAAATGACAAACACTTTTCCCTCTTTAAAAATTCTCACGTGCTTCTCACATGAGTTTTTTTTTACCAAATCACTATAACTTCATATGTCTGATTTTATCTAAAACATTGACGGTGTAGACCAAATGTGTAATAATTTTCAAATTGTGTGATTAAATGTCAATCATCTATTCAATAAGACGAAAATACAGTTATGATTAAAGCATCATCAAATTCTCTCCTATAGTTAGGGTAAAATGCATGCACCTTCCCTATGATTTTCGTGATTACAAGAATCTCAGCTTCTATGACGTTTGTATCTATCTACAAATAAGCTCCGTCTTTGAGTTACGGGACTTTTTTTTTTTTTTTTTGGTAGAATGTTTCTGGACATAATTTGATGATATCATCCAATTATCCTTTTTTTTTCGGTTGAAAAATCCACTTTAACTTCGAGTTGAACTTTCAGGGGGTCGACAATTAATTTTCTCATGGCCAACCTACAATATTATTTATACGCTATTTGAAGAATAATAGATTACGTATATTCTCATGCGGTTCTCACATGAGTTTTTTTTTTTTTTACCAAATCAGTATAACTACTAAGGGTGCACACGATCCAATTTTTGCGGTATTTTCATAAAATTTATATCATACCAATAGTTACGGTTTTGGAACAACTAATACCAGAATTGGATTTTTTGAAACCGGTACCATTGTATATGGTATGGTACGGTTTCGGTACGGTGCAATATGGTTTTACGGTATTTTTATTATAAATTACATAATATAATTAAAAACAATTACAAAACTAAATTTTAACAACAATTAAGCAATCATGATAATAATCAAAGCAAATACATAATCTGAAACTTCAAAAAATTATCAAAATTTTTAAAAACTAATATTGTTGCAAGAAGTAGAATGAAAGAAAACATACGGTTTTCGATTACTTTTAAAGAAATTGAAAAATTATACCTTGATAATAATAAGTTTAGATTTTATGCGGAAAAAGAAGTGTGTTATCTGCGTTCTATGACAGCGTCTTATGTTTTAAGGCTCAAATAGTGATATAATCAAGCTCAAATTCTTAATATTAGTATTCTAATTCTAGAGTTTAGGCTTTCGAATAACTTTAGAGAATAATTTCCGTCTCTGTTTTAACTAATTTCCAATTTTAATAGAGCTAATTTTTATATTTCTAAAAATATCATACATCACCACACACGTTTTGGTAATATATTAATTTCTAGTACATTTGTATCTCTAAGTTCTAAAAATTCCTTTAATAGAATCACTTATATATTATACAAATAAAATAAATAATTATATATAGTATATATACGGTACGGTACGATTTTTTACCGGTACAAATTTTCTAAAACCAAAATCATACCAAAATAGCTGGTACGGCACAGGCTCGTACCAAAACCTAGCGATTTTAGAAAAAAAACCAATATTTCGGTACGGTACGATCGGTATGGTGCGGTTTCGAAAAACCATGAACACCCCTAATAACTACAGGCCATAGTGGTATTCATATGTCTGATTTTATCTAAACATTGACGGTGTAGACCAAATGTGTAATAATTTTCAAATTATGTGATTAAATGTCAATCATATATTCAATAAGACGAAAATACAGTTATGATTAAAGCATCATCAAATTCTCTCCTATAGTTAGGGTAAAATGCATGCACCTTCCCTATGATTTTCGTGATTACAAGAACCTCAGCTTCTATGACGTTTGTATCTATCTACAAATAAGCTCCGTCTTTGAGTTACGGGACTTTTTTTTTTTTTTTTGGTAGAATGTTTTTGGACATAATTTGATGATATCATCCAATTATCCTTTTTTTTCGGTTGAAAAATCCACTTTATCTTCGAGTTGAACTTTCAGGGGGTCGACAATTAATTTTCTCATGGCCAACCTACAATATTGATTATACGCTATTTGAAGAATAATAGATTACGTATATACCTCCTAAATACAAATTTGAGCAAATGGGATGGCCTTCGTATTCTCCTGCAAACAAATAACAAAATTATCAGCATAGGTTTAAAATGTTAAAAAAGTAGTAGCATATAGATGTATTGTAAAACCACAAGATATTACAAGACTTCATAAATAAGATATTACAATATTATTAGTCATTACATTTGTGATTTGTCATCCTTCTAAATCAAAGACATAAGTAATTCCATAGGTTTTGTTACACTTCCTTTAAAGTTAAAGGGGTGGATGTAATTACAAAAATCACATGAGAAGTACAAGAAAGTAAAAAAGATATTAGGCACGTCTCGAACTTAAAATTTCACAATTATATTTAAGATCAGAGAACAAATTATTCCTATTGACTGTGCCAATTATAATGCTGATCACCAAGTATGTTCCTCCTTATTGGTGCATCTCCTCTGAAAGGATTCTTAAATAAACACTTGAGATAACCTTTGCACATAATAGGTGTCAAAGGAGTTTGGGAGGTATTCACATGTGGCCCCTCCTACACTCAAATTTAACTGATTTATATAGAGTTGGAAATGGAAATAATTAAATTATGACTTGAAATAGCGTATTTAAGACACGGGAAATAATGTAACTTTTATCTTGTACTTGGAGGGATTTATAGGTGAATAAATAAACCCATTAGTCTCACACTTACGTTAATGGGGTTCGTCTTTGTATAGCTCTGGCAGGAGTATATAAGTTATATGACAAGTTTCTATTTAGATAATAATGTCATTATAATTATTTTGATAGAGAAAAAGTTACTTTGTCCTTGATTCTTATTTTAATTTGTACAAACTCGATGCCCACACTAGTATATAGAGATAGACCAATGCTATATACTATAGTTTATAGGACTGTCAATGAGTTCAAGCCGGCTCGAAGCTCGAAAGCTCGGCTTGAATATTTTCAAGCTTGAGCCGAAGTTTAGGGCTTGAATTCATATTCAAGCCGAGCGTGAGCGGAGGCAGGCTCGGCTTGAATTGAGCTCGGGCTCGTATAAATACATAATATATATATATATAATATAATATATATGCATATATTCAAAATAATATACTAACTGTAATATTATATAAATCTCATTTATACTTTATAAACAAAAATTCATAGATATAAGGATAATATGGAAGTCAAATTGGATGAAAATAAATTGATCGTATTTTAATTGTAAATTTCTCAAGTAGCCAAATAATATAGAAAAATAATTTAGTGTTTTTGAGTTTGTGAAATCAAGTTTAAGGATTTTTAGTACGATTATAGTTTGATATTGATGATTTTAAAGTGTTTTGAAATTGTTATAATTTTCTTTTATTTTTATCAATTGTACTAAAAGGATAAAATAAGTGATATTCTAAATTCAAGCCGGCTCGGGCTCGGCTTGAAGCTCGTCAAGCCGGGCCCAAACCTTGAACACAAAAGCTCGTTTAGTATCAAACCGAGCGTGAGCCTATGCAAGCTCGGCTCGCTCGGCTTGATTGACAACTCTAATAGTTTATATGACACTCTTCTAATATTGTCAAGAAAATCATTTACAATTAATTGATTTTGATAAATTTAATACGTTCATATTCTAATTAAAGGGAGTATGGAAAATAGTTGTTATATAGCATTTTGTAAACGTATGTGATAACGTATCGCATATAGATAGTGTTTGCCGTATCTATATCATTGAATTCTGTATGCAAAAGTAGATCTGTAAATTGCAGGGTCGTTGGTTGAAGTAGGAGAATTTATTTTTTTTGGTTGTTCACCATATTTATCGGAGTTTTGCTCCGATTACATTCGGATTCGACTCGAATCGCACACTTGGCAGTGGTGAGTGAATCTCTTATCGGAGTTTTTCTACATTCACAAGGTCTCGAACTTGAGACTTTATTTAAGAAGAATCAAACTGTTTATCACTCAGACCAATTCCATTGATGAAGTAGGAGAATTGTAGGTAGGGATAATTAGAGTAGAATCGCACATGACTCCGTACAATGTATCAAGTCGTTCCATCATTTGTCCGGATGCATCCACGTGGTTATACTATACATATGGGTCCATCCAATGACCACCAGAAGATCACTCCTTCTCCGTGACGCCTACCACTTCACTCTCTATTCAGGCCGTTGCCTCCTCAGCCCCTCACGTGCACCACTCCACGTGGCCTTCAATCACCCCTTCTCTTAGTCAACTCAGTCACATAATCTCACTCCACCTCCCCTCCCACACCTATATATATATATATGTGTGTGTGTGTGTAAGTTATGACATAACATTAGTGATTAATTAACATCTCTTCTTTTCATATTTCCCACTCAAATCACAATTCTTCTTCTTCTTCGACTTGGCCCAAAATAAACGAAATCTCTACTCAAAAAAATAAAAATAAAAATAAAATGGCCGAATCTCTTTTTTTCCGAACAGGTTCCGGTACAATGCCGGTCCAAGCTTCACGAGTGTCTCCTTCACCACGACTCTCTGCCTCTTTATCCATCCACGACGACGAGAAGAATGCTGCGTCGTCGCCGAGGATCTCCCTGCATATGGAGGTCACTCGCCGCCGGTCCTCTTCGGAATCCGACCTCATCATCAACAAGCTCGGATCGCGATCTTCGCAGGAATGTCATGACGAGGATGGAAGGCCGGCGATTGGTATTTCGGGTGGAGGAATGAACAAGAGCCGGAGTTGTGGCGGCGGTGGCGATGCTAAACAGAACAAGATCATCGGGGCTTATTACCAAGAAATACTCAAGTCCGATCCCACCAACTCTCTGATCCTGAGAAACTACGGCAAATACCTGCACGAGGTACTATATAGTCTAGCTACAATTCCGATCAAATTTGGACTTTCTTTCTTGTTCATGATTTTTATGTAATTATCAATGCGTTACTGTTTATGTATGTATGTATGTATTGTATTGTATGTATAGGTGGAGGGAGATTTGGTGAAAGCTGAAGAGTATTACGGGAGAGCAATTCTGGCTAATCCAGGAGACGGAGAAGTGCTTTCGCTGTACGGAAAGCTTATATGGGAGAGCCACAGAGATGAGAGCAGAGCCAACTCTTACTTCAATCAAGCCCTTCATGCTTCCCCTGACGATTGGTATTATTAACTAAACACCTCTCTCTCTCTCTCTCTCTCTCTCTAATTCCCGCCAAAATTAAATAAACTTCAAATGATCATGTTTGATTTTGTCTGGGCAGTACGGTATTGGGGTCTTATGCTCATTTCTTGTGGGAAGCAGAGGAGGAGGAGGAGGAAGATGACGAAGAAGAAATGGATAAATCAATTAATGATGACGTAGCAGCAGTATCCTCCTCCATTGCAGCAATGGTTGAAGCTTTCTAACAGTAACATTCATCTACTGACTGCTTATAAGTTATAACCAAATTATCTTGTTTGATACATATAACTGCCGGTTATCCCAACACTTGTGTGTGTCTTAATTTTTTTATGGATATATTAAAACAATTAGCTGACTAAGTTCTAATCAATAATGAATAGGCCGGGACGAATTTAGCTTCCATGATGTTGTGTAATTGGAGAATCATGTACGGTGTAATTGTGTTGTATCTGTGAAATAGAATTTCTGGAATTGATCTCTGATTTGGCAATTCATGTTTTCATATTTGGGGAACTTTGCTGCAGCTAACTTCTTGAGACTTAACTACATACAGGGAAATTCTAGCCCGCTCCCGACTCGGCCAAATTTATGTGTATTTTATAAAATAACTTACCAATTATATGACAAGTGTAATACACTTTTCTTATGAAATACACTTGGGTGCGACTAAGCCGGGTCTGGGCTAAAATTTTCCATACATATAATGTACATATGGGCAAAAAAAAATTAAACAATAAGGGTTAAGTATAGTTTGCACCCCGAACTATGGTTCTTACATCGAATATCTCCCTAAACTTTGAAAACCTTCACTTATACCCTTACTGTTTACTAGAAATATTTTGTTGTGCAAGGTTACCACTTATCTCATTTTGCACGGTAAATTCAGAAACAAATCTAGGAAAAAATTTGAATTATAATAATAATATTAATAGCAAATTAAAAACTTAATAAACTTATATTGATTATAAAGTTCAAAATCAATGAATGATAGTAAACTTTTAGCATTCAAGTGGAAGTTAAAACCAAACTTAGGAAGTATGATGACTTTCAACATTGATTTTGTTTTCGTTATGTGTTTATGATCCATATTAGTTCATGTCTAGGTTATTCTGTAGAACTTCTTTCCACACTTTTTTTTAGATGATTTTGATGATATTAGGCATCTTGTTAGATTGCACCCTTGTAATTTTATATTTTATATGAATCAAGTTGCAAGGATTGGTTTCTAGGTGAGGTAATTCAAAGGTTACAGGTTTCTAGGAGAAATTAAGACGAGTCATAATTATCAGCTTTATTTAACTGCTAAGGTGACTGTTGGAGCAGGAGACTACTTTATCGTTGAAGATCAAGTTAAGTCTAAGATTAAGATTCAAAAGTTTGAGGCCGGGCCAAGACAACTAAGCAAATGAGTGAAGACGTGGCAGATTTTTATATTGTGAAGTACATCCAGCTCAATCCAGTACTGATGACTTCATATAATCCAATAAAAACAAATCAATCCTATTTTGCAAAGGACAATTTGGAACAAGGAAATACAACAGAGGAATTGCAGCGCATTTGCAGACACTACGTATACGATCCTTCTATCGCATTATTACTGAATTGATCTCGTTAAAATAAATATCTAATTTTTTTTACTATTAAATACGCCATCAACTGAATGCTTCAACCCACCTTCCACCATTATTTTGAAAAAATCACATGAATTGCTGATCCTTCATCAACCTGATAATTTTCTCATGTCAGTTTCTTGATTCCTTCGTTATTGTTTTCTTTAGAACTAGAATGTGCTTCGTGCTATGTATGGATATCTTTAAAAATATATATACGAAGTATTTTAAATTAAAATACATTAAAGTCCAATATATGCACCATGTTATTTATGGATTATCTTATGAATAAAATATTGAGGACTATATAAAATGATGCAAAAAAAACTCACAAATAAAATGATGCGAAAAAAACCCAGAAAAATAGGTCCGATAAAGTTAAACAATAATGTAGAATTTTGAATGAAAAAATTGTTGTCTTTTATCTTCCAACAGTATTGAGTCCATTAATAGAGAAATTACAAGATCGACTTAATTAAAGAATTATATAAGAAAAGAAGTTAAAGAAAAACAAATTTATGTAGGAATGAAGGAAGAAATATTCAAGAGTTTTGTTTTATTTTGAGAATATCTATCAACTATAAAGATAAAATACCATCATAGAATAAGAAGAAAACAACCTTAACATGATATTCTTCAGATTTTGTGGAACTTAATTATCGAAAATGCTAGATAGACTAATAAAAACCTAATTGCACATGTCGTCAGCTTCTCTGATGTTCTTTTAACCAACAAATGATGATAGAATTTCCTAGAGGACCAAAGCATGAAATCAAATTAATTAATGTATCACATAAAAACTAGCTTAACCAAATCTCATGTTTAAAAACAACAAATTAGTAGATAAAAACATATAAACATGTATAGACAATGAAGATATAATATTAAAAAATACGAATAAAAAATACAATGATATGTAGTAATAAATATAAATCAATATGAAGTATGATGGATATGAAATCTAGAAGAACCCCAAAGAAAATAAATTTCAAGTTAGGTCCTTGGCGTGCTAGTAGCCTGTATCTCTATGTTGGTTTCTCCTAATAAAAACAAAATTTAAATTATTAAATAAAGAATAAAAATTCATTTCAAAGGAAATAATATTATTTTTATCGCGGGTCCATTTAGTAATAAAATAGATGAATTGATGAATTTAGTGAAACAATATGCAAATGTAATGAAAAGAAGGTAAACAACATGTTTCTAAACTTTAAAATAGAGAAAAAAATGATAAATGTAAACTTTAAAAAATTAATTAAGCACGAAGGACTCCCTTAAGACACCATACCTGCAACAATAGTATGTGGTGGAGCTTTAATAGTAGTAGTTTTTATATATATATATATACTGAAGATGATTGACATATTTAAAAGTTGACATATTTAAAATTTGAAGAAGTTTTTCATTTAGCCATGAGAATAGGAAGATCACCATATGATATTGAAGTTTATCTTCACATTAAAATTCCAATGTATTCTTATATCACATCACATACACACATATATTTAGGGGTGTTCGTGGTGCGGTTTCGTTTTTTTTTTACTAATTTGAAACCGAATTGTCAAGTGCGGTTTTTTGGTAGAGAAATCTCAAATTGCCACTTTGAAAAATAAAACCAAGGGTGCGATTTGGAGCGGTTCGGTGCGGTTTACGTTTTTTATCTAACTAAAAATAAATATTTCAGGATATTTGCATAAAAGTGTCATTTTTTAAACATCACCTAACTAAACCTAATAATAATATTTCACAAAGATAAAAGTTATGCTTAACAAAAATTATTTATCTAAAAACTACATAACATAATCAAAACTTCGCAAAAACTTAAAATATTGAACTAAGTCGTCCTACTAAACAGTCCATACATAATAATGAAATAGCCTACAAGACTTAAACGAAAACAATACGAAAGTTGGTCTACAAGGCTAAAATAAAATAAGAGAAATACAAATTTTTCTGTACTTTTAACTTACAAAACAACCTATTAATAGTTAATATTTAATATTTATAATATAAAAATAAATATATATAAAAAAATGAAAAAGCTCGCTAGCCTTTTGAAAGCCTTAGAAGTCATAGATTCAATCTTTTAGAATGAAACTTGTTTTCTTGTTCTAATATTAATCATTTTTAGTTTCATGATTAAGAATTTAAGATGAATATGAATTCAGTTTTTTAATATAATTTAATTTTTACTTATAATTTTTATTTTGAATTAATATAAAATTTTAATTTTATCTACTGTCTCCAATTGAAGATGAAATTTAAATTTATATTTTCGTCTCTAAACTCACCTCAAATTTATAAGGTTGAGACGAGATATGTGTTATACGTGCATAATAAGTTATCGAGAAATTATCTCTATCAAATTATAATTCAATTAGAACATATCATCTATAACACAATATTCAAAAATTAATTAAATAACATTTTGAAGTACCTATTTTAATTTGTCTAAAGTTCAAAAAGATATTATATTTGTAGTATATAAATTTGTATATCTAAGATTTCATTTATTTCCCCAAGTCCATGCTTCAACAAAATATGGACACGCATCTTGGGTGAACACTTCAATAATTTTTATATACTTTTTATTGGTCCATATTAGATAGAAACTCATTCTATTTAATTATTTATTTAATCTATCATGCATTTAGAGTTTAGGGTTTAGAGTTCATGGTTTAGGGGTTAGAGCTTAGGGTTTAGGGGTTAGGGCTTAAGGTATCAATCTATAGAGGTGTTCATCAGTTCGGTTCATGTTATTTGATATATTTAATCTAGTATTACTTTAATCCTAATTCAAAATGAATAATTAGTTATAGCAAATGAAATTTAATTCTCAATATCAATTTCAATATGATTAAATAACAAATTCATAATTTTCATGTAAAATAATGAATAAACGTTTAGAAAATAAAAATAAATATGTATATTTATATATAAAATAATGGCGGTTTTGCGGTTCGGTTTGGTGCGGTTTTGGTCCAAAACCATCATCAAACCAACTTTGCGGTGCGGTTTTCATTAAAAATCGAAACCACGGTTTGCGTAACGATTTGACGAAAACGGTTTGGTGCGGTTCGGTGCGGGCGGTTCGGGCGGTTTCAGAAAATTGTTGCCTAGCCCTACATATATTTAAGAATTTGATGTGCACCAAAAAATACTGGAGGGTACTATGGTAATTACATGTGTCTTAATGTCGGGTCGGGTCGGCACCCGCTGGTTAGTATCCGTGGGTAACCAGCCATACAAGCCCAACAAGGGTAGAAGACCCACCAAAGATAATTGGGTCTTATTTATTTATTTATTTATTATTATTATTATTATTGACCACAATATTAAGGAGATTAAACCTGATGGGTTATTAATTAAATTAGGCCCATGGCCTGTAGCCCACTACCAGCTCCCTATATATATATATATATATATATATCTTGGAGGAGCTGAGAGAGGCTCATTATCTACTCCCCCAGTAAAAATTCACTGGCTATTGAGAGTAACCCCACAAAAAAATTACGAACTGACTTGATGTCACATACCTTGGGTAAGTAGGTAGCTCGAAGTAACCGAGTGCAGTCTATAACCTAACCAACCCCCAAACCTAGTTTGTCGTGAGTTGGATCGGTTCCCTTACCCCACATGGTCAATCACGTGACAATCACTGTCTGACGATTTTTACCATCATCAGAATTAAAAAAACTATAGAACCTAGATTAAGGAAAAAGAAAAGACTTACTTGATTGAACCTAGATGAAGAAAATACTCATTTGATTGAGCTTGAGTTCCATTTGCCTTCAGATCGTCGGATTAGGTATAGATTAAGACAAAAAGAAATACTAATACTAATAAATATAAAAATATATTTATTGTAATGGGAATATAAGAAATATTTTTTCATGTCAATTCACGAAAGAGATTAGAATATACAATGCATGCATATATACAGTTCTTAGAAATCTACTTAAAGATTAGAACATGCACAAATATATATATATATATATATATATAATTTAAATTTTAGGGAATTTACAATGTAAAATCAGTAGAAAGAATAGTATATTGAACATTACCCCTGTACGAATGACAAAGTTGGGATCAAAATTATGCAGTAGAACAATAGCTTCTATCTCCTCATCTTTCTCTAAATCTTAGCCTTCTTTTTCTTCTATTTTCCTCTGCCGGCGATGGCTTGGTGAAGTAGTCATCTACTTCACCACTATTACCACCACCATCGTCGGCGGGTTGGATTGGAGCATCCTTCTTCAAGTTGTACATCACATCTTCAAATCTGACGGGATGGTATGGATTTAAAACTACAACTCCAAATTTGACGAGACGGATATGAATCTAAAGAGGCAAAGACATATCTGGCGAGATGAAGACGGGTGATTCTTAAGTTTTTAATTTTATATATCGCTTTAGATATTTTGTTTAGTATTTTATTTTCTCTCTCGTATGAGAGTTTGCTTTCTCTCTCGAATGAGAGTTTCATATCTCCTTGAATAGGACTTGCACAAGAATTTTCTTGTGTTCATTTATGAGTTTTTAAGATTTGTTATCTTCAAGAACTTGATAGTTGGTGTTTCAGAAGTTCTTACTACATCGTTTGAGTCGTTATGAATTGTATTGTTCCAGGCGTTGTAAACTTTCGATTGAATGATAAATAAGATCGATTTTTCTTCAAAATAAAAATAAAAATAGCTTCTGTAGAATTGTAGGTTAGGAAATATGTACTTATGAACTTATAAAGGTAATTAACATTAAAATTGGTGTAATCAATTTAATAATTAATTATGGAAAATAAGACAACCCCCCCCCCCCCCAATCTGCTAATATACCAAGAGATCATTTTGAATTTTCCTTTTATTCTTTGATGAAAAGTATTGAATCAATTATGGCGCAATTGAATATCCCTTTACTTTTTTCATATAGAAGAACTATCATAAATTCATAATGTTTCCTCATTTTCTATATAGATTCATTACATTAAGTTTGATAACTTAAACAACTCCATAATGTCTTGCTATTAATAAGAAAAGATTATAAATTATATTTAGTATTTTATTATCTAACCAATTATATATTTAAAAATTTTTTAAATAGGATATGCTCCCCATTCAAAAGAAGGGTGCTGGTTTAGGTAATCACAAATTTACCTTAAATGCTATACAAATTGTATTTGACTTCAAATTTCAAAATTTAGAATATTAATTGGCAAATGAAATTTTATAGAGAATAAAATTAATTCAAAATTCTAAGAATTCACCATTTGGTCAAAATTGAGCAATTGTGGGTCAAAATTAAGCATTTGTGGGTCCCACAAACCCTTCAAATAAATATTAGTATAGATTACTTCCAATTTGACTGACCTCTTTGATTTGACGGTTGCTAAAAAAATGTTAAAAAATTGTAATAAACATAAAATACATAAAATTGAATCGCCAACTTATTGTTAAATTTTTTTAATAAACTTAAAAGTACATAAAATTGGATCTCTAAACATTTTGCCTCCGTAATCATCAAATTTAAATTACAACATATTCCCTCTGGCACTTTTAATAACAATAAATGAGGATTGTTGTGTTTGATGGAAGAATTGAATGAATCAATGAATCTTTATATGAATTAGAAACTAAGATCAAGGTATGAAAGCAGAAGATAAGAAATTAAGAACATACAAATTTAACGTTGTTCAGTTCAATTTGGCCCTACATCCACACAGTAGCAACCCTAAAATTTTATTGATGATGATTTTGAGTGTATACAAGTTACAAGCTAATTATGTAAGCTTCTCTCTTATATAGCCTACACAAGCCTTTCAATCTTGTATCTGTATATGTATCTATCAACAGCTAAACAACCATTTATATCACATGGTTACAAAAACAGTTACAACAACTCTAACTAACTGTATTTTACTATACTTGCCAAAAGTATATATGACATGCTAATAGCTAACGTGCTTGGTAGAAAGTATACTAGTCGTGTGTAGTGATAGAAGTGGACGGTAAGTCCGGGTTGTCGAACCTCAAGGACTAGTTACTTAGTTTATGGTTTTCGATAACAAAAGGAATTAAATTAGAGATTTAACTAAGCAATAAGGTAGAAGAACTAAAACGGAAGTAAAGAGAGATTAAACTTCCAAGGTGGAGAGGTGACTAAGGCTCATGTTCGGCCACATGTCGCGTATTGCTATCCTAAGATCATTACCAATTCATTAGACATACATTGCTAAGGTGAAAGCTCCTAAGGTAAAGAATAACCGATGTCTCATGATAGACTTCTATACTTAATTGGTGGTTTCCTAAGTATGTCTACCCGGAAATCTAACCACTAAGTATGCATTAAAGATCTAGAGCTTACTCGATTAAAATTGAACGATTTCACTCGGGAGTCTTTACCTATGTCTAGGGCAACTCCTATTTGGTTCGGTGATGTTGTGAAATTCTTGCACACTAAGTCAATTTTCTCTCGAATAATTCACCTAGGCATGATGTCAAATACATGGTGATCAAGTATATGTAAGGCATTCAACCACAAAATCACAACATATAGCAATATACGAATTGAAATGAAAAACGATCTTATTATAACAACACTAACAACATGGCCTTCTCATGGCCTAGTTCAACAATTTAGCTCATAAGATGCATAAGGGAAAAGCTAAGCATAAGATCCAGGTTCATAGACAAAGATGAATCTAAAGCTAAGAAACTTCCTATGTTGAATTGATGATCGAATCTTTAATTGGAGGCTTGAATCTCTTCTTTCCCTTCTCTTTTGCTCTTCCAAAGTGATGAAAAGTGAGGTCCCAATCCCAAGAAATTCCCAAAATTCACGTAGAATTCGAACTCCCCTCTTTTTCCTTTCATTTTTGACCTTTATACCTTCAAAACTGTTGTATCGGCGCCCAATCGTAACTCAAATGGCACCTAGGCACGGTCCAGGTGGCCTAAGCGACTTGGGGAAGAAGTTGCGGGGCTCCTAGGCGCGGCTGAGGTGGTGCCTAGGCGCCAAGGTTCGAAGTCTTAACCGTTTTCTTGCTTTTTAGTGCAACAATCGTGTTTTCTTCATAACTTTCTCCACAAACCTTGATTTGAATGATTCAAGTTCCCGCATGAAGATAAGACATGGATCTCCAACTTTGTAGAAGGAAACTTCATCAAATTCGGTCTCTAAACATACAGAAATGGCGCTCAAACATGGCAGGTATGGCAAATGTGGTGCCCAAGCGTGGGGAAATGGCGCCTAAGCGCCCTTTTGCGTGGCTCCAGCTTATTTCTTGCTTGTTTGGGCGCCCAGGCGTGATTATGGATGCGCTTGGAATATCTTGGCCTAAACTTGTTTTATACGTTATTTTTTTCACCTTTTCTTCGATTGTATCCACTTAAGACCTGAAATCACTTAACGCATGAATTAAACGCACAAGTGACAGAATCAAGTAATAAATGAAACGCAAGGGGCTTAAAAACACGTAAAAATGACTCCTATCAATATACTAGCTGCCAAATATAGAAACGTTCACACACACACACACACACACACACATATATATATATATATATTTCAGCTATACTGTAATGATCCCACATCAGGAAAAAGAGGAAAATGAAATAATTTGTAAAGAGAACCCTAGGATTCAAGTGTAACAATGGATATCTATTTTGGGTCGTGGTTCAAATGCCCAACTCAAGGTTACGCTCAGTGGGTTCGATGGGATTTCTCTGGTCCAACGGGCTCGTGAGCCGGGGCGTGACAAATGGTATCAGAGCCGCTCGTTAGCCGGAATTGGGAGTTCGGTGCTACGACGTGAAATATCGGTATCCGCTATGAAGTAGCCCGAGGTTCTTGGATCCGCTATGAAGAATAGTCCGAGCCAAATCTGGTGGTAGCCTAGAGAGTCCCGATGCCTGACAACGGATCTTGGATTGAGTCACGTTGCGAAGAGGACATCGCTCCTCGAAGGAGGGGGGTGATTGTAATGATCCCACATCGGGAAAAAGAGGAAAATGAAATAATTTATAAAGAGAACCCTAGGATTCAAGTGTAACAATGGATATCCATTTTGGGTCGTGGTTCAAATGTCCAACTCAATGTTACGCTCAGTGGGTTCGATGGGATTTCTCTGGTCCAACGGGCTCGTGAGCCCGGGGCATGACATATACAACTAACATATAACAATTCTCCACCTTAGTTGAATAGCGCCAGAATTGCTGGTCAAGCCTCAACAAGAGGCTTAATTCTACTTCACACCTATTAAGTCCAAGCAGTACTCAATTTCATGCTAGGAATAGGCGTAGTAATTGTGTCAGCTGGATTATCTTCAGTTCCCACCTTCTTCAGCTCAACATGACCTAGCTTCTTCAAGCCATGAAACTCTAAGTCCACCTTAACACAATTATCTCATCTGCCCTCACCTCTCAAAATGCCTTCCCCACCCTTCAGCACCACATGAGCAAATTATATTTCCTTCACAAGGGGGAGATGGAATCCCCGTTTCACAACATCGATTTTGAGATGAATGTACGCTTTGTAAACATCGTACGCATCTACCCGTTGTTTTGGCAGTTAAGAGTGACGATAGAACTATGATGCACATATATGGATACAAGGATACGGGTACGATACAATATGAATACGAAATACGGTAAATTTCAAAATTATAGGATACAATATGTTGGGGATACTAGTGTATATATATACATATATATATAATATTTAAAAATAAATTTAAATCAATATGTTTATTAACATAAATAAAACTGCAATACAGACACAAGTTCATTGTTTATAAGTTCAAAAAGTTTTGAAGGTAACCAAAATATTTCATCATTTGCTGTGTATGAACGCTATTTAATTGATACCAACATTTACGTTCTTATCCAAAATCTTTGGTGATAAAGTGTCAATGATAGGTTTCACATGGAGTAAGAGAAGAAAAAACATATTAAGAAGTGAAACCAAAACAGTTTTTTGCTTCTTTAAATTTTATTTTTGTTTGTTTAAGTTTTAATGTACGGTCAAAGTCATTATTATTTTCCTATTTTAATATATAAAGTGATATATAAAATTCAAAAAATACTATATCCGGTATCCAAGGCGTGTTAAATATTTCAAATTTTATATCGGATATGGTGTCCAGAATTTTTTTTATCTAATATTTCAAAAAAGTATCCGATACGTATCCGGGTGGTATCCGTAGAGTATCGTATTCGATACGGGTACGATACTACACGACTCCAATTTTAGGAGTATGCGTGCATCATAGCGATAGAATACTTGAGAATACCGAACCACCCGTTTCTTGGTTGCCGATTGGAGACCCAGCTGAGTCGGGACGAGAGGATACATCAATGTCAATTCAAGGGAATTCTAGCACAACAAGTGTGGTGGAGTATGGACAGGCAGCCTCTTGAATGTCTCGTAAGCTTGAATTATTTATATAATTGTCCAATGAAGATTTTGTCATGGAATTGTCAAGGAGCGGGTAGTCATAGCTTCCGCCGAAATTTTAGAGAGATTATTCATAACCACAATCTGGATGTGGTATCATTCTTGAGAGCAAAGTCCCTGAGGATCGCACGATTACGATCTCCACAAATCTTGGTTTCCCTAATGTGTGTCGGGATCCTACTATGGGGCGGGAGGGGGGTATTTGGCTTCTTTGGGACCAAAACCTCACTCACACTGAAATTCTTGGTGTCCTACCCAGTTATTCACGCAATGATTGGCCCTAAGCTTGAAGACGATTGTCTTTGCTCCGGTATTTATGCTAGCCCTCAACTCCACAAAAGAGATGATTTTTGGAAATCACTTCAAGACATGAACCCGCAAATTAATCGACCGTGGCTTTTGGCACGGGATTTCAGCGACATTGCTTGTATCTCGGAGAAAAGAGGTGGTAGAGTTGCTAATTGGAATCAGTGAAATCATTTCTCAGAGGTGTTCAACCATTGCGATTTTATTGACTTGGGATTTCAGGGATCTAAATTCACTTGGATTCAAAAAAGATTGGAAGGGACTCGCGTAAAGGAATGATTGGATCGCTCTATTGCCAACTCCGATTAAAGAACCAAATTCCTCGAAGGTACGGTGTTACACCTCCCCCGTACTCATTCCGTTCATCACCTATTTTAACTTTTTTTCAAGGTCTTCCTAATTCCCCTCCCCCAAAAAACCTTTCCGTTTTGAGCTTGTTTGGATTACTCACACCTCCTTTTTTTCCGAAATTGATAAAATTTGGCGGGATAGTAGTGGGATTATAGATGCTCTCGGTACTTTACTTGGGAAGATGAGGAAGTGGAACAAAGATACTTTTGCTAACATTTTTTTATAGGAAAAGAATGCTTCTTGCTAGAATTCAAGGCACCCAAAAATGTTTAGCTACTGTTGATAGTCTTTTTCTCCATAACTTAGAGGAAAATCTTGTCAAAGAATTTAATGAGGTCCTTCACCAATTATAGGAAAAAAGGCTTCTTGCTAGTATTCAAGGCACCCAAAAATGTTTAGCTACTTGTTGATAGTCTTTTTCTCCATAACTAGAGGAAAATCTTCTCAAATAATTTAATGAGGTCCTTCACCAAGAGGAATTACTCTGGTTCCAAAAATCTAGAGTTAATTGGCTCAAATTCAGTGATAAAAATACTAGATCTTTTTCACATTTCGACTTTATGTCGTAGACAGAAGAATAAAACTAATAGTGATACCATTAAATTCCATGTTGCTGACTTTTGCGCAAATTTGTTTTGTTTACCCTTTGTCGAGTCGAGCCCTCCTCTTCCCGTGAATCCTTCTCAAAACTTTCTTTGTGTCCAAGCGATAAACATCCTCATGAGCCTAGTTTGCTCGAGGGAATTTTTCAGAGTGGTCAATTCAATGAGTCCCAATAGAGCCCCTGGACCCGATGGATATCAAGCTTTTTTCTACCAAAACTATTGGTCCATCGTCGGTGATGTTGGGAATTATACGAATAAAACGCAGTGGAAAGTAAATTTAATTCCCAAAGCCTGAATAATCTCTAATCCTCGTGTTTAATTGTGTATAGAAAAATTACCGTTCTCGCGTATGTTGATTTCTGAACGTGATCCTTTTCTCTAACGCCGAATTTGCCAACGTCTCTAATTCGTCACGCCGAAATCAAAAACGAAAAACTCCTCCTTTCTTCCTTGTCAAAGACGGCTAGAGAGAGAGAGAGAGGTGAGAGACTTTTTCTTGGAGAGAAAGTTATGTAAGTTGCCTTGTGTTATTTTTCACCTTGTGTTATTTTTATATCATTATGAAACAATAACCCTAGCATGCAAGAGCCCTATTTGGGCGTCTATTTGGCCGCCCCTTAGTGGGCTCGGAAGCCTTCGGGCTTTCGTCTTGCTTGCTAATTAATTAATCGGATAATTTATTTATCCAATAAATAAATTAATAATCCAATTAATTCAATTCCTAATTAATTTATAATTCAATTTCTCCAAGAAATTAATTAACTCATTAAGTTAATTAATTAATTAAATTATCCAATAATTAATTAATTACGACATCCAATGCATTGAATTTCTCTCAAGTCTTTTTCCCATGTTTTTCCTTTTGCACTTCCTTTAATCGTGACTCTTTAGGTTCGTCTCAAAAGGCAATTAGGAGGAATCCAAAGGGGTGTGAGTGACACCTAGCCAGTCTCATGGCTCACACCGTAACCCAATTGAGAACGAATGAATAAGATCATTCCAAATCTTTACGCCGTGAATACCGTACGTGTATAACCTTTTATTCTTATATCCCAGTCAAGTAAGAGTCATAGTTTAAAGTCAAACTCATATAACTTGACCATATGCATAAGCTCATAATAAGTCGAGGTATTTAAATGCTTTGGCCAAAGACTTTTATCCTCACTTATTCATGATCGCATAGGATATTTTACTCATTCACTTATGAGAGAATAAATTCCATATTGCAAATCAGTTAACAATGCTACTTACCTATCAAGTCGCACTTCGAGGTCGATTCCACCAACAGGTGATTTGAATCTAACTACTCTAATGACAGACTTGATGTCACAAGTACATCTTCAACTCGATTTCTCAGGTCAGAGGTTCACACGTACCTATCACTACTTATCAGTTTCATCATTGACTGTCAATGAGTGAATACCCATGTGATGAACTGATGCGAGCCATGTTCGAACATATCAGTCCAACTGACACGTCTATGATATAAGTTCCCACTACCATTTCCATAGTGTACGACTGACACTTTCTCTGTCGAAACTTACATCATACAAGTCTTTATTCACTATTGATGCCTAATCAATATTTCTTAGACTTGCGAACCCTTTTAGATGTCAAGGGTCAAACCATTCTAGTGCCTTTCCTCCTATCCCATAGGAGGTAGAAGGTTCGCCTTGTCATCAAGGACTTTACGTTGTTTATTCACACCTTATAAATGCCTATAAGAAAACAACACTCAACTGGCTTATATTAATAGAAAAACCATAGTTTAGTTACAATGTTTATGCCCTATAAATCTATCCTCTTTATGGCATTTGAGGGCATATACTCTAACAATCTCCCACTTGCACTCAATGCCATTTGCTGTGGTATTTAATACCCATCTTTTCAAGATGTTTTTCCAGCACCGCCTGTGCCAATAGCTTGGTCAATAGATCAGCGACATTGTCGGTTGAGGCTATTTTCTGAATAGCTATTTCACATCGTGCAACGATCTCTCTTATGATGTGATATCTCCTCTCTATGTGTTTGGATTTATTGTGGGACCTAGGTTCCTTCGCTTGCGCTATAGCTCGGGTGTTGTCACAATAAAGTGGCAACGAAAGCTTTATGCTAGGAACCACTTGAAGTTCCTCAACGAACTTCCTAATCCAAACAGCTTCTTTAGCTGCCTCCGAGGCAGCTATGTATTCAGCCTCTGTGGTGGAGTCTGCGGTTGTGCTTTGCTTGGAACTTTTCCAAGTCACCGCTCCACCACTTAGAGTAAATACAAATCCCGAGGTGGATTTTCGGTCATCAACATCAGATTGGAAATCCGAATCAGTGTACCCGTCCACCCTCAGGTCACCACTTCCATAGGTGAGAATCATATCCTTAGTTCTTTTCAGATACTTTAGGATATTCTTCACAGCTATCCAATGTTCCTTACCAGGGTTTGCTTGAAATCGACTAACAACGCTCACAACATAAGCAATGTCGGGTCTAGTACAGAGCATCGCGTACATCAAGCTGCCCACAGCAGACGCATAGGGTATAATGTTCATTTCTTTTCTATCTTCCTCACTTTGAGGACACATAGATTTCGAAAGATGTATCCCATGTCTCATTGGTAGGAACCCTTTCTTAGAATCTTCCATCCTATACCTTTTTAGGACCTTTTCTAAGTAAAGGGCTTGAGAAAGTTCTATCATTCTTTTGGTTCGATCTCTATAGATCTGAATCCCTAGAATATAGGTCGCTTCTCCCAAGTCTTTCATGGAGAATGTACTCGAAAGCCACTTCTTGGTTGTGGTGAGCATTCCTATGTCATTCCCAATGAGTAATATGTCATCTACATATAACACTAGGAATGTCAACTTGCTCCCACTGACCTTCTTGTAAACACAGGGCTCGTCTTCATTTTTTATGAAGTCAAATCCTTTGACAACCTCATCAAAACGTAGATTCCAGCTACAAGACGCTTGTTTGAGTCCATAAATGGATCTCTCAAGTTTACACACCTTATGAATATGCTCCTCGGATTCAAAACCTCTAGGTTGTTCCATATAGATATCCTCTTCTAGGAATCCATTTAGGAAAGCAGTTTTGACATCCATTTGCCATATTTCATAATCTAGGTGTGCTACTATTGCAAGTAGAATCCTTATTGATTTGATCATAGCCACTGGCGAGAAGGTTTCTTGGTAGTCAATTGCTTCCTTTTGACTATACCCTTTCGCCACTAGCCTGGCTTTGTAAGTGTCTATTTTGCCATCAACACCAATCTTTCTCTTGTAGATTCATTTACACCCGATTGGTTTTACCCCTTCAGGTTGGTCTACAAGTTTCCAAACTTAGTTTGCATGCATCGAATCGATCTCAGTTTGCATAGCTTCACGCCATCTAGCAGCATCCACATCCACCATCGCTTGATAAAAAGTGGAGGGATCATCTCCATGATCCTCCTCTAACACAGAATGGAGATCCAACTCCCTCTGCATTAGATATCCGTACCTCTCAGGCGGTTGAGATACTCTATTCGATCGTTGTGGTTGTGGTTGTGTTACAGAAGGTTCGGTTCTCACTCCCTGTGTAGATGTATCTAGTGGGGTTTCATTTTGTTCTTCTAGAACAATCTTTCTACCAGCTCCTCCTTCTTGAATGAACTCATCTTCAAGAAAGTGGGCTTGTAAGGCTACAATGATCCTTTGATCATTGTGCAGGTAAAAGAGGTATCCCATAGAATCTTCAGGATATCCAACGAAACATCCCTTTAAGGATCTAGCCTCCAACTTGTCCACTTTAGTCTTTTTGACATAAGCCGGACATCCCCAAATCTTTATGTGGTTAAGACTTGGTTTCCTATTTCTCCACATTTCATAGAGAGTCATAGGAACGGACTTGGACGGACATCTATTTAAAATGTGTGCAGCTGTAAGCAGCGCGTGACCCCACAGTGAAATGGGTAAATCAGTGTAGCTAAGCATGGAGCGAACCATGTCTAACAAGGTTCAATTCCTTCGCTCTGCTACTCCATTCAACTGTGGAGTTGCTGGAGGTGTGAGTTGCAATACTATACCATTCTCTCTGAGGTATAAGTCAAACTCGTCGCTCATATATTCTCCTCCTCGATCAGATCGAAGAGTTTTTATACGTTGACTTGTTTGATTGTCCACTAAAGTCTTGAATTCCTTGAATTTATCAATGGATTCAGACTTATGCTTCAGTAGGTACACTAGACCATATCTAGAATGGTCGTCAGTGAAGGTGATAAAGTAAAGGAAACCTCCTCTGGCCATTTCTCCAAATGGACCACAAACGTCAGTATGCACTAAACCTAAGATTTTTGAGGCCCTTTCAAAGCTCCCTGTGAAGGGCGATCTAGCCATCTTGCCTTTGAGACAAGATTCACAAGTAGGATAGGGATCCAATCCCAGTGGGCCAATTAGCCCATCTTTTTCCATTTTGCGAATCTTTTGTTCGCCAGCATGGCCTAGTCGAAGGTGCCATATCAATCGTTGGTTTATTTCAAGCCTACTACGTTTCCTTTGTATAGTATTCACTGCATACTCATTCTGGACACTAAGATAATACAATCCATTTATCAAAGAAGCAAAGCCTACAAATTTATTACCATAATAAATGTTGCATCGTTCATCAATAAAATGGAAAGTGTAACCATTCTTGACTAAAATGGGAATAGAAACAATATTTTTAAGCCCATTAGGCAAAACCAAAACATTATCCAGTAATAGTACATGTCCAGAATTTAAAAACAACGAGGTAGATCCTATTGCAGTAGCCGCGACGCTTTGCCCGCTGCCTACTCTGATCTTTACCTCATCGTTGTCCAGCTTCCTTTCTCGCATCAGATCCTGATTCATACAACATATGTGAGCACTAGCTCCAGAGTCAAGAATCCAAGATGTAGAGAAGACGGTCATAGAACAATAAGTTTCATGAACATAAAGTTCCATACCTTGTGCGCCAGGCCCCATATTCGGACAGTTCCTTTTCCAGTGGCCCAGCTCACCGCAGTGTAGGCATCTGTCTGTCTTTTGTGGCCCCTTTCGCTTGCGAATCACAGGAGCTTTCCCTTTTCCTTTATCGACACCACCCTGAGCTCCAAGCTCGCCAGCCTACTTCTTGGTTTTTCTCTTCTTATTCTTCGCCTGTCTGGGCCCAGAAGTGATAACCAAGGCAGTCTCTTTTCCCTTGGGCTTCAATTGAGATGGTGCAGTGTTTAATTTGTTCATTAGCCCAGCTAAGTTGCATTCAATCTCATTGCAATTTCATGACGAATTGGGAAAAAGAATCAAGAAGGGATTGCAAGATAAGATCGGTCTGAAGCTGTGGGTTCATTGTAAAATCGAGAGCTTCCAATCTCTCGATCCTCGATATCATTTTGAGGACATGATCCCCAACCTTCTCCGTTCTCTCATTTTAGCTCCGAAGAGCTCTTTAGATATTTCATATCTAGCAGTCCTACTGTGCTCACCATAGAGCTCAACCAAGTGCGCCAAGATAGCCCTCGCTGTGGTCATCTTGTCATGGGACCTCTGTAGCTCATTCGTCATAGAGCCAAGAATGTACCCACGCACTTGGACGTCTTCCTTTACCCATTTTTCGTGAGCTTGGACTTCTTCCTCATTGGCACGTGTTTTGGCAGGTGGAGCAGGGATATCAGCGTCCAACACGTATCCTAGAGACTCCATATTGAGAACTATTTTCAAATTCCTTAGCCAATCCACGTAGTTGGGTCCGGTAAGGATGTTCTTTTCAAGTAAAATGGAAAGTGGGTTGTTTGTCATTTTGAAATTGAGAGAGATAAAACAAATAACTGCAGAAAATAAACCAGACTTTATTAGAATATTGGACTAAACTAAAACCAAATTTAAAATCAAGGACTTCGACTTATAACTTGGCTCCCATTACATTTTTCAAAATTTCATACTCCCACTGTGAAAAGACGGAAGCGATTGTTGATGAAAACTTCGTGGTAGGGATTGAGTTCTTTAATTAATATAATGAATGGCAACCCTTTAACGATATTTGGTCCATTACTTAATTAAAGTGATGTCAAACATCAATCTATCAAATAGACGGTTCAATCATATTTATCCCATAATCCACAAAAACCGCAACCCTTTAACGATTTATTGGTAATGTGGACTATCTAAGTTCATTCCCACTAACTCCTCATAATCTAACATTTGAATTTCACCTTGCAACCCTTTAACGATATTTGGGGTGAAATATGTCTCGATTAAGGCATCTAATGCACTTAATAAAATTCTAGAACTAAATCTTGATACATGACCCCCACTGACTGGGAAGATGCCACATATGGATTTAATCCTTGATCTTATCAAGTTTAGTGGAGGGAAAGGATAGCACCCCTTACTAACTTAGTATTATTTTTGTTTGGGAGAATTCATGTTCAAAACATTTATTTTGTCTCACTTTGCACATTTACCAATTTATATAGCGCATATTGATAACACACATGCTTCATACAACTAATGAACATGCATCGAAAGCAATAAAACAACACACATGTCTATGGGCTTTTATCTAGAAGGCCCAAGCCAATGGGCCATCATAAAATTGAAAAAGAAAAGCCTAGCTAATCTTCGTGGGCTCCAAGCTCCTCTTCTTTTGCATGATCTCCATCATGAAAGACCTATTCTATTTCTATTTATTACAAGAGGTAAATAAAGAACCTATACATAAATCTAGAAATAAAATTGAAAAGGGCTCAAACCGGCCCTTACAACCCATCAAAAGAAATACATAATCAAAAGAAGCAACCTAAGCCCATAGACATATGTCACCATCACATAATACATGCTCGCGATAAATAAAGCACTTATGTTGGTGATTAATAAAAATTAATTAGTCCAACTTAATTAATTTCCACAATAAAATTCCAAATTTTATTGATTCATATGAAAATAATCCTATTTATGAGAATTCTTTATTTAAATAAAAAACTTAATAAATAAAATTCTCCAAGAGTTTATTAATTAATTATTTCATTCAAATAAAGATCAATAAAAACTATATTGGGCTTAATTTTATCAAAATTAAATTACCAACCATTGGCATATTCAAAATTAATCAATTAGGCCCAATAACTAATTTATTGAATTATCCACAATTTTAATCAAAACAATTTGGGCCCCTTTTTAATTAAACTGGGTCATCATCCTTTTGACCCACCCGGATAACTAAAATAGCCCAAACACCTATTCAATTAAAATTTGGACCTTAGGAAAATATAACCCGACCCATTAGGGCCCAAGTCACGAAAACCCGGCCCCCGAAATAGGTCCGTGCATTGGGCGCATGGCACGGTGTATGCCGCGCGCCCAGCGCACGGTTTAATCGTAGTACGTACGCTGTGTGCGCAACGAAAGGCCGAAAAGGCCTCCTATTGCGCGCATAGTTTGCATCGCGCTCGTCTCAGGGTTATACTTCTCCGATTCTCATAAAATTTATATTCCCAGATTTGAAACTCATTAAACTACAACATTCATGAAGAAACTGCAGCGAGATTCAGAATATTTTTATATGAAAAATACGTTCAAAGAAGGCCTCAAAAACGCGGAAAAAATAGTCAATCACATAAGCAATTAAACACAGAATTCAGAGATTCGCTCTGATACCACTGTTGGGAATTACACGAATAAAAGGCAGCGAAAAGTAAATTTAATTCCCAAAGCCCGAATCATCTCTAATCCTCGTGTTTAATTGTGTATAGAAAGATTATCGTTCTCGCGTATGTTGATTTCTGAACGTGATCCTTTTCTCTAACGCCGAATTTGCCAACGTCTCTAATTCGTCACGCCGGAATCAAAAACAAAAAACTCCTCCTTTCTTCCTTGTCAAAGACGACTAGAGAGAGAGAGAGAGGTGGGAGACTTTTTGTTGGAGAGAAAGTTATGTAAGTTGCCTTGTGTTATTTTTCACCTTGTGATATATTTATATCATTATGAAACAATAACCCTAGCATGCAAGAGCCCTATTTGGGCGTCTATTTGGCCGCCCCTTAGTGGGCTCGGAAGCCTTCGGGCTTTCGTCTTGCTTACTAATTAATTAATCGGATAATTTATTTATCCAATAAATAAATTAATAATCCAATTAATTCAATTCCTAATTAATTTATAATTCAATTTCTCCAAGAAATTAATTAACTCATTAATTAAATTAATTAATTAAATTATCCAATAATTAATTAATTAATTACGGCATCCAATGCCGTGAATTTCTCTCAAGTCTTTTTCTCATGTTTTTCCTTTTGCACTTCCTTTAAGCGCGACTCTTTAGGTTCGTCTCAAAAGGCAATTGGGAGGAATCCAAAGGGGTGTGAGTGACACCTAGCCAGTCTCGTGGCTCACACCGTAACCCAATTGAGAACGAATGAATAGAATCATTTCAAACCTTTACGCCGTGAATACCGTACGTGTATAAACCTTTTATTCTTATATCCCAGTCAAGTAAGAGTCATGGTTTAAAGTCAAACTCAAATAACTTGACCATATGCCTAAGCTCATAATAAGTCGAGGTATTTAAATGCTTTGGCCAAAGACTTTCATCCTCACTTATTCATGATCGCATAGAATATTTTACTCATTCACTTATGAGAGAATAAATTCCATATTGCAAATCAGTTAACAATGCTACTTGCCCATCAAGTCGCCCTTCGAGGTCGATTCCACCAACAGGTGATTTGAATCTACCTACTCTAATGACAGACTTGATGTCACAAGTACATCTTCAACTCGATTTCTCAGGTCAGAGGTTCACACGTACCTTTCGCTACTTGTCAGTTTCATCATTGACTGTCAATGAGTGAATACCCATGTGATGAACTGATGCGAGCCGTGTTCGAACATATCAGTCCAACTGACACGTCTATGATATAAGTTTCCACTACCATTTCCATAGTGTACGACTGACACTTTCTCTTTCGAAACTTACATCATACAAGTCTTTATTCACTAATGATGCCCAATCAATATTTCTTAGACTTGGGAACCCTTTTAGATGTCAAGGGTCAAACCATTCTAGTGCCTTTCCTCCTATCCCATAGGAGGTAGAAGGTTCCCCTTGTCATCAAGGACTTTACGTTGTTTATTCACACCTTATAATTGTCTATAAGAAAACAACAATCAACTGCCTTATATTAATAGAAAAACCATAGTTTAGTTACAATGTTTATGCCCTATAAATCCATCCTCTTTATGGCATTCGAGGGCATATACTCTAACAGGTGACTCGGTTACGTACTTTGTCTCAAATTTTTTTGCTAGTGGATCCCTGCCCAGTAGCATTAGTCACTCTTTTGTCTCTCTTATTCCAAAAATTGAGAACCTTTCCTCAATTGCTCAATTTCGTTCGATTGCCCTTTGTAAAGTTTTGTTTAAGATTGTGACTAAAATGTTGGTTCTCCGTCTCAAACCCTTTATGAATTGTCTTGTGAGTCCACACCAAAGCAGCTTTATACCGATTAAAAGTACCCACGATAATATTTTTGTTCTCCAAGAGCTTTTCCACTCTATTAGCGTCTCTCAGAGTAGGCATAGCAGTTTCATTGTCAAATTGGACCTCGAGAAAGCCTATGACAAGTTCAACTAGAACTTTCTTCGCCAAACCCTCTCTTTTTTATCTTTCCAGGTCACATCACAAACCTCATCGTGAGCTTAGTCCAATCTCCATCGTTTTCCATCCTATGGAACGGTGAACCCTTGGACCTGATTCTCCCTAATTATGGGTTGAGGCAGGACGACCCATTATCGCCTTATCTCTTCGTCCTTTGCATGGAGCGTCTCACGTATCTCATTGAAGAGGCGGTTAGCCGAAAAGATTGGGAGGTCCAGTCAATTTGTCGTAAAGGCCCCCTTATTTCTCACCTCCTCTTCGTAGATGATATTATCTTTTTCTCCAAAGCTTCTGTTAAAAGCGCGCTTACCATCAAATCCATTATCACATTCTTTTGTAATGCCTCGGGTCTAAAAGTCAGTCTTGAAAAAATCAAAGTTTTCTTAGCGCCTAATACCGAATCGGTCATCAAAAGGGACATTGCGGAAATGCTTAGCATAGATGCAACAAACTCTATTGGTAAATATCTTGGAGTCGATATCTCTCATGGTAGAAATATTAGTTCCAATTATAGAGGGCTCGTAGAAAAAATCTAAAGAAACTCTCGAGTTGGAAAGCAAAAAATTTTAACCTCGCCACCCGGACTACTCTTATCCAATTTGTTACCTCGGCTATCCCCACGTACACAATGCACACTAGTTGGGTCCCTACAAAACTTTGTGATCAAATTGACAAGCTCAATAGATCCTTCTTAGGGGCAACCGATGGGAATTATCAAAAAATCCACCTTGTTGGGTGGGAAAAAGTTTTAAGAAGTAAAAAAGAAGGTGGGTTAGGTCTTCGGGAAGCCCGTAAACTAACCTCACCATGCTTGCATAGGCGGGTTGGAAAGTTTTTTGGAACGAGTGTAACCTTTGGGGAGATATCTTTCGTAAAAAGTATTCCCACGGGGTATCTATCCTTGATCACATCCCCAAACCGAATGCCTCTTCGTCATGGAAAGGAGTAGTCAAAAGTATCCAAAATGTGAGTCATAATATTATGTGGAGGATTGGTCAGGGATTCAAAATCTCGATGTGGTTCGATAGATAGACTGGAAAGGATAAAGTTTGTGATCTTATAGAGTCGGAAATCAAGACCGATGAGCTTCATTTGAAGGTCTTGGACATCATCACCACCTCGGGTGGTTGGGATCTCTCTCGTATTCAAACTCACATCCCCTCTCATGTGTCGATCTCATTGTTAGTCTACCATTGCCAAACATTAGCACATGTAATGATACTCGTTTTTGAGGCGGGACATCTAATGATCTTTTTACGTGTAAATCTGCATATCATGCAATAAATGTTGGGATCAGTGTACAAACCCCGGGGATACCAGCGCAGCGGAATACATATAATTAAAAATTAAAGCGAAATCCCCGAAATTAAGGCTAGGTCGACATGGTACAATTGGATTCCAAACTATCCTAGGAGAAAGTTTACTCGTGTTTACCTCTTGTAGACCTTAAAACAGCAACGTCTTTTTAAGCTACTCCCTGCTACGGTCTTCGAATTGATTTGCCCTAGCGCCCCAAGCATTGCGTCTCTGAGATGTATTCACATCCTAGCTCATACCCTTAATTATCTCCACCAGTGCTAGCAAGGAGAATATCGAATCTTGGCCTTTTTGGAAAAAAGGGTTCGAAATTATTTAACTGTTCTTCGCACTCAATACACGAGTTTGAAGAATTAATGTGAAAGAAAATATGAGGAGAGAATAATAGAATTTTTTTGTTTCTTTGAAAACTTATTTCTCTCATATAATTTTCAAAACCAAAAACCATTAATTTTCATTCACTTGCATTAGTTTAAAAAGAGGTGGGATACACACACACACACACACATATATATATAGAGTCCACCTAGGGTTAAAACCCTAGGTGTATACACGCCTACTACTCCCCTAAAAAATAGGGAGTAGGCGTGTACATATATATATATATATGTATATTTTCTTTTCTTTTATTCTCTCTCCTTGTTTAGTTGGACTCCTTCCAACTAGTTAGATATTACCATATTTAATAATATCCTAATATATATCAATTAGAATCCTTCCTTATCCAATTAATTAGTTACTTTAATTAATTAAGGATTCTACTTAATATATTTATAGGATATTAATTAATATATATATTTTACAAACTTGGTGAGCAAGATAAATTTTTTCACCAAATCCACATACACAATACACACGCCACATGTGCACTTTGTGTGTATATATATATATATTATTTTCTTTTCTTTTCTCTAATTAATTAATTAGTCCTTCCCAATTTAATAATCTAATGTTAAATTATAGGACCATTAATTAACTAGTTAAATTAATTCCTTTTCCTTTGATTAATTAAATCCAATTAATTAATCCCACCATTAATTCTCAAAGAATTAAATAACCAATAGGTACTACACTAAGTTATGTGTGTGACTCCTCAGACTCGTTGTCAAGCTAGCAATAAGTCCCCGTAGGCTAGATTAATTATTCTAATAATTAACTAGTCCTTGAATTAATTTCACCAAATTAACCCAAGGCACCTATTGGTCATGTTTCAATGTCTAGCAACGTAGACACGACTACCTAGATGTCAACGATGAAAAGCAAAAACCTATCCGAGTTACGATCGTCGTATGAGTAGAATCCATTCATCATTTTCCCGTCCATGGTCTAGGGTATGGCGACAGTCGAACCCTAATAACCTTGGAAAGCTATGACTGTGTTGTGACATCTAATGATCCAGTCTTCCAATCCGGGATCACCATTCCCTCTCAGAAGACAATCGCTTGATTAAAGGCTTTTAACGATCATTTAGATTCTCGCAACATCATAGAAAATACCGATTGCCATTTGTTCCACTGCACTACCAGACTACACCGAACATACACGCTGTATGACTCTCCTGGAGTGCACGTGCATATCAAAACAGAGTGGGTAGTGCCCTTTCCAAATGACATCTTAGGTCTAAGGATTAATCTCACACTACGAAACTCAAGGACTCCATGTTCGACAACACCAAATAGGAGTCCTTAAGCGGGGCCGTTCAATTCTATAATCCAATATGAATCTTCATACATGTATTTCCATACAAGGCATCGACAATGGAACGTGTTGACCTCTTGGAAGAGTTACATGCATGAAAAAGTCTTTACGAGGCCAGTGATATCCCACATCTCACAGCCTCTATGACTTGGAACAATATTTAGGATTACGGTCTTTGAGAGCATTCCATATGTTTTTCCTGACCGCTCCCCTAACCATATGTAATCCATGAGATCTTTATCTATACTATCACTAGTTATAACAATAAAGAAGCATACCATAAATGAAAGTTCAATATTCAAAACAAGGCTGTCATAGTGTTTACATTTAATATGGCTGAGCCAAAAACAATTGGCTCGCCGGGCATCTAACACTATCAATAAAGTGCAAGACTTTGAACCCTCCCCACACCACTGACACTCAAAAGCACTGGGCATGGATCTGGAAAATAAAATGTCCCCAAAAGATCAAGTTTTTTCATTTGGGTTTGTCATCGTATCAAATTGCTAACGAATGCCCTTAGGTTTGACCGTCAAATTTCAAACTCGAATCTTTATGCTCGTTGCAATCTCGATACGGAAGATGCCATTCATGCCCTTTGTGATTGTCCTAAGGCTAAGAGTGTTTGGGAATGGATTATTTCCCCCTCGGAATCCCTCCAATTTTTATCAATTCATCAAGACAATTGGTTTGAAACCAATCTCCATTCTAACTTCCAAAACATCCTTCTACGCGATTGCACCTGGCCTATTTTCTTCCTTGCATCAATTTGGACCATATGGATCGCTCGAAACAATTTCATTTTTAACCATAAGCCAGTAAATATTCGGGAAATTGCGTTCTCCGTCAAAGCGCTGGCATGTGACATGGAATAGTCGGTTTCTACTACTAGAGTCCCAACCAACGTGATTTGTAGACAAGGAAAATGGGTTTGCCCGGAAATCTCATCGCTTAAACTCAATACGAATGAGAGTTTTTTTAGTGATATAAAATCGGCAGCGGTAGGAGGTCTCATCAGGGACAACCATGGCACTTGGTTTACTGGTTTTTCTATGAGATTGGGGACGGTATCCATTACAGTGGCGTAAATTTTGGGCCTTAGACAAGGGCTGTTATTGGCTTGGAGCCGCAACATACCCCATTTGATTGCGGAAATTGATTCTTTTGTGGTTTTAAAGCTGGTGCTTGATGTCACTCCGGATCACCCATTGGGAAACATCATCGAAGATATCCAGTTGTTACTCGCTAGATCTTGGATGTTAAGCTCCAACACACCGCTCGGGAAATGAATAAATGCGCTAATTTCTTGGCCAAGTCGGGCCACCAGAACCTTGAAGACTTTCATAAATGGGACTCCCCCTCCCCCCCAGCTGACATACATGAACTACTGCTTGATGATATGCCTCCGTGGGCTTGATTTTTGTATTTTGAACTCTTAATTTTGTTCTTTTTGTCTTGACCTACCAAACATATATGATGATGTCAAAAATTGTCAGAGTATGAATATCACGTGATTGACCACGTAGGATGAAGGAACCGATCCAACATAGGACAAACTAGGTGGGGGTTGGTGGATTTATGGACTGCACTCGACTATGACGAGCTGCGTATGTGCCCAGATTGTTGGGATCAAGTCTATTCGTAATTCGATAATGGAGTTACTCTCTATTGTCAGTGTATTTCTTATTGGGGGAGTAGATAATGATGTCACCCCAGCTCCTTTGAGGTATTTATAAGGAGCTGGTTATGGGCTATGGGTTCAATCTTGTCATAAGCCCAATAAGTTTGATTTAATTATTATCATTATTAGGCTAGAGAAGTAATCTTATTATGCTTGATGGGCCGCCAGCCCTTTTTGGGTTTGGTCAATCCTTCCACCGCGGGTTCTGACCCATGGCGGGCACCTCAACCCGACCCGGAGACGGGTAAATTACTAAAATACCCTTGAAGCCCATGTCAATATATATACATATATATATATATATTCCAGCTATACAACTAACATATAACAGGATTTAAAATGGAAAATGGTGTAATTGATTTTAAATTTGATGCCTTCAAGTAACTCGTGCCACGACCACAATGATTTGCGAATATCAAGATTAACACAAATGTTCCCATTTGAGTTAGAAACAAACTCCAGAATATTTTGAGAGGAAGAAGAGAGAGAGACAAATAAATTTGAGAAAAATTTATTCTTAGTCATTTCATCACATTCCCCTCAGTTTTGTACAATAATCTGTTGCAAAAATAAAGTAACTGCAATCTACCAATAAGACCATTTTTCACTCTACTAGGCGAAACTTCTTAACAACTGTGAACTGATATGGGACCTATTAGTTAATAAAAATAAGAAAATAAATACAAATGTAAATAACTTAATTAGATGAAAGTTCAAGCCAAATAGGCCTTTTTATTCGTTCACGTCTGTGTAGGCACAATGTCTTGAATTTCATAATTGGTTTTAGAATTGGGCCGCATAGCACACACAATCACTTGTTTTGATGCACTAGCAATATGCGGGACCCAAAGGTGTTGCATCAAAACAAGTGATTACATGTGCCATGAAATTCGTATGTCAATTATTACATGTGATCACGTGCAACTCATGGTCGACGTGTCCCATTATATTTCAATTGCCCGGCCCCATAGTTAAATAATAATCCTGCTCCTGCCCGTCTATGTGAACCTAATCCATTCTTTTCCCTTTCATATTTTGCAAGATTTTGTATATATCTTTTCTATTGATTTGCTCTTTTTGACAACCTATTAATTTTATCAAACAAAAAAAAAAACCTATTAAAATTTTCAAACCAAAAAATAAAATAAAATAAGGTTCTCCTATTAGATAAATATGCAACACTTGACTTCTTCTTTTTATGTGTGATGATTAAGTTTGCTTCTAAAAATGTAATCCATATATTTTTCTCCCAACTTTGATTATCTAATTTATTTGCCTTTTGCTACTCAATTTTAGAAAATTCTAGGTATTATACTGAGATTATTTGGTCTACTTTATATTTAATTTTAGTATAGAATATCATTAAATATTGATTCATAATTTTGTGTATTTATAAAATAATGGGTTTACACTGTATGTTGTTAAAAGCATTTCAAATCTTGAAATTTATTCGACATTGCACAAACATGCTAAAAAAAATTGAATAAATCATTTTCATTGTTGTTCAAAAAATGAAAAAAATAACCAAATAGTTGGTCAACACTCAACAGTAACAACGAGCACATAATTTTGTAGGCGATGATATCTTAGTCATATAGTAAACTTATTTCATAACTTAAATAAATCTAATTATGGAAAAACAAATTGTTCATAAAATTAGATTTGGGCTTTGATTTTGTAAATTTAATTTTAAATGATTGAAAGAGTAAAGTAAACATATACTAGAAAATGAGTAAGAGGTGATGCTTAGTTTTACTGGCAAAGTTGATGCCTCAAGGTATTAGAGCTCTTGGTATCTATTCTCACCTACGTCGTGCGAGTCTTTATCTACTTTATTGACAGTTGATAGTTATTATAGTTTAATAGTGCGATATATTGATTGATGGTTCATATTTATTAAATGATACATGGTATCGATTATCTGAAAAAAGAAAAGAAAAAAAACGAAAAGGAGTAGATGTCATAATTGACTTGCCTCATCAACTTGTGTGTGGATTTTTATGAGCGAATGTGGGAATATTCTTGACCTGTCTTACGGTATGTATATGTATCATCAGGCAGGACAATGTATCTAACAATCTGACTTCAGCTGAAAATCCAATCCCTCCCCTAGAGAGAGAGAGAGAGGAGTGTAGCTAAAGTACAGAAGAGAAAGACGGAACACAAGTCCTCTCTCAATCTGTCTTTCTCTTCCTAACTCCTTAACAACAATCTCTAAATTACCCAATATTGAAGAATTCATTCACAGAATATATTCTATTTTTGATTGTATGTTATTATCATTATATAATTCAATCACGTATGTATGCGTATATGTTGGGTATCTAGAAAAATAAAAACCAACGGGCGTACATTTATTTGCATTGATTGATTGTTGAGAAAAGATGGAGGGTGCAGGGAATGTGTTAAATGATGGAATAAAGAATAAGGCGAAATGGGGGAAGTTTCCATTGTCGGTGTGGGAGATGACGGTGGCCAGCGGCGTCGTATTAGGGTTCTTGTTTGGGTTGGTGGGGGTGTACCTCACCATGCCCCCATCTGATTACAGCTTCCTCAAGCTTCCCCATTCTCTTCAAGATCTTCAAATCCTCAGGTACTTAATTCTATTATTTTTTTATATATATATATATTAAAAAAAAAATTGTGATTGTATCTGTCGTGTATATACATTGTTAAAGATATTCTGTTCTTGCAATAACGTCTCTATTAAATAGATGTTTATCTGGTTATCATTATAGGAAGACTGGATTTTGGGTTTCTGCTATATATATTTTGGAAGTGGGATTTTGATTGTTCTTGCAGAAAGTATTACTTTAAAGGATGAATATGGCATTAGCTTTCGAGATGCTCAGCTTAGCATTTTGCATTTGTTGTATCTATATTTTGAATGGTAGTTAATAATAAACATGAACCTTATGAGGTCTTAACAAGATTGGGTATATGAGATATGTGATAAATATTGCATTAGTGAAAAGTGAGCAGAAGAGAGCTTCCTTTATATGTTTCTGTGACACAAAATAACAGGGGAAGACAATTTAAAAAGAATTAGATTACTTTGGAGTTTCTGTGGGTGTTAAGATGTGCTCCGTTGCCAGTCTATGTTAGCTTCTGAACACAACAATCAGTATTGAATCTGGATTGCTTGAGTGTGGCCAGTGGACAAGTGGGCAAATTTTACTCTCTAGAAAAGTAACTTGTGGATCCATGTTTTTTTTGTCACTTTTGAAGTGCTAGTTTACTGCCATTTATACTTGTGAGAAGTTTTGAACTTGATGGAATGGACTTGCAAGAACATGGGGTACTGATTATAAGGTATATATTGGAGTCTAGTAACCGCAACTTGATTCAGGAAATCAGTCTGGTGTTGATAAATCAACTATATATTGCCGAAGGTAAGATTTAGTAACTTCTTCAAACTGTTGCGAGTAGCAATCTCAAGAAAATATTTATTCCAGATTGGATGGATCACTTTCGAGCAGTCATGAACAAATTGGATTAAAGATTTGACTACTCGTCCCTTTAATATGAAGTTTTGTGTGTCTCTGTCTAATATCCGCTTGTATTCTTCTAAGACATTTGATTATCAGTAGTAGTACTAAATGCTTCTTCTGCTATTTGTGGCCTTTTCATCCCTTGGGTTTATGAATAGAAATATTAGAAAGACTATTTCATTGTTAGTGATGTATCTAAGCCAACTTGTGTGCCTAAAAAGACATGTATTTCTTCCTGAATGCAAACGGACTTTCCTTGTTGGATGGAAAAGATCTATTTTATATCCTTAGATTAGTGGGTGTTAGAGGCCTGCCCTTTGGATGTACTTTGGTTATTAAAAAACTCTCAAGCAGTTTTCATTTCATTTAGCAATTTGATTTGAATTGCAGAAGAGTGGCACTGATGTTTTATTTTGGAATTTGAATCACCCAGCAGTTGAAATCATTTTATCAAGGAAAGTATCTCCATTATGCATGGACGGTTCAATACTCGTGGCTGTGCGTTGCAGTTCCATTCTTAGTTTCTTTGGAATTCAATTGATGTGGTCTCTTCTTTTAATGTGGATCATTTATTGTTGCTGGTTGGGGCATTTAATTTTTCTGGTGAATTAGATCTTTTCTGGATCTTTATGACATCCTGTTGCAGGACAGACCTTAAAATTAAACTCTAGAGATTGTCCGGAAAATAAAATTAGTTATTTTTTGAGAAAACAATAATAAAATCGCAATCTCTCCGATGCTGGAATAATACCTTAGAATCTCCCATAGACCTTCCTAGAATCTGTCGTCATAGAAGTTAATCCAGCTGTACCATTGGAAGAATTGCAAAAGACTTAATTCTTCTGTTAACTGATCTGAATCGTCAGAGATCAGTGATGGACCCATGACTGGTCGACAGGGGGTGAAAATTTGATTTGTGTAAAAAGTGGATTATTTTATTATGTATTTTCACGTATTAAGTTTTCTTTTAGTGCGATATTGTTTCTTTAGATCATTAGTTTTTAAACACAAATTAAATACAAAGATAGTACATAATATGGACACATAAAATAATAATAATCATCTCATTTGCATAAATTATTCTGACAGAAACTTGCTTCTAACTGAAAATAGGAAAATGGTAGTCTTATACAACAAAATTTGTAAATGCAACACACTACAAATGGTTTTCGTCATAGTTATTGTATGATTTTCTGAATTTTTATAATGCTTAATGGCCCAACCAATTCCATAATTTGTAATCAAACTATCTGCGATATAGGCAAAAATATTTGCAATCGTCGTGATTTCCCCCCCTTCAAAATACTTGTGAAGTATTCTGAAATATGTGGTTTGTTTCACTTATGAGTTATATTTTGAAGCAATCACTATGAGCAAAAAAGTTTCTAAAAATATGATGATGAATGGGTCCCTTGTTGGATTGAGGGGTGTAAACCTTTTTCTTAAGTTGAAGTGCATCAAAAATAGATTTTGTAAAAGTTGAAATAATGAAAACATGATAGTTTCTTGATCAAAATAAGATTTGAAATTGTATAAAAGAAATCGACATAATATTTTAAAGGTTAGCATACAATACCTTTGAACGTTGTAACTTTGAAGCTAAAATTTCCATCATCGGAGGAAATTTTGAGAGATGAAGCTTAAAGGAATTAGGAATTTTTTTCGGGTTTGACAAGAGAGGAAAATAAATGAGTATACCACCACTGGTTCTGGGAAAATGGAGATGGTAATGGAAAATTTTATTGTTGGGGCAAGAATTTAATTTAATTTATGTTTTCAATCTAAACTTCTAATATAAATGAAGAATACATACCTAAGGATGAAAAAAATTGAGAGGGGGGTTTCCCCTGCACTCCACTGATGTGGTTTTGCACTGAAAGAGAATATAACATGTTTATAGACTTAAATGAACACCATTCTACAGGAACAATAGGATTGAGGAAATGAACTCATGACTGATTCCTAGCCAGAAAAGGACTCAGAAAATATTCTGGATAAAAACTTCCTAATACAGCCTTAGGCTGAAATTAATAAGAAACAGATAGAAAACCTAAAGCATAACTGCAGTTATTATAAGTATAATGTGTATTACCCTTTTATTACCGTTGCATTTGTTCATCTATTTTCCTGCGTACATCCCTTCTAGATGTTCTTTATGTTCCCGCACACGCTTCTTTTATCATATGACATGTTTTTATCGTATTTGGTGTATCCCCTTTCCTTTACATTTTCATTTAACTATGGCGAGCTTCTCTAATTGACTGCTCATATATGTTTTTTTTATTCCGCGTAAATTATCGTGTTAAGATTATTCAAAGATATTAATTGCCAATGACCTGCATGATGCTTAACTAATATTGGTTCTTGTCTCTTGAAAGGGATAACCTGGAGAGCTACACAAGTGACTACACCATACAGGTGCTTGTGGGATACTGTCTGGTCTACATATTTATGCAGACTTTTATGATTCCAGGAACTGTTTTTATGTCGTTACTTGCTGGCGCCCTATTTGGGGTCTTCAAAGGTGTGGCTCTTGTTGTGTTCACAGCTACTGCTGGTGCATCTTCATGCTTCTTTCTATCAAAAATAATTGGTCGACCACTCGTCTTCTCGCTATGGCCTGACAAATTAACTTTCTTTCAGGACCAGGTGATTATCCACTCGTGACTTTTAAGTCTATTGTGTATTCACCTTCTCATTGGAATATATAATGTTTCTTCTTATGCAGGTGGCTAAAAGACGGGAAAGGCTGCTAAATTACATGCTTTTCCTGAGGGTGACTCCAACACTTCCAAATACGTTTATAAATGTTGCTTCACCAATTGTGGATGTTCCTTATCATATATTCTTCTTGGCTACATTCATTGGGCTCATTCCTGCTGCTTTTGTTACTGTCAGGGTATTTCTTCTTGATTTGTTACCTTTTTTTCAATTGGGTATTTTATCAAGGGTAAATTACATAAACACCCCCCCCCCCCCCCCCCCCCCACCAAATTACTCTAATTATGAAAATACCCCAAGGTTTGGGAAATTACCATAACTATTCTTACTGTAAAAGCATATTATAATTGCACCCCGTGTCAACAAAATCAGATTACACAATTCCACCCCTATTTTTCGAGTTGTCAGGATCGAGAGGCGGTGCCATAGTAATTTGCAAAACCTCAGGGGACTCCTGGTAATTATTCAATGAGTGTGGGGGTGTGCATGTAATTATCCCTCTTATTAATGTCCATTGTTCCATGAAAAGTGCTCCTACTCGAATGGAGAGTTTGGAGTGTTCTCAACGATATCTTGGGGCATCTTCAATGAAAACAATGGTCTCCTTGATATTCTAGATCTAAAACAAAACCACCACAATGATATAATACCTTTCTCCTTGGAGATTTAGTGACTATGAAGAGTATAATTTACAAAGAAACACTGAGCGAACATTCATAGCAGCAATGAATAGTTGAATTTGTTTCATTTTGAGATGTGAGCGTGGATAATGATGAAAGTAACTATGTGGTGTTGTGTAGGCTGGAATAGCTCTTGGGGAATTGCAGTCAGTTGGTGATCTGTACGACTTTCAGTCTATAGCGACTCTGTTTCTTATAGGTGTTGTAAGTATAACTCCAACATTGATGGGCAACAAGAGCAAATCATGATGCTGCTATGAATATAAACTGTTTATCTCTTCTTTCAATCAAATCTCGGCAGTATCCCTACACAGAAGTCATCAAAAGCTTTAGCCGGAGATTTGTGATAGGAGGTGAGGATTCTTTACAATTTGTCCAGTGGGAATGGGATGATGTGTAAATTGTTGATACCGTCTAGAATCCAACATATTCTTGTTTCAAGTCAGATTATACATACTATGTATTTGAATCTATGTTGTTTCAGAATTCAGTAAAAAACAAAAATTACACTTTGTTATTACATTTTCTGGTAATCGGAATGTGAACATGTTCTAAAGCGAAAGTGTGTCTTATATAACGAAAAGTAAGAAAACTATTGGTTGAATTTATAGTTGAAAGATGAGATGGTTTGCTGTGGTAGCAGTTGATTGAGTACATAACAACCTGTCAAATGGAGGAGGATTTAGAACAGGGTATTATACTTCTTACAGTAATTTGCACTTACCATCTTCACCTTACCCTTTGCTCGACTCAACTCTACAATATTAAGAGGGGTAAGAGTTGAGCTTGAATCTGTTTGGTGAATCTTTTGAGCTCGATTGTATTTTACTCGCTCAACGAGTTTAGTTTTCAAAGTTCGAGCACGAGGTATGAATTATTATTTTTTCTAGCAGTAGGAGCTATGAATTGTGACACTATTAAACTCAATGGATATTTATGAAAAATATTATCATATATGCACCTATACCTGTTTGGTGAAATAATATATTTATTAAGGGAAAGTTACGTCCACACCTCCTGTAGTTAGGCTTAATTACACATATATCTCCAACTTTTTTTAACTACTCCCAACCCCCTGTAGTTTGTAAAACCTTACACTGCAGAATTTGCCCAAACAGGATCGTCAAAAAGTCTAAAAGGCCCTTGATTAAAGCATCCTGTGTGAAGCTTTAAGTATCATTTAGTGAAATTCCTCCAAGTGCAAAAGAAGAAGAAGAACGTAACTGGATTACATAAACTGAGTAAACCTTACAAATATATTGTGTCATTTACATTGTTATTGCTTTTATTCTTATTGCCTATCATTCATAAAAGCATACCAAACAAGTTAGGCCACCAAGGGTTAATCGAGCGCTATTTTAAAAAAGACCAAATCATTTTCGCTGTGCTAACCTTGATATAAGGGTTGTAAGCTTTAACCCTACTTTGGTTAATTGCTAAACTTCTTTGTCTAAGTTATCTTTAATTTATTTTGTTATAAGCACTAAGCATTTCAGTAAGCGTTCAAAAATTATTTGTGGTGCGAAAATTTTTGAAGTTCAAAAAGAACTTCAGGGTTATTCAACCCTCCCCTTTAGACCCTTTTCGTATATCAATTGGGACCAATATGTTCTATTATTAATTTCCAAAATTCAACGGAGATAACCTGCAGGGATGGGTGCGTAGATGCGAGCAATTTTTCAAAGTTGATAAAACACCACATGTATCTAAGGTGAAGACCATTGTTGTACACTTAGAAGGGCGCGCATTATAGTGGCATCAGATGTATATGAAATCGAGGATAACTAGACAACTACTAAATTGGAAGGAGTATGTAAGGGCCCTTCATGATAGGTTTGGTGCATTCTTATATGATGATCATATGTCTGAACTTGCTAATTTGAAAAAAAAAACTGGTTCGATTCAAGATTATTTAGATAAATTCGATGATTTGATGAATTGTGTGGAGCTATCCGAATCTTATGCTATTAGTTGCTTTATTGGTTCTATAAGAAATGATACAGATGTACATGTTCGAATGTTTCGTCCTAAACTCTGTAGGATGCAATTAGCTTGGCAAAATTGCAGGAACAAGCCAATTCACTCACTGTTAAGAGACCACTATTACCAATCCACAATAGACCTACCCCATTCCATTCCAAACCTCCCGATACTAACTCTACTACCAGATTTCCACCTTCCGCATCCACACAACCAAATTCACCCACTCCAACTACCATATATAATGCCAAACCTCCTTTTCAAGCTAATAGACAATCCAATTCACCTATCATACCTTCAAGGAGACTGAGTCCTCAGGAAATGGATGATAAGAGGGCAAGAGGTCTTTGTTTTTGCTGTGATGAGAAATTCACACCTAACCACCAGTGTAGTAGGAAGAAACAAATTTATCTTATGGAGATCGCAAATGAAATTAATGAAGATGTCCCTAATGAGGAAGAAGTTGAGGAGTTAGAGGAGAAGGATGAGGAAACAAGAGATGACAATCCCAATTACGTGTCATGCACCCACTGGAGTGCATGATTTTAGGACCATGAGGATCACTGGACATCATAAGGGCAAGGCAATATATACATGAGCTCATTGACACTGGCAGCACACAAATTTTTGGACATCAACACTGCTAAGAGGTTAGGGTGTAGGCTACAGGAGGACATTACTCCATTTCCTGTTGCTGCGGTGGAGGGTAATAAGATTATGTTCCGTAAGTATTTTAAGTGGAGAATGCAAGGAGTTGAGTTCACTTCTAACATGCTTATCTTTTGAACCTAAGAAGCTTCCACCCCGTAGGAGTCATGATCATGGTATCATACTCAAAGAAGGAACACTTTTTATGAGCTGGTGTGCCAAATCAGCAGTTGACTCAGAGAACTCATTACAACATTATTTCGTTTATTAGTTATACCTTCTACTATTAGTAATTAAGGTTATTGTTAGTTAAATGTCATTAATTAGCCATGATTGTAATCATATTAGTTAGGGTTTCCCAGCTGAATTCTGTTTTTATACGCCATTTTGTCTTTCCCTTCTGGTATCAATATCCAAAAATTCATGAAATGAGCATGACCATTTTGTGAGCAATTGTTTGTTTTCTTCATCTCTACTCTGTGAACTGAAATTGTATGTTGAATTAGGTTAGGTTCCAGGGTTGATCATTATTATCAACTCTCAATCTTGCTAAAGTATCCTTCTCCTATTGAATCGGTCCACATCGGTACTGCATTTAGTTTTCTCTGCTCTCAAAGATGTTCATTTGTATTCTTGTTATACCCCAGAATGTCAAATAGATTTACTTTTTCTTGAGGTTTACCTTCTACGATTCGAAATTTTTGGTGCACTCGAGATGTCAGGTAGAGAAAAAGGAAGAAGAGACATGATTTTGGCGGGAGATTTGAAATATCTGTGATTTGTTATACAAATGTGTATTTATATTATTTGTTTGTACATATATATGAGTGAGACTAGACACCTCTTCAAGGGAAAATTGGGTCAAAGGGATTATAATGCACAAAGGGGCAGATGAATATGCTCCATCCAATACACTATAAAAAACTATGCCTTCCTCATTTAACTTAAACTTGAAATGAGTATTTTACCCTTTTGCAATAAATACAAAAAAAAAAAAAAAACTCAACATATATTTAATACCCAAATTAACCTTTTAGAATAACACAATTACTCACCAACCCCTAACCATACTAAATCTCCTAACCCAAATCGTGTTCTTCCCCACCAAATCCTAGAACCCAAATCCCATTCTTCCCCAATACTTGCACGTTACATCGTTCGATCCGCAAATTGGAAGGTAAAGTTTCTTGTCCTGTTTATATAACAAAACTGTTTAGTTCGCTTAAAGTTTTGATCTTGCACGTTACATCGTATGATCCCCTAAATTATCAACAGTTTCTTTTGCTTAAAGTTTCTTTTACTTGAACTTAGTTTAGAACTTGATGTCGTCTAAGGTCTCTTGGGAAAGTAGTGTTGATTGTTGAAGTAGTGTTGAGTGTTCCTATTTAGAGAAAATGGAAGATCATAGTAAGGGCATAAGGGGGTCTGTGTGTAATTTTACTTTGTTTGTATTCAGCTGAATGAATTTCATTGGATGTATATTGAAAATTTATTTGTTCAAAAAACTTGGTTGTTAAACGCTAGAGGTACAATGAAAACAAAAACTTTATATTTGCATTACTATCATTTCTCCAGAATGTTTTTATATGAAATAGAGTTTCCTATATTTATTGTTTTGCACAGAGATTGTATCCTATTTAGTGTTGTACTGCAAAAATTACATTATCAAAAGAAATTTTCTTTTATAAATTACAATCATTAGCTTATCGGAGAGTTGATCAAATTTATGTTCTCTACGAATGTACTAATAGTTTTAGTTAAGTTGGAATTTAATTATAAGCAAATCTTCAAGAATATAATTTTTTGTTCCTACTTCCGACCTTCTGTCACCAGCTAAGAAATTGCAAAGCAGAGAAAGCTTAAGTTTTCCTATTGTTATTTCAAACCATAAGTTTTTTTCCTTTTGTCTTATATCACTAGAAGTTTATATAGAGATGCTTATATATATATATATATATATATATATATTAGATTTGATAAAAATTTATATTCAACTTCTTTTAACAAGAGGTAATACTTACTTATGCATCTCACATACTATGGTTTTTCTCCCTTTTCTATTGTTTTACGATGACTATATACTAGTGTTTAACAACCAATTTCTTAACTATGTTCTTTATTTTTGTAGTGAAATGTCTGGATTAGTGATTTACTATATGTATGATGGTGAGTGGAAAGTAATAGAGGGAGACCATAGACCTCCAGAATGGGAATGGTTGTCAAACAATGGTAATGAATGTGGAGTTTTGCACTACCCGGAGTTGATCCAAATTTGATGACACATTCTAAATTTTTACATTGCCTATTTGAATCGGGTCCTTTTAAATGGAAGAATTATGAAATTAGAGTGAGTTATATTTCATCCTCTTGTACATTCATACCCCGCATATTTTTCTGGACTTATGTCCAGTATCGAAACAATGAAGCCTTCTGTATGTCAAGCTTTTTTTGAAGAATGAGGAGGAGGAGAAGAAGATTTGTTTTGAAAATGAGAGAGTGAATGATTATAAATTTGCCCTTAGTCAGTCTGGTGTTGTTTTAAATAAGCCCACGTCCCCGCCCATGTCGAAAGCCGCTGCACCCACTCCTTGTAACCCCAATCCCCTTTGTACTCCTAGTAGTGAAGAAAATCTAAATTCAATTCCTGCTGCAACCACTCCTTCTAAACCTACTCCCCTTTGTACTCCAATTGTTGAAAATGTGAACTCAAGTCCTGCTGCAACCACTCTATCTTCCTACAAAGTTCACTCTACTCCCATCCACCGATCAGATTTCGGAGATGAAGCTATTCCTAATGAGAGTCCTGATATACAGCTATGATGATGGTCTAGATCTTGTGCTTGGTCAGGAATTTGCTAGCAAGGAAGTGCTGAAAGACTTGGTTTACAAATTTGTGCTCAAGAATTGTTTCAATATTACTGTATCCAAGTCATGTAAAGATATCTTGGCATATATAAGTGTAAAGTCCAGTATTTCCAGTGGAGAATTCGTGCGTCAATTACTGGAGTGTCAAAAGTTTTCACGTTAAAAACTCATAATAGCATCCATACATGCGCCCCTACACTGGAAAATAGACATAAAAGGTCCTCTTCAAATATGGTTGATGGAACTTTGAAAGATATTTTCCCATGTCAGTTAGATTCACCACCTCCAAAGGTGATAGGTGATATTGTGAATAAGGGGATCATTGCTATTTCTTACTACAAAGCTAGGCATGGTAGAAACATTGCTATAAATAGTAGCAAGGGTGCTCCGTAGGCCAGTTACGGGATTATTTCTAAATATTTGTATATGTTGGAGAAGGTCAATCTGGATACAATAACTCATTTGCTTGAAGATGCGAATAATATTTTTCAGTCTTTGTTCTTTGCTTTGGGAGCCTGCATAGAAGGATTGTGGCCATGAGGAAAGTCCTTGTTATTGATGGCACACATTTGAAGATCAAGTATAAGGGTGTATTACTTGTTTGTACTGTAGAAGACGACAATAAACATCAGTATCTACTTGCGTCTACTGTGGTTAATAAAGAATACGATGAAAGTTGGATTTGGTTCTTGGAGAGATTGCGGGATCTGATACCCGATTGTGACAATTTGGTGATCATTCCTGATAGACACACATCTATTAAAAATGTTGTTCATATAGTTTTCCCAAGGTCTTCACATGGCTACAGTACCTATCATATAGCTCAAAATCTTAAGAACAATGTTTCTGTCGGTAGGGGCGTTAAGCAAAAGAAAAAGGCAAAGGATAGCATTGTGGCGAAGTTTCTGGCTTGCGCTGAAGCATATATTGTGCCCAAATTCGAAAACCTATTTACCGACCTCCAAAAAAGGCAGCCTGAATCAAATATTAGGTACCATCAATATCTGAATGAAACATTTGCTGTAAAAGAGCATTGGTCGCATTGTTACTCCAGAGGTTCACGATACAATATTATGACAACCAATAGAGTGGAGTCCATTAATGCTGTCCTAACTACTGCAAGATCATATCCAATAACTGTTTTGTTGGATGAGATTGTGAAGTTAGTAAGTAAGTTGTTCAATAGCACCATAGCGATGCTTTAGCGGGGTCCTTGTCACAGAAACTCACTCCTGAAGTGGAGAGAACGATGCATGCAAGGATGAAAGATTCCATTTTATTTAAAACACGCGTCTTAAATGACTGTAGTGAGTACCTTGTTGAGTGTGATGATAAAACATTCTCCGTTGACTTGAAAGCAAAAAAATATAGTTGTTGTGTTTTTGATATTGACTATATCCTGTGCGCGCACGCGATTGTAGCATTTAATGGGGATGATGATGGCCTGCATGAATTAGTCTCTCAATATTATTAGAAAGATAATTGGGTATTGGCTTATTTACAAACTATATACCCCGTCCGTAGTGACTCTGACTGGATCATCCCCGCTGAAATAGAGGAGAATATTGTTGAACCTCCTCTGTGCAAAGAAAAGCGTGGAGCGATTTGGAAAAGTCGCTATCAATCTGTTGGGGAGAAAAGAAAAGGCCACAAAAAATATTTGAAAAATTCATCAACCTTTTAAACAATGGTTTTATTTGTGGTAAAAAATATAAAGAATAGTTTGTCTCGTATGTTTTAATTATCTTTCAATACTTGGACCATGTGTTATTCGTATGTCGAAGGTTTTGGTTTGATGTCTGATAAATATTTTGATCATTATTTTTCTTTTGCAGGAACAAGATTCTTCCCATGGTTGGTAATGCATCAGAGGATCCTTACCAGGCATAAACAGGACAACCACAGGGATAGATAGGTTTTGTGTTTGAAATCTATTTTTACATTATCATTCCCCCCTAAAAATAATACCGAGGACAACTAATACTTCAAGCTTCGACTTGTCGTCCTGAACGGTCGCTTAGGTTGTTTGCTTAACACTCATTATACTACTATCACTAGTAATATTACTATTGTACCTCCCAGTCCAAGTGATAATAGTATAACGATTGATAGTAGTATAACGAGTGTTAGGAAAACAGCCCGAGTGAAGCTTTTCTGATTGAAACCGTGACAAGTTTGGACATTCTCTACGAAGAGTGTTATTGTATTTTATGTAATGATTCTCTAGAGAATGTGCATCATCTATGTATTTTGTCTTTTTTGGGCTATTGTGAATTAAATTAAAATTTGCGAGTAGACGAACAGGAGATCATTTTGTTAATTTGGTATTTTCAATTTATGGATTGTATCTTGTGTTGGAGGTATATTTATTGTGTTGGAGGTATTTTTATTGAATTGATACTCAGAGCAGAAGATGTCTTTATTTATTATGCTGTAAATAATAGCAAAAGATGAATCTTTCTTTATTGTGCTGAAAAAGAAAAAAATTACATTTTTGGTACATTAATATGGGGGGGGGGGGGGGAAGGGTAGCTATTGGGCAAAAAATTGGCAATTTGAGTACAATTTATGCCAGAAAATTTGAATTTCATCGGAAATTCCCACATGAGGCGCACGTGATGTATAAATTTGGGAATTTCTGATTTTTGGAGGTAAAATTTCTTAGGTGGATGACATTTTGGAGGGAAATCAACTATTTATAGATGAAAATATCTCCAATTTCATTCTATATCCAAATTTCACACTTTATAACCTAAATTAAAGAGAAAAACCCAAATCCCAAAATTTTAATTATTAAATTACAAAAAACTCCCTAACTTTTGGGTTAAATACAGGCACCTCGACCGAATTTGAGTAATTACTTCTGCCTCGCTAAATTTAATGTATGACTAACAATTGAGGTCCTTTTTGTACGGATTTTGATGACATCATCATTAAATTTTTTCAAAAATCTGATTGTGCCCCTGGTGTTGACCTTTGTGAATGTTGACTATTTTTGTTGGACCAACCTACCCTTTTCATGTGGAGGGAGCAACATGTAGTCTCTTTAAAAATTCAGGGAGGTAGTTGAAAATTGAGATAAAATAAAAATAATTTATTTTATAAAATATTTTTTTATGATATATATATAGGGAAAACACATAATATATGTACATATATAAATATAGTAATATATTTTTTATGGAAAGCACATAAATACATATATACATAACATATGTGTACATATGTATATATATTATAATTATATAGTAATATTACATATATATATAAATAAAAAAAAATTATTGTTCATCATCTTCCCCAGGAAGATGATGAACAGTAATTATATATATATATATATATATATTATACAAAATAAAAGGGGAAAAAATGTACTGTTCATCGTCTTCCTGTGGAAGAAGATGAACAGTAATTTTATACATACATATATATATATATAGATATAAATAAGAATTTTTTTTAAAAAAGTGTTGTTCATCGTCTTCCCAAGAAGGCGATGAATAGTAATATATATATATATATACACACACACACAAACACAAACACATTGTACACACACAAACACAAGAATGGCAGAACGGTGGATGAACGGCGGTGGTGGGCCACGAGCAGTGGTGGGTAACAAGTTCCGAATGGGGTTAAGGGGGTGGGGGGAGGGTTGGTGGTGTTGCAGGCAACGACAAATGTTTTGTTTTTTTTAGTTATTATTTAAATAAAAAATTCTGACCCTTGAATTTTTTTATTTTTTTTAAAGTTTATTTATGATGTTAGTAGTAAAATCCTCAAATTGAAAATTTTTCATGCGAAATTACAGGTCACGTGCGTGTTACATGAGAATTTCCGGCGAAATTCAAATTTTCCAGCGTAAATTGTACTCAAATTGTCAATTTTTTGCCCAATAGTGTACCCAAATTGCTACCCCCTCCCACCCCCATATTAATGTACCAAAAAAACGTGCAGGCCACATTACTGTACCAAAAATGCAATTTTTCCTACTGAAAAAGGAGTTACACATACTGGATACAGTGATTCATGGGATTGAGGACCAGGAGATTGGAAGTAAATAAAAATTGAAAAATTGCCCAAACTATATTCTAGATACCCCAAACTATATATATACTGGATACAGGGATACATATTGTGTTCCCAAACAAACTATAAATATCACACTTATTTAACATTGCATTTTTACATTAGTGATTTCAATATTTTAAATAAATATATGGATTGATTGCGTTGAACTATAACTATTGAAGTAGTAGTTAATGTGAAACTATCTAACATAGTTCATTAAGATGGATAATAATAAAATTAATTTTTAAGATGAATAACTTAAATTAATTTGAAAAATATACCAAAAAGGAATGATTTATAATTAATATAAAATAGGAAATGATACAAATTTAGCCTAAGATTAGCTTAATGTAGACAAATTGATCAATTCGAATTTTGCTTATATAGTTTTTTTCCTTTTAGTTACATACCCTAAACACCAAACTCTAAACACTAACCCCTAAACCCCAAACAAAGTTCCCGCCCATTTTAGGGTTTTTTTTTTAAATTTGAATGTTGTTTTTTCCTTTTTCCCGCCCTTTTATTTTCCAAATTTTCATATTCCCCCCTCTGAAATAACATTATTAGTATTTACATGTTAAAATCATGTTTATAACTAACATTTTTTAAGGTTAATAGTTATACTCGAGAATCAAAGAGAGAGAGAAACAATCCAAAACACATTTTTGCTGCAAGAATCGAAGAGAGAGAAAGAGACGAGTCTCAATTCCTAGGGTTCAAAGAAGGTGAAGTGGTTTTTGAATAGAATTTAATGTAAATTGATAGTTACATAAATTGTTCTTACTTTTTTATCAGTATTTTAAGAAAAAATTGTTTCTAATTCGTATTATTTTTTGGTTGTTGTGAAACCCTAGTTTAGGTTTAGAAATTTATGGGTCTCATTTATTTTTAGGGCTTTCGCAATATGAGTTCAATTAGTTGATTATACTTATTATTTTTGAACAATGTTTGTCTAATTACACCTTTTTTAGGTTTAGGTTTGGGTTAAGATGCAAATCCAGCTTTTTGCGAAAGTTAGAAGACCTTCTTGGTGTGGTCGGCGGATAGCGCCTGAGATATCACCCTTTACTTACTCATTATCGTTTCACCGTCCAGTACGTTAGCATTCTCGTAGAACTCTACCGGTGAAAAGATAATGAGGAAAGTAAAGGGTGATCTCAATAACCTAGTAATAAAGAAAAACAAAGTGCTTGAAAGACAGAACCTCCCCTGTGATCTCAATAATTGTAATACTGATGAGACCTGCATATATGCAATGTAATTCCCTCCTTGAAAAATATTAGGCTAATGTGGGAATAGAATTGAAGTTCTATTTCCATTCCTTCCATCATAAGTAATTGACACATGATATGCCGCTGAAGTTCAAATCCATTTGCTCAGAAAATGGGGTGGGTTGAACCTAAGAAAGGATGTGAGCATTACTAAGAATTTGATACCCTATGGGATCATTGGTCTCATACTTAGCTCAGAAAATGGGGGTAATGAAATTGATGATTGACCACGGGATATTTGATGGGTCGAGCCTAACATCGACTACCATGTGTTAACTCAGAAAATGGGGCACAAGCGAAAGATGAGGAAAAAGATCTTGAGAACTATTACGGAAGATAGAAGGTCCGGTAAGGCTAATATTCAAACTAGTCATATGTTAGCTCAGAAAATGGGGCATGTGATGAAGTTTGGATAGATCTCAAGCCCACTAAAGAATTAACTATTCTTCGAATCACACCAAGAGGGTGGTGGGATTTGGAAAAATAGTGGGAGACTTGTACAATCTAAGATCAGATTGTATAAGAACTTTATTTGAAAATACATTACTTGTCGCCTGCCTCGTACATTTTGTAGATAACACGACATGTCTAATCCATTCAAAACAATTCTCGAAACAAACAAACTAACCGGTCCCAACTTTGAAGATTGGTTTCATAACCTTAAGATTATCCTTTTGTCTAAGAAAAAGGGGTATGTCCTTGATATACTAGTGCAAGAGGAGCCGGAAGAGGATTCATCTGATGATGAGAAATTCCAGTACCAGCAATGGAAGGAAGATAGCATGCAAGTGCGATGTCTCATGTTGGCCTCAATGAGCAATGAATTGCAAAGGCAACACGAGACGATCGAGAACTCTGCATCGATTCTTCTCCATCTGCAAGAGTTGTATGGTACTAAATCTAGGAGAGAGAGATTTGCAATCTCCAAGGAGTTTTTCAGGGCTTGCATGACTGATGGCTCTGATGTAAGTACGCACGTGCTCAAAATGATAGGGCTGATTGAAAAATTGGCTAATCTTGGTGTAATGCTTAGTGAGGAGCTGTCTATGGACTTGATCTTACAGTCACTACCTAGTTCTTATCACCAATTTGTGGTCAACTTCAACATGAATCAACTTGAAGCTAAGCTTCCTGAGTTGTTGAACATGCTGAAGACGGCTAAAAGCACTATAAAGAAAGACAAGCCGGTGCTTCTTATGAATTTATCTTCTAAACCTAAGAAGGGTAACAAGAAGAAGAACAAGACTAAGAAACTGAAAGGCAAAGGAGGAATCAAGAAGGGTAAGAAAGCTAAATCAGATAAGTGCTTCAAATGTGGGACGACTGGGCACTGGCAAAGGAACTGCAAAGAGCCACCGGCTTAAGGTACGTTCTTTGTTGAAGTTAACTTTTCGGTTAACGAATCTTCTTGGATTCTAGACACTGGATGTGGAGTTCATAACTGCAATAACTTGCAGGAGATGACAAGAATCAAGGAGCTAAGTAGAGGAGATATGACCCTGGGGATGGGAAATGGAGCACGGGTTGCTGCCAAGGCCATGGGGACGATCTACTTAGGGATAGGAGATAGAAATTTAGTATTAAATTCTATTTATTTTGTTCCTGAAATAATAAGAAACATTATCTCGATTCTGGTTTTGGACCGAGAGGGTTATTATTTTGAGATTCGTAATAAAACTTTGTCTTTATCTTATGAATCGTCTCTTATTATGGAATCAGAATTGCAAGATAGAGTTTATACTGTTTTCCCAACAATTTCTAATCTCAATATTTAACAAAGAAATAAACGTGAACGAGATAATCAAGCAAACACACTAATGTGGCACAAGAGACTAGGTCATATCTCCAAAGAAAGAATTTGAAGCTTGGAAACTCATTTAGGTCTCCAAAACTTAGATGAATTGACAACTTGCGAATCGAGTCTCAAAGGGAAAATGACTAAGTTTCCGTTTTCGGGTAAAGTGGAACGAGCCACAAGTCCATTGAACTTGATTCATACGGATGTGTGCGGCCCAATGAGCATAAATGCTCAAGGAGGGTTTAGCTACTTCATAACCTTCACCGATGATCACTCTCGGTATGGTTACGTATATCTGATGAGATATAAATCTGAATCCTTTGGGAAATTCAAGGAGTTTAGACATGAGGTAGAGAAGCAACTTGGAAAAAGTATTAAAGCTCTTCGATCTGATCGGGGAGGAGAATACTTGTCTTCCGAGTTCATTGATTATCTTAAAGAGAATGGGATTCTCTCACAGTGGACTCCGCCAGGCACGCCTCAACATAACGGGGTAGCCGAGCGAAGGAATTGAACATTGTTGGATATGGTTCGATCCATGATGAGTTTCACTGAAGTTCCTAAGTCCATGTGGGGCTATGCGCTTGAAATGGAAACCCATCTGTTGAATAGGGCGCCATCCAAGGCTGTGCCCAAAACCCCATATGAAACTTGGTGTGGAAAGTCACCCTCGTATGCTCACTTGAGAATATGGGGGTGCCCCTCTTATGTAAAGCATTTAGAGGGAGACAAATTGGATCCCACATCCTCTTTGTGTTATTTTGTAGGGTATCAAAAGGAAACTATTGGATACTACTTCTACAACCTGTGGAACAAAAGGTGATTGTTTCAAGAAATGCCAATTTCCTAGAAAAAGGATTCCTTTTGGATAGGAAAGGCGAGGGTGTAGCGCTCGATGAGATAAATCAAAGTGATTCGAATCAAGAAGTACAAAATAACCCACCTAACACCAATGAAGCTAATTCCGATATACCTACTGAGAACACACAACCCTTGAGGAGATCTGAAAGAGTTCCAAAGGCACCTGAAAGATGGCTTGGCCTGTTGGAAGAAAAGAACTCAGAAGATCCTCCCTTAGGCTTTGATCCAAAGAGTTATAAGGAAGCAATGTCTGACATTGATTCGGAGAATGGCTAGAAGCCATGAAGTCTAAAATGGACTCCAACAAGGTATGGACCTTGGTGGACCCACCTGAGGGCGTGAAGCCCATTGGCTGTAAGTGGGTCTATAAGCGGGAGTTTGGAGTCGATGGAGAGGTGCCTACCTATAAAGCACGCCTCGTGGAAAACGGATTCACTCAGAGACAAGGCATTGACTATGAGGAAACCTTCTCGCCAGTGGTGATGCTGAAATCCATTAGGATTCTGCTTGCTATATTTGCATTTATCGATTTCGAGATCTGGCAGATGGATGTAAAGATTGCATTCCTCAATGGAGAGATTGAGGAAGATATATACATGCAACAACCAGAGGGCTTTACATCCGAAATGAACGAACACAAAGTGTGTAAACTCCAAATGTCCATTTATGGATTAAAGCGGGCTTCCCGAAGCTGGAATAAACGATTTGACACTGTCATACAAGAGTATGGATATGTGCAAAACTTTGAAGAGGCTTGTGTGTACAAGAAGGTTAGTGGGAGCGCGGTTACGTTTCTCGTACTTTAAGGTGATGATATTCTTTTGATCGGAAATGATATTGGAATGATGCAGTCGACTAAAGTATGGCTCTCTAAACAATTTTCCATGAAGGATATGGGAGAGGCATCCTACGTACTTGGTATGAAGATATACTGAGAGAGATCGAGTAGGCTGCTGGGACTCTCCCAATCCGCATATATCGATCGCGTACTTAAGAGATTTAAGATGGAAGAATCCAAGAGAGGATTCTTGCCAATGGGACATGGGATTATACTTTCCAAGTTGATGTCTCCTAAGACTCGAGGAGAAAGAGTAAGAATGTCCCAAATACCTTAGGCCTCGGCTATAGGTAGTATAATGTACACGATGGTATGCACAAGACCCGATGTGGCGTACGCATTGAGTGTGTGCAGCCTTTATCAGGCTAATCCCGGTGAGAAGCATTGGAATGCAGCAAAAGCGATCCTTAAGTACCATAATAGGACTAAGGACACGTTTTCGATATACGGACGTGGAAAATTGGAGTTAGAGGGATACACCAATTCGAGTTTCCAAATAGATGTGGACAACTCAAAGTCGGTCTCGGGATTTGTCTATCTGCTCAATGGAGGAGCCGCCAGCTGGAAAAGTTCCAAGCAAGCAACTGTGGTAGACTCCACCACTGAAGCAGAATATATATCAGCTTCAGAGGCTGCAAAGGAAGGTGTTTGGATAAAGAACTTCATCCAAGAATTGGGTGTAGTTCCATCCCTTGTAAATGCAGTCCCTTTGTACTGTGATAACAACGGGGCTATGGCGCAAGCAAAGGAGTCAAGGTCTCATCAGAAATCCAAGCACATACAGAGGCGATACCACTTGATCAGGGAGATCATTGGGAGAGATGACGTTCGAGTGGAACGTGTGGATTCGGCAGATAATGTGGCGGACCCGCTCACCAAACCCTTAAGCCAAGAAGTATTTGAAGGGCATCTAGGGAGAATGGGCCTCAAGTACATGGGCAATTGGCAGTAGGGCAAGTGGGAGATTGTTAGAGTTTATGCCCGGTGCACCAATTTTGGGCGCCATTCCATGTAATAATAACTCTAGCTAAACGATCTTTTTCATATAAATAAAGTTAATCTTTTGGCATTCTTTATTCGTGTATATAGCTTGGTCTTAACTTAGAATAAAGTCCCAAAGGATCACACATAGCTATGGGACATCACTGCGCATCGGGAATGGCAATGATGGAATATGTCTCCAAGGTTGTGATCCTTAAACATATGTTCCAAGTTGTGAATGGGCTCGTCGAGATGAAGGAATATCGATGATACCCAAAAGGCTTTTTGGGGCCCTTGACAGCTGGATTCGAAATCTAGGTGAAGAAGAAAAGGGTTTTCTTCTTCTCTAAGTCTTGCAGTTGAATGAGGATTTTAGGGTTCTTATTCTATATATATGTGGGTGCATGACTAAAACCCTAAGCCTTTGAGGAGTGCAAAATTCGAACCCCCAGCTGGAAAATTAAGGGAGAATTTTCTTTGTCATCCTTAAGCCAAAATCGCCCCCTTCCCTTGTTCCAACAAGACATCGTTTTGTTCATGCATTGAACTTAACGATTCACATATTTCATTCCTTCACATAATCAAGCCTAGGTTTTAGACTTAGATCTATTTCGTTGTCTAGCACCAATAACGAAGTAGGTGGTGACTTGAACGAGGTGTGGATACATCTTAGAGGTACGACGTTTGGAGCACTATAACCGGGGATACAATTGACGGCCAGTTTCCTCCAAGAAAACATGTGGAATTGCACCACAGTGAAAAGATCCTAGATTGTTGCTGCGAAAATTTAATCAACAAGTAAAAATTCTCGCAACCTTCTCTTTAGCATAATCGAGCACACCATTATTCCTGTTTCGGGTGGTTGTACGTTTAAATTTTAAATTCCGCTGCCACGAGCCACCCGGGGAATAGAACCCAACCCAACACATTTACCATCCACATCTTCTCGGTACATATCTTCAAATCTAATACGACCTCCTTTCTCGAGTATTGCAGTCCAAGATTCGATGGTCTGGTCCTTCACGGAGGAGTTGGTTGGATTTTAAGTAGCAAATTTGACCATGTGTGTTGATGACATTTCCTCTGGAGTCGGCTAAATTATGCTTGAAATATCCTAAAAAGCAAATAATATATAGTATATTAGAGGGAGATGACCAATTATGCATATTACCAAGTTTGCTCCTTACTGGAATACATACTGAAGCTAGTATCCAAGTAGTCTATAAATCAGTGTAATACGAAATTGGCTTCATTTTTAAATGATGGGGAATTCCTTGTAAATTAAGGATTTTTTATAAGTATTCTACAAGGACAGATTGGACAACTAAAAAGACAAATTTTATAAATTTCAATCACTAATACTGTAATACAAAAGCTAGTATTCAATGATTCTAAACATCAGTGAAATACAATATTAAAACAGAAAAATAATTTATTCAAAACATAAAACTCATTTCACAGTGTTCACATTGCAAAATAGTTAAATACCAACCTTCGTGTCTCCAACCAATTTAAGAACCTCCTCGAAACTAGGATATTATTTCTGGTGTTTGAGTTTGGTAGACCACTTGCAAATTCTGGGCAAAGTGGCGTTCATATTCTCCCTCAAATAAGCAATATTAGGCGAGAGTGCGGGGATGCACTTAAAAGGAAGAAGCTAACACAATGAACAAAAGCAATCGTCAAATTATATATTTTCAAATATAAAAAACAGCATTTACAAGAAAGTAAAGCAGCATTACAGAAAAGTAGTTCATTACCATAAGAGAAATAACGAATCCAAGACATTTCCACTATGGACTTTGAGCTAGCCTTTTCTGTTGCATGTCCAAACTTGTAACGGTTAAAAAAGAATAAGACCGCGGACCCTAGGAATAGGTTTTCGCAAAGTCTAGATCCTCATCAATATGTATCAGTTTGGAATGTATCTTTGCATTATTATTACCCCCAAAAAAACAAATACGGAGGACAACAAGTACAACAAAGCAAGCTTCAACTTGTCGTTTTCAATGTTCCTTCAGGCTACATGTCTAACACTTGTTAGACTACTACTATCACTATCACTGGGAGGCACACCTTCTTGAGGCGGAGGGATCGCAAACTGTGCAAATGCTTCCTTGATACCTACTACTGTGATTTTCTTTTGAAGGTGTCTTGTAGAAAAATTATGAGTTGGAAAAGGGATAGTTGCTTCAGGATACTCATCACAGTTTAAGCCGGTCAAAACGGCATGCTCCATCATAGAGTATCTAATACGGATGCCATTGAAAACCAACCAAACCTCGAATTTATTTTAGACTTCACTTTGGGGCTTAGCAGCATCCACAAAGGAGTTAAAATCATCTCCAGGTCAGGAGCTGCGTCGAATAAAGGGCCAAACTAAGAATCCCTCAACCAAGCCATCCCACTCGGATGGTCACTCAAACAATTTTCAATAAATTTTTATTTTCAGCCATTTTGAAGTACGAAGAAATTTTACTCTTGAAATTACAATCTCCAAGAGGCAAAGAAAGAGTGAGGACCTAAAACAAAAATAATACAACGTTATTCAAAACTGTTGAACTTGTTGTCATACTTTAATGTCATGTAAGGTTCCAAAAACAACTTCTGCTAAAATTACCTAAATTCATCTATTATAATGAAGTCAGTATACTTAAAAAGTATTAATAAAGGGATTACAATTTGCTAATTTATATTAGTTGCCATTTAATAAATAAGATACTGGATCACATAAAGCCAATACTGAGAAACTAATTCACATGAAGCCCGTATACTTAAAATCACTATTTGTGCACAAAAGCAAGAAAAGTTTCATTTTTATAAACTAATTAAAATAAGACTATCTAATCAAATTTCAACTATCTACTTCACATTTCTATTATTTTATCAAACAACAGAAAATATAAATAGTTATAAATATTAACACTTTCTTCACACAATATTTTACTTGCAGGGGGTGTTGCTGAAGATGAAGACTCGAGGTCGTGAACCATTCCAAAATTTAGACGGGGAGGAGCCATTGATTGCAAATGCCTGATTAATACCATAAAATTAAAAAAAAATTGCAAAAAATCATAAATTGCGAAATATGCTTCAAAATTAAGAATTACCTTGGTGAAATTGACGAGGAAGGTTGGGCGCAACAAAATCAAAGCAAATCGATGTGATTTATGAAACAAAATACTAGACTCCTGTTCTTCAGTTCTTCTCTCTCTCTCTCTCTACTGACTCTTATTCTTCCAGTTCTGTTCTGAGTTTTATAAAAGGAACGGGTGATGTAGTAATTACACGCGTTTATTTTAAAAAAAAAGAGAACGAAATCGCGTTTCTCTTCAGAAACGCGCTTGTTTAAGAGGGGTTATTTAAGTCTTTTGGCCAAATAATAACAGGGTATATTTCGGTCTTTTCACCCTAAAAAAATATAACCATCTTTTTTACTTCACACATGGCAAATGAGTCCCTTCTTCCCTAACATCCCCTTCTTCAATGGGCAGTTGCACGCTCCACTGGATTCTGCCCTTGGGGTTGTTGTTTTTCCTCGACAAACGACGTAGTTCGTTTCTCTCCTCTACCAAACAACATCGGCTCTTTCTCTCTCAACAGAACAGAAAGCAAGACTATTCCCTCACTCATCACTCATGTCAATTTATTTTTACCCCTTGTCCTCCATGACCACGACCACCACTGGTGCCACCAGTTCGAACTGTGCCGATTTTGCTAATTTATGAGGCTGGTCTGCCTTTAATGGAGAAAAGGGGTCTCCAAGAAGGAGGAGATTTTGAGGCTTGTCACCATGACCTCCGAAGAAGAGAAGAAAATTGCGAAGATACAAGAAGTTGAATACTATAGTGCTCCTCCACAACTACAAGAAGTATCTGATTCACTCCTATGATGTTTGCCGATTGTAAGTAAAAAAATTGAGGACTTGTCTGATTCATGCAGTTGACGACTTATGAGGTATGAATTCTTGGCATATAAACCCTTCTATTAGATTGACCGTTGGATCAAAAGTTAGAAAATTGTTCGATATCACTTTTGTCCTTGTTCCTGAAAAAGATATACAAAATTGAAAAATAGTTTTGGTGGGTTAAGTTTTAAATCATGTTCACAATTACCTTATTTTTATTTCATAGTTTAGGACAAAACTACTTAGAATTTGAAGTGTACTTACTATGAACAAATAGGTTTACATCCATATTTTATATATTATTTTGTTTTTGTAAAGCTAATTTTACGCGACATCACATATCCATATATGTGTAAGTTAATACTTAATTTCATTTATCTTGTATATTTATCCAAATCTTTAATTATTTGTAATTCTATTTTTTTAAAAGTTAAAACTAATATATTTCATTTTGATTTGGGTCTAAAATGAACTCGACCCTCTTCAGTGAAGCTTGGCTCGAACACGATCGCGAAGCTCCTAAACTGGAACTACCTGAAATCAAAGGACCCTCGTTAAGGTCGAGCTGGGGTTGACCCCAGCGTAGACCCTCCGACGATCAAGTCAGTATAGACTAAAGGATTGAGGTCGCTATAGTAAATGTGGAGTAATGAAAGACTTACCCCCCAAGTGAGAAATAGAGTGGGGTATTTATAGGAGAGATCACCCTGTACGGATAGGGATATGACAGGGGTCATGATCTCTAAGATCCACGTCTTACCAATCTACGGCTGAGGTTCCGGGTCTATCTGATTGGACGGGTCGGGTCATACCGAACCCGAACTAAAACGCGCGGATCTTGGCCTGTTTGGGGAATAAAGCTAACTTTGGGGGGTAATTTTGTCCAAGTGGGTTTTTACCCATATCATTAATCCCCCACTTCATTAGTTAATGTGAAGCACAATCACGAGGTGCAATCATGACTGATGAAGTAGAAAGAAAAGTCTTTTGATCGAAGTAGTTCCTTTGTGATTTCTAGAAAGCATCTTGGCCGTTAATTTTAGACAATTGAATCCTTGCATGGTTGCCGAGCCAATCCAAGGTGATGAAGAAAAAGGGAATGTAGGGATGCCGGTGAAGATGGCGAGGCTTGATTGCGTATTCGAAGGTCGACAATAGTGATCATAGATATTTGTAATCTACTCTCGTTTGTCGTTCTTTTGAAAGTACTCTTGCAGGTTTAGGATCAACATCATTCGTCGTCCTTTTGGTTGATTTTAGATATAGGATCGACTTCTCGTGTCGTCCTTTTGAAATTTGGATAATCATACCATCTTTTTCAGAGGTAGGGTCAAGTTCATTGTGAACCTTCCGACTCATTGATTTTTTTATTTTTTTTCTTTTAGATGTAAGGTCGACTTCGTATGTCTTCCTTTTAAATTTGGATAATCATACCATCTTTTTCAGAGGTAAGTTCGAGTTCATTGTGAACCTTCCGACTTAATAATTTTTCATCTTTTTCAGAGGTAAGATCGACACCATGTGTCAATTTTTTAAATTTGGATTTGTACCATCTTTTTCAGAGGTAGGGTCGAGTTCACTATGAACGTTCTGACTTATGTATTGATTTTCCCCCTTTTTCAGAGGTAAGGGTCATGTTCATTATGACCCTTCGGATTCGTTGATTTCCCCCCTTTTTCAGAGGTAAGGTCGACTTCGCATGTCTTCCTTTTAATTTTGGATAATTATACCATCTTTTTCAGAGGTAGGGTCGTGTTCATTATGAACCTTCCGACTAATGTATTAATTTTTCCCCCCTTTTTCAGAGGTAAGATCGACATCATGTGTCAATTTTTTAAATTTGGACTTGTACCATCTTTTTCAGAGGTAGGGTCGACTTCGCATGTCGTCCTTTTAGTTGGCTTCACTATCTTTTTCAGATTTAGGATCGACTTCGCATGTCGTCCTTTTAGTTGGCTTCACTATCTTTTTCAGATTTAGGATCGACTTCGTATGTCGTCCTTTTTGGTTGACTTCACTATCTTTTTCAGATTTAGGATCGACTTCGCATGTTGTCCCTTTAGTTGACTTCACTATCTTTTTCAGATTTAGGATCGATTTCGCATGTCGTCCTTTTAGTTGGCTTCACTATCTTTTTCAGATTTAGGATCGACTTCGCATGTCGTCCTTTTAGTTGACTTCACTATCTTTTTCAGATTTAAGATCGACTTCGCATGTTGTCCTTTTAGTTGACTTCACTATCTTTTTCAGATTTAGGATCGTGATTCATGGTTCATGGTCCATGAGAAACCATTTCTATTTCTTTATTAAGAAATACTTAAATGTTTGCCAAGTTCTTTTTCAGAATTTGGGTCATAGTTCATGAGTCATGGTCCATGAGCAACCATTTCAATTTCTTTTTTAAGAAATGTTTAAATGTTTGCCAAGTCTTTTTCAGAACTTGGGTCATAGTTCATGAGCAACCACTTCAATTTCTTTTTTAAGAAATGTTTAAATGTTTACCAAGTCTTTTTCAGAACTTGGGTCATAGTTCATGGGTCATGGTCCATGAGCAACCATTTCAATTTCTTTTTTAAGAAATGTTTAAATGTTTGCCAAGTCTTTGTCAGAACTTGGGTCATAGTTCATGGGTCATGGTCCATGAGCAACCATTTCAATTTCTTTTTTAAGAAATGTTTAAATGTATGCCAAGTCTTTTTCGGAACTTGGGTCATAGTTCATGGGTCATGGTCCATGAGCAACCATTTCAATTTCTTTTTTAAGAAATGTTTAAATGTTTGCCAAGTTTTTTTTCCAGAACTTGGGTCATAGTTCATGGGTCATGGTCCATGAGCAACCATTTCAATTTCTTTTTTAAGAAATGTTTAAATGTTTGCCAAGTCTTTTTCAGAACTTGGGTCATAGTTCATGGGTCATGGTCCATGAGTAACCATTTCAATTTCTTTTTTAAGAAATGTTTAAATGTTTGCCAAGTTTTTTTTCAGAACTTGGGTCATAGTTCATGGGTCATGGTTCATGAGCAACCATTTCAATTTCTTTTTTAAGAAATGTTTAAATGTTTGCCAAGTCTTTTGCAGAACTTGGGTCAAAGTTCATGGGTCATGGTCCATGAGCAACCATTTCAAGTTCCTTTTTCTTTTTTTTTTTAAATGTAAACAACAATTATATTGATAGTTATGGAGACAAAAAATGTACCTTGTCATAAGCATGTAGCTTGAGTATCCTATGCTATTGATTAAGTTCGGATTCATAAGTGTTGATCTTGAGTTGAATCCTTATTTCGCAGGGTCTCACTTGCTTTTGCTTCATGGATCGAGATTTTGGTTGGAGTTCTTCATCAAATTTTTTTTTCTTTTAGAAGCGGATTTCTTTGCTTCTGGGTCGAACTTAGAGGATGAAGCTCATTATCAACCTCATGGGTCGGGCTACATTTTTTTTTTTTTTTAGGAAAAGGTTTTACAGGTAAATGACCTTGATCATTTCCACAAGTGTAGTCGGTTGATGGGTTAGGTTCGTTTGTACCTTTTATAGAGTTCACTTTCCATAATGGTGAAGTGTTGCTTAATGTATGATCCTTTTTGCTGTGACAATCCTCGGGTAGAGTTCCATCCAAATGTTTCTTTAAATCATCCATCCAGCTTGGTTCAACATCTATTATTACCACTTCAGGTTGATCCTTTCCAGATCTGATTTTTGAGTCTTTAGAGACCATCACTGTAACTTGCTTGCTTTCACTACCTATGAATTTAACTAATTTTTTGCTTCTTCTAATTGAGAAATGAGATGTTGTACCTTGTTCAGGTATATCGTCATGCTTCTCTCCTTCAGTTCACAAAAACCATCAACCTAGTTTGCAATGAGCTGAGGGTCGGTATATATGTCGACACTCTTTCCACTTAGTTGCAAATGTCATCGTGAGTCATGTAATTAGTGCTTCATATTTTGCCTCATTATTGGCGATTCCAAACTCAACCTAGTTTGCAATGAGCTGAGGGTCGGTATATATGTCGACACTCTTTCCACTTAGTTGCAAATGTCATCGTGAGTCATGTAATTAGTGTTTCATATTTTGCCTCATTATTGGCGATTCCAAACTCGAGCTTGATTGCATATTTCAAATGACCCTTATGGATCCTAGAGCCAAATGTCTATCCCTTCTCTTTGGGTCGTTGATGAAACATTTACATGAGGCATCCATGCTTTTCATTTTTTGCTCTTCTTGGATCGATGTGACCTTGATCACAAAGTTAGCAATGACTTGATTTTGATGAACCACGACTGTGATAGTCCACATCAAACACCTGTAGCTCGACTACCCACTTTACCAATTTATCCAAAACTCATGGTTTGGCTAGAACCTGATGTAGTGGTTGCATCACGAGCATTATGATTCGGCATGATAGGAAGTAAGGTCGGAGTTCTCGCAGAACTATAACCAAAGCTAACGCCCATTTGTCCATTTCAGAATAACTATTCTCTGGTTTTTGTAGAATCTTGCTTGCGCAATAGATCGGCCTATGGCCGGTCCCGATCTCTCAAGTTAGTATAGTATTGATAGCACCGTAAAAAATTGCTAAGTGCAGAATTAAAGGTTCATTGAGGATCGACCTCATGAGCCATGGTAGCGAAGTAAGATAACCTTTAAGCTCTTTCAAAGTTATTTTAAAGAGATGCAAACCTTCGAGGTTGGCATTCCCGCTAGTGAGTCTTTGCACATCTTTTACAGATCGTGGTGGTTCCGCATCAAGCATCGCTTAAATCTTTTCTGGATTCTCTGGGAGCTCTGACAGCTTCATCCTTACCTTTTATCTTTCTTTTGATGGGAGCTTCGAGCTCATTAAGAGCATTATTTTGCTCTGCTGATCCTCCCTATGATCTGGATCGAGTTCGCATGTTATCTTTTCTCTTTTTCAGGGAAATGGTATAACACTCTCTCACCATCTTTTGGTCACATCAGACCTCTCTTAAACCCGTCAATGGGGTGCTGACCCTTTGAATAGAGAAGTTGACTACATCCATAGTGATCATCACGGGATCATCCTGAGATCCTACCAAAACACCCCCATCGCCATCACAGAAAATGATCTTCCTCTGTGGCATTAACTGTTAGGATAGACTTATTTTTAAACTTTGGCCTATATGACCTTAACTTCCGTATATGTTTTCTTGCATTCATTGAATCTTCATTTGATGGCCTTTCTGCTATCATATTGATTACCCCGAACCTAGATTTTTTTTATTTTTTTTTTGGTTCAGGATCATCTTACCTGGGCTATTCGTGCCTATTTCCTTTGCGTCCATGTCGAGGTTGATGTTTTTTGGTGTTGATCATTTCTTGCATGATCATTTATTTGCCTTCCTCGTTCCCTGGATTGACCTCTTTTACACATTCGAGGCTCTTCGCGTTGTTGATCCTCGAGGGTTCTATTAATGAATTCCCTCAGGTAACCTTGCTTTATTAGCCTTTCTATCTCATCTTTCAACTGTGAAGCTTCTTCGGTATCATGATCCTTATCCTTACTAAAATTGCAGTACTTGGAATTCATTTTATTTGGAGTTAACCTCATTTTTCTAGGCCATTGGAGCATATCTCGATGCTCGATAGTAAAATTTAAAGTGATATACTTCTCGTACCTTAGAGCCTTTGATGGGTCGTTCATGATCTTTTTCAGATCTCGATCCTTGTTCTCGATCATGGTGATCTTTTTCTTCTGATTTCCAACTCTTCCTCTTGGTTGTATCGCTCTTACCATTATCATCAATTTGGATAACTAATGTTGATGCCAATGGTCCCTTTTTCAGGCCATGTAGAAGTAACTGGATCAACATATCCATCGAGGTGTCTGGCATCTCTAGAGCTTCGTTGTTGAACATTCGATTGAGACCAAATGCTCTCTAGGATCGGCATCCCCGTCTGGTAACCTAAGATTTGGGCCCACCGCCTCTGTTAAAGATCTCCTCACAGAAGAGAGAGATAACCTTCCTCATGACTTATATAGGCGGGCTCTTCTTTAATGCAAACTCAATCTTCTGAGGCACATCATTAATTTTTTCATACATCTTGAGATCTGCCTTAGATCTCACACCTTTCCATCTCTTTTGTAGGTTGATCTTTTTCAGATTCGATCTTTGAAGGAGCTTGACTTTGCACCTTTGCACTTTATCAAAATCACATACTTGCACCCAACACTTATCTGGGGTCTCACGGATCTCGATGATATATGTTATTTTTACACTAGTTTTCCCCCGTTTATCGACTTAGTTTTGATTGTTTCCTTGATAATTTGATCACATATGATGCTTTGACCCTTGTTTTCTCATATTTTATAGAATAACATAACATTTGGAGGAAAAGAACAAGGATTGAAGATAAATCATGCATAAAAATACAAACTGTCTGCGCAGTGCTAGAGTTTATGGAATAGATTTCTCTACCCATCTCCAAATTACACACTTCTTATACCAATAAAAAGATAAGAGGCAAAGGTACATTTCTTATATTGAAGACAAAGATCAGATATGTAGGGAAGGAGGTGAAAACGTCATCGGAAGAGACGTCTTACGATGGAGTTTTCTCATTCAGTGACTTGTGAGACGATTTTGTCATCTTTAACATTTGATTTAGGCCCCAGTGTCTTCTTGAGAGTTGTATATATTTGTTTTAGGATTCTACAGCATCTTGAATCAGTGTATTCCGACATCGGTAGAGAAAGTTATGCGAAGTTTACCAAAATTGGCCGGAGCAGCAGGGGAACACCGCGGCGTTCATCACCAACGCCGCGGCGTTCAGGAGCAGAATGTTGAACGCCGCGGCGTTCAACACCCAACGCCGCGGCGTTCGAGACAGCGGGTTGGTCTATAAATACCCCTTTTAGCCATTTTTTACCCTAACTCACCATAGATAGCAACAGCCACGCCAAAAGAGAGGGAGAGGGAGCTTGGGAGAGTGATTTTGAAGGTCAAAACGTCTACTTGAAGGCCCGGATTCGTGAGAAGACGGAGAATTCAATGAGGAATCCACATCTCTACAAGAATTAGGGAGTTTTTACATATTTATTTCTTGAATTTGTTCAAACCTCTTATGACTTGTATGATTTATATTTGCACTTTTGACATGAATATGAGCTAAACTTGTTTGATTGAGGCCATGGATAGGCCATTTATGTTATTTTGATTGTTGATTTGTTGGTGTTTATTGGATTAATTTTGGTTTTAGCTATGTCTTCAATAGTTGAGCTCAATGCTTCGCTTGTTTGATCACTAAGTGTTCGATAAAATGCCTAGGTTAGAGATCGAAAGATAATAACCTAGGGAAGATATAAACATTGAATACCCTATAGTTAAACCGACTAGAGATAGACTCAATTTCTTTAGGTGGCTTTCCATTCACGTGGGGAATTCCTAGACCTTAAATGCATCTTTGTTAAGACGAGTTTTCATATAGAGATATATAGGAAATCGTTAACTAAGGTAGGGTTGCTATGCCAAGAGATTGGGTAGTACGTATGCTAGGGAATTTCGCCTTGGCTAAATCCATCTAATAATCCAATAGAACCTTAATCAAAATCGAAATACATAAATGGTTGAACCATGTGCCTTAATCGCTTCTCTTCTATCGTTTCTTCCACTTATTTGGTTATAAACTATTTTAGTAATTAACTTAAGTAATTAGTTAAAATCAACCTTTTATCGACCGATCTAACTTAGAATTGAGTAATACAGTAGTCCCGGTACTTAGATTATAGTTGTCCCTGCAGATACGATAACCCCGGACTTAAACATCCACTTTACTACTTACGTGACCTAGTTCTCTTGCTAGGATTTTGTCGTGTCACTCGACCCTCTTTGCAACTCTTCCCAAAATTAAGCTATGCTGGGTAGGAGGTTGAGGGTGAACTGAAACGTTCGGTGTAGTCGGCGCTCTCTGGATGTGATCCTTCAATAGTTTTGCCTCCCCACTCTTGCATTCTCCGATTGAACTCCATTTTCACCATACACACTATTAGCTCAATAGTTGGAGCTTCAGGCATTACTGGAGACTCGGTTGCAGGTGGCGGGGATTGAGATGTTGAACCTTCAAAATCGGCTCTATTATCCTTCTTGTTTGCACCCTCCACCGATCCTTGAAATTTCCTTGATCTCTGGTAATGTTCCCACAGACAGCGCCAACTGATTTGGGTCTAAAATGAACTCGACCCTCTTCAGTGAAGCTTGGCTCGAACACGATCGCGAAGCTCCTAAACTGGAACTACCTGAAACCAAAGGACCCTCGTTAAGGTCGAGCTGGGGTTGACCCCAGCGTAGACCCTCCGACGATCAAGTCAGTATAGACTAAAGGATCGAGGTCGCTATAGTAAATGTGGAGTAATGAAAGACTTACCCCCCAAGTGAGAAATGGAGTGGGGTATTTATAGGAGAGATCACCCTGTATGGATAGGGATAGGACAGGCGTCATGATCTCTAAGATCCACGTCTTACCAATCTACGGCTGAGGTTCCGAGTCTGTCTGATTGGACGGGTCGGGTCATACTGAACCCGAACTAAAACGCGCGGATCTTGGCCTGTTTGGGGAATAAAGCTAACTTTGGGGGGTAATTTTGTCAAAGTGGGTTTTTACCCATATCACATTTTTTGTTGATTAGGCCTGAAACTATAAAAAGAAAAAGAATATGTGAAGCTGACTTGAGAATTAAAAATCAACATAATATATCTTGATTAACAATAAGGGTACAAATGGCATTCTATCTCTTTATAATTATTGATCTAATGGTCAGCGTAGGGATTATATGCCAAGATTTCATACATCAGGGTTTTATTTGCCAAAGGTAGATACCTCGATAGTGATATATGCAAAAAGCCCATGTTTTGAGTGTGTACCTTTATGATCTTATATGTTAAAAATTTAATGATTTGGCTAAATTGAAATACATTGTAATTTAAACAATCGGTCTATAATATTCACCTATTGAAATTTATATTACAATTTTAAAATTTATTTATATCGGGCACCATCACAGCGCATTGCACGGTGGCCCTTAACCAGTTCTATAATATATATATACTAGCGGTCAAAGCACAGTACAAACTATTGACAAATATGCAATTAGAGTTGATGAAAAGTTTTCACTAGTATAGTTTTTCATTAATAATGACAAAGTTTGGCAGCAAAAATCACATTTATAATTAAAGATGTGTAGAGAGACAGAAAGTGTGTGTATATATCTGCAATGTGAAAAATAAGTATATACCTATCTGCATATGTTTGAAAAGGTGATAGATAAAGCTTTAAGAGAAACAATAATAATTATTGAAGTTCAAAAAACAAAGGAGAAACAAAAATCATCTACTTGAAATGATGATTCATGAAGAAAAACCATCTTACTGGATGAGGATTTGCATAGCAAACAGACATTTGCAGATGAGATGGAGCACTTCTCAAAATTTCTCCACCCAAAAGAAAAAGTTCCTAAAACTCAAATTAAAGTCAAGCCACACTTGACTCGAAAGTTATGCAAGAGACTTTTGTTTAAATTAATAAATCTAAAAATCAAATAATATGAAATTCATGCCTAAAAAAAAATCGACCCCATCAAAACTCCAATGGATAGTTTTAAAGGCTAATGACCAAAAGAAAATTAAAAGAGTGAAAATAGAAGTGGCAAAATATTTTTAAATGTTTGGAAATAAAAATCCATAAATTTTGAATAATTAGATCTTTACCCAAACAAAATGATTTTTGTTTCGTGGCTTGTTGGGAAGACAATTCCAAATAGGCAGTTGAAAATTTCACAAATTAACTTGTTTATGTTTGTGACAGCCTTCTCCAATGTCCTCAATTCGTCTTGTTTCGATTCCTACAAAATCCAACATAAAATTATTCAAATTAAAAATACATAAAATATATATATATAACAATTGGAAGAGAGCCGCATTTTTTTTTAATGAAACAATTACATCATTACATCGAATATCGAATCAACAATCGTATTCAGCAATTTTCTATTACAAACTAGAAACAACAAACAAATATCTATTATATAAATAGATAAATAATCCACATATTTGGTGAGATCGAACTCATGACCTCTAAATCATGGGATCTCAATCTTATCACTAGGCTAAGACATCATAGGCTAAGAGAGTATTATGATGCTGGACTCAATGATAGAAGAAGATGGTGGTTTAAAAAACCAACAATTAAATGAAGCAACATCAATTAAATCAAAATTCAAACTCCAGGGAACTCACGCTTTATAAAATAGTATAGATGATCTAATTGTGATTTTAAAGGATAATTTGTGGGTCTTTAACCGAATAGCATTTAGAATATCCAAGTCCGTAATTTGTACGGACGCAATGTTAATTACATCACAAGCAACTTAAAGAATATCGTTTTTTTTTCCTTTTTTTGAACAAAATTTGAAGAACATCTTTATAACATCTTCGTTCGCCTCAACATATTTTTGAACTTTTACTCCGACACAAAATTGGCATTTCTATTCTCTGTTCTAATATGGTATTTCAAAAATTTGAATAATGAAACTAACTTGCAATAGAAGATCCCATCTGCAAAATTGGGGAAGATAACCAAAATCAAACAATTAACAGAATTTAAACTATAGAAAGTAAAATAGCTTACTCAAAAAAGCTCAGAATTTTTCAATTCCAAAATAAGTTGTACAACATTTCCACATGTAAGACAATTCTACTTGAGCAAAGCAGAGAAAAAGGGTATTACACCATCTTACTTGAATTTTCTAGCTTTCTTCTTTTGACCACCATTGTCAGGCGTTCGATTACCAATCTTCCGCTTCGTTCCAACTACTTGTGAAGAAGCATTAGCAGCCCGTAAGGCTTTTTCCTTTCTAGCAGCCACTGCTGGTCTTTTCTTACTCCCCGACTTCTGCTCATTCTTAGGTTGCGCTTTTGATTTTGATTTTGATTTTGCAAGGGAAGTAATCCTTGTATTCACCTTCTTCTGTGCACCAGATTTGCTTGCGCGCAACCCCTGGTACGACAAGGCTTTCGTTTTATCACCACTGTCTGGAGCTCGGGAAGAGGCAGAAAACCTCTTAGCTGAATGGCCATTATTTGTCTCGGGTTGTGAAGAGTTATTCCTCTTCGCGGGAGTGCTGTTGGCTTTGGCATGACTCAGCCTAAGCTCGCGATCCCGAAGCTTCAAGTTACGTCTCTTCACTACCAAATTTGAAGCATCCTTCGTGGCCAACACAAATAAATCAAATTATGATCCAGCTTAGCACATGAATAATTGACAAACTCAGCTTGAAAAGGGAACATTTATTTAAAGAATCCTCTAAAAGCAATAAGATAAGACCATGCTAGTAAAGATCATCTGGATCCTTAATGTGAGGTTATGGATGCCATGTATAGCAAATTTTGTAAAAGCAGCAATCAGTAAGTAAACAGAATTCCCAACATTAATCATTTCAGTTTTTCGGATATCCTATTACATGCTATAATATGCACAGCAAGTGAAAAACAGACATTCTGTCTTCGTCGACAACTATTGGCCTTAAATATGCAGCAAGCTGTTGCACGTGCTGTTCGGGTAAACTTCAAACAGGGAAACATTTAAAACTCCCCTTCCTCACCACCACCCCACCCCCCAAATCGATGGTTTTTAAATTGGGGCTAGGAGGGCCCTGGGCAACCCCCTTAAAAAAAATTCCCAATCTCAAATTATAAGTACGATAAATTTTTTTAAAATGTTTTAGCGTTTTTTCAGAAGTTCAGTGTCAATACTAAATGAATAAGCTTATAGATTCCGATTTCCATCAATCTGCAAAGATTATTGAAACATATATAATGCAAACTTCTTGTTAACTCTATTACTCGCTACAAAATTCACCTTAGGCTAATGCATACATTGCCAAAAACAATAACGAAACCTGTCCTGCACTTCCATATAAAACTAAATAAGCTTGATTAAAGATTCATTTTAGATTGTTTGATCAATTAGTTACACTAAGGGTATGATTGACCTTGGATTTTAGTGAATAAAACACTACAATTAAAAAATTCTTACTCTGAACGTGAATTACTTTTGATACTTTTCTCTTTCTCTTCATTTTCTTTTTCTTCAGTAAAACCTAAGGCTCAAACATATAGCCTAAGACAAGAATTTCAGAGAAATTTGAACAAATTTTATATTGAGAAATTTATTTTAAGAAAAAACCGTGTGCACCCCTGCGCCATAAATTGTATATAGAATTGGATTTTTAAGTTGACATTATGCCAGGTAAGACTAAGTTATATTTTTTAAATTTCTTTTTTATTTAAGGTTGAAGTTTATTGAAGCTTTATAGTTCTTGAAAACATCCAAATCCTCATATTTGATAGTAACTTTGCCCCTCCAACACTACAATAGTCCAGAAGTATCCTCACCCCTCCACCCCCATCCTCTGACAACAGGTAACGAGAACAGGAAAAGTTGGGAACCACTAACCAAAGAAGAAATAAACACCCGGCTAAAATAAGATAGAAAACATCCTTATGCAAGAATATTTTTTCCGTATTGCTCTCTAATCCCTATGGCTATGTTTGGTTATGTTTTGGGATAGTATTTTGGTGAGAATTATTGGTGAGAAATTTATGGGGACACGTGCGTGTTTGATGAGATTGTGTTTGGTTTTATTTTGGGAGTTGATTTTTGGGTGTGTTTTTTTGGTGAAATAATGTTTGGTTTTGTTTCCAGAGGGAACAAAAGTTACTGTAGCAGTCAAATCATGAAGCTTTTGTCTGTTAGAGAGAAGAGAGAGAACACATAGAGAGGAGTATAGGGACAAAGTAGGTGTAGAAAGATGGAAAATAATTATTATGTTTTTTTGGACAAAAAAAGTAGTGTATTTTTGACCAAATATTTTGTGAACCAAACATGGTTTGGTGAGAATTTTGGACCAAACATGGTATGAAAACATAACCAAACATTGCCTATATTTCTGGATTGATGGGTCAGAAAACCATCAATTCATGAAAATTATTTTCTGCGTCCTGTTCTTTTTTACATAATCCATTATGCTGTGTCATTTCAAGTTTCTCTACACTACAAAAGACAATTGATCACAGCAGAAGCTGGAAATAGATTATTCTCAGACAATTGCATGATGCTGTACCCGAATAATTAGTTAAATCAGAATTCGTTATCTTTAATTTCTATCCATATCTCCACATAAATTCTTAAAAATATCCATTCAGCATAAATTTTTACATCCATTTATAGGTGCTAGCCGCACTTTAGGTTAGAGCTAGAGACCATAGCTGAGGTTGGGCATGAATGTACACTGACAAATTAGGCGTGACATAGTTTCATTGTGAAAAGCAATATAGAAAATGCATCTTGTGCCAGTGTAAATATATGTGCAATTTACAGAAAGACACAAAAATGGTACAGATTACTTGTGATATGGACCTGTTGAACAAACAACACCACATGTGATATATTATCTTATCCAACATGGGAAGAATGGTCCATTTAGCTAGTCCAAGAATTGCTCAGTATTTATCCAAGGTTCCGAAAAGAAAATGCAAAACAACATGATACTCAATCTAATTTGACAAACAGGGAATGCTACAAACAACTACAGGAATTAAACAAATAGATCAGAGAGAAGAAACATTGCTTGGAATTAGACAAAAATCTTTTGCAAGTAAAACAAGTCACTGATGCAAATGTCTATTACCATTGTTTTGAACAACACGTATGCAATGCCTTTCCCCAAGCTTGACCCAGGATCTCTGATTACCCGAACAGCTTCAACACTACTTTCAAGATTTTTGATGCCACAAAACAGCTTATAAATCTCTTCATCCTGAAGATAAGTACAAAAGTTTAATACAGTTATAGTCATAATAAAATAACATAAAAAGACAAATGAAGCAGGTATGTTAAAAGATTAATGTCACCTTCACATCAAATGGGAGGTTTCCCACAAAAACAGTCCTCTTATTGTCATACAAGGGAGAATCATCTCCCTTCAGTTTCTTGCGTGGTGGGCATGCCCTGTCAACACGGATATGATTTCCAGCAACCTGAACTCATTCACAAAGCAAAACACACACTTTTTTATCTGTATATTAATTAAATGTGTATTTTTCTATCCCAAACAAGTTGAAAGTAGGAAAATGTCGAATTCAAACATACCACAGCCATATTATGGGCCAATGATGCCTGAGCAGACTCCTCTGTTTTGAAAACAATGTAAGCATGAACACTGCAAAAGGTAACAAACAACTTTAGGTCATGCAACGAGAACCTCTATTAGCCCTCTATACATGATCACATAACCTTGAACAGAGAGCAAGTCTTCAATATAAGTTCCTTTTATAAGAATTTGGTCTAGACGAAGAAAAATGAACCAGAACATATAAAAACAAACAGAGGCATGAAGGTATCCACCATTAAATTCAGCTGGATAGATGGACCTTGCTATTGAGCAAGCTGACTAGACTAATGCTTTAGTTTAAACCAAGTGGATTTGTTCGAGTATATAGCCGAATGGGCAAGTATATAGCCGTATGGGCCTCCCGGCTGGTTAGCCCTAATATTGTCTGATTAATAATCTAGCCAGTGTATTACTAAAACATGGTTTTTATTGAAACTGCTGAAGAAAGGCTCAAATATATTATCAGGGAATACTATGACAAGTACTATCAGAAGCTACCAAAGATCATATTTCATGTGAAGACCAGCCTTGGCTTTGTTCTCTAATTTTCTCTTCCTGTCCTCCCTTTGCAAGGCAAACTGAATATGTTTACAATTAGCTTGTTAAACCTTACGCTAGAAAACTATAAGTACAATCTCCTTTACCACATAACATCCATCAAAGCCATAAAATCAGCAAACAAAGAAGAGAGTAGTCCATTTAGTATCAAACCTGTCTCCGTTTTCATTGATTTGCTTCTTGATTACAGCACCCTTCCTCGGGATTTTGCTCTGTAAAAAGGAACCATTATCATTAACATTTCCATTTTTAGTGTATCCAAATTTATTAACATGCCTACTTGGTAATATAACAGGAATCCAAGAAAAAAACATAAATATTGAGAACAAACTCACATCAGTAATTGGAACTGATCGAATCCTTACAGACTCGATTTCACCGAACTTGCCAAACTCCTTGGCTAATTCTTTTTTCTTTAACTTGAGTGGCAAATTCCCAACAAATACAGTCCTTAATAGCTTGTCTTCATCATCAAACCCTTCCTTAGGCACCATCGTATCCTCCGGGTTTTCAATTTTCTTCCTCTTCTCTCCCAAAACACTAATTTCCACTTTATTATCCTTCACCTCATCTGCCACTCCATATCGCTTAGCCTCATATTCTGCCTCCACCTCGTCTCTCTTTCTCTTCTTCTTCTTCTTCTTTTCATCTTTAACACTAAAATCATCGGTTTTGCGATTTTCTGCAAAATCATCATTTTCTTTTGGCTCGACACCGCAATTACCATTGCCATTCTTCTCATTTCCGTTTACTTCAGTTCTCTTCAATTTCTTACTCCTTTTTTCAACCAATTCCGTGTCAAGATCGAAACTTTCTTTCTTCACTTCATCTGTCTTTCTTTTCCTCTGTTGCTCCAGCTCAGAAAAATCCGAATCATCAAGATTAGCCTCATACTCAGCATCATTTTTGTTTGCAAACCCTAATCCCAATTCATGACTGGGCTGCCGGGCTTCTTGGAGTTTCCTACGGAACGGATTATTCTCAGAGAAGAGAGAATTTGAAGCGGAATTTTGTTCGGCAATTTCGCCAAAAAGGGTCTTGAAAACCGTGGAAGAATTTGAATCGTCGTTTGATTTGTCAATGTTTGTTCCATTGTTAAGAGGCTTTTTGGGTTTCTTTGCCATTCCAATGAGGAAGAGAGGGTGAGAGGAGAAGACGAGAACAGAGCGATTTGAGAGGGAGGGATTTGAAAGAAGTGAACCCTAGCTAGGTCTTTATTGATACATAATTATATATATATATATATATATATCACTGATATTAAACTCATCAAAATATAAGGGGGATAAATTGCAGGTACACCCCCAATGTTAGGGGTGATACTTGGTGAGACCGGGAGTTGGGCTCCCGGTCAATATCAACCATAAATAGTGTTAAAATATGTGTGGAGCCTATCAAAAAATATATATATTTTATTTTGTATTAACAATTTGTGTGGTTGATATTGACTGGGAGCCCAACTCCGGGTCTCACCAAGTATCACCCCAATGTTAGTCAACCGTTTTCGGAGGTGAATTGCGCGTGACGAGCTCGTTAAATTTCCCCAAGAAGTTTAAGGGTTTACAAGGCTCGTTATAAGGAGTGTGATGTGAGTCGAGTCAACTCATGAGCTTGATGAGCTGGCTCGATTAGAGTTCAGCTTGAGTTCGAGCTTTTTCGTGAATCGAATTTGAGCTCGTTTATAATTTTTTTTTCTTAAACATTAAAAGCATATAACATTAAACCGAACTAAAACTTTCATCGCCAGTACAAATTGTAGAAACAAAGCGCACACGAGTACAAACTAGATCATTACGTAAGACCTCAACTACAAAAGACAAAAGACAGGACATAATGAAACACGATCCTACTACTAGGGCTAGCCACACCCTTGTTTGCTAGTACATCAGCCACTTGATTCAGTTTCCTATAATAAAAAGTCAGGGTTGCCTTCTGGAAGATTGCCATCATTGTTAAAATTTGCGTAGCATAAAAATGTTGGGATTGCCCCGAGGATGCCGGCGCAGCAAAAACGAAATTTAAAAAATTAAATTCGGCATCTCCTAAACAGGGTTAGGTAGACATGGTACCATTGGATTCAAAAACTAAACAGATCAGTTTACTCGTGTTTACCTTTTGAAGAAATAAATCAGCAATTTTTTTTTAAGAAGGTCCCTTCAGCTCATTTGTTTGATGGGTTTGAGTGTGGAGACAAATCAAAGATCCAAAGGAAGAAGAAAAGGAGCTTAGACATAATTTGGAGCTGCTGGGCGAACAACACAATGCTCAGGCGCAGCAATTCGAAGTCGAGGCGCACATGACGAAGACCGGTGCCTAGGTGCGAACAAGACGGCGCACAGGCGTGGCCAGCCTGGCGCCCAGGCGTGGAGAAATCGGCGCGCCGGTGCAAGGCAGAAGCAGTCTTGGTGCCTAGGCGCACCTGTCCCGGCGTGTAGGCGCGGATCGCGAGCTGTAGGAGTCTTTTAGACGCGATTTTCTTTGTTTTTGGTAAGTTTTGAGTGACCTATTGGGATTAGGTCATTATATCTTAACCTCCAAGTGTAGAACATATAAGTAGATGATATTCTCTTCATTGTAACTTGATCTCTCTCATAAGAATAATAAAATCTCTCTAGCATAAGTCCATGGATGTAGGCAAATTGTCGAACCACGTAAAAGTGCTGTCTCGTTTTCTTGCTTTTTTTTTACTTTTAATTTTGTTTATGCGCATTGATTCCTAAAAATTGGTATCAAGAGCACAGGTAGCGATCTGTGTGAATCAATGGCATCTGAAGATGGTAAAATAAAAATTGACAAGTTCGATGGAAAGGATTTCGGATTCTGGTGGATACAGATGGAGGATTATCTGTACCAAAAGAAACTCCATGAACCATTATCTGGGAATAAGCCTAAAAAGATGTCAGATGTAGATTGGGAGTTGTTGGATAGGCAAGCTTTGGGGGTTATTCAGCTGACATTATTAAGAAACATAGCGGTTAACATCTTGGAAGAGAAAACCACTACGGGTTTGATGAAGGCGATATCCAACATGTATGAGAAGCCATCGGGGTCGAATAAAGTCTATCTAATGAGACGTTTATTCAACTTGAGGATAACTAAAGGAGGATTCATGATAAATCATATCAACGAATTCAACGTGATCACTCAGTTGAGTTCGGTTGATATCAATTTTGAGGACGAGGTAAAGGCTTTAATTCTATTGTCTTCTTTGCCGGAAAGTTGGAGTGCGACGGTAACTACTGTGAGTAGTTCGTATGGCCAAAAGAAGTTGAAACCTCAGGAGATTTGGGATCTGATTTTGAGCAAGGATATTCCCCGGAGGGAATCTGGAGAACTCACATCTGCTGCATTGAGTGCGGAAAACAAAGGGAGAGGTGTTCGACGGGGTGGTCAGAAAGGTAGAGGTCGATCCAAGTCTAAAGGGCGAGAGAAGTCAAAACCGCGCAAAGATGCTGATTGTTGGGGTTGCGGTAAGAAAGGCCATTACAAGAGGGATTGTCCAGAAAAGGCGGGTCAGAATCAAAACCGAGAACATCAACAAGCAAACACTGCAGTAGACGATGTCGGAGATGCTTTGGTTTGCTGTATTGACAATCCAGTTGACCAATGGGTATTGGACTCAGGTGCGTCATTTCATGCTACTTCGTGTAAGAATTATCTAACAAATTACGTTTCTGAAAAATTTGGAAAGGTTTTTCTTACAGATGACGAACCCTTGGAAATTGTTGGTAAGGGTGATGTCACAGTAACGACATCACAAAGAATGCAGTTGAAACTGCAGAATGTGAGACATGTACCTGTTGGGATCTCGGTACAACAACAACGTTTACTCATGTTTACCTCTTGAAAACTTTAAAACAACACCGTCTTTTTAAGCAACTCCCTGCTACACCTCTCCGGATGGATTTGCCGTAGCGCCCCAAGTGTTGCGCCTCTAAGTTTTCCACCAGTGCTAGCAAGGAGAATATCAACTTTTGGCTTATGAGAAATGGGTAGGAATATATTTGGTGTTCTTCATACTCAACACATGAGTTGGAAGAAATTAGATGTACAAGAGGTGGAAGAGATGGAGAGAAAGAATTGAAACTTAAAACTCTTGTTTTTATCTTATGAAAAACTCTTGAGAGAAACTTAATTGATTAAAACTTCTTAAACAATAAAACACATACATGTATATATATATATAGGGTACACGCCTCACACACACATACATAATTAGTGTGTGTGTTCACACTAAAAAGGCGGGTATCTATATATATGTATGTTATTTTATTTAGTTTCAATTCTTTCTCAAACTCTCTTCCTTAATTAATTGGATATCTGTCCAACTAACAAGATATTTCTATATATTTGATACAATCAAATATACCATATCTTATCAAATATGATCTTTCCTATATCTTCAATATTTATCCTAGTATATATTTATAAGATCTTTCCATATCAATTAGTTACCTAATTTACTTGAATAGATCCTACCAAATATCTTATAGGATAGATATATTAAATATATATATATATATATATATATATATATTTAATATATCTTATAGGATAGATATATTAAATATATATATATATATATATATATTTCCTCTTTCATATATTAATTAATTAGACCACTATTAATTAACTAGTCTTTCCCAATTTAATATTCCAATATTAAATTATAAGACTTTAATTAATTAAGACCACTTAATTAATTAATTCTTTTTTCCGATTAATTAATTTCAATTAATTAATATCTCCTTTAATTCACAAAGAATTAATTAGCCAATAGATACTACACTAAGTATTGTGTGTGACCCCTTAGGCTCATTAACAAGCTAGCAATAAGTCCTTCCAAAGACTAGATTAATTATTCATAATAATTAACTAGGCCTTAGATTAATTTCACCAACTAACCCAAGACACCTATTGGTCGTGGTTCGATGTCTAACAACGTCGTCATGACTTTCTAGATGTTAACGATGAAAATGCAAACCTCTCCAAATTTTGATCTTTGTGTGAGTTGAATTCCTTCATCTTTTTCCCGTCTAAGCCCTAGGGTTTGGCGAAGGTCGAAACCCTAATAGCCTCAGAAACTATGACTATGTTTGTTCAACTAATGATCCGGTCTTCTGAGTAAAATCACCAATCCCTCTTCTAAGACAATGCTCTGGCCAGAGACTTTTAGATCATTCAGTTTCACTCAACAGTATAAGAAATACCGGGTACTCATGACCTTGGATGAATCCCCTCCGACTGTCAATTGTTCCGCTGTAACTACCAGACTATACCCAACATACACGCCGTATGACTCTCCTGGAGTGCATGTGCATATCAAAGCAGAGTGGGTAGTACCCTTTCCAATGACATCTCAGGTCTAAGGATTATCTCACACTACGAAAACTAAAGGACTCCAAGTTCGACAGCACCAATGAGGAATCCTTGTGGGGCCGTTCAATCTCATACCAAAGTATGGATCTTCATGCATATATTGGCTATACTAGCCATCAACAATTGAACACGTCGACCTCTTGGGAGAGTTACACACACGAACAAGTCTTGCCGAGGCCAGTGATATCCCACATCTCACAGCCTCTATGACTTGGGACAGATTTAGGATTACGGTCTTTGAGAGCATTTCATATGTATCCCCGACCGCTTCCCTAACCATATGTAATCCATGGGATCTTTATCTATACTAACACTAGTTATAACAATAAAGAAGCATTTCGTAATAGGCTTGATATAATCTAAATGATAAGACTGATATAGTGTTAATGTTCAAGCCAACAGATGGCTCACTGGGCACATAACACTTTCAGTACCGGGTTTGAAAAAGAATTTGATCTCAATGGGTCAAATTGACAGTGATGGATTTACTACGATGTTTGGTGGTGGTGCATAGAAAATCACCAAGGGAAACATGGTGGTGGTACGAGGTACAAAGTCTGGAAGTTTGTACACAACTAATATTAAGAAAGACTCATTAGTTGCAGTAGGGGCCATAGAAGACGTGCATTTATGGCATAGGCGACTTGGGCACATGAGTGAGAAAGGGATGAGAATAGTGACATCTAAGGGAAAATTGCCAATTTCAAAGTCTGTCGAGTTGGGTCTTTGCGAAGACTGTGTTCTTGGAAAGTAGAAAAAGGTGAGCTTCTCCAAGGTTAGAAGAGAACCGAAGGCTGAGAAATTGCAACTTGTGCACACTGATGTATAGGGACCAACACCCGTATAGTCACTTGGAGGGTCCAGATATTAATTCACTTTCATTGATTATTCCACTCGAAAGGTATGGGTTTATTTTCTGAAAAATAAGTCTAAATTGTTTAGTACCTTTAAGAAGTGGAAAGCAGAAGTCGAGAATGAAACAGGTTGAGATTGAAGTGTCTGAGGTCGGATAATGGCGGGGAGTATGACAGCCAAGAATTCAAAGATTATTGTGCAGAGAATGGGATTAAGATGAGTAAGACCATTTCGGGGACTCCGCATCAGAATGGGATTTCAGAGCGGATAAATTGGACTTTGAATGAGAGGGCTAGGAGCATGAGGCTTTACTCTGGGTTGCCAAAGACATTTTGGGCTGATGCAGTGAGCACGGCGGCTTACCTCATCAACTGGGGACCTTCAGTACCGTTGGACTTCAAAATACCGGAGGAGGTTTGATCTGGAAAGGAGGTAAATTTATAGCATTTAAAAAAATTTGGTTGTTTATCTTATGTCTTGCGTAGTTCTGATGACAGGGATAAGTTGGATCCAAAAGCACAGAAGTGCATCTTTATTGGTTATGGAGGATAGATTTTTGGGTATCGATTCTCGGATTACCAAAACAACAAGATCATAAGGCATAAAGATGTTACGTTCAATGAGAAGGTGATTTAAAAGGATAGACTTGGGGCAGAGACTGAGGATAATGAGAAACGAAAGGAGATATTGGAAGAGATCACACTAGACGAGGTTGCAGGAAATGACATTGAGAATAGGATTGACGAAGATCAGGAGACCCCGCAACCTACCTTGAGAAGATCGAGCTGAACCCCTAAACTAAACATGAGGTATTTTCCTTCCTTACACTATTTACTTTTGACGGATTCAGGTGAGCTGGAGTCGTACCAGGAGGCAATGAGTGTAGGAGATCCTCTCAAGTGGGAGCGAGCCATGAAAGATGAGATGAGCTCGCTTGAGAGAAATAGGACTTGGAGGTTGACTAAGTTACAGGAGGGGAAACAAGCTTTGTAGAACAAGTGGATATTCCTGGTTAAGGATGAGCCAGATGGTAGTAAAAGGTACAAGGCGAGGTTAGTAGTTAAAGGGTTCCAACAGAAGGAAGGGATTGACTACACTAATATTTTTTCGCCGGTTGTCAAGTTGACTACTATAAAGATGGTTCTAAGTATTGTTGCTATAGAGGATTTACATCTTAAGCAGTTGGATGTAAAAACGGCGTTCCTTCATGGGGATTTGGAGGAGGATATTTACATGGTTCAACCGAAGGGTTTTCTGGAGAATGGAAAGGAAAACTTTGTGTGCAAACTACAGAAAAGTTTGTACGGATTAAAACAAACTCCAAGACAGTGGTACAGGAGATTTGACACCTTTATGGATGGAGATGGATTTACTAGATGTCAAATGGACCACTGTTGTTATTTGAAGAAGTTTAAGGATTGCTACATAATTATATTGTTGTATGTCGATGACATGTTGTTGGGTCTAATATGGGAAAAATCAAAAGGCTGAAACAACAATTGTCAAATGAGTTTGAGATGAAGGACTTGGGGGCTGCAAATACGTGTTGTGAATCGAACCAGCGGATAAATTTTTTTAATCGATTCACATAGCCCGGATTCAATTCAGGTTTTTGATAATTTCGTAATCACAAAAGGATATCAAGAATAGGTGGTAATCTAATTACCTTTTTTGATGAAAACCAAAAAGCCTAGCCTTTTCGATGAGAAGCAATGGATCGTTCCTTCCTCCAGATAATCATGCAAAAGATGACCTTCAATCTTGAAGCTTGACTTTCTCTACCTCAAACTGGGTTGGGTGCCTTAGGGTTTATGTGGAAGGAGAAGGATTCGTGGTTTACTCTTTTTTCACTCTCTAAGATGAAAAATTGACTTGAGTTATGATTTTAGTTAAACACCTTATGCTTAAATAAAAAGCTACTCCTTGACTTAGGGAGATGAGGGGGCGGCCGATCCTACCCTAGGGATAGGTGTACTGGGCATTTTCTTACTCCAAGCCCAGTGTTAGGTATTTAATTAATATTCCCAGTCCAATCCAATTGGTAATTAATTAAATATTATTCTCCTTTTATTAATAGTGCTTTATTAATTCTAAATTAATAATACCATATTATTAATATTGATTGAATAATATAATTTAATTGCAATAATTAAATATATTTATTATAATCAATAGTTATCCCTTTTGATAATTTTCACTCCAAGTGAAATTACCAAAATACCCTTCAATGAGTAAAACTCCTTTACTATATCATCTTTACATAGTGCGACTCTCTAGGTTTGTCTTGATTGGCATTGGGAGGATTTCAAGGATATAGTTATCACCAAGCCATCTCGTGAAGCTATATCGAAACCCAATCAAGTACAAGATGAATATTTCATCACGAACCTTTATGTTATAAATACCATATGAGTATAAACTCTTCACTGACGCAACCCGATCAAGTAAGAGTCATGGAATGTCAAACTCATAAAACTTGATATTGTACTTAATAATCATACTGATGTGAAATTACCAAACTGCCCTTCATATCCAATATAAGTCAGTTATTGATGCTTTGGCCAAAGACTTTAATTTCACAACACCTATGATGTACATGTTGCTTCTCGTTTACTTTTGAGACAGTGAATCTCCTATTGACAGTCCATTTTCCATTGTCGAATGCACCAATTGAATAGTACTTCGAGGTTGACTCCACCAATGGGTGATTAGGCCTAACCACTCTAATAACTTATTCAATGGTACGAGCACAATGTAAATCACTCCTCAGGTCTAAAGTTCACTCATACTATTATAACGGTAATCCTCATCATTGACTGTCACTGAGTAAAAACCCATGTGATAGGATTACAGCAAGTCGAGTTCAAATATGTTAACTCCGTTAACCATAGTCATAACACCAGCTCCCACCATCCAATCAGTGTAAGATTTAGCACTTTCCGTGTCAAAGCAAGTGTCATACGAGTCGAATCTAAACTCCTAATTTAGATTCTTTGACTCGCGAACCGTCTTTATAAGATCAAGCACTTAATTCCACCAGTGCTCCTACTTATCAAATAAGTAGTGGTGAGTACACCTCGATCTTAAGGACCTAGTTTGTTCAACACATTCAATGCCACTATTAGATTTATAAGAACAAACTCAATGCCTTTTATTAACCAATAATAATGTTCATACAATATAAATATAGCACCCTCTTAAATCTAATTCCTCAATGGCATAGAGGGCATAACAACTAACAATTTCCCACTTGCACTCAATGTCAATTGCTATTGTATTTGAGTCCCATCTTCTCAAGATGTTTCTCTAGCATCGCCGATGATAGAGGCTTAGTGAGTGGGTCAGCTACGTTATCCGTTGAGGCTACTTTCTGCACTGCGATGTCGCTTCTTCCAACGATTTCTCGTATTATGTGATACCTTCTCTCTATGTGTTTAGATTTGTTGTGAGACCTTAGTTCTTTAGCTAGTGCTATTGATCCATTGTTGTCACACCATAGTGGCAATGACATTTCCATGCTAGGAACCACTTGAAGTTCAACCATGAACTTCTTTATCCAATCGTTAGTTGCCTTTAAGGTAGCTATGTATTCAGCTTCACATGTGGAGTTCGCAGTTGTGCTTGCTTGGAACTTTTCCAAGACACTGCTCCACCATTCAGAGTTAATATAAACCAAGACGTAGATTTTTGATCATCCACATCAGACTGAAAGTCTGAGTCAGAATATCCATCTACTCTCATATCTTTATTTCCATATATTAGAAGCATATCCTTCATTCTTCTAAGATACTTATGGATAGTCTTCACAGCTATCCAATGCTGCTCACTAGGGTTACCTTGAAACTGAATAACTACACTCACATTGTAGGCTATGTCAGGTCTCGTGCATAACATTGCATACATGAGACTTCCCACTGCTGATGCATATGTGATTTTACTCATCTTTAGTCTGTCCTCATCTAATTTTGGACACATATACTTAGAGAGATGTAATCCATGTCCCATGGGCAGAAGTCCTCCCTTAAAGTTACTTATTTCATATCTCTTGAGGACTTTCTCAAGGTAGAGCACTTGGGAGAGACCTAACATCAGATTCGCCCTATCCCGGTAGATGTGAATCCCAAGGATGTAGGTTGCTTCTCCCAAGTCTTTCATGGAAAATATGCTTGAAAGTCATTCCTTGACAGATGTCAATAAGCCTATGCCATTCCCCATTCGTAATATGTCATCTACATATAACACTAGGAATGTCAACTTGCTCCCACTGAATAATTTATAGACACACGGTTCATCTTCATTCTTAATGAATCCATAAGATTCCACTTCTTGATCGAACCATTGATTCCAGCTGCGAGATGCCTGCTTAAATCCATAAATGGACTTGTTAAGCTTGCAAACCTTATGAGAATGTGCATCAGATCTAAAACCTTTAGGCTGCTGCATATAAATGTTGTCCTCGAGGTATCCATTTAAAAATGCGGTTTTCACATCCATTTGCCAAATTTCATAGTCTAGGTTTGCTGCGATGGCACACAGGATTTGGATGGACATGATCATTGCTACGAGCGAAAAGGTTTCCTCATAGTCAATGCCCTCTTTTTTACTATAACCTTTCACGACAAGTCTGGCCTTATAGGTGTCTACCTTACCATCTGGACTAATCTTTCTCTTACAGATCCATTTAGACCCTATCGGCTGTACACCCTTAGGGAGATCAGTAAGAGTCCAGACTTGGTTCGAATACATCGAATCCATCTTTGCATTCATGGCTTCCAACCATTTTTAGGAATCAATATCAGTCGCTGCTTTCTCGTACATAGCTTCCATTTCCTACAGCAAACAAATGTTGTTGTTCATGAAGGTAATCGTATCTCTCAGGCAGTCTACTATACTAGAGTGACGCAGCAACGATTGTCTCTTTTGAGTTTCAGGGTCAGTTCTTTGTACTTGAATAAGTGTCTCCGAAGGGGATTCATTTGGTTTTTCTATTAGAACCAATATCCTACCTACACCTCCTTCGCTAATGAACTCGTCTTCGAGAAATAATGCTTGCAAGGATACGATTATCCGATGATCGTTTGGTAGGTAAAACAGGTATCCCATGAAGTTAGTGGGAAAACCTATTAATCGACCCTTGAGGGATCTTTCCTCTAGTTTCTCTACCTTAGTCTTCTTAATATATGCAGGGCAACCCCACACTCTTATGTACTTAAGATTACGTTTCCTTCCACACCACAACTCATACGGTGTTTCGTGAATAGATTTCGAGGGACACTTATTCAATATGTGTACTGCTGTAAGCAAAGCATGCCCCCACAATGAAATAGGTAAATCGGTGTAGCTAAGCATAGATCTTGTCATATCCAATAGAGTACGATTTCTGCGCTCAGCTACTCCGTTTAATTGTGGGGTTGCTGGAGGAGTAAGTTGTAACACTATGTCGTGTTCTTTTAAGAACTCATCAAACTCAGCACTCATATATTCACCACCAAGATCCGATCGCAGTGCCTTAATAATGTGCCCGGTTTTTTTCCAGTCATATTCTTGAACTCCTTAAACCATTCAATAGCTTCAGACTTATGCTTCATTAAATACATGAGTCCATATCTACTATGGCTGTCAGTGAATGTAATGAAATACTGAAAACCTCCGTGGGCCTCATCATTGAAGGACCCACAAACGTCTGTATGAACTAAACCCAAAACTTCCTTGGATCTTTCAAAATGTCCGGTGAAGGGTGACCTAGTCATTTTTCCTTTTAGACAGGATTCACATGTTGGATATGGATTAGATCCAAGAGGACCTATAAGCCCTCTTTTCTCCAACTCATGAACTTCGAATTCACCAGCATGTCCAAGTCTAAGATGTCACATAAGTCTTTGGTTAGTACCATTCATACTACGCTTCTTAGTCATAGTGTTAACCATGCAATGGTTTTGAACATTAATATAATACAATCCATTAGCTAAAGATGCTGAGCCAACGCTTTTATTTCTAAAATAAATATCACAACCATTGTCATTAAAAGTAAACAAGTATCCTTTCTTGGCCAATATAGGAATAGAAACTATGTTCTTAAGCCCATTGGGCAAAATGAGGCAATTATCTAAAGTAATAGAATGTTCAGACATTAATGTAATAGAAGTGCTTACAACGTGTGTAGTCGTGACACTGTGCCCGCTTCCCACATTGATCATCACTTATCTTTCTCCCAACCTTCTACTTGTTTCTAGATCCTAGTTCAAAACACAGATGTGAGCACTAGCTCCTGAATCTAGAATCCATGTAGTAGAGAAAATAGTCATAGAACAATTAGTTTCAAAAAAAAAAAGTTCTATACCTGCTTTTTCAGCTTTCAGCTTAGGACAATCTTGCTTCCAGTGCCCTAGCTTCTTGCATTGGAGGCAGATGTCCGTTTTCTTCGAGGTCCTACCCTTGAACTTCTTGACCTTTTTGCTTTGTCATTGCTTGATGATTTGGAGGCTCCTAGCTGCTTCTTACCTATTTTCTTTTTCTGACTTCTCTTAGAATCAGTAGAAATGACTAGAGCAGTTTCTTTCATCTTCGGCTCCAATTGTGATTGAGCATTGATCAACTTGTTCATTAGCCCAGTTAGTGTGCATTCAATGTCATTCATGTTGAAATTCACAATGAATTGCTAAAATAATTTTGGGAGCGCCTGGAGAATGAAATTAGTTTGAAGGTGGAAGTCTATGGCGAAATCAAAGGCTTCAAGTCTCTCAATCATAGAGATCATTTTGAGGATGTGATCCCCAATCTTCTCTCCTTCTTTCATTCTAGCTCCAAGGAGTTCCCTCGATATCTCATATCGAGCAGTCCGACTGTGTTCTCCACAGAGTTCCCTCAAGTGCAGCAAGATTTCTGAAGATGTTTTGATTTTCTCATGAGATCGTTGGAGATCATTGCTCATCGAACCCAGTATGTAACCTCTAACTTTGACGTCGTCCTTGCCCCATGTTTCATAGGCAAGTCGGTCCTCGAAGTTATTAACATCTGGGACTGGAGGTCTCTCTTCATCATGCACATATTCTAAGCCTTCAAGACTAAGGACTATCCTTAGGTTTCTTCGCCAATCGACAAAATTGTGTCCAGTGAGGACATTTTTCTCAAGCAGAATGTTGAGTGGGTTAACCATTATAGAGAGTAATTATCAAACTGTAGAAAATACCAAGATTATCAGTTAGATGCTTTATATTGTTTAAAACAACTAATCATAAAGGACTTGTACAATTACTTGTCTCCCACTATTTTTCTCAATTATTGTACTCCCACTGCAATAATTGGAAACCTCGTTGGATTGGTTTCATAGTGAGTGATTGAGGTCCTCAATGTCTATATGGGTTGCAACCTTTTTCAATATATGGCCCATCTAGAAATTGAGGTGGCGCCTAGTGCTAGTTAAACCATTTAACGATTCAATCCCTTTGGCTCATGAATCACTTAACTGCAACCTTTTTCGATATATAGGTGGTGATTCATCTAAGTCTATTCCCATCAACTCATATCAATCTAACAATTTAGTCTCGCATTGCAACCTTTTTCGATATATGGGGCAAAATTCGCTTCGACCGAAGGCATCTAATACACTAAAGAAGATCAAGCATATCACCTTTATATGACCCCCTAATACCGGGATGGTGTCATATACAAGATGCAACCATCTCATTCTTAAGTTTGATGGAGAGCCAGGATATCCAATACCCTTTACTTACTTAGTATTATTTGATATAGGGAGAATTAATAACTTCGATAGTTATTATGATTTGGGTCTCACTTTGCACATTAATGTATTAAGCACTATTTATGAAATGCATAAGAAAAACGCCTAGCAATTTCTAACAACACACACATATGGACTTTCATCTAGATTGTCTCGAGCCAACGAGTCAATCGGGGAGGGGTTCTAATCTATTACAAAAGAGATTCTTGACTCCGCTCCAAGCTTGCCACCGTCTTCTCCTTTTATTGGACCTATCTAATATTTTTATTACAATGGTACATGCCTATACAATTGATCTAAATAAAAATAAAGATACATACTGGGGGGCTGAAACTCCGGCCTAATACAACTCAGATAACAAAAATAAATCAACCCTAAGCCCATAAGAGGTGTCACCATCACATAAGGATAAAAGGAGCATATAATCAAATTAAACACATATGTGATTATTATTAAATCTTATTTAATATTTAATTAAATTCAATTTAATTAATATTCAAGAATAAATCCAATTTATTTTGAATTTCAATGTTAACGGACCAATTCCAAATATTTTACTTTAATAAAGTGCACTTTATCAAATAGAGCCTAATTATGGGTGAAATAATTTAAAAGCGAAATTAAACTCTAATCTAAATCAAATTCTGGATTGACTTGGGTCAACCCTACTTAACTTAATCCATAAAATAAAGCAAGCCTAACAAGCTTTATTTGCTTATTTAAATCCAATTTAAACACCAAGGATTAAATTTGATGATTAATTTTATGCGGCTAATAAATCCAATTTATGCCATAGAAAAATCTAATTTTTCAAACAAACTAATTAAAATTAAATCTAACTTAATCTTAATTAAAAATCCAATTTTCATTAAAGTAATGAAAATTAAATCTAATTTAATTCTCAATTAAAATCCAATTTTAAAATTGAAAAAGATTTTATGGGGCTTTCAATTTTTAAAATTAATCCACACAAATATAATTTTGAAAACGCTAATCGGGATTGAACCCAATTTTATTTTCAAAATCATCCACTGGGTTCCAAATATATCTAATGGACTAAAAGGGTCATGCCCCAATTTAAAATATAATTTTGAACTTGCAAGATTAATTTTCCAAGGTCCGGGCTCAGCCCAAGCGTAAAATTAAAAAATTACATGTCGGGCCTAGCTCAATGCACGACGCTGCCCGTCGGGCCCCATCATCAGGCGCCGTGTGGTTGCTGTTAGAGTTAGTGCCCGGCGCACCAATTATTGGGCGCCATTCTTTGTAATAGTAACTGTAGAGTTGAACAATCGTTTTCTTATAAATAAAGTCAATCTCTTTTTTATGTGTGGCATGTCTTTATTCTTAAATTAGTTTTTACTTTGGCTTAGAATAAAGTCCCGAAGGATCACACATAGCTATGGGACATCATTGCACATTGGGTGTGGCAATGATGGAATATGTCTCGAAGGCTGTGATCTTTAAACATTGTTCCAAGTCGTGAAAGGGTTCATCGAGATAAAGGGATATCGATGCAACCCAAAAGACTTGCTCATATGATGCATATTCTGGTAGAAGTGTATCTCGTTCCATAGATATTGGCACGGTGAAAGCCAATGCATATATGAGGGTTGCCATTGTGGTAATGGGCGAACTGAACAACCCCATGGAAGTTCCTGAAATGGATTCCCAATCGAATGTGGAACTTCCAGTGGTCTTGTAGTATAAGAGTAATCCTTATGGACCTAAGATTCCATTGGATGTCTTATGCGTAACCGCACATGTTCTTGATTTGTTACATGATCACTTTAGATAATCGAATATGGGCAAACTCAGACATGCACGTCTTACGTAGTAAGGCACGTGAGAATCAAGAGGAATCTATCTCTGACATTAGCCAGTCGGTTAATCTCCTATGGTTACATAGTGAATCGACTTAAGGAATCTTCGGCCGAAGTATGATATCTCAAGAGGCGTACGGTTTCCTCGTTTAGATAGTCGAAGTCGATTTCACATAGCGTGGGAAACATAGTATTGAATTAATAGAGCTTTGACCTTAGCCAATGCTCTAGATTCAATCGGGAGATTAGATAGAGAGATCTTACTTATGCGAGGATCAAGATCGCAAAAGGCGTATCTTTACTTTCGTTTTATCTAGGTCTTCGAGACCCTATGCTAGGTGGGCAACCGCGATTTGTAAGTGCCGAGAATTAGCTTGGTGACTAATTCGAGGCTTGATTAAATCAAAGGATTGATTTAATCAAGTACTTTCCATTTTAGGAAGGTACACTAGCACTGTGGGAAGGTGTACTTACTACTAGATAGAAACGAGCCTAAGGGGTCACGCAATAACTCGAGAGAGTCACTGCTTGAATAGATGTGATTAATCAATTTCTAGGAAATTGAGGGAATTAGGAAAGTTTAGTACTTTCCTAATATGGAATCTAACTTAATTGAAGGATTCAATTAATTTTACTCTTTTAATTAATCTTGTAGAATTAATTAAATTAATGGACCTAGTAGAGTCCAAGTATTTTATTTATTTAATTGGGTGGAGCCCAAGTTAAATAAATAAATGTTGGAATTAGTTGGTTGGATTTAATTTGACTTGTATTTAATTGATGGGTTGCACCTATAATTAAATTGAGAAGTCAAAATTAAATCTTAAAGTCCAATTAAATGGAGTTGACCGATTTGTGAGTGTAAATAAGGGAGGGGGCGATTTTATGTGTGGTGGAAGAGGAAAAGAGTTTTCCCCTCCTCCAAGTCTTCATAGGATAAGGATTACTAGAGAGTTTGGGAGAAAGGAAGTTTCCTTTTCCTAATAGGACTCTAGGTAATCTTCACCTATAAATAAGAGATGAAGGAGACTAAAATAGATGATGAAAAAGCTGAAAAATCCGCCCCCCTCTCTTAGACCTAAAATCGGCCACCTCTCTCCCCTTTCCAACAAGACATCGTTCTATTCATGTGTTGAATTAAACGACTTAGAAAATATTCCTACCTTTCACATAATCAAGCCTAAGTTAAGCTTAGAATCGTTTTGTTGTCTAGCACGCAAGGCAAGACGATTGGTGACTTGAACGAGGTTTGGATACATCTTAGAGGTGCGACGCTTGGAGCACTCTAAACCGGGAGATACGAAAAACGACAGGCAATTTCTCACCCAAGGGAAATTGTGTGGATTTGCACCACAGGGTTGCTGAGATCCAAAGTACGAGGTGAAACGAAATTTTCGAAAGGTATAATTTCGTTTACCTCCTTATCAAATTCGATCGAACCAATTCCATATTCCTGTTTTCGGGTGGTTGTACGTTTACTTTTGTAAAATTTTAATTTCCGCTGCCATGAGCCACCCGAGGGAATGAGTCAACCCAACAGTTGCACAGCAGGCGCGGTCACGGCACCGCCCGTCGGGTAGCGCACTATGTGCTGCCTGACAACTATTTTCCGGCGATCCCACCATGGTATTGCCTCACCTTTTTCAATCGAATAATTTAATCATAAAAAATCCAATAGTTTAAACATGTAAAAATTAAATCATAACACCCAATTTTTACGTTTTTGCATACAATATGAAAAAACATAAAAACTCATATTTATATTCGTCTAACATATAAATCTTCACATCATGCATTCATATTTATCAAATAACATAAACGCATGTAGGCATGAAGAAATTATCAAAAACCATGAATTTGGCTCGGATACCACTGTTGTGAATCGAATCAGCGGATAAAGAAATTTAATCGATTCGCATAGCCCAGATTCAATTCAGGTTTTTGATAATTTCGTAGTCACAAATGGATATCAAGAATAGGTGGTAATCTAATTACCTTTTTCGATGAAAACCAAAAAGCCTAGCCTTTTTGATGAGAAGCAACGGATCGTTCCTTCCTCTAGATAATCATGCGAAAGATGACCTTCAATCTTGAAGCTCGACTTCCTCTACCTCAAACTGGGTTGGGTGCCTTAGGGTTTATGTGGAAGGAGATGGATTTGTGTTTTACTCTTTTTTCACTCTCTAAGATGAAAAATTGACTTGAGTTATGATTTTAGTTAAACACATTGTGCTTAAATAAAAAGCTACTCCTTGACTTAGGGAGGTGAGGGGGCGGCCGATCCTACCCTAGGGATAGGTGTACTGGGCTTTTTCTTACTCCAAGCCCAGTGTTAAGTATTTAATTAATATTCTCAGTCCAATCCAATTGGTAATTAACTAAATACTATTCTCCTTTTATTAATAGTGCTTTATTAATTCTAAATTAATAATATTAATATTCATTGAATAAAATAATTTAATTACAATAATTAAATATATTTATTATAATCAATACTTATCACTTTTGATAATTTTCACTCCAAGTGAAATTACCAAAATACCCTTCAATGAGTAAAACTCATTTACTATATCATCTTTACATAGCGCAACTCTCTAGGCTTGTCTTGATTGGCATTGGGAGGATTCCAAGGATATAGTTATCACCAAGCCATCCCGTGAAGCTATACCGAAACCCAATCAAGTATGAGATGAATATTTCATCACGAACCTTTATGTTATAAATACCATATGAGTATAAACTCTTCACTGACGCAACCCGATAAAGTAAGAGTCATGGAACGTCAAACTCATAAAACTTGATATTGTACTTAATAATCATACTGATGCGAAATTACCAAACTGCCCTTCATATTCAATATAAGTCAGTTATTAATGCTTTGGCCAAAGACTTTAATTTCACAACACCTATGATGTACTGGTTGCTTCTCATTTACTTTCGAGATAGTGAATCCCCTTTTGACAGTCCATTTCCCATTGTCGAACGCACCAATTGAATCATACTTTGAGGTCGACCCCACCAATGGGTGATTAGGCCTAACTACTCTAATAACTTATTCAATGGTATGAGCACAATGTAAATCACTCCTCAGGTCTAAAGTTCACTCATACTATTCTAACGGTAATCCTCATCATTGACTGTCATTGAGTAAAAACCCATGAGAAAGGATTACAACGAGTCGAGTTCAAATATGTGAACTCTGTTAACCATATTCATAACACCAGCTCCCACCATCCAATTAGTATAAGACTTAGCACTTTTCTTGTCAAAGCAAGTGTCATACGAGTTGAAGCCAATTTAGATTCTTTGACTTGCGAACCGTCTTTATAAGATCAAACACTTAACTCCACCAGTGCTCCTACTTATCAAATAGGTAGTGGTGAGTACACCTCGATCTTAAGGACCTAGTTTGTTCAATACATTCAATGCCACTATTAGATTTATAAGAACAAACTCAATGCCTTTTATTAACCATTAATAATGTTCATACAATATAAATAAAACGCCCTCTTAAATCTAATTTCTGAATGGCATAGAGGCATAACACCTAACAATACGATTCTCGGGGTGAGAATTATTCGAGATAGGTTAAGTGGGAGCCTCAAGCTGACTCAAGAAAGGTATATCCATTGCTTGATAGATTTGCTATCACTGATGAGAAGTCTAGAAGCACTCCTTTTGGGAGTCAATTCAAACTTAGTAAGGAGCAATCACCGAAATCTGACATGGAGTGAGAAAAGCTTGCAAAGGTTCTTTATGCCTCTGCCATTGAAAGTTTGATGTACGCAATGGTGTGTACAAGGCCGGATATAGCTCATGCAGTGGGAGTCGTGAGTAGATTTATGGCTAATTCGGGTTTACAGCATTGGGAAGCGGTGAAGTGGCTACTAAGGTATCTGAAAGGCACATCGGATGTGTGTTTGAGTTTTAAGACTATTAGTGTCACTTTAGAGGGGTTTGTGGATGCTGACTTAGGTGGTGATCAAGATGGTCGGAAGAGCAACTCAGGCTATATTTCCACTTTGGGTGGCACTGTAATCAGTTAGATGTCAAGGCTACAAAAGTGTGTAGCACTTTCTACAACCGAAGCCGAGTACATAGCTATTTCAGAAGCTGGGAAAAAGATGGTTTGGTTGAAGAATTTCTTGAGGGAGATTGTCAAGGAGCAACGGGATTGGTGCACTTTATAATGATAGTCAAAGTGCGATTTGTCTTGCGAAGAATCCGATTTTTCACTCTAGGACAAAACATATTCAGCTGAAGTATCATCACATTTGGGAGATGATTGATGGTGGAATTTTGGAATTGAAGAAGATTTTGGGTACAAAGAATCTGGCAGATATGTTGACAAAGGGGGTTACCACCGAGAAACTGAGGCTTTGCATGGCCTCAATTGGCCTCGAGTTTCTGTGATGAGGAGGCCGACTTATACTAGAGAGAGAGTGCATTCACTTGGAGAATTAAGAATCGCTGAGTTAGAAGAAGAGGTTGTGTTTCTACTTTGAGTTTGGTCTCCAAGTGGAAGATTGATGGGTTTGAGTGTGGAGACAAATCAAAGTGCCATAGGAAGAAGAAAAAGGGCTAAGACACATTTTGGAGCTGCTGGGCAAACAACACGGATCCCAAGTGCAGTAATTCAAAGCCGAGGTGCACATGACGAAGACGGGCCCCTAGGCATGGACAAGATGGCGCCCAGGCGCGGCCAACCTGGCACCCAGGCGTGAAGAAACTGGTGCCTAGGCGCGCCGATGTGAGGCAGAAGCAGTTTTGGTGCCTAGGCGCACTTGTCCCCACGCCTAGGCGCAGATCGTGAGCTGTAGAGGTCTTTTAGATGTAGTTTTCTTTATTTTTGGCAAGTTTTGAGTTACCTATTGAGATTAGGTTATTGTATCTTAGTCTCCAAGTGTAGAACATATAAGTAGATGATACTCTCTTCATTGTAACTTGATCTCTCTCATAAGAATAATAAAATCTCTCTAGCATAGGTTCGTGGATATAGGCAAATTGCCGAACCACGTAAAATTGAAGTCTCATTTTCTTGCTTTCTTTTTTATTTTTAATTTTGTTTATGTGCATATATCCTAAAATTGTCATTGAGCCCTGCATGTACCCACGAACACGGATGTCGTCTTTAACCCATTTTTCATGAACCACGACTTCCTCTTCACTGGCATGCATCCTAGCTAGCGCAACTAGGATGTCTATGTCTAACACATATCCCAGTGACTTCATATTGAGAACTATCCTTAGGCTTCGGAGCCACACATAATTAGGACCAGTCAAGGTGTTCTTTTCGAGTAAAATTGAAAGGGGGTTGATAGTCATTTTGAGAGAGATTAAAAAGATGAATGCAAAAAAGTAAATATTGTTAGAGTTATGCCCTCAAATGCCATAAGAGGATAGAATTATAGGGCATTAGTTTGTATCTAAAAATTCTTGTTTTAATAAAAGGCTTTTGATGTTGTTTCTTATAGGCATTTGTAAGGTTTAAACAAACAACAATTAGTCCTTGATATTAAGGCGAACATTCTACTCCCTATGGGTTAGGGAGAAGGGCACTAGAAGTGTTTGATCCTTAATATCTAAATTGGTTCACAAGTCGAAGAGAGTATTGACTGGACATCATTACTGGACATAGACTTGTATGATATAAGTTTTGACAGGGAAGTGTCATTCGAATACTATGAGTATGTTAGTGGGAACTTGTAGCATAGACACATCAGTTAGACTGGTGTGTTCGAACACGACTCGCATCAGTTATGTTACATGGGTCACTCAATGACAGTTAATGACAAAACTGATAAGTTGTGATAGGTACGCGTGAACCTTAGACCTGAGTAATCACGTTGAAGATGTGCTTATGACATCAAAGTCTGTCGTTAGAGTGGTTAGATCCAATTCACCCGTTGGTGGGGTCGACCTCGAAGTGCGGCTTGATGGGCAAGTAGCAATCTTAACTGATTAGCAATATGAGATTTATTCTCTCATAAGTGAATGAGCTAAATATGTTATGCCGTCATGAATGAGTGAGGTCAAAGACTTTGGCCAAAGCATTAGAGATACTTATGTTGGACATGAAAGTATACTCAGTGACCTCGATTCATTAGGAGCTGAGCATATAGTCAAGTCCAGTAAGTTTGACTAAACCATGACTCTCACTTGACTGGGATATATGAATAAAGGGTTTATACTCACACGGTATTCACAGCGTGAAACGTTTGGAATGATTCTATATATTCGTTCTCAATTGGGCTACGATGTGGATCACGGGACTGACTAGGTGGTATCCACATCCTTTTGGTTTCTTTTCAATTGCCTTTTGAGACGAACCTAGAGAGCTGCGCTTTGAGGAATTGTAAAGGAAAAATCATGGAATAAAACTTGAGAGAGATCTTTCGGTATTTGATATCATAATTAATTAATTAATCATTAGATGATCTTATTAATTAAGTTAATGTATTAATTAATTTTCTTGTGAAATTAATTTTGGAATTAACATGTGTTAGTTAGTTATTTAATTGATATATTTATTGGATAAATAATACTAATTAAATAAATAAATACACAAAATGGACTAAGCCTGGAGGGCATTAAAAACGCCCAAGTTGGGCGTCCATATGGACGCTCGGGCCTTTAGTTAACTAGGTTAATTATTCTAGTTTTAGTTTAAATATACTACTTAGTGAATAATTAAACCTAAGCCTCACTTGTGACTTTCTCTCCAAGAAAAACTCTCCACCTCTCTCTCATCTCTCTAGCCGTCCAAGAGGAGAAGAAAGAAGGGATTTTTGCTTTTGGTTCCGGCGTGGTGATTTAGAGGCAGTGACGTTATTGCTGCTCCAAAAAGAATCAAGAAGCTGGTTTAGAAATTTTAATTACGCGAAAAGGTACATATTTCTCAACATGATTTGAATATGTGAAATCAAAGATGAATCCACCGTGGGTATTTTATTTCCGCTGCGTTTTTATGTACAAAACCCAACAAATAAGTTATTAGATTTGATCATAATTTTTGTTCCAAGTTTAAATCAAGGATATTGAAATAAAAACTTGGCTCCCAATACATTTTTCGAAAATCCACACTCCCACTTTGAAATTCGAAAGTCAGCATTGGCAGGCGTCGTAGTGGTGATTCAATTCTTTAACTACTTTATTTGGTTGCAACCTTTTAACGGTATATGGCCAAATAATCTATTAAAGCCCATCAAGTGGATGTCTCAAGCCCTTTGGTCATTATTCCTCAAATCACAACCTTTAACGACATATTGATATATGAATAACTTAAGTTTAACCTACTAACTATCTATCAGTCTAACAATTGAATTTCACTTTGCAACCTTTTAATGGTATATGGGGTGAAATTTGCTTCTACCAACGGCATCTAATGCACTTAGGAAAATCTAAAATTGCATTTCAACATATAATTCTCGTTTCTTAGGGACGATATTATATGTAAAATATAATTTCAATTTTCTAAGTTTAGTGGAGAGCGGGATACTAGTACCCCTTACCAACTTAATATTTTTATGTCAAAGAATTTTCAATTTCCTTATTAAAAGTCTCACTTTGCACATTAATCCATTTTATTCACAACATATGAGCATGTGTCATACAATAATGAAAGCAATCCTAGAAAGCTAACAACACAAGATTCATGGACCTTTAATTCTTGTATTGGGCCAAGTCAATGGACCAATAAAAAAGAAAAAGACTCTAATCTAAAGCTTCCAAAGCTCCATCTTCAAATCCATCGAGCTCGACTAGGGCTTCTTCTATTTCTAACTATTACATAATTGAATGAGCAACCTATACAAGAATATAATAAAAGAAATAAAACATAGCCTCAAAATCGACCTTTACAACCCATGAAAAGAAAATGCAGATTTAAAACGAGCCTAAGTTCATGAATCGTGTCTCCATTAGATAAAGCATGTAAAACATGATATATCACATAATAGACGAAAAATATGTATGCCAATTTTGAATTAAAATCCAATTTTGATTCATAAGATACATTTCGAGGATTTAATGATTATCTTACTTTCATAAAATCCAATTTTAATTGATAACTTTTAATTATAAATTAAATCTAATTTTAATAAAAAATTAAATTTCGAAATCAATTAAAACCATTTTAATGAAAAACCCCAAATTCTAAGTAAAAGTCCAACTTAAATAAAATTAGAGTTTTAGGTGATTTAAAATCCAATTTAATATAAAATTCTAATTTTCTATCAAAATCCAATTTTAATAATAATAATAAAATCACCTTTTATTTTTCCCGGGTCACCCATGGGTCGACCTGGGTCGGGTCAAGCTTGATCCGTGTGTTCAAAACAAACGGGCAGGGTAGCTGTGCGGCCCATATGCGTGATGGCCCAGCCATCACGACATGGGCTCGCTAACAGCTGGGGCGAGAGCACATGGCCCAACCTGTGCGCAGTATGGCACTGTTGGTCCCAAGTGGCATACGAAAAGGTCTAGAGGGGGGGGGGTTGAATAGACCCTGAAGTCTTTTTCAACTTCAAAAATTTTGTATTAAAATTGTGTTGGACGCTTGAGAAGTAGGCGCTTGACTGAGTGTCTATTGAAGACTGTTTTTAGAAAGTTAACTTAGACTTCAAGATTTGAATACTATAACCAAATAGGTTTAAGCCTTCACTTCTTTGATCAGTGTTAGCACAGCGGAATTGATTTTATAGTCTTCTTGTTTGAAAGCTTTTAGCGTCACAAACTGTTTCTTAGTTGCTTAGCTTTTGATTGTGTTTTAATTAATCAATTTATGCAATGATGTAATAATAAGAAAATTGACTGTAAAACAAATAACACAATATTTGTAAGGTTCGTTGGGTGGTGTAATCCCAACTACGTCCTTCTTCTCCTTGATCACTTAGAGGCAATCCACTAAAATGATTCTCAAAGAATCACACAAATTTCTTTTCCAAGACACGTCTATTCTCTTGCTTCTTTCACTCAGAAATAATGCAAGTATCCAACTTCGACTTCACACAGATCGCGAGGCTTGAATGAGGTTTTTCTAAACGGTTTGTTTGATTTTGATAAAGTTCAAACAACTAGGAATATCTCAATAGTAATGTAGGTTTCTTCGAAAAGAATGTATGAGATATTGGTTGACTGTCTCAGGAATTGAAGAAAAGCAGAGAGAATGCTTGCTTGAATATTCTGGCTTTTCTGAGAGTTTAAGGAATGAGACTTCAATGCAACAGCAATTTGGCTTGGAATTAATCGTATATGTTTGGCTTGTTGTTGAAGTCCTATTTATAGGCAGTCTTGGAAAAAGTGTCCGTTTGACACATGCACAGGCGCGTGTCTCTCACTTCCGCGAGTGAACAACTTTTGTCCTTTTTCCAGAAAATCTGCTGCACAAAAGTTGGTGCTGCAGTCTGTGAAAGTTGACAGTCCAATAGGGTGGCTTCTCCGTACGTCCGAAAGAGCTTATCACATTTAATGCTCTTATCAGCATTTAATGCATTTGAATTAAATGTCCGTTGGCACTTAATGCACTGAGAATATTTGCATTAAACTTCTTATGGACTTAGAAATAAATTCAGGTGAAATCAGTCATTGATAGACGCTCATTCATCCTTGAATAACTTCTATCCTAATAAATGTTTGATATAGCTGGTCATTTGGACATTTGGAATCTTTATCTTCATTCAAACTTCAGGCGCTTGAGTCTTCAAACTTAACTACTGATAAACTCACTCAGAAATTATCAGATACTTAGTCTAAGAATACTTAGCCTAACATTCTAGAATAAAAATAAAACAAAGCCTATAAAGCTTATTACAATTCTAACGCTCAGAGCTTATACATGATTTCTACTAAAATCAAACTTACATATTTTTTGGGTCTAACAAGTAATCCTCATTGTCATCATCAAACATCTAACATGACATTCCTAACAATTTCCCCCTTTTTGATGATGGCAATACTTACTCTTTTATAGTTCAAGAGTTAGACAGCCAAAATAAAAGTTAGCTTTGGTTTGTAAAAGTTAGTTGAAATTAGTTAAGCTTCAACGAGGCGTTTCAGCTGAAAAATGCATTTTTATATATATCGATGATTACACGCATTTTTTACAACTAAACAAGGAAATACATAAGAGACACGAATATAGATAATGCAAATCAAAAAGCTCTAATGACTTGGTCTAACTACGTATCGCTTGGCCATTTCAGCTCGGATAGCTTTAGTTATGTTATCTTCCAAAGTCATCATCGCAGCATGATCTTTGTCAATTACGAGCTTATTCTCTTCCTTTTGTCTCTTCTTGAAAGCAGTAAATTGTTTATCCCATTCAGTCGGATCAATACCAATATACCTTAGGCAAATTCTGAAAGTTTGGCTGAAGTCAGTCATTTACCTCTCTTCAGCTAAAAGTCTTGGATCGATAGGTTTTGGAATAGATACTCTTTGAAGAGGGATGTCATGTTGTTCAAGCCTTGCTTGAGAAGGTATTGGTAGATTTGGATACAGTGCTAATGGAGGTTCTCTTAGCATTCTACTAGGCGCTCCAGCAAGATCACTTACCCCATAAGCAGTTATCCAAGATGAGAAATAGTATCTTTGCGCAGGAGGATGTGATATTAGCTGACGCTTCGGCGACGGAGGAGGATCTTGAGCTCTTGAACTGGACCCTCTCATCTTCTCCCCTTTTCTCTTCTCTTCCCCCTTATTGCCATCATCAGCCTTTGAGAAATGTTCTGTGAGTAGGCAAACCTGAGTAGCAATCTGAGACATTGAAGCTGTAAGATCATCCAGATGCTTGTCGAAATGTTCCTGCATTACAAGTAGCTTGGTGTTGGTAGTATCATTCAGTGTAGTCTCTAAGGTGTTTAGGAGCTTCTCAAAGTGTTCTTTCATGGCGAGTTGGTTGGCCCGAGTAGCATCATTCATTTCTTGAAATTCTCTACGACACTCACCAACAGCCGCTTGAGAAGAACCGCGCATATGAGCAATTTGGGCGCTCATAGTTTGAGATTCAATCTTTGCCAAATCGGTCTTAATCCAGTGGAGGGATTCTTCATTCTGAGTAGCGTGATTGCTTACCTTCTCTAAGACTGATTTCAACAAAGGTCCAAAAGCTTGACTCATATCCGATGAAACCGCTTGAGTAGCCGGTCGCTTGAATCTAGATGTATGCTTGAGTGAGTCAGTGGGAGCTTGACATGTAGGATCAAAAACTGTACCGCATATATCAATTTGAAGATCCTCAGCCATATCAGAAATAACTTGTTCAGAAGCGTGAGGATTATCCTCTGGTGGAGACGCTTAAACATGTTCCTCAGCAGACGCTGGAATACTTGCAACTTCTGAGACGGACGCTGGGGCAGATTCGTCAATCAACTTTATAAGCGCTTCCTCAAGCGCTAACTCCTTTTGGCGGAAGTCATCGAATTGTAAGTTCCAATTGGAGATATTTGCATAGGAATCTGAAGCAGCTTCCAGAAGTGCAGTCAGTCTGGAGCGAGAGATGCAAGTCCCTTGAATAAAAGTACGAAGTGGACTGTCTCGGGCTCGGACATACATTGGACCCTTGATGTCCAATACATGATTCGGAAAGATCCTTGACTGCGGCTTTGGAATGAGAAATAAGGTGTCTGGTCAGTAATGCAAGGAAAAATCGATAATCCGATCCGTAGGAAGACGTTGTGACTTGTGAGCTTCTGGCACGTACATGCGGTAATAGTCTTCCAAATACGAATACATCGCTCGATCTATGTCTTGATTGCGTTCAAGCAGAGAGAGAACATAGGCATAATGATCGCTTACTTCCTGTCTGATAGAATGTAGAAAAGGATAACCGTGGAAGTTGCGAATCATCGAGCCATTGGGCTTCCGTAGATTTTCAGTGAAGATCTTGTCGAAGTGAGGAATGGGAGCCATGATCTTCATCATCAATCTGAAGTTGTCATCACAGTGGCTTGGAGAGAAGTTCAAGCAAGATGTTGATGAACTGCCACTGGTGGACGTTTGAGCGTTGAACTGGAGAGGAGTGATGGATAATTTGTGCAGCGCTTGTCGTAGAAACAATTCTATCTGTTGATGAACTTTGGGTAACTTGTCAACAGTCCCAACTCTCTCTTGACGCTTCTCAAGGCAACGCTTGGAAAACTAAAGCCTCTTGTCATGCATGCCTATGCCAAATAGATGAGGAGCTTTAACCGATTCTTGAAAAGAAAACTGATGGCCAACATACGCTTCACACCAGTTCACTTCACTCATGCAATTGTCAGCAACTGCATTTACTAACGCTCGAATGCCCTCGTGGTGAATATCCCTGATGGACTCAAAACGGTGTTTATCTGTTTGATAGCTGGCATTCCAAACACTGTCAAAGTATGCATCAGCCTCAACTTAGATCATATTAGATAAGGATGCTGGATGCTCACCAACATGAACACCTTTGTTCTTCCAGAGACGGAAGGGATTAGCTAAACGCTTATTTTCTTTACTGTTTGCGACATAGGAAAAGTGAGTGTAACCTTCTCTATTTAACACTGCCTCTGATGGGTTTAGAAGTGTTACAGGTAGACGCTCATACACTCGAATGTTAAAATCCCTCAGAGCAAAGCCAGTGGGCTTGCTGTGCCCAAATTCTCGATAATAAGCCAGATCTACATCACATCCTGGAGTCCTACCTCTTTTCCTTTTTCTTGAAGAGCAACAGAAGTAGGAATCTAACTAGGAGTTTTCCCAAACTGAACAGCCAGATAATATGCCTTCTCAGCTGGTGTGAATTGTGAGTCGAACAAAGTGTCGCGAATGGACTGATCAGACTCAATCAGCATGGCTACTTCATCCTTAGCAACTATGTATATTTCTTCATTATAACCTGCTGGGATGAAATCTTCTTCGAGCGCTGGAGGCATGTAGTTGATTGACTGATCAATCGTTTTCAGTGGATACAGCTTGAAGAAGTGTCGAGGTATAGTAACCTCTTCAACAACTCTCTGACCTTCTGAGCGTGCCTTTGTTATAACCGGGACAAGAGTTGATGTTTGAACCTCTTTGGGAGCAGGTTCTTCGGCTTCAATTGCAGCAGCTTCGACTGCAACATCTTTGGCAATAGCCACAACATCCATCATCTCAACATCCAAATGGACATCTATTGATGCTTCAGCAGCAGCTGGAACTAAAGCTATAGCACAAGAATTATCCTCTATAAGAGCAGAACTTCTACAGATGTAGGAAAAGAAATGATGCGGGAAGAAATAAACTTACCCTGAGAGCTCGGCTCAGCAGCAATATCTTGAGCGCTTGGCTCGAGAATCTCAGGCTCTTCAGGAACACGAGCAGCTTGACGCTTGCTTGTCCTAGAAAGCTTGAAAATCTTCTTTACGTTGACTCCTTCAACGTAGCGTTGGGCGGGAGGAGCGGCAATTGGTTCCTCGAAATCAATCTGTTTAATAATGCCTTCTAATTTCCTTCGTCTAACTAGAGGAGTCTTGTCCTCCTCGTCTTCGTCTATTTCTTCATCATCCTTGTGAGGATACGGAATAGCTTGAGGCTTGGGCTTTCTAGGATCCCTCTTCTTTGTAGCAGCAAGACGCTTCACGACTTCTTTTACGGCTTCTTCTGGAGCTGGACGCTCAGCTTCTTCGTCTGACGCTTCGCGTACTACTTGACGCTCAGACAAAAGCCTTGCAGCACCTCCAGCTCTGGGTGGGTGAAGGAGATTACTGATGATTCTCTACCCATAAAATTTTGCCTTGGTCAAAGTAATCCCAGCAGAGCTAACACATTCAGCTCTAAAAAGTAGATCGCTGAGAATAACGCCATACGGTTTGTTTGAAGCGGTCAGGCAGTCTCTGAATCTACCGAAAACGTATTCACTCCAATTGATCTTAATATCCAGGAGTATAGCAGTCATCATCTGGAACTGCAATGGGTTTACCTTGTCAAAAGTTCCCACTCTGCATTCAATGAACTTGCTGTAGAAATAAGCCAATAGTCTGTATCGGGAGACTATATCCTTCTTCTCGAAATGAGGTTTGTAAGGGATGTTGTCATAAGCGCTGATCTTTTCCAAGCTTCTTCTATTTGTTCAGCAGTAACAGAGTTTAATCCTGCACCTTAGTTTGGTAGTTTGAAGTTCTGAGTGATGGTGTCGGCAGTAAGGATGAATTTCTTGGAGTCCTTTTTGGATAGAGAGAAGAGGCAAGAGATAGACTTCTTATCCTCTGAGAGTTTGGCATTTTTCCAAAAGAATTCAACTTCGTTAGGGAATATATAGGAGTATTTGGTGAGGAAGGTTTTCAGTCCAGACTCAGAGACAGAGTTCATGATCTCCGTGAGATCAACCTAAGTCTATTCATATAGAAATTTCCAGTCGACAACAACGCCTTCAGTGACCTTGATGGTAGGCTCGGCAGAAGTAGCAGTAGATTTCTTGGGTGCCATTTGAGAGTTGTGAGAAAGGTGAACTGAGATTGTTTTTGCTTTGAGAGAGAGAGAGAGAGAGATTGAGTAAAATTTGCAGAGAGTAAAAGTGAATAGTTCTTCTGCAAGAATTTTGTTTTAAATGACACAGAAGGAGAATTTTGAAAATTGTGTTGGCTTATCTCAGTAGGATGTAGACACGTGGAAGGTTATTAAATCTCAGCCATGAATATCTTTTAACTGCAGACGCGAACTTTGGGTAAGAGAGAGAAGTTACATTTGGTAACTCCCATATATAAAGTTTTAACGTTCGAGTTAAAGTTTTTAAAACGTTTGGCATTTTCAGAGTGTAATGCACGCGCCTGATGGTATACTGACACGTACCCAGACATGTACTAACTTTGAACTGTCATTTTGAAAAGTTTTGATTACCCACCAGTTTGATGTGATGGAAACGTGTGAATAGAATCCAAAATAGACTTTTGAGTCTATCCACTACGTAAAGAAGCGTGAAAAATTTATGCATGATTTTTACAAACAAATTTATATTAAATGTTGAAGGGAATAAGTTCAACGCTTAACAAATATCACTTGTTGCCGCTTGTTGTAACTGTTTTATGTTAACACTTGTAGTCAAAGTCTTTTTATGCTTGAGCGTCCAACATATTATGCACAAATAATACTGAGCGTTGATGATCATGCATATGAAAGTTTTTGATCATTGATGCTTACAGTTAGGTTCAAGTACAATTTTAAGGTTCTCCCTAAATTTGTTAACTTGTAACAACTTTTCAAAGATCTTTTGGACATAAATAACGTGGATTCCCCCTAAATTATATGCCTAATAAAATATGATGCCCAAAATGATTAAGCATTTAAATCAATCATACCTAATTCACTTCTCAAAGTGAGAAAATGTTGTTCGTTGAGAACTTTGGTGAAGATATCTGCCAATTGTTTGTCAGTTCCGATAAAGTGCATGGAGATATCTTTCTTTTGAACATGGTCACGAAGAAAATGGTATCTAATGTCAATATGTTTGGTTCTGGAATGAAGAACAGGGTTCTGAGTCATGTCTAGAGCTCTTTGGTTATCACAATGAATGAGGGTTGGACCTAGGATTATACCATAATCTCTAAGTTGTTGCCTCATCCATAACACTTGTGCACAACAACTTCCTGCAGCTACATACTCAACTTCGACTGTAGAGGTAGCTATGGATTGTTGTTTCTTACTATGCCATGAAACTAACCTATCACCTAGAAATTGACATGTACCACTAGTACTCTTACGATCTATTTTGCAACCTGCAAAATCTGCATCTGAGTAACCAATTAGTTCAAAAGGAGAGTCCCTTGGATACCATAAGCCCACATTTTGTGTGTCTTTTAGGTATTTAAGGATTCTCTTGGCAGCAATTAAGTGTGACTCTTTAGGATCAACTTGAAATCGTGCACACATGCATACCGAAAACATAATATCAGGTCGACTAGCAGTAAGATAAAGAAGTGATCCAATGATACCTCTATAATTAGTGATATCAACCTTCTTACCACTTTCATCTTTATCTAACTTAAGCGTTTGGCTCATTGGAATTTTTGAATATGATGCATTTTCCATACCAGATTTCTTAATCATATCACGTGTGTATTTAGCTTGGTTAATAAATATGTCATTAGGGAGTTGTTTAACTTGTAATCCTAAGAAGAAAGTTAATTCACCCATCATGCTCATTTCAAATTATTCTTGCATCATTTTTGAAAATTTCTCACATAGATGTTTGTTAGTAGAACCAAATATAATATCATCAACATAAATCTGGACTAAGAGAATATTTTCGTTATTGGTAATTTTGAATAATGTTGTGTCAACGCTGCCTTTGGAAAAGCCTTTACCAATAAGGAAAATAGAGAGAGTGTCATATCATGCTCAGGGTGTTTGCTTAAGCTCATAAAGTGCTTTTGTCTAGCTTGTAAACCATACCCTTACCATGGTTGTTGATGAATCCAGGTGGTTGCTCCACATATACCTCTTCTTGGAGTTTACCATTTAGGAAGGCACTCTTCTCGTCCATCTGATACACCATAAACTTGTTGAACGCTGCATACGCTAAAAACGTATAGATTGCTTCAAGACGGGTGACAGGAGCATATGTCTCATCAAAATCAATACCCTCTTCTTGGAAATAACCTTGAGCTACGAGTCTGGCCTTGTTCCTTATCACAATGCCATTCTCATCCATCTTGTTTCTATAAACCCATCTAGTTCCAATAACTCCTTGGTGAGTTGGCCTTGGTACTGGTGTCCAAACCTTACTACGTTCAAACTGATTAAGCTCTTCTTGCATGGCTTCAATCTAACTTGGGTCGCTTAGCGCTTCATCCACTTTCTTCAGTTCTATTTGAGATAGAAAGCTTACGAACATATCCTCATTGAATGTAGCGACTCTAATCCTAACAGGCGCTTCAATATCTCTAATAAGTTGCTCAGGTGGATGATCACACAGCCATAGTCTATCTGGTTGGAAAAGGTTAAGAGGTTGAACAAGCGCTTGACGATCAGACGCTTGACTACCCTCTTGCGTAGGTGATCGTCTCGATCAATAAATGGCGAACAAGTACTCATAAGTTCAGATTTTACAACTTGCTTTGGGATCTTGAAAGGTTTTATGTCTCAATTATCAAGCACGTACACGAATTAAACCCTCGAAAATGATTATGACAAGTTACACTTTACCTAGAACACTCAACAATTTGAAAGCCTCCAAAACATCTTCGATTCCATCTCAAAATCATGAACTCCATATCCATTTTTATGCCAAGAGCACACTTTAAACAAGATTATGCAAACTCATTAGATAATAAAAACATTAAAACACTTCAAAACTTGTTAACCTATCGGTGTGCATGAAATGTGAAAGTCAAGATCAAAAGGTCTTTTTGGCTTGTAACGTAAGGCTAGGTAATGACTTGGACGGGAATATATGGATAAAGTGACTAAACTCAAGAAAGCATACAACTCAGTATCATCGAGCTAAACACTCACTTATCACTGAATAAATCTTCACATCTCGCCACTTATAGCTTTCTGATTTCTTTTCCCCTTGAACTCATAACCCCAAAACTTGTTTCTTTTGATGCTAGGGGTGGAAAAATGATTCCCAAACCAAATAAATCACATTGAAGCTCAGTTCCTAGCCAAGTCGAGAGAGAGCTCACATAATATATTTTTCGGTAACTTCCAATCCTCGACTCTTTAGCCAACTCACAACATTTCTTTTTCCTCTCTTTATTTCACATAAACTCAAGACCTCAAAATTTTTCAAGATCATCAAGAACAAACACACCTTTTAACCCATTAATCCATGAGATTCGACACCCAAAACAAAGCGTAAACCCAAATTAAAGCTAAATGATATGAAGTTATATGCTCTCTTACTTGGGAAATAGACTTTGTTTTTCTTTTTTTTTTGGCTAAAGGGTGGTTGGTGTGGCTCGCGAAAGAAAATCGAATGGTGGTTTTTAGTGTGCTAAACACACTCCATTCTTATCAATACGGCTCAAAATAAGGTCTAGAGATTATGTAATATCGTGAAGGCCAATTGTAAGGTTAAAGAAAATGAAAGATGGCCTAAATCATTTCATGACTTCGCACACTCAACACACACTTCAAAATTGACAAAATTGAAAGTTCAATGCTTTAAATCCTCAACAATTCACATAAGCATGGCTAAAAAGGCTTTCACATATAAAATACGACAAGTGATTTCATCTTAGATGAAGTAGAGACATTCAAACGAATCATGTTCCAAGCAAAAGTGTAACAAATCATGAATATGAAATAATTGATTATCACAGTTTTCTAATCCCAAATCAAGCATGAAACTTAACAAATGAGTACAAGTTACACCATATCACCACATCACAATAAAATTAGGACGTCTACCCCCCAACTAATCTAGCACATTGTCCCCAATGAGCGGAAAAACACATGTAAAGTAAAGGAAAGAAAGACGTCCCTGATGTTTGAATCTAAGTGATGTCCAAAACGCAAAAGAGCAACAAGGCGAAGAGTCTGAAAAATAACGCCTAGCCAGCTGTGAAGTTAGAAAAACAAGAAGAGACAAAAAACATCATCATAACACTAAAAACACACAAAACGAGAAAAACAAAACAAAAAGAAAAATAACGGAAATGAAAGAAAACATGTAAAACGTGGGTTGCCTCCCAAGAAGCGCTTGTTTTAAGTCATTAGCTCGACTCCTTTTCATTTCTTAACCAATGCCACTTGTGCATCCAACAGGACTCCATATAGTATCTTCATTGTGCATTACCATTGTTCCTCCCTTTTTCAACGCATTGTTATGGGATCCATCTACAAGTTCAACCTGGAAAATACCATGAGACGAAGAAGAATGTGTATTCTCATTGAAAATATTAAACTCTATCATCTCTTCCCCAATAGTAAATGTTACCCTCCCACTTTTTACATAGATAGTTGCATCAGCTGTTGCCAGAAAAGGGCGCCCCAATATGATTGGAACCTCGACATCCTCTTCCATGTCCAATACAAGAAAATCAACAGGGACTATAAATTTATCGACTTTTACCAATACATCCTCCACAATGCCTCTCGGGTATTTAATTGATCTATCAGCAAGTTGTAGAGAGACTGTCGTGGGCTTTGGTTCTCCAAGTCCCAATTTCCTGAAAAGAGAAAAAGGAAGCAAGTTAATACTAGCTCCTGAATCGCATAAGACTTTAGAAAATGAAAGAGAACCAATCGTGCAAGGGATAGTGAAACTCCCGGGGTCCTTAAGCTTAGTGGGAAGCTTATTTTGAAGTATTGCCGAACATTCCTCGGTGAGTGCAACGGTGGCATGTTCCTCAAGCTTGCGTTTGTTCGAAAGAATTTCCTTAAGAAACTTAACATAGCTTGGCATTTGAAGGATAGCATCTGCAAAAGGAATGTTAATGCGCAATTGTTTCAACATTTCTATGAATTTAAGAAATTTAGCATCAAGTTTTCCCCTTTTTAGTGCCAAAGGAAAAGGTGGCCGTGGCTGTACAAGTTCAGGAGCGGTGCGGGGTGCAGAATCAATTTTATCCGGAGCAGGTAAGGGTGTCGCGGTACAGCACCGCGGTTCTTCGCATTGCTGCGGTTCTGTGCCGCGGCATGCATCTAAAATCTGTGGATCTGTGCTGTTGTGCCGCGGTTCCGTGTCGCGGCACTCCTCAGAAGAATTCGGTACTAGAATTTTCGACCGCGGCACAGTGCCTCGGCACGCTTCTGAATTTTGGAAATTTGCAGCACCAATTTCTCTACCACTTCTCAATGCGATGGCCAGAATCTGTTCTTTCGTGTTCTTCTCGGTGTCACTAGGTAGTGATCCCGGTGTTCTACCTGAAAGTTGACTAGCCAATTGTCCCAATTGAGTTTGTATGTTGCTCACATTAATTTCAACGGCGCCAAAAACTTGACACGTGAAATCCTAGCAAGTATACTAGGTCGTGCAATGTAATAAAGTGGGCTATTTAGCCCGGGGTATATCGTCTCCACAGGGACAATTGGATTCAATGCTCGTAATTGCTATATTATCTAATTCTAAGCTAAATCAATATATAAGATGATAGTTGGTTATACTATGAAAATAACTAAAGACAACTAAAATGATTATCAAGGTAATAAATCAATTGGGAAGAGGTGATTGGGTTATGATCCTACTATGTTCTATTCTATGTTCATGAACTCTCAATTATCCGGATTTTTAGAACACTCTTGTTATGGCGAAATCCCCTAATATATTTGTTATTCAATCTCTTGAAATAACAAGCCTATACTAGTTAACAACTTCCTATATCTCTATAGTGAAGATTGAATTAACTAACATGCATTTATGTTCAAAGAAATTCCTTGTTTACGAAGATCCTACATTCAATCGGGTCATCTTATCACAAAAAGCCACACAACGCAATCGATTCTATCTCTAGTCAATTGTTACGTTATGATGTTTGATTTTTCGATCTCCCTTTATCTATCTCCTCTCGGTCTCAAGACAAAGTATTACATCAACCACATGGTGATCATTCATGTGAAAGCATTAAGCATAAAATCAAACATGTAACAAGAATGTAATAAATCCGGAAATTAATCATTCAATAAACACAAAACATCACAAAGTATTCACATAACCCAACCACAAAGATGTTTAGCTCATACTTACAATAGCAAATGATTCAACAATTCTATAAGACATAGTTAAATAACTAATCAAAGAAAGAGTTGAATTACTCCCTATTACAAGATGTGAATCCAAGCTTTGATGATGAAAAATGGCTCCTCAAGCTTCCTTGGGTCTTCCTATGGCTTCCCTATGTGTTTTTAGAGCATTTCTTCTTGTTTTCCAAGAGAAAAGTGTGTTATAAAGGGAGAAAACGGCGGACTTAATTTTAGGGCTTCGGGAGAATTGGACCGCGGCACAAACTCTTATCAGACCGCGGTCCTCTGACGCAGAATTCACAGCTTTCGTATTTTGATCATAACTCTCTGTACAAATGTCGGATTGAGTTGATTCAAGTTGCTACGCGAAGCTAAGAAATAGATCTACAATATTGAAGAAGAAACCTTAGTATGATTCGGCCTGTAAGAGGACGAAAACCTCATTTATATATGAGCATTGTGTAAAATCTTTCGTCAACTATCTTCTTTTGTTTCTTTCTTCAATTTCAAACTCAATTTGGATCTCTTTTCTCGTCTTTCATGCGTAAATCAACTTTTATCCTACAAAACAAAATATATACCAATCAAAGCATTATGAGGGATAAAAAATGATCAAAGTAACGATCAAATCATATTACAATGGGGCATAAAATACTGTAAAATATGGACTTATCAGTAGGCGCTTCAAGTTCACAGATTCTTGTTTGCTCTTGATGATTACTCTCTTCATGGTCATCAGCAGATCTGGCATTGTTATCCAAAATAACCTCACGAGTAATCTTAGGAGGTGGCATTGAGATCTCATCATCGTCGTCACTATCATCATCAATGGTAATCTTAGATGCTTGATGACACATGTCTTCAACTCCTACATCATTCATATTAACCTTACTCGGTTCTTGGTTAGCATCATCAAAAACAACATGAATAGATTCCTCAACCTTCGATTTGATCTTGTTTAGGATGCAAAATTTCTTTTCATTCTTGGCGTAGCCTAGAAAGATTCCCTCATCCGCTTTCGGATCAAATGTCTTTAGGCTTTAGGATCCATTATTATGGATAAAAAGTTTAGAACCAAAGACGTGAAAGTATGAAACATTTGGCTTACGTCCTTTCCATAATTCATATGGAGTTTTCCCATGCTGTTTGTTGATCATGCAACGGTTTTGAGTGTAACAAGCAGTGTTGATCGCTTCGGCCCAAAACCTAGGAGCAAGCTTGGACTCTGCTAACATTGTCCTAGCGGCTTCCTTGAGCGTTCTGTTCCGGCGCTCAGCAACACCATTCTGTTGGGGAGTTCTGGGAGCTGAATACTCATGATGTATTCCATTCTCTGCACAAAACTTCTCAACAACCTTGTTAGTAAACTCAGTACCGTGCTCGCTTCTTAATCTTGCAACCTTAAGATTTTTCAATATTTGAAGTTGTCGAATAAGCGTTGTTAACTTGTCACATGTCCCATCTTTGGATGAAAGAAATTCCGCCCAAGTAAATCGAGAGAAATCATCTACTATCACCAAAGTATACTTTTTACCGCTCACACTAATCATTTGAATAGGTCCAAACAGATCCATGTGGAGTAGCTCAAGTATTCTAAAGGTAGATAGATGAGGTTTTCTCTTGAAAAATGATTTGACTTGTTTGCCCATTTGACAAGCGTCACAAAGGCGATCCTTGTGAAATGGTCCTTTTGGTAATCCCTCTACAAGATTTAGATTTATAAGCTGAGAGATTGTCTTAAAGTTGAGGTGATTCTTTTTTCTATGCCATAACCAACCCGTTTTAGATTCATTTTTAGCAACAAAGCATGTTGGGTTGTTATCAATTGTTGAACCCCAATCTACCAAATATACGTTGTTAGTTCTTTTACCTTTCAATTTAGTAGACTTAGTCTTAGCGTCATTTATATAGCAACAGTCGCTTGAGAATATGACCTCAAAGCCTTTATCACAAAATTGACTTATGCTTAATAAATTGTGCTTTAGACCCTCAACATAATAAACATCACTTATCATGATGTTCCCCCTATGCACAGTACCTATACCTTTGGTTTTACCTTTGGAGTTGTCACCAAATACAACCTGAGGACCATTGGCAGCTCGATAGTTGATCAAAAGATCCTTGGAATCAGTCACGTGCCTTGACTATCCACTATCAAAGTACAAAACAGATGTATTGGCTCTAGCTGTTGGTACTGGCAATCAAAAGGGAAGTTCTATTTCTGTTTAGGTACCCATTGTTGCTTGGGTCTTTTAACATTAGTAGCATTGTTAGTTTGAATTAGAACTTTAGGAACCCATATTTGCCTAGTTTTCATTGTAGGAATACTGGCCTTCTTGGGTTTCACATAGTGTTGTGTGTGCTTTTTAGGTGTATAATAATATCCTTGATTATAATTGTAATCATAATAGTAGTCATAAGCATTATCATCATAGTGGCGATAATATGATCTAGACTGCTTTGGATATTAACGCTGGTATTTCCTGGGCGCTGGCTTGGGTTGCACTTTTGGTGCTGGGCGCTTAGCGCTTGATTCACAGTGGTCAGGTTTATCTTTAGCCTTTTGAGCGTTTGGATGAACCCGTCTTTGTGAATCATTTGCTTTCGTTTTTCCCTTGCCTGAGTCAGCTTTGGCTTTCTCATTTGGCCTCGTACCGTTGTCACTTGGTTCATTCCGTGTTTGACTTAGTGAACCTTTTTCAACAAAGAAAACACCATTCCCTTTGTTGTTTTGCCGTAACATTAGATTTATTTGGTTGTTTACCGAATTTATTGCGTCCTAAACCGGTCTTTTCACCAAATAACCTAGTTACCTCAGTCACATTGTCCAACTTTCTTGACGCTTTGGACAATGATGACATGAGCTGTTCTGATTTAGCAAGTCTAGCAATCAGCTCAACTTCTCTCTTGACTATTATATCAAGGTCTCTTTTCAACTGGATTATTTCACTCTCAAGCAATTGGTTTTTCTCAATGCATTGTTGCTGAACTTGCAATTCTGCTTTGAGCGTTACTTTATCATTTGTGAGTGATGAAATGATATCAAAGTAATTTTGATATAATTTGGTGGCATCTTAACAATCATTGTAATATTCTTTGACTTTGTCAAGTAATTCTTCATATGAGAGAGGAAGAGATAATTCAGTGTTTACCTTAGGGGACGCTTGATCATCTCTGGCCATGAGACAGATAAGCGTTGAGTCATCCACTGGCTCATCATCATCACTACTCTCGTCTGATGATTCCAAATCTTCAGGTGCGGATGTTGGTTCTAATTCTGCTAGCAAACCTTGTTGACGAATGTTGCTCCTGAATTGGTTTTTATCCACGTAATCCTGTCTTGTGGGCTTGGATATGTTTGGATAAGGGCAATTTACTTAGTAGTGCCCTAGTTTCTTGCAATTATAACAAAGATTAGTTTTCATCTTTTGTTCATTTGTTAACCTTGCATTGTGTGGTTTTGAGACCACTGGTGCTGAGAGATTTTGAGCAGACGCTTGGTACTGAATCGGCGCTGAAGGAGAAGGTGCAGAATACTGTGGCGCTTGATACTATTGTTGTACTTGAGCAGGCGCTTGATATGAACTCTGTCCTTGATGCTTAGGACTATTTCCTTTCTTTTCATATCTCAAGAACTTCCTGAATCTATTTAGTAAAGCCAACTCCTCTTCCTCGCTAATATCTGAAACCTTTCCCTTGTTACCTGATTTACCCTTGATTGACACTATAAGCGCTCCAGACTCAATCACCAGATTGCTCACTGCATCACTAGTCGAATTCAACTCAAACTCAAATGCTTTGAGTTCCGAAAAATCATCTTCCGGAGTTAAATTATCCAAATTGTTCGACTCTCTCATAGCTGTTATCTTCATCAAAAATCTACTGGGTAGACTTCTAAAGATTTTGACCACCATTTCCTGATTTTGTAAATCCATACCCAAAGATATTAATTCTGTAGTTAGAGCTGTGAATCTTATATCCAATTGTTCTAAAGTCTCATTGGGCAACATCTTGAAACTGTTAAACCTTTCATTGGCAATGAAAAGCTTGTTCTCTTTAATCTGAGCTGAACCACCGCAAATTATGACTAACTTATCTCAAATTTCCTTAGTAGTGTTGCATGACTTAATTTTGTTGAATAGGTTGTCATTATCACCGATAGCTGTATATAGAGCATTACGACCAACATTGTCCAAATTTGCTCTTCGACGCTCATCTGGAGACTATTCTTGTTTTGGCTTTTCCACGTAACCATCTGGAGTGTCTTCCGTGGCTCCAGGTGCTCTAGTGATAACCTTATATATTTTGATTGGCCCATCTAAAATAATATCGAACATGTCATCATCACATGAACAGAGATATGTAAATGCTTTGATTTTCCATGTGTCATAGTTTGACTCAGTCAATTTGAGAACTTTAGAAAATGTCATAAAGAAAATTTAAAGCAACTAGATTTGAAAAAGGATCTAAACAAGCTGTTATGCTTTAAAATTTCAACTTTAACTGCTCTGATACCACTTTTTGGTCCCAAGTGGCATACGAAAGGGTCTAGAAGGGGGGGGGGTTGAATAGACCCTGAAGTCTTTTTCGACTTCAAAAATTCCGTATTAAAATTGTGTTGGAGGCTTGAGAAGTAGGCGCTTGACTGAGCGTCTATTGAAGACTGTTTTTAGAAAGTTAACTTAGAATTCAAGATTTGAATACTATAACCAAATAGGTTTAAGTGTTCACTTCTTTGATCAGTGTTAGCACAACGGAATTGATTTTATAGTCTTCTTGTTTGAAAGCTTTTAGCGTCACAACCTGTTTCTTAGTTGCTTAGCTTTTGATTGTGTTTTAATTAATCAATTTATGCAATGATCTAATAATAAGAAAATTGACTGTAAAACAAATAACATAATATTTGTAAGTTCGTTGGGTGGTGTAATCCCAACTACGTCCTTCTTCTCCTTGATCACTTGGAAGCAATCCACTAAAATGATTCTCAAAGAATCACACAGAATCTTCTACAAATTAGGGAGAGATGGATGTCAATGACTTGAGCTCCTTGATCACACAGATTTCTTCTCCAAGACACTTCTAACCTCTTGCTTCTTTCACTCATAAATAATGCAAGTATCTAACTTCGACTTCACACAGATCGCGAGGCTTGAATGAGGTTTTTCGAAACAGTTTGTTTGATTTTGATAAAGTTCAAACAATTGGGAATATCTCAATAGTAATGTAGGTTTCTTCGAAAAAAATATATGAGAAATTGGTTGACTGTCTCAGGAATTGAAGAAAAACAGAGAGAATGTTTGCTTGAATATTCTGGCTTTTCTGAGAGTTTAAGGAATGAGACTTCAATGCAACAGCAATTTGGCTTGGAATTAATCGTATATGTTTGGCTTGTTGTTGAAGTCCTATTTATAGGCAGTCTTGGAAAAAGTGTCCATTTGACACATGCACAGGCTCGTGTCTCTCACTTCCGCGAGTGAACACCTTTTGTCCTTTTTCCTGAAAATCTGCTGCACAAAAGTTGGTGCTGCAGTCTGTGAAAGTTGACAGTCCAATAGGGTGGCTTCTTCGTACGTCCAAAAGAGCTTATCACATTTAATGCTCTTATCAGCATTTAATGCATTTGAATTAAATGCCCGTTGGCACTTAATGCATTGAGAATATTTGCATTAAACTCCTTCCGGACTTAGAAATAAATTCAGGTGAAATCAGTCATTAATTCAAGAAATAAATTACATAAAGATAGATTTTTATTAATTTCTATTAAATAAAATTATCAAACAATCCTCAAAACATAAATTCAAGAAAATCCACAGATCTTATCATCCATAGCGAAAACTGTAAATCATGCATATCAACATATCACATATTTATATGTATATTCATAAATGCCAAAATTCGGATTTGACTCTGATACCACTGTTGGGAAACTATAAAGAACGCAGGGAAACGGTATAACAAAATTTTACAGATTTCTTAACGACAGGATCAACCTGGATTCTACGCATATAATGAAAAGAAAGTTAAATACACTCTACACGTTGTAGCGAAGTGGTTGAAGACTATCCCCGAAGCTTCTACAGCACCGGTGGAAAATCGCCTTCTTGATTTTTAACCCGGAGTGATGAATGTGTAACCACCTCTAAATCGCCACGCAGAAATCTAGATGAAAATCTTTCTCTTTTCTCTTGATGAACATGGCTAGAGAGAGAGGGAGAGAGAATTTTGTGTTATTGGCTTGTGTGTTGTAACTTATATTATGACCTAGGTTTTTTACTTAAAGTGATATTTATATCACAAGTCAAAACAAAACCTAAAGACCAAAAGAAAAAGGCCATGATGGTCAGCCATGTGCACTCGCCTACACTTTGGTCGAGCCACGGCTCTACTAATTTGATTTTTATATATACATTTAATCCAGTTAAATAATTAATTAAATTACCCGATTAATAAATTAATCAGTTTTCTCTTCCAAGAAAATAATCAGTTAAATAATCTTTTAATTAAATTAATAAAATCATCTAATGATTTAATTAATTCATTGGTCATTATTAATTTATCAAATAAATTAGTTTTGGTATCAAATACCCAAACACCCCAAAAATAATTCTCCTAATTTTATCTAGATTCTATAAATCCCGACTCTTTAGATTCATTCCAAATGGCATTGGTGAAGAGATCAAGGATGTGGGTAACACCTAACCAGTGACATGGCCCGCATCAAAATCCATTTAAAATGAATGATCAGACCATCCTTGACCTTTCCCATTGTGATTACTATATGAGTATAAACCCTTCGTTCTTTCTCCCAGTCAAGTAAGAGTCATGTCGTCATCAAACTCATGCACTTGACCATATGCTAGAATAATAATAAGTCTAGATCATCCAGCTACGTCTATATCCAATACAAAGAGCTCTACTGCTTCTGCCAAAGTCTTATAATCACACTCACTCATTATGACATAGGATATTAACTAGCTCACTTACGAGAGAACGAATCCCCTCTTGGCTATCAGTTAAGACTACTACTTGACCATCAAGGTCACACTTCGAAGTCAGCCCCACCAACGGGTAAATTAGGCCTGACTACTCTAATGACAGGCCTGGTGTCACAAATATATCTTCAACATGACACCTCGGGTCGAAGGTTCACGCATACCTATCACAACTAATCAATTCCATTATTGATTGTCAAAGAGTGCAAACTCATATGACGGAATTGATGCGAGTCATGTCCAAGTGCACTGAACCCATTAGTACACCTATAATATAAACCCTCACGATCCCATAGTGTTCAACTGACACATCTTGTGTCAAAGCCTACATTATACAAGTCTTGGCGAGTTTCAATGCCCAAATAAGATTCTATGATCTGCGAACTTATTAAGTATACAAGTATTGAACTCTTCCCGTGCCTATTCCCTTATCTAATAAGGAATGGAAAGTTTACTCTTGCATACATGGACTATACGTTGTATAATACTTATGAATGCCTATAAGATTTGGTGGTCCCAAATGGCATACAAAAGGGTTTAGAAGGGGGGGGGGGGAGGGGTTGAATAGACCCTGAAGTCTTTTTTTATTTCAAAAATTTCGTATCACTTTTAAAGGTTAGAACGCTTAGGAAGCTGAGCGCTTGGGTCAGACGCTACAGTAAAGTTAACTTAGACTTAGTGATTTCGACAATTTACCAAAGTAAGGTAATGCTTAGATCACTTAATCAGGGTTAGCACAGCGAAAATGATTTTAAAGCTTTAGCGTTCATTTAGGTTAAATAATTGCTTAGCAGATTTAGCTTGTCTTTTTCAGAATAGATAAAATAATATAAAACAAGACAATAATGGAAGTAAATGACACAGTATATATAAGGTTCACTGGGTGATGTAATCCCAGCTACGTCCTTCTTCTCCTTTTTCACTTGGAGGGAATTTACTAAGATGATTATCAAAGAATCACACAGAATCTTCTACAAGGTAGTAAATAGGTGAAAATGATCTCGGGCTCCTTGATCACATAGATTTCAGCGCCAATGAAGATCTTCTTCTACAAGCTTCTCTCACTCAGAAATATTGCCTGTAAGGGGTTTCAACAACTTTCTCACACAGATGAAAGGTTGAGAGTTTTATCACAAGGGTTTGTTTGTTTTTGGAAAGATCAAACAACTTGGAATATTTCAGTAAGAATTTAGGTTTTTTCTTCGGAAGATGTTTGAGATATTTGTGATTGTATGGAATGTATGTAAAAGCTTGAAAGATTTTGGCTATGGAGTTTCTAACCTTTTTCTCAGCAAAGTTTTCTTGTGCATGTACGTATGTATCTCTTTTTAGGGTTTGTTGGGATTAGGTATTTATTGGCAATTCTTGGGATTATGTCTGTTGGACACATGTAGGGGCGTGCCTTTCACGCGGCGCGTGATTATACCTTGTCTATGACATTCTTGAAATCCTGCTGATTCCGATTGGACGGGAGCAGCTATAAACTCTGAAATTCTGACAGTCCAGTCAAAAAGGTGTCTTGTCCACAAGTCATATTGGCTTATCACATTTAATGCACTTATCAGGCATTTAATGCATTTGAATTTATTTCCCATTGGAAATAAATGTCCGTTGAATGATTGCATTTAAGTCCTTCATGACTTGAGGATTTATTTCAGGTGAATCTGATATTGATCGCTAGAGTGCTTTGAGCACTTGATCCATGAATCCTGAAATAGTCCTTTAGCGTTTGACAGATGTTAAGGATAAATCTTCATCTTCTTTTGACTTCAGACGCTGATCTTCAACTTCATCTCTAATAGACTCACCTAGAATTCTATTAGCGATTCGGTATCTAATACTTAGTCTAAAATCTACAAAGATAAAAATTACAAGCCTAACAAAATTACATACTTTCAAACGCTTATACAATTGATCTATGAAACATAAACTTACATTATATTTTGGGATCTAACATAAAATCTTATCTTGTCAGCATCAAAACATCTAACATGAAATTTCCTAACAATTTCCCCCTTTTTGATGATGTCAAGACCTTTAACTCTTATAACTCTTTTATAGATTAAGAGTTCAAAGAAAAGCCCAAATAAATAAAAGTTAGCGTTTGGAAAGTTAGTAAAATTAGCTAACGTTAGATTAGCCTCAACAAGTTGTTTCAGCGATAAATCATTCATTTATATAGAAAGATAAACATACAAGATTTATACTGAATATAAGATAATTGAAAGCGATAACAGAAATAAAAGAGATAAAAAAGATAAGCATACATGATTCATTCAGTTCCTTCAGCCTGTCCACCCATTCCCTTGGAGGAATACCAAGTTCACGAATTAAGTCGTAATAGATGTCTTGTCTTCTATCGTTGGATGGTTTCCAGTTGATAGGTCGTCTAAAGGGTCTGGCATAAGGATGAAATCCCACACCCTCCAAAAATTCCAAGTCCGGAAGCAAGTACCTTCCTAGATAATATCTAGGCTTTCTCTTTTTAGTTAGCATCTTCTTTATGCTCACTATTTCCTCAAACATTGATCGCCAATGTTTATTATCTGTTTTAGATATTGCCTTGGACTTTCTTTATCTTCCCCCTTCTTGACATTAGCAAAGTATGTCTTCAAGTCAGCGATATCTCAGCGCATAAGCCTGACTTCTTCAACCAAAAGGGCAACTTGTTCAGCGATACTTTGAGAGGCTTGATCGGAAGTAGTGTGTCGCTCAGAATCAGCTGAAGCATTCTGCGCAAGCGTCCGATTGAATTCTTCGAAAAGCGAAGTGATCAGCAGTGATATGGTATCCATGACTGCGATTGTGCTCTTTATAGCAGTGTTTGAGATATCACAGCTTTGAGTGTCAAAAATAATTCGGATTTGCCTATCAGCTGTATCCAAAATCTTTGAGCAAGAACCCTCAATGTTGTTAAGTGAGTTCCATACTGCTTGTCTGAAATCTCAAGCGTCTGGATCACTATCCGAGTCCGAGTTCGAGGAGGAGCGCTTAGGAGACAGAATGAGTCCGTAAGAGCTAGAAAGTGCGGCCTTGCCTTTAGCTTTATCTCTAATGGCTCTTCAGGCTCTTCAGCAATTTCAGCATGAACTTCATCTATCGCTTGATCCATGGATGGATCTGCAATCGCTGACGGGGGCTCGACTAATGGGCTGCTAGAAGGATCTAGCAAAGAGGCCTCGGGAATTTGAGCGGCAACCACAGTAGGAGAATCTTCTATTTCAACAATTTTGACGGAAGGAGAAGGGTCTTCAACAGCAATGACCCAGAGTGGGCCAATCTCTTCCATCACATGCCTTGGACTTATCAGGTTGGTCTGTGGAATAAAGAATATAGCTTCTTCGCGCTCTTCATTGCTTAGTGCAAGTTGCACTCCTTCCGGCAGATCAACTCCTGAAGTATAAGAGTTGTAGAAGTCCAAAATAAATGGCATAAGCGCTTGAGCTGCTTCTTGGTCCACTGGCCTGATCAGCGATATCATCTTAGCCACTTGAATGTTCTGTTCACAAAAGAGCACAGGACAAAGATTGTATCCACGGAAGTCGCTTAGCCCTGAATAGTGTTTGAAAGTGATATCCAATGCTTGTGCATTTTCTATCACTGCTCTTCTGTCTCGGTAGAATTCAGCAAACTCAGCGTGCTCATCTGTAACATTGACACGAATTTCACTTTGTTCAGGAAGAAGCAGTTGTTTACTGGTGGAGGCTTCTTCGTTCAGATCTGGAAGATGCGCTGAACAAACGCTTGACAAGGGTGATACACATATCGTCTGCCTTAACTGAATAAGACTATTTGTTGACGGATGTAGCTCTCAATAGGTTGCCTGTAGCCTGGCAGATCGCTAACATTTCCGGCAATATGCTGATGCTGTTGAAGTAAAAAGGTAGCAAACCCTCAGCGTCTGTATTCGATTCCAAATTCAAATAAGAATGGATATCTCACAAGTTCTTCAAGAGTATAGAAGTGTAAAACGAACTCTTCAACCCATCTGGCTGTATCCATCATCCATTGCTTGCCAAGCTTGTTAGCTTTCTTCTGATCTTTTTTGGAAAGCAAGGAATTTCTCAAAACGTTCAGTTTCTTCATCGTAATCCTCACCCCATAATCTTGCAAGGTATTCTCGGGCTTCATCTTCTATCCACGAGTTACCTGGATTTGGACGCTCAGCAACAATCAGTCCTTTTCCTTTCCAAAGCTTGAGTGGATTAGGAGAGAGAGCATTCTGAGGATATTTGACGACTGATGGAAGAGCTGAGTATCCAATCCTATTGAGATCCTATTCATCGGGGTTTTTAAGCCAATCGCCCATGTGGGGATTTTTGAAAACAATTTTGTTTGACCGAAGAGGATAAAAGGACTCATCAGAGCGACCAGTGAAATTAAAACGTGCTTGGTCAAAATCTGTTCTGTTGGTCGCTGTTCTTCGAATATACTCAAGGCGAGATTGAAGACGCTCAAGATTGTAGAGACCTAGGTCGGCGAATCGCTTGAAGAATTCAAACTTGTTAGAATTGGAAACATCAGTCCTATGGAGAGTGTTTTGAAAGTTGATTTCTGATTCAGCAAAGGTCTGGGTGTCCCGTTCTTTAGCGCCATTATAAAATTCAACTTCGGCAGAATATCCGCGAGGAAAGAAATCGATGTTATGAGGAGGTCTTACGCCGTATTTGGAGGATAGCTTGGTATCCGAAGAGAATAGCTTAAACAGTATGTGGAATTGGTGCCCCTGGGTGTGAACCGTGCGGTTAGGAGTTCGGATTGTGACTTAGTTTTATCTTCTTTTGGGGTTTTGGTTTATAGGTTAATACTCTTATCGTTTTTTTTAGTTTTGGATCTTCAAAGGACCGCCTTTGTAAAATGTAATATTTTTACCTTTATTTTAATGAAATTGAACTTTCCGAAAAAAAAAAAGAAAGAGTTGAGAGAAAATCTTATATTTTCATAAGTATTTCTTATTTGAGCTATGCTAAGTGCTAACCGCGCAGTGTGGGGTGCCTTTCCACTTGGTACAAAATTACATGAGAAGCCCTTAATTTATTATTTTGAGCATAAAGAGTAAGTCCAAAATTTGTGGTCGTTGTACAGAAGTGGTGTTGTGAACATATATAAAAGACCACATACCAAACCGTAGAATAATGACCAAGGCTGTAAACGAGCCGAGCCTGATGAAATTTTCAGGCTCGAGCTCGAGCTCGATTATACTTTTTTGAGCTCGAGCTCGACCTTGAAGTAAAAAATAATTTAATTTTTTTTTAAAAAATAAAATAAAATAAAATAAATTCAGCTTTTTAGTTTATAACAATATGTTAATAATGTATAGTATACATTATTCACATATACAATAAGTATTATTAAGATAAATAATAATTAAATATCTTATATTCAATAAGTATTTTGAAAATAGAGGAGAGTGTCGTGAAAACATGATTTCATTAAATTATTTTATAGAAAGTATATCATATCAACTAAAATATGTAATCTTATAATTGTTGTTGTTATTGTTTTGCAAGATTTAAACAAAATAGAAAAAAAAAATTAAATATTATTAAACTATGTTGTATATAAAATTACAAGTATTATTTTTATGAAATACGAGTATTTTTAGACATATATTAAAAATTAATAAAAAATAATAATAAAATCTGCTCATGAGCATATGAACAACTATAAGTGAGCTCGAGCTGAGCTCCAGTCGAGCCGGCTCACCATGCTCATGAGTCGGCTCGGCTCACCTTACACCCCTAATAATGACCATTATCATTGAATATTTTAACTAAACAAGAACATAAATAAAAAGACAAGATGGAAAAACAAAATAAAATAAGTAAAATAAATTTAATTTTTGAGCTCGAGCTCGACCTTGAAGTAAAAAATAATTTAATTTTTTTTTAAAAAATAAAATAAAATAAAATAAATTCAGCTTTTTAGTTTATAACAATATGTTAATAATGTATAGTATACATTATTCACATATACAATAAGTATTATTAAGATAAATAATAATTAAATATCTTATATTCAATAAGTATTTTGAAAATAGAGGAGAGTGTCGTGAAAACATGATTTCATTAAATTATTTTATAGAAAGTATATCATATCAACTAAAATATGTAATCTTATAATTGTTGTTGTTATTGTTTTGCAAGATTTAAACAAAATAGAAAAAAAAATTAAATATTATTAAACTATGTTGTATATAAAATTACAAGTATTATTTTTATGAAATACGAGTATTTTTAGACATATATTAAAAATTAATAAAAAATAATAATAAAATCTGCTCATGAGCATATGAACAACTATAAGTGAGCTCGAGCTGAGCTCCAGTCGAGCCGGCTCACCATGCTCATGAGTCGGCTCGGCTCACCTTACACCCCTAATAATGACCATTATCATTGAATATTTTAACTAAACAAGAACATAAATAAAAAGACAAGATGGAAAAACAAAAACAAAAACAAAAAAGTGGTGGTTTATTTAGCGAATGATCCAGCAGGTGCGCCAGGTAGGGATGCACCTCTCTGCCTAGAAGGCTATGGATGTTATTCCAATAGCCCATGTGGGCCCCCTCCCATACTGACCCGAAGACGTACCTCCGAAGCGGTACCTCTCCTGACTGAAATTGCTTTACGGCCCATGGTGGACTGGGATTGGGTGGCGCACCAAAGCGGGAGCAGAGAGAGAGTCAACATCCCTCTACCAATATTTATCTGGTTCATCCCCACTCAAAAATTCAACCACTTTAATGCCCCCCTTGGTTACAGGCCCACGCTACGAGACCCGGCAATTGCTATTGCTCACCATACTAAATATAACTTGTTTAACGTTATTCTGTGTCTTCGATGTGGGAAAAATGTTCCCCCAACTTCAACTGTTTATGATACACATGTTCACTGGAAGGATAGACACAAAAATTATCAAGGATGTCATCATCTATTTTTACATGTTTGAAGGATTGTTCACAGCTTTCAACTGATATTTGAATAATGTGACATTTAACTATTCATCACTGCAATGAGTCTCTTCATTACCAAGTTATAATGGACACTATTCTCATCAAACTATTAATCTGTCAATATCGTTGATTGTTTTGGAAATTTGTTAATTAATTTTTTTCACATTATCAAATAGTAACAATGGGAAGATCAAAGTCTCATAATCAGTATCAGACGATGTGCCATGATAATGATAATAATTGAGGGTTGTTTGTTAAATGGTAAAATGAATTCGAGAATATTATGGAATTAATTTATTATAGTCCATTATCATATTTACCAGTTAACTAATAATGTTAATCAGTCATTATTTATTCACTACACAAAAATCCTAATTACTATTTTTTGAGAAAAAACTCTAGTATGTCGTGAGTCGAGTCCCATTCCAACATTCCGTACACGTTCTCTAATACAAGTTTCCCTAGGTTTCCAACTTTGACCTCGACAATATTTTGATTCCACGTCAGTATACTTGATAGAGTTTTTAATTCCATTGCCTTTACTTAATTAATAAAGATATAACAAGTTAAATAATGAAGATATAACGACGTAAATGATACAAGACGACTAAAACAATGACATTATACTTTTTTGCTTCAACCATTACGTAAGATCTGCATAGAATCGAAGTCACAGAAATTTACTACTGTTGAGTAAAAAAAAAGGTAGTTCTTATGTTTTGGATAAGATATGAAGATAATTTTTTTATTCTATGATATTTGAAGGCAAATTCAAAATCTGGCTATCCATCCATCAAAGCTTAAAACTATTTAATCAATAATAATTCCTTTAACTTCAGTTCAGGTAAAAAGGCAATAAATTTTAATCAGTGTAATTATTTATTCAATAGTAGTTTTTGTTTTGGAAACGATTTAGTACTAGAGTTAACTTTAAGCAAAATACCATTTGTTTTACGAATGCAAAATTATATGCATGTCTAATGTCAAAAAATATGACATAGAAGTATTTGATTAGCTTACCAGATAATCAACAAAGGGATCCGTGGCGCAATGGTAGCGCGTCTGACTCCAGATCAGAAGGTTGCGTGTTCGATTCACGTCGGGTTCAAAACTCCCGAACAATTATATATCCCTGTAATCTTTTTTCCTTTATCAGTTTTCTTTTGGGTTGTAACTAAGAAGGAAGGCATTGACGATCAGATTGCAGACTGTCATCATTATAGTTCTTGCTAGTACGCCTAAGTAACGTTTTGTAACCAAAAAAAAATTCACGTTTTAATCCTAATTTGACATGAAAATCATTGTTATCCTAACTCATCGAGCACTTGGATTGCTTAATCTAGGGCATTGAAAAGTGTATCAACTAATTAGTTGGGATTGATTTCTGAAATTATTTAGTCGTCTGATCAAAATCTTGTCTGAAATTATGTTTTTTCTTAAAAAAATTATCTCATAATATCCAGCATTTGTGATTTTATTTATGGCTTTAGCAGAGAGAAAAATGAAAAAAAAAAGAAAAAAAAGGTATCATCTTTTGTTTGTGGCTTTAAGCTTGTATAAATGATGCTCCATTTCACTCTTCGATCTCATTCTATATATTTCTATTTCTAGCTTGTTTGAAAATATGACTTGTAGTTTGAATCAAGTCCAGGTTTGGAATCAGATATATCAGATAAGGTGATGGGTGCAAATATTGATATTGATGTGTGTGGGTTTCACATAAATAATATTTATATTAATAATAAGGATAATATGAGTATAATTGTGAGATATAATAATAATATGAGTGCGATAATGTAAATAACAAGAGTTTTAACATGGTTCGGTCCAGAAATTAGACCTACGTCCACAGGAGAAAAGTGAGTATCCGTTTTATTATGCTTCCGCCATGCTTATATACAAGTTTTTGATGGACATGGTAAAATATAGTAAGTCAACTAAGCCTTAATTACATATAATAATAATTAGAAGACATAATCTTCTAATCTTGGCGTCATTAATGCTGGTTTATTCCCATATCTTGAGCTTGATTTCAGCAAGTCTTCATTTGGATAAGTCTTCAACTTAATTGATTCTTGTCTTCAGCCTTGCCTTATATAGTTATCTTCCTCTGCAGGGCTAGGTTGGCGGGTCTTCCAGATACGCCGGGTTTGGGCTTATTTCCTTCTAAAAGAGTTTTGGCCTATGTTGATGATAAGTTTTGACCCATTAAGCCTTGGGCTCTCTAGCTTGGCCCAATGTCCATTTTCCACCCACATCAATAGTCCCCCCAACTCTACAATTTGACTTGTCAAATTGTGAGATTTGTAAAGAAAATATCATGTGGGTCAAGCTGATGCATCTGCAAAGCTACAGGGTTGTCCAATCTACAGAGCTAGGTGATCTATTTAATTGGACGTCCTACCCCAGGTAGATCCAAGAAACCTTAATTCTTGATTTGACTGAAAGGTCCCTAACGGTTGAGCTCCCCCACGTGCTTGCAGTAATCACATTGTGCCTCAAAAAGCTGCACCACCATCATCACTCCGCCAGTTCGAGCCGCCAAATCTGCGCTCTGGAAGTTGCTGAATAGGGACACGTGTATGGCCCACAATTATTCCCGCGTTTCCCCAGGGCGAGCAGTTACCAAGATTTGAAATATCCTCTCGGATTTTATTGCCAAAAATTTCAAAATTTTATTTCCTTCTTCATTTTTTCTTGACCTTTTTAACAGAACCCTTCATCTTCCTTCTTTTTGCTTGCAATTCCTTCTTCTTCCTTGCAATTCCATCTTCTCCCTTGCAATTCCATCTTCTCCGGCAGTTACTCCACGATCGTTGCCCTCCTAGGTACTTCCTCCTCTTTTTAATCTCTTTTTTCTTTCTTTGTTTTGGTTGTTTTGTGTTTTGCAGCTCTGTTTTCCTCCTTCCTTATATCAATATGTCTGATAGCTCAGGATTCGATTCTCAAAATCGGGAAGAACGCTTTAATCTTTTACATGAGTCCTTTGATGTTGCTGCCTCTTCCTTTATAAGGGATTTACACAGTGCTACTCCAGAAATTGGGGGTAGAAATTTTGTTAATGTTTCCTCGGAAACTCAGTCCGATGGTCATCAAGCCTCCGACCCTCCTTCTCCCAACCGTAGCGTAAATCTAGGAGGGAACCCGACTGGGTTGGACTCGGATAATGAGAATCTGGCCCAGCTAGATCCAGATGCTCTAGGTTATGCAGAACGTGTCGCCTTAGATAAGAAAGAAAAAACCTTTTTAGCCAAAAGTGATCGATTTTGGGAAATCATTAGGTCTAGATTTACCCTCCAACAAGAGCAGATAATCCATCAGAACTATGGATTCCATCTTCCTATCGCATCTTGGTCCCCACTACAGAGGATAGACGTCATCATCCTCCTGTTGGTTTTACTTGTTTTTATGTAGCACATCTACGCGCAGGTTTACGCTTTCCTATCCTTCCCCTTTACATTTCCATAGCCCAGGAATACAGGTTGCCCCTTAATCAGTTTGCTCCCAATGCCATTAGAATGATGGTTGGCTTTGCTGTATAGGTTAGCCAGTGTGGTCATTTGCCTACTTCTAATTTTTTCTATTCCTTATTCCTTCCTCGTTCTACCTCAGGTGATGGTGGTGTGTTTTACCTGACTTCCTGAGGTGAAGCCACCTTTTTCTCTGTCTATCCCACCGTAGAGAAGTAATGGAAGAGGGATTACTTCTTCATTGCTCCTCCTCCGGGTGTAGAATGGAATTTTCATCGCAAATTCCTGGAAAAGCTTGAGGGGTCCAACACGTATCCTCCCCAAAATATGCCTACTATGTATAAGCAACTCCTTGCGTATTTGAATTGGCAAAATCGTGATTTGGGCCAGTTAACTGACACACGCCTTTTATATCATTTTAGTTTGAGTCCTGTTGGGGCAAATTTGCTTGGTGAAACTATAGGTAGAGTGTTTCCTGGTTTGCCTGATGTACTTTCCTGGTATGATATTTCCTTGCTAATGTATTCTTGTTCTTCTTTTGTAGAGATTTTAATGGAAGCCACCCGAGCTAAAGAAGCTGCCCGTGCTAAGGAAGCACTCCGTCACAGGAAGAAACCTGCTCCTACTGAGCAACCAGAGTTGCCTCCTCCACCCCCAGTGGACCCTTGCCCATTGTCCCTCTCTCGATGAATACTCCTGCCTCCAAGTCATCCTCCCTTTCTGGCCAAGCTAATCCGGCTCATCCGTACAGTGATCCAGCCCTAGCCAGAGAGATTGCCTCTGGCAAGAGAGCGACCAGTCATGATATCCCTTCAGATATGCCTTCCGCTAAGCGTGGTAACATAGGTGCTCCTCTGGGGGATGTTCTTTCTCACTTGCAATTCTCCACTCCTAATCCTCCTGCCCTTCGCACTTGCTCTAGAGCTTAGGATATCCTTCCCCAGTTCGCTTTGAAGAGTAAGGAGCAATATGTGATGCTGGATTTTTTTAGGAAAATGGCCAACTCTGTTGACCGCCATCATCTGGATCATCTGCAGCCAGCAGAGATCATTGAGGCTGCTATAACCTTAGCCCCAAAGGTAAATTTGCTTGTGTTGCTATTATAATATGTCATTTTACATTGCGTTTTATGGTAGTCATGTTTGTTTCAAATGTTGGCAGTTTTTCCTGCTGTGTGGTAGACCTGAGCAGGTCTAACGAGGTGCAGGAGCTGCAAAGGAAGCTTAGCAAAATCCAGGATCAGCTGAAAAAGTCTCAAGAATCCTGGGATGCCAAGGAGAAGAAATTGCTGCAGGAGGCTCGATCCTGGGAGTCTAGTTATCAAAGTTGGATGCTGAGAAGAAACTAGTGGAACCGGACTTGCAAAATTTCCTTGCCCGCCAGGCTGTAGACCTGGAAGAAGCCCTGGATAAGGCTCATCAGGATTGGGCAGCATCCCTCCACACTTCTGCCGAAGGTGAGGCCTTTGCCAGGCAAGTCAAGGCCACGTTCTTGGCTGCGACTGAATTGGCCGATATGATTGATGACAAGGCCCTAGACTATTTCTATAAAGGGTTTGATGGTTGCACCTCCCAGTTCAAGGATCAGAACTATCCTCCTACTGGTAGCTCAACCACGTTTCTAGACCCAGATGCAGCTTTTGTGGCTGCGGTGGCAGATTCAGCCCGCTCAGGTGTGCCAGGGAGTGCTCTCCCAGCAAACCCAGAGATTTCTCCAGCCATTGATCCAGTGATTCCTCCAGTTATTGATCCCGCCGTTCCTCCTATGGTTGATCAGTATGCTGTCGCTGCAACTGACCAACCTGCTAATGCTGATGGTACTGAGGTTGTTCCTCCCCCTGCTGTTGGGCTAGACCCCTCAGCCTAGTTTATCAGTTTAAAAATATTGATGTTTTGCTGGGCATATGTAGCCCCTCTTTTGGACAATTACATTCCTGTTTTGCTGGTTTTGCATAGGCATGTATAGCCCCTTTTGGACAACTTAGTTTTTCCTTTCCTGTTCTACCCAAGTTAAGGTAGGAACATTTGATGTTTTCCCTTCCACCGTCTGCCCAAGTTAGGGCAGATGTGTGCCTAGCGTTTTCCCGCTTTTATGAAATATCTTTAAGTATTTATCTCTTTTTCTCCTGCATCTTTATTTCATATATATTCACCATAAGTGCTAAAAGCTGCGGAGTAATCATACTTACTTGTCCATACTTTACATACTTGGGTTACGTTTATATTACTCCTGCCTATCTGAAAACTGAAAACAGACAATAGCCACTCTATTTTCCAGGGAGAGCAGGTAAACCTTTTCTTACACAAGAACTGGTAATAATCCCGGGGTGAAAACTCGTGGCACAAAAATGGTATAAAAATTGATAAAATTGATAATCATACCTTTGAAGCTTAACCCATACTTATGATTTAAGAATTTTCCTGTGAATAGAATTCCCAATGTTCCTTTAAAAAATACACAAACTTGTCAGTTATCAAAAACATCATCCAGCTCGAACTGAGTCGCAGCCTGCAGCTCTGCCAGATGATTCAGGTTTGCAATCATGGGGACTTGCACTTTATTTTCTGGCAATCGTGGGGACTTGCCTTTTACCACATTAGCAATCATGGAGACTTGTCTTTCATCACAATATCAATCGTGGAGACTTGCTTTTCATCACAATAGCAATCGTGGAGACTTGCCTTTTACCACATTAGCAATCATGGAGACTTGCCTTTGCAATATTTTTCACCTTCCTTTTTTCCCATTTTCTCCTCTCTGTTCCCACATATTTTCCTAGACAGGCTCACAGCTAGCCAGCCTGCTACCGTCGACATCCTTCCTTATTCCCTCTTTTCCCAATTTTCCCTCCGTATTTCAGCTAAGAGTGGGAGAATTAGTCCCCTCCTCCAACTTTTTTGCTCCAAACTATTAGGAATCCCATACAGGAAAACAGAGTATTGCAGCGGAAGATTCGAGGATTCCTACCGTTAGACCACAAAAATAGATCTGATGATTTTTCATGGGTTTCGCGAAAATTTGAACGAATAAACATACCCTTTTGATTCGTTTAATGATTCTGCAGAACAGCAATCCTCCAAGGGCTCCTGTCTCTAAAGTTTCACGCGAAACGAGCCTTCCAAAGATCCCGAGACTCCTCCTTCTTTAAAGTAGTGGACGGCTAGAGAGGAGAGAGGGGAGAGAGTTCTTTTCTTTTTGTGTTGTGTAATGTTATCTTGTTACTTAGGGTTTGTTCCACTATAGGAGTCCTTTTAAACTCAACTAACTTGTGGAACAAGTTGGAGGCTACTCCAAAAAGCCCTAAGTGGCCGCCCCTCCTAGGGTTGCCTTGGACTGGGTGGGCTTTTAATTTGCTTGTCTAATTTCTAGCTCATCTGTATATATTTAAATTTAAATCCAATTTAAATATAATATATACTATTAATTAATTCCAATTAATTAATGTACTAATCAAATAATTTAATTTGATCCAATTAAATTAAATATTGAATTAATTGATTTAATCTAATTAAATCAATCAGTCCATTTAATTCTTTCTAAAAGATTTACACAAAAAGATACATCCTGCTCGTTTCTTATAGCGCGACTCTTTAGGTTCGTCTCAATTGGCAAAGGGAGGAATTACCTAAGGATGTGAGTATCACCTAGCCAGTCCCATGGACTCACATCGTAACCCAATTGAGTACGAAATGAACGAATCATTTTACGAACCTCTTGATCATAAATGTCGTATGAGCATAAGCCCTTCACTGACGTATACCGATCAAGTGAGAGTCATGGAAAGTGTCAAACTCACTAAACTTGATACTGTGCATTAGATTATAGCATAATGAAATTACTAAACTACCCTCAATGTCCCATATGAGTTAGTTGTTACGCTTTGGCCAAAGACTTATAATAATTTCATTAGCCTATAATCGCACAGGATAATTTCTCGTTTACTATCGAGACAGTGAATCTCATCTTGGCGATCACTGATCAACTGCTACTTGTCTCATTGACATTGCACTTCGAGGTCGACGGGTGGTATGGGCCTAACTACTCTGGTAACAAATCCAATAATACAAGCATATTGATCATGAACCCTCAGGTCTAAGGCTCACGCATACTATTACGATCAGTAATCCAATCATTGACAGTCACTGAGTAAATACCCATGTGATCGGATTACTACGAGCCGTGTTCGAATATGTCAATTCCATTTACATATACATGATACTTGCTCCCACTATCCCTATAGCGTTCGACTGGCACTCATCGTCAGAGCATGTGTCATACAAGTCGAATCTTAATGCCCAATTAAGATTATTTAACTTGCGAACCATTTTAAGTGATAAGGTGTAAGACTCTTCCCATGCCACGTCTTTATTCCATAAAGGGCAAAGAGTCAAACCTTTATTCACATGGACTATATGTTCAATACTTATTTAGATGCCATAAAGATTTATGTGAACAAAATACAGATGCCTTTATTAATATCATTTTAATAGTTTGTACAACATAATAAGATACCCTAATCTAACTATTTGTCCTCATTGGCATCTAGGGCATATACCTAACAATCTCCCACTTGCACTTAGTGCCAATCGCTTTGGTATCTTATACCCATCTTCTCAAGATGTTGCTCTAGCACCACCTGCGCTAATGGCTTAGTGAGTGGGTCAGCTACGTTATCCGCTAAGGCTATTTTCTGCACGACGATGTCGCCTCCTCCAACGATTTCTCGAATTATGTGATATCTCCTCTCTATGTGTTTGGATTTGTTGTGAGACCTTGGTTCCTTTGATTGCGCGATGGCTCCGTTGTTGTCACACCATAGTGGCAACAGAAGCTCCATACTAGGAACAACTTGAAGTTTAACAATGAACTTCTTTATCCAAACAGCCTCCTTAGCTGCCTTTGAGGTTGCCACATATTCAGCTTCAGTGGTCGAATTGGCAGTTGTGCTTTGCTTGGAACTTTTCCAAGACACTGCTCCACCGTTCAAAGTGAATATGAACCCAGAAATGGATTTTCAGTCATCGATGTCAGATTGGAAATCTGAATCAGTATAACCATCCACTTTTATTTCTCCATTGCCATATGAGAGGATCATATCTTTAGTTCTTCTCAAGTACTTTAAGATTGATTTCACGGCCATCCAATGTTCTTTGCCTGGGTTAGCTTGAAACCTACTTACTACGCTCACAGCGTATGCAAGATCTGGTCTCGTGCATAACATAGCGTACATGAGACTTCCCACTGCTGATGCATAGGGGATGGTATTCATTTCTCTTCGATCTTCCTCACTTTGAGGACTCATCTTTTTGGAGAGATGAATTCCATGTCTCATGGGCAAAAGACCTCTTTTAGAATTTTCCATCCGAAATCGCTTTAGGACCTTTTCTAAGTAGAGGGCTTGGGAGAGACCTATTATCTTATTCGATCTATCCCTGTAGATTTGAATTCCTAGGACATAGGTGGCTTCTCCTAAGTCTTTTATGGAGAATGTGCTTGAAAGCCATGTCTTAACCGAAATTAGCACACCTGCATCATTCCCTATAAGTAGAATGCCGTCCACGTATAGTACCAGGAATGATATCTTGCTCCCACTGACCTTTTTATAGACACATGGTTTATCCTCATTTTTGATAAAGCCGTTGTTTCGTACTTTTTCATCAAAACGAAAGTTCCAACTACGAGAGGCCTGCTTCAGTCCATAAATGGACCTATTTAACTTGCAGACCTTATGAGAATCGGTATTGGATAGAAAACCTTTAGGCTGCTCCATATAGATATCCTCCTCGAGGAATCCATTTAGGAAGGCGGTTTTCACATCCATTTGCCAGATCTCATAATCCAGGTATGCAGCTATTGAAAGTAGAATTCTAATGGATTTGATCATAGCTACTGGTGAAAAGGTTTCCTGATAGTCAATGCCCTCCTTCTGACTATACCCTTTCGCCACTAGCCTGACCTTATAGATATCCACCTTGCCATCCGGACCTATCTTTCTCTTTTAGATCCATTTGCATCCAATAGGTACAATACCTTTTGGAGGATCTACTAGATTCCAGACTTGGTTCGAATACATCAAATCCATTTCCACTTTCATAGCTTCATGCCATTTTGCAGAATCCATATCCATCATTGCCTGGTCATAACTAGAGGGATCATCTCCATGGTTTCCTTCTGCTACTGCGTACAAATTATGCTCTCCTTGTAACAGAGAACCGTATCTCGCAGGCGATTGAGATACTCTAGTAGACCTATGGACTGATGGTTGTGTCGTTTCTGGGTCGGCTTGGGTCTCTTGAACAGTGTCCTCCACAGGGGATTCATTTTGTTCTTGTAGAACAAAACTTCTACCAGCTCCTCCTTCTCGAATGAATTCTTCTTCGAGAAAGATTGCCTGTAAGGCAACAATGATTCTCTGATCATCGGGAAGGTAGAAAAGGTATCCCATGGAATCCTCGGGATATCCAACGAATCGCCCTTTTATGGACCTAGACTCCAATTTCTCTGCCTTGGTCTTTTTCACGTAAGCTGGGCAACCCCATATTCTTATGTGTTTCAGATTAGGCTTCCTTCCACGCCATATCTGATACGGTGTTCTAGGAACAGATTTGGAGGGACATCTATTCAGAATGTGAGTTGCTGTAAGCAGCGCGTGTCCCCACAATGAAATGGGCAAATCTGTGTAGCTGAGCATGGATCGAACCATGTCCAACAGTGTTCGATTCCTTCGTTCTGCTACGCCATTTAATTGTGGAGTTGTTGGAGGAGTAAGTTGTAACAGTATGCCATGTTCCCGAAGGAACTGGTCAAACTCCGCATTCATATACTCACCACCGCGGTCAGACCGAAGTGTCTTGATATGATGCCCGGTTTGGTTTTCGACTAAAGTCTTGAATTCAATGAATTTTTCCAATGATTCAGACTTGTACTTCATTAAATACACGTAGCCATACCGAAAATGGTCATCGGTAAATGTGAAGAAGTACTGAAAACCACCGCGGGCCATATTTCCCAATGGTCCGCACACATCAGTATGAACTAGACCTAAGACTTCTGTGGCTCTTTCAAACTTCCCTGTGAAGGGGGACTTGGTCATTTTGCCTTAGATACAAGACTCACAAGTGGGATAGGGATCTGATCCCAATGAGTCTATGACTCCATCCTTTTCTAACTCGTGTAGTCTTTGGTCCCCGACATGACCTAGTCTCAAGTGCTATAGCTGTCTCAAGTTTGTATCATACATTCTGCGTTTTCTTGTTACAGCATTAACATTACAATCATTTTGGACATTAATATAATATAAACCATTTATTAAAGACGCATTGCCAACACATTCATTTCCAAATTAAATGTCACAAGAATTGTTCATAAAGGAAAATAAATAACCTTTCCTGACTAAAATTGGAATTGAAACAATATTCTTAAGCCCGTTGGGCAAAACAAAGCAATTGTCTAAATATAATAAATGTCCAGATGATAAACTAAGGGAAGTGGTGCCAATGTGTGATGCTGCTACACTATGACCGCTGCCAACATTGATCATCACTTCACCATGCTCCAGCTTCTTACTTCTTTCCAGCTCCTGATTCATAACACATATGTGAGCACTAACCCCAGAGTCTAGAATCCAGGAAGTTGAAAATATGGTAACAGACCAATTTGTTTCTAAAACATTAAGTTCTATACCTGAAGTTATTTCTGCTTTCAGCTTGGGACAGTCACGTTTCCAGTGTCCCATCTCATGGCAGTGAAGACATTTGTCTGTCTTCTTTGGACCTCTTCCCTTAAACCCTTTGTTTTTCCCTTTGCCTGTGTCACTCGATGTTTTAGACACTCCCAATTGCTTTTTGTCTTTGCCCTTATTCTTTCTGAAGTGCTTGGATATCCCCGTAGTAATGGCTAAAGCAATTTCCTTCCCCTTGGGCTTCATCTGTCCTTGAGCAGTTGAGAGCTTGTTCAATAGCCCAGCTAGTGTGCACTCAATGTCGTTCATGTTGAAGTTCACAATAAATTGTGAAAAGGATTTGGGGAGTGATTGAAGAATGAGATCTATCTGAAGGTGGAAGTCCATGGTGAAATCAAGAGCTTCAATCTCTCGATCATGGAAATCATTTTTATGACGTGGGTGCCCACATCTTCACCTTCTCCCATCCTTGCGCCAAAGATCTCTCTCGATATGTCATACCGAGCAGTCATACTGTGCTCTCCGTACAGCTCCTTGAGGTGCAGCAACACTGACTTTGCGTCATCCATGCTTTCATGGGATCGCTGCAGGTCGTTGCTCATGGAGCCGAGCATCTAACCTTTAACACGAGTATCATCCTTGATCCAAGTGTTATAGTTATCATGGGCATCTTCATCGTCATCATCTCCAGGGATAAGGGGACGATTTCCCTTGAGTACATAGCCCAGGGATTCTAAGCTAAGGACAATCCTTAGGTATCTGAGCCAATCGGCAAAGTTGGGTCCGGTGAGGACATTCTTTTCAAGCAGTATGGACAGAGGGTTATTAAGCATTTTGAGAGAGATAAAATTACTGCAGAAAATGACCAAGATTCAATTAGATAATTATGTTGTACCCAAGTAAAAATTAGGACTTTAATTTTTTGACTTGGCTCCCACTACATTTTTCGAACCATTGCACTCCCACTGCAATGAACGAAAATCTCGTTGGAAAGATTTCATAGTGAGTGATTGAGTTCTTCAAAAATTTCAATGAGTTGCAATATGTAACAATGTATGGCTCATTGGAACTTTTGAAGTGACATGCCATGTCAACCAGTCTTACTGATGATTCAATCTACCTTTGGCTCATGGATCACTCAACCTCAGCCTGTAACGAAATATTGGTGGTGATCCATCTAAGTACTTTCCCATCAACTCCTATCGATCTAACAGTTGAATCTTATCTTGCAACCTGTAATGGTGTATGGGATAAGATTTGCTTCGACCGATGGCATCAAATGCACTTGAAGAGATATGGATTATGAATTAATGCATAACCCCCATTAGTCGGGACGACGCCATGCATAACTCATAATCCCTTCTTTTCCAAGTTTGATGGAGAGCCAGGATATCCAATATCCCCTACTTACTTAGTATTTAATGGGGGAGAATTTTTTTTTTGAAAAATTAAGGTCTCACTTTGCACATTAATTTATTACACGCATATATGGATTATAAATATGCATACATAGAAAAACCTAGTTATTCTAACAACATGCATTTCCATGGACATTCTAGATTGATCCAAGCCAATAGATCAATCAGGGGATAGGAATCTATTACAAATCTAATTTCTAATAGATCTTTGGGCTCCAAGCTAGAAAAGGTCCTACCTCTAATATACACAACTCAGAAAGCACCCTATACATCATACTACCAAAAATAAAAGTACAAACTGGGGGGAAATTGCCCAATACAACCCAGATAATACTAAAGCGGTAAAACCCTAAGTCCATGGAAGCATCCACCACAACAAACATCAAAGCATGTAAGAAAACTATCTAAGTTTATGTTGGTTTTGGAGTTTAAAATCGAAAAGAAACCCAAAACCGATTAAATCTAATTTAATTAGAAAAAATGAATTTTGATTTCAATTTTAAAAGAAAATAAATCCAATTTATTATTTAGGAAATAAGTCAAACTTATTCCTAATTTATTTTGAAAAAATATAATCAACCTAAAATTAATCCTATTTATTTAGTCGTCGCAAATCATAAATAAAAATCCAATTTAATTTATGATATTATTATATCCAATTTAATATTAAATTTAAATCCAATTTAATATTAAGAAAAACATTTTAGGAAAAAAGGGTTTTGACAAATCACGGGTCGAATTTGTCTATTAGGGCCAAACCCTAATATTTATTAATTTATATATATATTTAAATGGTAAAAATATAAAAATATATATATATATATATTAATATACTGGGCCGGGCCCAGCGCCCGTTAGGGCGCACGGCTGTGCGCCAGGCTAAGGCCCAATGCATGCGCGCTGGGCCTTGCCCAGCGCACGGCTAGGGCAGCTTATGCCGCCCTAGTCTTGCGCCGTGGTGGCAGCGCTGACCTTTTCCCTTTTTTTTTTTTTTGTTTTTCTAATTACACGAGCAGCGGTGGTCCTCGCGTGTGCTTGAAAAACACACGGTGGTTCCACCCCGATTCGCCGTTATCGGCGGTGAAAAAACATGTAATCGTGCGACGATTTCAAGGCGATGAATAATTTCAGAATTTCAGATTTAACATCGAATATTAAACATATAAAATCAAATTTTAAAAATCCAATTTTAACCAATATAATCTTAAACGCAAAAATCATCAGATCCGTTTAAGTCGGCACTGATACCACTGTTAGGAATCCCGTACAGGAAAACAGAGAATTGCAGCGGAAGATTCGAGGATTCCTACCGGTAGATCACAAGAATCGATCTGATGATTTTTCATGGGTTTCGCGAAAATTTGAATGAATAAACATACCCTTTTGATTCGTTTATTGATTCTACAAAACAACAATCCTCCAAGGGCTCCTGTCTCTAAAGTTTCACGCGAAACGAGCCTTCCAAAGATCCCGAGACTCCTCCTTCTTTACAGTAGTGGACGGCTGGAGAGGAGAGAGGGGAGAGAGTTCTTTTCTTTTTGTGTTGTGTAATGTTATCTTGTTACTTAGGGTTTGTTCCACTATAGGAGTCCTTTTAAACGCAACTAACTTGTGGAACAAGTTGGAGGCTACTCTAAAAAGCCCTAAGTGGCCGCCCCTCCTAGGGTTGCCTTTGACTGGGTGGGCTTTTAATTTGTTTGTCTAATTTCTAGCCCATCTGTATATATTTAAATTTAAATCCAATTTAAATATAAAATATACTATTAATTAATTCCAATTAATTAATGTACTAATCAAATAATTTAATTCAATCCAATTGAACAAAATACAGATGCCTTTATTAATATCATTTTAATAGTTTGTACAACATAATAGGATACCCTAATCTAACTATTTGTCCTCATTGGCATCTAGGGCATATACCTAACACAAATAGCCTTGTATCTCCCTTAACCCCGGTCTTCCAATGTGAGTTGGTCCCAGAATTATTCCCGGAATAATTCCACACCAACCCACCCTTATATCCTCTTGGTATGGGGCCATCGGATTCGAAGCCGCAGGCCGCTTGACTTGACGAATCACGGCTACCCACCCAGGTGGTGCATCCTAACTCCAACTACCTTCCGTTCGGTACACCAACTCCCCCTATCTTCTCAATTTTACCCAAACAAATATACATATACACATGCGTGAAAAAAAACAATCTCAAAATAAGGAAATATATTCTTACTAGAATTTTGGGGCTTTGCATCCGACCTTGCAAAAAAAGCATTACAATTTTCGGCTTATTCCTGAAAAGGTAAGGAAAACTAGAAAATGCAAAGAAAACATTAGCACCCTTTTTGGGAGTCCCTGCAGAATAAGAAATATTAAACATAATTTTTTTTTCAGATTTTGTATGTTCCATGGACGAGGGAGCTATTTTCCCTTACCATCCTCCAGCTCATAAGCTCCTCCTGCTAATACTTTGACCACTTTGTATGGTCTTTCCCAGTTGGGATCTAGCTTTTTCACGGTACGTACTGCATCCACCCTTTTTAACACCAGGTCGCCCACCTGAACAGTTCTAGCCTTCACTTTTGCTCCTTGCGCCCTCTGTATCCTTTACTTGTATTGCTCGATCCGTAGGTATACCCTGTCTCTATTTTCCTCGATCAGATCCAGCTCCTCCCTCAGCCTTTCCTCATTCTGTTTTGGATTAAAGTAACTAACCTGGTGAGTCTGCACTCTTATCTCTGCCGGAATGACAACCTCAGCTCCATATACCAAGCTAAAAGGAATTTCTCCCGTAGTGGATTTGGGAATAGTTCTATATGACCATAGTACTGATTGCAGCTCCTCTACCCAATCTCTCCCTGCTCTCTCTAGCCTGGTTTTCAGACCTTGTACTATGATTCTATTAGTAACCTCCACTGGCCCATTCGTTTGGGGATGCACTACCGAGCTAAAGCGTTGTTGAATCCCCATTTCTTCGCACCAATTCCTTAGCTTTGCCCCACTAAATTGCCTTCCATTGTCAGCTATAATCTCCCTAGGTATGCCAAATCGGCATACTATGTTCTTCCATAGAAAATGAATAACTTCGGCCTCTGTGATCCGGGCCAAAGCTTCCGCCTGTAACCACTTGTTGAAATAATCCACCAACACTAATAAGATTTCTTTTGGGCCTTTGCTATGGGGAAAGGACCTACTATATCCATGCCCCATCTGGCAAAAGGACATGGAATACTCATGGATCGCATTATTTCTACAGGTTGGTGTGTAAGACTAGCGTGCACCTGGCATTGCTCGCACCGCTTCACCAACTCAGCCGCGTCTTTTTTTAAGGATGGCCAGAGATATCCGGCCCTAAGTGTTTTTCCAGCCACAGAGCAGCTCCTCCAATATGGCTGCCACAACATCCTTCATGTATTTCCCTGAGTACGTAGTTGCCTTCCTCCACAGATATGCATCTTAAATGTGGTTGCACAAATGCCTTTTGTATAGGACATCATCCATCATTGTAAATCTAGTAGCCCTGGTCAATAACCTTTGTTTGGCATTTCGTTCTTCTGGGAGTGTTCCTTTCTTAAGATATTGAATTATCTCAGTTCTCCAGTCTTCCGCTTCATCTATGTTCAGGACTTCCTTATTATTGCTTGATCCAGCCATAGATTGAATGGTAATTTGTCGGGTCTTACAGTCAGTGACGGAGCTACCCAGCTTTGACAGGTAATCTGCTTTTGTGTTATCAGTTCGAGGTATCTGATGAATCTCCAGTTTGTCAAAATTTTTGCGTAGCATTTCTATAGTTTTTAAGTACTTCACCATTCTCTCTTCCCTAGCCTCGTATGTACCTTCTACCTGTTTTATGACAAGCTGCGAATCTAAGTATACTATCAGGTTCTTAGCTCCTCCTTTAAGTGCCATTTTTAATCCTTTGATGAATGCCTCATATTTCGCTTCATTATTGCTTGCTTTAAATTCAAAATTGATGGCGTACTCTAATTGATCCCCTTCAGGTGTTGTTGGCACTATCCCGGCTCCACTTCCATTCATTGTGGCTGATCCATCCACATGGAACAGCCAAACTTTCTCCTTTTCTACTTCCACCTCCTCCGGTTTGTCATTTCTGTAACGAAGTCCGCCAAGACCTGTGCTTTAACGGACGTTCTGGCTGCATACTCTATGTCAAACTCTCCCATCTCTACCGCCCATTTGACTAGTCTTCCTGATGTTCCAGCTTTTCCTAGGACTGTGCTGAGTGGTTGATTGGTTCTAACAATGATTTTATATGTCAGAAAGTATGGTTTGAGCCTCTTGGCTGTGATAACTAGCGCAAATGCCATTTTATCAATCTCTGAATACCTAGATTCAGTGTCACTGAGCACCTTGCTAATGTAATACACAGGTTTTTCAATTTTTCCCTCCTCGCGAACCAACACAGTGCTAACAGCTCGATCAGCCATAGATATGTATAATATTAAAGGTTCTCCCAATATAGGTTTGGTGAGTAAAGGAGTTTGATTCAAATACTCCTTTAATTCCGTAAAAGCTTGTTGACATTCCTTTGTCCAATTGAAATTTTCCGCTTTACGCAAGATTTTGAAGAATGGGAGACTCCTTTCCGCAGACCTAGAAATGAAACGACGTAGGGCCGTAATTCGCCCTGTCAGCTGCTGCACTTTTTTGACATTCTGCGGCTCCGCCATATTCTGAATAGCCTTAATTTTTTCGGGATTGACTTCTATCCCCTTTTCGGTGACCATGTAACCTAAGAATTTTCCTCCCTTGATTTCGAACGCACATTTAGCTGGATTCAGCTTCATTCTATATTTCCTTAGTGTGTCAAAAGTTTGTTGCAGGTCTTGAACATGCATTTTGGTAGTGCGGCTTTTTACCACCATGTCGTCCACATACACCCGATATTTTTTCCAATTTGATCTCGGAACATCATATCCACTAGCCTTTTATAGGTGGCCCCAGCATTTTTAAGGCCGAAGGGCATGACCACATAGCAGTATGTTCCAAAAGAGGTTATAAAGCTAACCTTCATCTGATCCTCCTCGTCCAAGGGTATCTGATGGTACCCACTTTGTGCGTCCATGGTGATGAGTAATTCAAACCCAGCTGTGGAGTCTACTAGCTGGTCTATCCGTGGCAGTGGATAGTGATCCTTTGGACAAGCATTGTTCAAATCCTGAAAGTCGATGCACATCCTCCATTTCGATCCTCTAGGTACTAGGACTATATTGGATATCCATTCCGTAAATTGTATTTCCACTATATGCTTAGCTTTAAGCAGCTTGTCCAGCTCAGCCTTGATTATGGCATCTTTTTCAGGTCTGAAATGCCTCTTCTTTTGAATAACCGGCCGTGCATCTAGGTATACATTCAGATGATGTTGTATAACCCTTGGGTCAATCACGACTATATCATTTGACGACCAGGAGAATACATCTACATGACTCCTTAGCAGCTCCACCAATTCCTCTTGCAGCTCGGGGCCCAAGTGTGAGCCTATCCGAACTGTTTTGTCCGTCTCTCCAGGTTTGAGTTCTATACTCATGAGCTCCCCTATAGGTTCGACATGAGTTGAAACAGCTCTCTTTCCAGCTTCACCCCCTCGAGTCCAGCCTTATCAGGCTTGCGTTTTTTATCCTCTAGTTGCTTATCTTCGTGTTTTAAAGAGGCCACGTAGCATTTCTTAGACTGTCATTGGACACCAGATACTTCTCCTACTGCATTGACTGTTGGGAATTTTATTTTCATGTGGAGAATTGAGATTACGGCCTCGAATAGGACCAACGCAGGCCGCCCAAGTATCACATTATACGCCGAGGGTGTGTCCACGACTAAGAATTTAATGAGCTTTATTTGTTTATTGGATCTGACTCCCAGTGATACAGGTAGGGTGATTTGCCCAACCGGTTGGAACACCTCCCCTGCAAAACTGAATAAAGATGTCATTGCTGCTTCCAGCTTGGTATTTCCCAGGTTCATTTGCTGATATGCCTGATAGAACAGTATATCCACTGAGCTTCCGCTATCAATGAATATTCGTTGTACATTATAGTTAGCTATTACAGCGGTAATAACCAAAGCGTCATTGTGTGGTGTGTGAACTATTTTAGCATCTTCCGGTCCGAATTTGATTTCTTTTCCTAGCCGAGCTTGGCTAACATTCATAAAAAAGGCCGGTGCTATTACCACCGTCCTTACTTGCCTCCGCAAAGATCTCCTGGAATCATCCTCTGTCAACCTTCCTGAAATCATATGTATAGTTGCTCTATCCACGTTCACCTCCCCCGCAGGTTGTCCCTGGTTTTCCCACACTTTTGGTTGCTTATTAATTTGTTGGGGAAAATTTCCTCTCCATGGAGGGCCAGCCCTTCCAGCCCCTCTTCCTTGCCATCTTCCGGGCGCACCTCTGTCCCTTCCCCAAGTTCCTCCTCCTCAAAATGGGGTTGAGTTACCTCTTCCGAACTGGTTGTTATGATGTATAACAAATTCTTTCATATACCCTAGTTTCGCCAGGCGCTGAATTTCTTCCTCCAGGGCTGGACAAGCATCCATATCATGCTCGTATTCCCTGTGATAGCGACAGTAAACGCGACAAGCTGGATTTTGGGGGCCTTTATTAGCTCCTTCTGGCCATTGTACTATATTCTTCTCCTTGACAGCCATTAGTTGTTTGTTTTTCGTACCCCTTAAAGGTATGAATCCAGGTCTGGTTCGCATGCTTGGCCTAAGGAGTGGTGCTGAGCTCCATCTTGCCCCTCTATCCTTACTGATTTTATTGCAATTATCCTCTTTGAGCTTGTCTTTCCTTTGCTGGTTTTGCTCTGCTTTCCTCATCAGCTGAGCATCCTCCATATTAACGTACTTCTCAGCTCGGCTAAGCAGTTCATCAAAATCCAAGGCTGGATTTTTAGTCAAGGAGTTGAACAAATCCCCATACCTTAGTCCTTGCGTAAAAGCACTAGATTTGAGATCCGCTGTGGCCGAAGGTATCTCTAGGGTGGCAGCGTTGAAGCGCCTAACGTACATCTGTAAAGTTTCGTCTCCCCTTTGTTTTATATTAAATAAACTTAACGGGGTTTTTCCATGTTTTTTACTACTAGCAAATTGATGGAGGAATTTCAAGCTAAAGTCCACGAAGGACCCAATAACTCCTTCCGATAATTGATTGAACCATTGTTGGGCTAATCTGGCCAGAGTGGTCAGAAACACCCTACACTTGATTGCATCCGAACACCTATGCAGCAAGGCATAATTCCAAAACGTATAGAGATGTTCCTCTGGATCTATAGTGCCATCATATAGTGCGATAGAGTGAATTTTGAAATCCCTTGGTAACTCCTCTCTCATGATAGAGTTTGTAAATGGAATTCCTCGATTTGAATCTTCCCTCCTGCCATCCTTTTCTCCATTTCTTCCATTCTTTTAGCCATAAGCTCCAGTTGGTTCAGCTTTTCTTTCGCCTTTTGCTTTATATCATGATCCTCCCAAAGGGATTGGGCAGATTCGTAATTACTAGCTTCGTCCTCCACATCCTTTCTTTTTCCTGCCCAGCCCTGCAGCTGCGCACCAGGGAGCTTTCTCTTTCAGGTATTCACTTACGCTCCTGATGTATCTGGAACTGGGGCTCATTTTCGCGAGCATGTTCCTGCTGTATTCCAGGTTGAGTTATCCAACCTTCCTGTTCTTTTTCCTCTCCTAGATCCATACGGCGCATTTGGCGTCCTTCTGGAACTAGGATTCTCTTTCGCGGTTCATTTCCATCCTTGGACTCTCCAGGCTCCAAAAGTCTTGGCCCTCCTGGCCTCTTTCCTGAGTTTTCATCGAAAAATATCGTAATTACCCCTGATCTCCCGATTTCTAGCGTTTGGAGTTCCCAGCATGGGTGGGGACATTCTATCCTGACCCTTCTGCCCATCCTGCAGATCTAGTTTCTCTAGCCTCTTTCCATAGTTTCCATTGGGGAAAATATCGTAATTACCCCCAACCTCTTTATTGTTCGCATTTGGTGTCCCCTGTAAAGGGGGGGATATTGCTCCCTGACTCACCTGAAAATTCTGCAGACCTGTAAAGGGGGGAATAAAATTCAGTTTTATTATGCTTCCGCCATGCTTATATACAAGTTTTTGATGGACATGGTAAAATATAGTAAGTCAACTAAGCCTTAATTACATATAATAATAATTAGAAGACATAATCTTCCAATCTTGGCGTCATTAATGCTGATTTATTCCCATATCTTGAGCTTGATTCCAGCAAGTCTTCATTTGGAAAAGTCTTCAACTTAATTGATTCTTGTCTCTAGCCTTGCCTTATAAAGTTATCTTTCTTTGCATGGCTAGGTTGGCGGGTCTTCCAGATACGCCGGGTTTGGGCTTATTTCCTTCTAGAAGAGTTTTGGTCTATGTTGATGATAAGTTTCAACCCATTAAGCCTTGGGCTCTCCAACTTGGCCCAATGTCCATTTTCCACCCACATCAGATATGATGGAGGATTTGAGTGTACGTATAATGGTTGATAAGAGATTGGTAACAACACAAGAACCATGTGAAGGGGAATTTGAAAGTGAGAATGCTATCACCTATCCAACATATTCTCGAAACATCAATTATTTGGCTCGACAGACACACGGACCAATATTAGCTGATCACGTGGAAGGACTGGTGAGATTGAGAAGGCCAGATTGAAGCACACAACATTATTGTCGCTAAATTACATTGCACATTTTAGTATTTTTTTTTCCTTTCTACAAGTCGTAGAATTTCTGCGAATTTTATCATTTTTCGAGATGTGCACTTAATAATAAATGGAGAATGAAGTTGCATAACCAACGTGAAAGAAAAGTAGCAATATATATAAATTAAATTGGTTTGAAAATTCTCTTCCGAACCGACCATAGAGGAGGTTCTGCGTATTGACTAGTTATATGCATGGTTCAAAATTTCTTTTCTTTTCCACCGAAACGTCCGAAAAGTTTCTGTTTTTCAACTTACGGAAAAGAAATCACCATGTAATTTCGAAATTATATTGTTTCATAAAAAACTCTTAATGTTTCCAATGTTTTCATGTTTGTTTCCATGGAACATGGAAACCATGGAAACGTTGAGAGGTCGTTAATTTCTTTTAAAAAAGATTTGCTCTATCGCCAACACATTGAGAGTTTTAAAATGATTTCCATGGAAATCATGGAAACATTGAGAGTTTGGTAATTCTTTTTCAAAAAGATTTGCTCTATCGCAAATACAACACAGTTCTCAAATCTCTCAATGTAAGGAAAAAGGTCAAAAAAAAAAAGAAGAAGAAATGAAAATTAATAAATCTAACAATCAAACAAATATTTATTTCACCAAGGAGCGATTTTTCATCATGCGACTCAAGATGAATATTATTATATTATCGATTAAAGTATTTTTTTCATTTAATTTGCAGATGAGTTTGAAAATATGGTATCATCCATATTAACTTTTTATTTTTTTCACGACAACACTTTTAGAATTTTTTATCACTATTTAAATTACTCAAATTTTATCAATTATATGCTATGTGAATACTAAACTTGAATCAAACATTACCACTTTTCATTTTTTTCATTACAATACTTTTAGAATTTTTTATTTCATAGTTTAAGTTACAAAATTTTATCGGTTATATGTTCTGTAAATGTTAAATTTGAATCAAACGTTACCACTTTATTTATTAGTGTAATTTGATCGATTATTGATGTAGATGTATAAATATTTTACACAACTATTATTTTTTTGCTAGTGAAAAGAGGAAGCAACCCTTCTTTACTTATTTTTTCAAAGTTTTTACCTTATTTCTAACATTTTCTAAGTTTTCCATGATATTTTCGAAAAGTTTCTTATATTTAAGATCTAGAAACTTACCATCGAAATAAAATTTTAATCCTTGGTTATATGAAGCAAACATTGATGGTTATATGAAGCAAACATTGATCTAGTCAAAGATGATTGTGTCATAAGAGTTATTTCGGAGTTTGTGGTCTGCTGCGAATAAATATCCGCATTCCTTGATAGCGAAAAGTTGCGTGTGTCATCACCAAGCAATTCTTTTGATGTAGGAATATTCACAGTAGAAATCTTCATGTATTGGCAGCCCACCGAGTCTATAAATGTCGTCAAAAGAAATTGACAAGACTTCAATTTTTCGTGTGTAGAATACTTGTAGAAGAACATCACAACTCGAGAAAAGCTTGAAGGATGTGAAAAGTGAGGTGCTGACAGGTGCATAAATCTTGCTTGTCGGAGGATGCGTACTTGATGCATTCGAGTATTTACACAGATAAACCCAAACCCATTATTACGAGCAACAGATCGGATAAACCAAAAAGTTACATGAGATTCACAAAAGATTGGTGTCGCTCAACCACACATGCACATTTAGCATTGTCCTTTTCCACAAGTTGTTATAATTCCTGAGAATTTATCACTATTTAACACCCTCCACCAACCCAACATACCTGCACATTTGAACAGATTTCCTAAATCTATGCCAACATTTATCATGATTTGTTTCTAGTCCCAAATCTTTTCATTCTAGTGAATATCAAACTTTTTTTATGTAAAAGCCGAGGTCTTTTGCCACATCAAAGTAGAACCCGAGTTTTTCTTTAAACTTCATTGTCATACTTGAGATTGATCTCACTTGCCAAGTGTTTAAAATAGCTCCCAGCTAACCGGGGAAATAAAATACTACACATTTAAGTACAGAAGAGATGTAAATCATTTTTGTGGGGCCATGTCACGACGAGTTGAGATTTCTATGCGCCTGTGTCGAAGCCCCCCTGCGACAAGTTAATAATAAAAACAGTCAATAAACCGATCGTAGATTATGAGTAGTACTCATTCATATAGGAGGTTTTATTTGCAAATGCTGAGCAGCATAGTGCTTGATGCCAAATAACATAAGGCCAGGATGGAGGATAGATGTTTATAAGCCTGAAAATGAACTTGAAATAAGAAAACATATCTCACGTGACTCATATTATTCGGTTCTGATAGTACTAATAGAAGTCTGAGTAATATATTGTGCTAGTAATAACAATGTATACTGAAGTGTAATTCGATGGTTTAAGTATTTCACAATAAACCGAAATAGATCAAGCCCCATTCATTGTTTCTGAAGCCCTTGGGATCAAGCATGCCAAATTCATATAGAAATAAAAGAAATAGTTAGACATAGGAAATGTTAAGCAATTAAGACAGTTTATTCTTAAGCTTTTTCGCAGTAGAATAGAGGCATAAAGATTGCGCTTAGTTCATCTATGAACTGGACAACTCTATCACATATACAGAATGCTTACCTGAAGTTGGCTCTACATTACAGTGATATATATGTATAATTTAACTAGAACCAAGTTAGATAAGTGTTTGTCATGTTACCAAACAGAAGTCACTGGTATCACTAGTAATCTGAATCCACCAACTTTCTACATATATTCTCTTTTGTTACCTTGGGTACATTCAATATAAACGTATACATGAATCTTAATTAATTTCCCCCGCTTCAGCCATGGATCTCAATAAATAATCCAATAAGATGTATTAAGTTCCAAATATAATTTACTGTAATCAATACATTCGAATCGCACTCATTACTTTGAAACAATTATATGTATTTTAATTACATAATCTAAAGGGAAAAATACACACAGACCCTCTCACTTATTGTATAATTACTAAAACCCCCTGTGTATTTTTATACCCCCTGTGTATTTATAAATTCTTACAACTTCACCCCATGTAAACCTTACAAATAGACCACTTGAGGGGGGGTGTTGGTAATTTTAGATGAGTGAGGTTTTTTTTTTTGGTAATTACAAAATAAGTGAGGGGGTCTTTGTGTAAATACTAACTTTGAGATCGTGTATTATAGTCTATTTTTAATCTCTCTTTCATTTTCTTCAACTTTTTGAAGTAATTAAATAAAGTAAAGAATATGACTCGTTACTTCTAGGGCTAATTGCATCACTCACCCTTGATGTTTTACTCTTATTACTGAGAAACCCACTTAATTCCACAAATCACACTGACCTCACCCATCGGAATATAAGGTAAAACAGGTTATTCTCATGCAGAAAAGACCCCGGTTGCCCTTCAATACTTCAATCGACAAATAACAACAACCAAACTTCAAGAATAAAATAACTAATATTTGTAGAATGTGATATTTAATCCTTAAATCCAAGCTTGTTTTAGAAGGCATCACTCCTTCACATAGATGAAGGCTTTCTTAGGATCTATGTATCTTCAGATGTATCATTGAAGTAGATGGTGGTGGATTTGATAACACTATCATATAAAGTTAGTGGGGAGAGAGGCCTTTGAATTTCAACTGAAAAAGCTTATCAAGTTCAGAGCTACTTATATTTGGAAATCAAATATCAAAATCAATATAAGCTCAGAATTGTATATGCTATATTTTGTATTCTGCAAAACCCCATTGATAATCTTACAAAAAGGCTTGTCGGGACAAAATTGGCCAGGACAACACATTAGCATTTAAGTTTGATGATCAGGCCAACATTCAAAGAGTCAATAAAGAAGATTCTATAATTTACCAGTCAATCTTTCAAAAGTCTCTTTTTATTACTTCAGAATTGTTTCATTTCATTACATTAGATGTATGACAGCAACAGGAGTTGCATCTTTTCTTTTAGTTCTGTCTTAACCCGCCACTTCTCTATCTATTTTTTCATCAAAAACTTGCTCCTACTTATATGTATTTATGTTTCTTCATTGTGTTGAAACTTATCAACGATCCCAGTCGATAAGAAGACTAAATTTTACGGCCTTTATAAAGTGGACATTTTAGCTTTCAAGCTTAAAAGAAGACACAGACCACAGCTATACTCATTCTCTTCAAAAGGACAATGAGTACATAAAGTAATTTCTTTTTTTTTTTCCTCACCACGACACAGTGAATAACATAACCTGCAATGAATTGCAATAGCAGTTCCTTTTGCTCTTTATCAGGATATGGTCACTGAACTGATAATTAGCATCTCATTGAAAATATTACTTGAGGTGGATCCACGGGTCGAGGAATTTAGTAATTTACCTGGCCCAGAAATAAGGTTGATGCGAGATCGAGGTCCATCAAACATCCAGCTATCTTGATCCAGGGACTTAACCTCTTTATTAAGTTTGGCCATTAAATCAGACTTGAGAACTGCAAAAACAGGGCAAGTGTTTCACACTCCGATTTCCTTAGAAGCATCAAGGATCAGGCAACAAGAAGTGAAACAATCTCATGGTATTCCACTATTTAATTTACTGAACAAGTTTGTTCAGTGAAGCATGTAATTGTGCTGAAGCAAAACTTTCATACAAGTTGATCATATATTGGTAGCTATTGTTTCTAATTTTCCAACAAATTTGAGAGGAAAACGGAGAAAGAAAGGAAGGAAACAAGAGACAAGTAACACATAATACAAAAAATGAAAAAGTGGGTTTAAAGTGAGTGACCGTGAAGAGCCTGATCTTGAATAGAGATTAAATTGACATTCAAATTAGCCAACGCCAACGCCGATTCATGTTCATTCTCATCATCCGCCGTCGATGTTGATCCCGCCACCACTCCTCCCCCGGCCGACGACGCCCCCGACAAACTCAAACTCAAATTTCCCCCGTTCATTCTTCTTTTGTAACTTACAATTCCTAAACTTCACTTTTCATTTGGTGTCTGTCTATATTTAAATACAAATTTCAAAATTAGGCATTTCCATTATTTTGGGGGGTTGGGTTTGTTTTGGACCGTTGATTCTCTTCTCATTCAAGGTCACGTGTCACTCCTAGATATCAGATCCACCCCTCAACTACTCTTTTAAGTTCCAATTCTTCAAAAATCAAAATAAACAGCCATTGCTAAATCGGTCCTCTTCAGGTTAAATTCGTCATCACTATTAATTATCATTTACTGCGTTTCATTTATTTATCTAATTTTGTTTTCGTTCTGATTTGAATATCATCAAATAGGGTTTAATCTGATTCATGGAATTAATCATTACATTTTTCCCTCTGTTTTAAGCTAGATGTGCGAATGGAAATTCAACAATTTAAACAAGTGCAAACAAATTCTATGATACGGTTCCTGCTGATTTTTCTTGTAATCATCCATTATTCCGCGCATGCTTCTTCAAGTTATGTGAGTATGAACATCGATCTCATCATTTATTTATACCTACATTTATATATATATATATATATATATTCTCGTTAATACTGAAACTACTTTTATTTGAATATATATTACCACTAAATAGTTGTCTCTTGAGACCAAATCATACAAGTTTTCTTAATTTATTCCCTATTGGATGCAATATCACTGATTTTCTTTTCTACTCTATGTATCTTATATTGTTGTAATTGAGTCTTGACAATTTTTTTTTTTTTTTTTTTTTACTCTTTGCAGGAGCAGACTGATTTTGTGGAGAAATACATTGCAAAAACTTATTTCGAGAAATACGATAGTTTTGTAGATTCACAATTCAGTTTTTTCATAGAAAATGAAATCCCACTTGGCATGAGCGAAATGCCTAGAGATAACAGCAATGTCATGTCCATTCTACATCGAAATATTATTGGTGAAGGTTCTCATCGTCGGTTATCTTCTTCTATGAGACTTAAGACGCAATCTGAGCTTACTGAACAATCTTGTGAAATCATAATCATTGAAAGACTGCCTAATGGAGTCTTTGCTGATCCTTTTGAGCTGCAGCATCTTGTTCATCGCGGTGGTACATATAACTATTCCGATGTTATTGCTGTTTATGAATGCTGCTTCTCCTAGTTTATAATTTGTTGGTTGTGTGTCTTGTTGCAGTGTTCAATGATGTAGCAGTCTTTGGTGATACAAATTTAGAACTACCCTCTTTCCGCTCGAATCAATCTGTTGTTGAAATTCACATGATCTACGAGGATGATTCTGAAATCAACCTTGATGTCCCATTACATGCACGATATCCAGTAAGTAATTCAGAAGGTGTTGAGTTTTATAATGTAAACTGCTTTTTGCATAACTAGCACTTCACTTCTATAAATTGGTATTTGTTAAGTCATTGATAATTATTTCTGATTAAAGCAACTATTTGAGCTCTTATATGTGAATGATGGTTTAAATCTGTCATATTGTTCTGCTTTTTATGCTTATTGGACATCTGAAATACAAATTTCTAATTCGTATTTTTATTTGGTTTTACAGCCATTAGGACATGGGTTTTCGCTGGTTGAGTTTGGGCAACCTGATTTATTCCTGTGCTGCTGCGGCCTTGGAGGAAATTCAGTCAACAGGAGCTGTTTATTGATGCAAACTTCTGAGGACAAAGCTAGTAGTCCTGTTATATGGGAAATACCATGCGGCATAAAGGAACATGCTCAAGTTGTATCTGCTGTTAGTTTTGGCTTTGCTGTTGTCGCCGCTTTGCTTATTGTATTGGCATCTATTAGTTATTCAGATAGCACAGGCTTTGACAAATCTAAACATTCGTAATATGTTTGTGGACACTATCATCTGAATGCTTTGTTTTTTTTTTTTTTCTGAAAGTTAATATATGTTTTTGCTTGTTGAGGGGAAGCTGAATATATGTCCTAGGTATTTAATTATGTGCTCTGTGTCATCTGAAACGGTCCCTTCACTATAGGAGTTCTGTTTCTCCCTGGGGGGGGGATATAAAACATATACTAAGACATGTTTAAATCTTTCCCACTTTGGGGAGGTGTTACCTTTCTGAGGAACAAATATGACTAAGAAGCCTTTTCTTAGCTAACATCAGAAACAGAGATTTTCTGAAGAACAAAGGAGAGCTGGAGAGACGACCAGCCAGATTCTATTACGACGTGGCCCAGAAATCCATGTTGTTGGTGCTACTTGCTATCACCTAAGCTTCCTAAGTCGGTTGGTCGCTCTTTTCATTGAAGAACATGGAGATACATCATATATGTGTTGTAAAATGATGAAATCCCCAGTGTCAAAGTGTCGTAAAAATGAACACAAGTCTATTGTTTTTCAAAGAAATGAATTGATCCCAGTCGATACATCATCCCATTTACTGCGAGCAGCATCTTGGATTTGGAGTGAAATACAGACCAAAATACAAACATTAAGATGTCGAGTGAATTCCGAGCTTTATTGCCAGGAAACAGCTTTGCTTTGGTTTTTTAGTATGCTTTAATGCTTTGCTCCAGCCACTTGTAGTTGAACATGTATAACTGATTGTTGATTTTTGAAACAAGTAAAATGAATTTATCAAAATTTAAACAAATTGGAGCATGTCACGGATGAGCAAGGCCAATGTATGACTCCACTCCCATCTTGGTCGGTCAAACTCGAGTGTCTTTCACATGGTCAGTAACCAATCACATGACAAGTGTAATTCATTCATTTTGTTTAAAAAAAACTTAGCTTCGATCAAGTCGAAAGTAGGCTGGAATTTTCCGTCAATTGGTCCCTTCATCTAATTATATGTTAATCCACAATTTCCTTTGTTGCTTTGCCTTTCTTCGTTAGGAAACATGAAGAATTTTAACTATTTATTCTCTATATAAATGTGTGAATAACTCATGTGTTAATAAGTAATAATTAACATAAATCAATCTATTTTCTATAAATGAGTTTTAAGTCATGTGTTAGTTTTGTTAAAAGTGTTGGGGATTTTTCTATATATTGGGGAATACAAACGAATGAAGAAAATATAATTTAAACATGGTTTCGAAGCGTGTACGAATCACTTTCCTTAAAGTGATATTTGCCCCCACTACTCGTTTGTTACCGGGTTTTTATGGCAAATCACTTCTAGGATATGACAAAACCATCGAGACTTACGAATAGCAATTTCGGAAGTCTCCCTTCAAGAACTCATTGAAAGTGGCGTAAGATAAAACGTAGGAGAATTGTGTATATGTTTATTACGTTTGTTATCACAGTTTGGTGGCATTAAGAGTGTTTATATAGAATTTGAGACACCTATCATAGAAGAACACAACTTTTGATTCAAAAGAGTTACAACTTTAAGATAACACTCTTCCTAAAAGAGATGACTATTAGATATGACCACTCACTAATAGACATATTTTTTAATTAATAATATTATTTTTTAATATAATAATCAAATATTCCAACAAAACGACTTTCACATCGGTCCTTACTCCTTACTTATTATTATTACTACTAATTACTATTTAAAATCAGTAATTAATAATTAATAGAAGTAAAAGAAACCTATGAACCCTTTTAATAGTGGGAGACCTACATTAGAGAAGAAACCAACATTACTTTGCCTAAAGTATTTAAGTGAAAAATCCTATCTATCTATTATACATATAATATAAGCATATTAATTTTAATTTCGGGAAAACAATTTGTGGGGGTCTTTCACAATTTCTGAAACATTGATGTCTTACTGAACGGAGTATTTTTAAAAATAACTTACCAATTATATAGCAAGTGTAATATATTCTCCTTATAAAATACATTTGAATGTGACCAAGTCGAGTCTGGACTAGAATTTTCCACTGAGTAGGATCATTAAAGTAGTTAGTTAGTGCTCACTCGGTAGTCATTGGGATTAATTAAAACAGTCTGTTATGTAAGATTAGCACAATCCGATGTTATATTGTGAAATATATATGATCTAGGGAAAATCCTTACAGCTGTATAATTAATTATAGTAGTAGTAGAATTTCCTAAATTACGTATGTTCACATGAGTTGTTAACCGTTAATTAAAAACCTTCCATTACAAGAAAACCATTCTTCAGATATATATTCCGAATCCAAGAAAGACCAATTGACCTCTTCTCTTATATATATATATATATATATACAAGAATGCAACCACGCTCTTCTTCACATTAAAAAATCCTTGATTCATCAGAAAAATAGTGAAGATATTATGGCTCAAAATTTAGGTCAAGTAAACTTGCAGGCTGCTTCTGCCCATGCGAGAGACGTTGTTGCTCTCTCGTCTCATCTTCTTCAATTTGGCTTTCTACCGCTACATTCCCAATCTGGTTATTTCATCTATGTCCATCCTCATCATCACAATAATGCTTATATTATAATGTCTCCTTTCCAGAATTCTCTTTATATGATCAGTGTCGTCAGTCCCTCCACATCATATCAATCTCAAAATAACTATCAAGACTTGGCCCCGACTTATTCTACGCCTATTGGAGCAGAAGGTTACTATCACTATAACTCGAACCCATCTTTCACTCCATCAAGAAGGACTAACAATGCACGATGGGAGGCTTATCATCAGGATCATGATAGTGTTCACGACTTCATAAATATTGGGCCACGGGGTCGCGCTACAGCTCGGGCTCCATCTTTTGTTACATTACCCAATCAGGATCATATTATGGACAATCAGATTCATAATGTTGAATTGATGGAGCAGGGTAATCAGTATGTTCAAGAAAGCAATGATGGGTACTTCAGGGATTATGACTCGGATTGGAATACTGAAGAAGAGGAAGCTTTGATAATGGATGCAATTCAATTATTGGGACGACAAAATCCCACTACTCATTATAACGGTGTTGGTTTGTCGGAGGGAGTGATTTCCATGTGCCTCAAGACAAGGAATGGTGATGAACATGACAAATCTGAAATTTGCACTGTTTGTCAGGATGATTTGTGTCAAGAAGATGAGATGGTCGGAGTGCTTGATTGTGGTCACGAATATCACGCAAAGTGCATCAAACAATGGCTTCAAGAGAAGAATATATGCCCACTATGTAAAACCATTGCGTTGCCATATAGATGATGAGCATGAACCAAGAAACAATCTTAGAGTCGCAAGCCGGCAGGTTTAAAGTGGGAGATGTTATATACGCGGCATATATAATGGCTTTGTCTTGTCTGTAGATTAATTGTTTTGCTTGATTTTGCTTGTAAATATTGTTCGATCAAGTTTCCACATTTTTGCAGTTTAGTTGATCCAAGTTATTTTCAGTTGTCTCATATTACGTTGTTGATTCAAGTATAACAGATTCCAAACAATCTGGTATTACATAAGAAAATACAATTTACAAACATTATTATGCAAGCTTTAATAAAGAAATGTCCTTAATGCTCTAACAAATTAAACATTTGTAACATATTTGTGCACACTATCTTCTGAACGTTGTTTTTTCTCTGAAAGTTAACATATGCTTTTGCTTGTTCAGGTGTAGCTGAATTTCCTCCTAGGTATTTAATTATGTGCTTTTAAGTTTTATCATCTGAAATTTAAACATCAGCTTTGCTTCAGTTTTTTTAATTTACTTACTTTATTGCTTTGTTTATTTAGTATGCTTTAATGCTTTGCTCCAGTCACTTGTAGCCAATGTTTAGAAAACCGGACCGGACAGGCCCGTCCGACTGGTTAAAATCGGAACCGGCCATCAAACCGGTCTGGTTATGCGAAAAAACCGTTCAGGGGTCAAAACCAATCTGAACCGGACGATTTTGAAAATAATGAAATTCAACCTTTTAAATTCTAAAAATCTAAAATCGACCCATTTAAAATCTAAAAATATGCAATTGGCCCCCCCAAAATATAGGAAATACATATTTTTTTTCATATTTTCATATATATATATAGGAAATACATATTTCTTTTCATATTTTATATATTTAATAATATATTAATTATTGTTTATTGCATAATTATGACGTTACCGGTTCGACCCCGATTGACCCAACGGTTGAACCGGTGACCCGATCACTTTTCCGATTTGCTGTTCGATCCGATTTTCAAAACACTGCTGTAGCTATTCATCGCTGATTCTTGTTTCCTGATACAAATAAAAAGAATTCATAAAATATGAAACAAATTGGAGTATGTCACTGATGACCAATATATGCCTCAACTGGCCCCTTCAGCTAATTATCTATTAATCCGAAATTTCCTTTCATAGCTTTGCCTCTTTTCTCTAGGGACCATTAAGAATTTGAAATCGCTAATAAAAGGCGATGTACCAATATGCTTTTGTACAATTCTAGTCTTACCTTTCTATCAAACCCAACAAACGAATTACATTTGATCAATCACAAAGCAAGTATAATACCATAGACGGGCTTGGTCAAAAGAATTTTGTTTATTCTACCATGCTATTCGCTATTTCACGTCACAAATCAATAATCTTATAGCAGCCATTGTCGGGCCTTAGATCACCTTCACTAATTGGTTGGTGCCAGATAGTTGCATGATGAGCGATCCTCCAACAACAGAATACATTTAATATTCATGAATAAACAATGAACAATTGATAGACTTGAAGAATGAATGAAGTCAATCTGTCAATGAACCACAAGCAACACACAGCAGAAAAAACAGGGAACGGGATTTACACAACAAAATATCACCAACCTTAAACATAAACTTTGTATTCAACTATATAAGTTTCTCAGATAGCCTTTGATTCAAACAGCCACAGCCTTTGATTCAAGCATCAACACACTTCAAACAGCCACAACAACTTGTAGATGTTGTAGGAGACCTTAATCACCATCGTAAATAGAATATAGTTCTATGTTTGCAACATCTTTTGGATTCTCCCCATTTCAGAAGACTCCTTATCAGGCAACAAGTACTATTATCACTATGAGAAGCACGATTCCAAAAATCACCAGCAGTAAGCAAGTCTGCGAAGAAGAAAAGAGAAGTTCAATGTGACAGGACATCACTCATTAAGAATGATAGTGCCTAATGAATCCAGTAATCGATTTTAGGATACAACAAATAAATTAATCGTCGTATCTAAGCTTCAGGCACAGATGATTCAGGAAATTATTAGTACGAAAACAATGGAAAATGAAATACAATCAAATATGATAGAAACAGTATCTTGCATGGTTGCTGGGAAAATAAGGAATGGCATGACGTAATGTAACTTCTGTGCAACTGCGCAAGTGCGAGAGTTCAGAGTTGGCAGCTGTTATCAGTTACTACAGATTCCAAATGAAAACAAATCCCAGAATATGATAAAATGAAAACCATTTGAAAAGTTTCTAAACAATACAACAAGCAACTGGTAGACCTCAGAACAAAGTAGAACACAAGTTACTAAAATAATGAACCAACTTTAGCAGATATATATCACCGCAACAGAATAGACTGAATGACTAAACATGCTTCAATAACCCCTATAATGTAAGTTATCTTCCTGATGCGCATAGATCGACTTTTCTATACTCACCAAAGATGAATTTGATCTCTGAGTCTTTGCTGCTTTGACAAGTTGGGATCGTCCTTGAGCAGTCGCAGCATGAGCACCCTCAATGTGGGACCCAATATCATCTAGAAAAGAGAACATCTTCCTCTTTTAGGTTTCTTAACCAGGATATTTAAATCTAATGCAGTGCAAATCACTTACCAATCATAGTTCCTTGCTCGTGAACAAGTACGGCAAGGTCTTTGAAAATCTCATTCACTTCACCAATTTGTTGTTGTATTTCTTGTATACCCTGCTCCCTTTCCTCTATAATCGCCTCGTTGAAAGCAATCTCATTGTCCAACAGTACAACCTCCTGCCTGCAGCACAAGAACATACACATAAGCAAAAAAAGGTTATGAATGCTCTACTCAGATAAACCCACCAATGAGGAAATCATCGTTGCTCAACTCTCCAAGTCATGATAAAACATTCTATATTAACACAAAGGCGACATGTTTGAAAAGTATGAAGATATTATTAAACATCAACCACCCAATTTAAATTCCAAAATTTTGTGCCAATGACAAACTCTAACACGCAACGCATTAGAAAGTATGAAAACAGAACGAAGAAAAAAAAATAAAAAAATACATAAGCAGAGAGAAGTACTGCAAGGGATGTAAGTGTAATCTCATAACTCACAAATGGATATGTAGAACAATGTCATCCTATCGTCTTTGATATTGTCCTCTCTTTTAATTGATTTTTTAGAAATATATATGTTTTCCAGAATCTTATTAGCTGCACAACAATGAATTGGACACTGGCACATCCAGTGTTCAAAAGAATTAAGTGCACAACCTAAAAAGTGACAAACATGGACTCAAAATGAAGGGTGTATATCAACCGAGCTAAGCCAGGCCAGATGTTATATATATATATATATATATATATATATATATATTATCAAGTGCTGCTTCCACTCATTGTATGCTCCAAAAGCGCCTGATTTGAGTTCCATATTTTTCATAAACAACGATCTATTAAAATAAAAATTTGCTTTAGAAGACATGTATTAGATTGTATATTTGTATGTAATACACAATAATATTAATAATGCAATTCGTGACGCACAATTCGCAAACAGAAAACTTACAAAAAATTACTCTGGAAAGATTACAGAGGAAATAAGAGAAGTTGGATGTGTAAGGAGTACCGTAAAGTATATCACAGTGATTTACTACATGAGATAAGACTAGTACTGGAAACACTAGTACATCAGAGACCTAGTATTAAAGTGAATGCTCATTTGAATCTAATGATGCACTCACTTCCCAATGAATAAAAGTAACCAATTTACAAGACCTACTGATGAACAGCTGAATTTGTTTCTATGTTTGCAATTTTTTACTTATAATGATCACACATGTTAAAGTTCCTCAATTGTTTTACCTTCTAGATTCCATGAGAAGAACTCGCTGTTCTGAATTCTTATCTGCACTGACATCTATGTCACCACCTGTGTAACTGCAGAGATGGTAGTTTTAAAAGGTAAGCCACAGTTGAAACTAAACTCAATAATATAGATAAACAGCACACACTGACGTACTAGATTAAGTAAAAGGTCCACCAAATTAGATCGATATACAGGACTATGCAGCCATTAATCATTTTAAAACTAGAAATACGGAAAATTCATCACAGAACTGGACTCCTTTTTATAAAGCTTCACAATTGTGATGCACTACACTCCTAAAGCGGACCCATGCAGTATCAAATACTTTCTGGATATGTATACAGGGAGGATATAAAATATGCTATAGAGTATCCATAAATGGAAAAGGAGAAAAAGAAAAGTCACATTATTCGATAGAAATACAATGGAAATAAGATTGGCAGGAATACCCGATACATTTTGGATATGGCACTTGCTCTTGATATTTTAAGAAGATTTGGGATCAAAATGAAAATTAAAAATAAAACTAACCACCAAAAGATCATATTGATTTATTTATTTTTTTTGGATTTTTGTGCTCTCACTTGAATTCAAATCGAGCCCACAAAAAATAAATGATTATGTGGTTAAACGTCAAAGAGATGAACATTTGATCTTGTATATATAGAATTAATGTTATTGACATTCTATAGTTTAGAATACTTTTGTCATATAATATAAATAAATAAATATATGTATATATGTAATATATCTTTATTATAGTTGAAGATGAGTTTTTAGTAAAACAAATGAAGAAAATAGATAGAACAAGTTAAAGTAGAAACAATTAAGAAACTCTAGTACTATAAACTGGTAGTGGTCTAATATTTTCTCCATATTGATTTATCGTTGTTTATATATATAATATGTGTATCACATCCGTATTCGTAAATCATAGAGATGCATCCTCTAGAATATTACCTAGAAGGAAGAACTGCTTGAGGAACATAAGGAGTATAAGCTGTCTCCCTCTCAGCCGCAAGCCGCTGAGACTTCTGAAACTCCTTTAGTACTGCTTGAAAGTCTTTTGCAAGTTTAGCGTCCGTAATTTTCTTGCTAGCCTGCAGGAAACCAGGATGTCAATCACTATCATCTAAAACGAATTAGAGATTGGTGATGAGCTAATTTCAATCATCCAAATTGCTTCGTAATTTCTAAACAACTGTAGCTTACTCATGAGGTATTGTTAGTTCAAGATAAGCTGCAATTGCAAACAGACCAGCATTTCATGCAATGATAGATGACAAACTTGGGAAGATCAGGAGAGATGGAATATGATAAAGACAACTACGACATCAACAGTTAAGCTAGAAAGTTAAACTTACACTGACTTCAACACGATGGTCTGATTCACTAGCTTGCTTAAGTTTAGCTGAAGTATCTTTCACCAACTGACCTATATGTAACCGAGTTTTATGCCTGCAGTTGAATAAAACCAGTTAGGAACCCCCAATATTTTTTATTAAATTTCAATCCATGTTGATATCATATGATGTCTAGAAGATCACAAAACATTATCAAAGTGCTTCACTCATCGAATTTCAGGTCAAAAATGCATTAGGCACCTAATACGGATCATGTACACCTTGATGCTTTACATAAAAGCAGCACAATTTAATGCAGAACAGATTTGTAGAGTATAATAACTTGAATAACAAAACTCGAAAGGATATTTGATATATATGAATCCGGAGATCGTCCCAATATATATGCAGCGGGCTTTGGTTATTGTGTAAGATCAGAGAGAGAAAGAGAGAGAAGAATCTACTTTAGTGAAAAGGTTAAAAGCACAGATGCATTGATGCACAGAGAAAAAGTGGGTTCATATGATGATGTAGTTAAAACACCAGGAATTCAGGATTTTCCAATACTTCAAAACTCTAAAGTTAGCCCATATACGCGCAATCATGCAAGTAGGGAGAGGTTAGATTGACTGGTATGAATTTGACACTCATTGCTCTCTCGCAGATAAAACCAGAAGATAGCTGAATAAGACCAGAAGATAGCTGACGCATTTTTCAGAATAAGAGCCGGTTAGGGTATTCTCCTGGACGGTTCGATTAAAGAAACTCAAAAAGAAACTAAACAAACTCTTAAGTCTACCAAGGAGTGATCAGGACTAGTAGTAATTTAATTCCAGTCTAATGTTCAAGCTCATCAACTCATACCACTAATTGAGCATGAAATTTCATTATATCCGCAGGCAATGCATTTGACTTGCTTAAGCATTATTGCTAGTTTTCTTACATCACATTACGAATACCCAAAATTTAAAATAAAATTTAATGGGTCATTATTGCTATCCAGTATCCAAATAAAAATCAGCCTCAGATTAGACACATCACAATCTAGTTAAAGTTGTAAACACTAGTTAGACATAACAAACTCCAGCCAATTCAATTCAATTCAATGCAAAAGGGATGATGATACATTACAATTAAAGTTCCACAAAAGTCATGCTTTAATAAGATAAAAGGTAAAAAATAGGAAGCAGAAAGGAATCAAGAACTAACAGCTTTTCACGGAGCTCAGGTGTGTCCTTGGGGGTACCGAGGGTGTTGACAAGGCGCTGGAATGTAGAGACAGCCGTGTTTATCTGGAATATTCCAGAAGCCACCGCCTGGGTCGGATCCTGCTTCCCGTTTAAGTACCCCTTTCGAGACCCGACTCCCCGACCCGATTCTAGATCTTGAAAACTCATCTCTTCTCCCTTTCTACAAAAAATTTTAATAATATTTTTCGGCCTCAAACGGAAATGAAATCCCCAAAATCCAAAATTCTCCCGATACGAGAGAATTATGGAATATTTTTGGTTTGCTAAAAATGAGGAGCGTAAAAAGAAAAGAAAAGAAAAACCCTAATAAGAATTGGGTTTGGGAAATTGTGGTAGGGAATTTGAGTTTCCAGGTGGGAGGGATGCCAAAGGAGGAAGAGCAGCACTCAGATTTATATCACTGTTTAAAGAATTGGGGGGAAAATTGAACAGAAATTAAGGAGAGAATTGAGGGGAAATTGGAGTGATGGAGGAAGAGGAGAGAATTTTGAGTTTGGTTGACTTGTTATTGTTATTTCTCTAATTACTTCAAAATAATATATATGTGTATATGATTCTTTTGATTGAAGAGAGAAAAGGACGTAATGATTTGATATGAGGTGCAGGCAGGGCATGAGTGGTCGGCGCCGGTTTCACTATTTATATTATTATTATTATTGATTAAAATATATTTATAAGTAAATAAGAAAAATTAACAGTTTTTTGAGTTTTTTTCCAAAATATTACTCTTAAAAAAAATAATTTCCAAAGTATTACTGTCACGCCCCAAAATTTGGTCATAAAAGACCCAACTTGAATACATAAGTCTATCGTAGCTGTAGTTCCAATTCAAAACATGGACCCAATTTTTATCAATGTATCTTAGGGTCCTACTCTTGAAACTATCATCCGTATCACGAAGTAACTTAATATCTTTGAATAAAACTGCCAGTTTTTACCTCTTGGATCGTCTATGTCTATTCCTGTTATCCTCCAAACTAGTCTCACTGCTCAACTCACCTACAGCTGGAAGGAAAGGATGAAACAAAATACGTAAGCAAAGGCTTAGTGAGTGTCAGTGCTTGTGTGCAAGTTGCTTAAAATAGTTTTTAGACCAAAATGATAAATTAGTGCGGGAAAAACAATAATAGTTTTTGTTGATTTTCAAAGGATCATTGAAATCCTAAATAAGAAAAGCAATTTGTGATCATAGTAACAATTAAGCAATAGCTAATATGAGGCAAAGGTCTTAGTATATGCACGATGAGGTTTTGTCAAATGTCATTGAAAACATGCTTGGAAAAAATTACGTTCATGATAAAGCTGGAACAATTGGTGGCATGATATTTAAGTTTCAAAACATGCATTTTAAAAAAAAGCATGTAGTTCAATGCAAGTATCACGTACAAGACATGTTTAAGTAACATGTACACATCACGCTTAAGCAGTAGGGGGCCATGTTAGAAATACCATTGCGTCCGATGATTTACCCATAGCACTTTGGGTCCCGCTGCTTCTTCCTTATCACCCCTAAACACGCGGCTTAAAAGTCATCACCTTATACCTCCCCACGCAGGCTCGCGATGCCCGATTTGGTCATATCCGGAGTATGCCACACGATAAATGACCCATGCACCCTCAGAGCACTCCGTCCTAGGTGCATGGATCTGGACGTGAATAGCGGAAACTGTTTAAGACCGCAAGCCCATGCTTGACCGGCCGAACCCTGCCCTATCCGTCGCCCGACCTTGGGCCCAACACAACCACGTCAGATGCAACACGTCACAAGAACACCATCACGACAAATGATCACGATACAAGACCAATGATGGAGTAATTTCACAAAAATCATAAAACCGATGTTTATTTCGAAATCATTCTTGTATAAATTATGCATCTGAAATAAGTATGCAATCACGTATGTCACGAATGATGCAATGAAGCATTTTAGCTCACGATGAAATATTTAATCGAACAAATAGTTTTTCAGAATTTCCTTAGAAGAATGTTTTCCTCGAATTCATTTTCACAAAACATGCCTGAAAAATTACTTTTGCAAGATACGTGTTTGAAAACATTGATGCAGGTAATAGTTGGTGCCAAGAATTGGTGAATGTAAAATGAGTTCTGAATTTGATTCGAAAGTGTTGAAACCCATTTTCATGTCAAGTATTCAAAGCATGTTGAAAGTACATAGATATATATATATATATGTGACGTATTCCTTCCAATTTTGAAAGACATATAACTATAATTTTGAGAGGCAACTCACCTCGTCCAATCGAATACCAAGCTTAAGTCGAGAACTCGAGTGATGCTCCACCTATCTCGTACGTACAATTCCTATTCCAAGTAACTGCACTCATCTATATGATCATAATATCAACTCGATTGATAATAACCAAATACGATAAGGTTAATATCGAATAATCAATAGTCAAGCAAATATATCTTACCCAACGCTTATTCATCTAGCAATATACCATAAAATTTTACTTCTAAGCCACGAACACAAAGGCAAGAGATAACGACACTGTGCGCATCCGTCGTCCTCATCGTTACCATTCTTTGTCCATCCATTTACCATTATACCAACATGAAACTCATATCCACAGATTCATAACAATATCATCTTTATCACCATATAAGTTTCATCTCAATTCCACTAGAGAAAAGGGTGAATCGGGCCTTTAAGGTTGATCTCCCAAAACTGCCAATGTCACGCACATCTTGCCATCTTGTAGACAACTCCAATTTCCAAACCCATTTCAGTCTCGAATTTGTCAAATACTCTGCCTATAGTTATCTACACTCACATGGCTTTCCAATGGTAGTCTTGCATGTGCAATCGGACATGGGTAATTCCATTTTTGGTCAAAACAAAGTGGGTGGCCGTTTCTGGAAATCGAAACAGGGCACTGGTGGTGATCTTGAGGTACTGTTTCTTGACTGTCTATAAACTGAATTTCAGAGAAACTTAGCTTTACAAGCATCTAGACTCAATAAGATTTCTATTGGTGGTATTGCATGTACAATCAAAATAGGGTAATGATGTTTTATGTGCAACACAATCGAATGAACATTTCTGAAATTGGAGGCTTGTTACTGGCAATGATATTTCCATGGTGATTTCTGGACATTTAACCAAGAGTTCTTCAACAAAATACTCAAGTAAACTTATCTACACTTAACAAGGATTCTACAGGTGGTCTTGGATAAGTAATTGAACCATCATAGGCAACATTTTAGGGGAAAACAAAATGGGAGACAGATTCTGGGCTGAAAATGATGCAGTGCCAGCGATTATTTGATTGACAATTCTTGCTTATTTCCTTAACCAAAACCAGAAAAACTCACCAGTGACATCATCTAGACGAAAAGAGATTTCCAATGGTGGGATTGCATGCATGATCAAACAACCGGAACCATGGTCTCTGACTACAAGAACATGAGGTGAAGTTTCAGGTATTGCAAATACAGCACCTGTAGTAGTGATTCGGTGGTGGTTTATGGAACTTTAAAGAGTCAATTTGCAAAATATGACTTTATAGATTTCTTCCTCGTCCTCTTAGGATTAATTTGAGCTAAATAAATCTGAATTCGGAGGTCACTTGCTACCTCAAAGCTTGAGAAGAACAAAACTGACAGGGCTGGGATTTCTACACGGGAATTGCTGAATTTCTTTATTCAACTTCTTGTCTTTTGAGAGAACTAAAGAGCTGTTCTTTTGAGGGGAATTTCCAGAATGAAGGTGATGAAGGGAGTGTATAAATAGCTGAATGCTCTTTGCCTAACTACAAGGAATGGTTGATTGCTCTTTACCTAACTACAATGTGGCACGTTTGAAAGCAAGCATGCTGGAATTTTATTAGTTTGCCACCTATTGGTCTCCTTCTCATTATTTGTGCATGGGAGGATATATATATATATGTATATATATAGGTATGCGTGTGTTTACATGGGTTTATATTTATATATGTAGATATGGATATGTTAAAATATTCACAACATATAATGATGAAGGTGAAATTATACATAAAATGATATGATGCATCAACTATATATTCAACAAAGATGTGTAAATGCTACTAGCCTATTTAACATTAGTTCGAGCGTAAGATTCGTTATATGGCGAAAGAGTAAAATATTGTGTGGAGCCCGAAACATAAAAATGGAAGAAATTACAAAAATCTAATTAACGGTGATTATAATTCTTACCTTCGTCTCTACGGAATAAGGAGCTGAGAATAGAGAGTGTTACAACTTCCATGTATTGATATCTGCTTGAGCGTTCGAATAATATGAAATGGACCACAAGGCTCGAAAATAGGGGTATCACAATTACTATTTGAAAAATATTTCCCAAACTATTACTCTTATTGCCACATGTATTGCCATGTCTCACAAATTGATTTAGTTGGCATTTTTTACTTTTTTTTCCCTACTTTAAGGACCCACATAAATTTATTAATTTTTTCTATAGACAAATTTGATAAAACCACAAATTATTCCTCATCGTCAAGATGTCTACAAAGACTACTCCAAACAGTGATGCGATTTTCTTAATTACTAGAGGTTATGCTGCAATATCAATTTGTTTTTTTTTACTCCATATGCAAATACAAACATATTCAACCCCATTGGTGTCACAAGAAAACTTGCAGAAGTGTTCGTCAGAGGAAAAACCACCAGAATTAAGTAGTCCATGATGCAATTGTTTTGAGCAACAAATAGGAATTAATTAGTACTAGAAGGTGGATGTTGTCTTTGCGTATAATAATTCACTTTGATTTACCAAACAGATCATTATCTTAACTAAACAACTCAAAAACAAGTTCAATCATTAACACGAGAGCTTTTCCATTCCAACACTGCTCCCCCAAAATAAGTTTTCTAGTCTAGACTATTTCTTTACCTAAACTCAAATTTATATTTTAATTTTGTTTTTTATTATCAAATAACAAAATAAAATCTCCTCCATTTACCACCAAATTTACTCAAGAGAATCATGTATGTTTAGCCGTGCTCAAGAGAATCATGTATGTCTAGTCGTGCTCGCCCATGATTCTGCGAGCCAGTTGGATATCCTTGGATACGGTCACATGCTTGACATGTAAAAGAAACTAAGTGTAACCATACACACCCACAAACAAAACGAATGGTGCTAGAACAGTTGCAAGAAAAACAAGATCCAAAGTTCATAAAATAAAAAGAAAAACAATATTCAAAGTTCATAAAATAAAAAGAAAAACAATATTCAAAGTTCATAAAATAAAAAGAAAAACAATATTCAAAGTTCATAAAATAAAAAGAAAAACAAGATCCAAAGTTCATAAAATAAAAAGAAAAACAAGATCTTACTCTACCCAGTTGCAAGAGTCTTCAATGTCAAGCAACAAAGAAAAAAAGGAATCATAACAAGAGCGGGAAAGTAGTTCGTTCCACCGACATTTATCCATTTCTTGCATTCCACTACCTTCAACTTTCATGGCATTAGTAGCAATTGTGCAAGATCTGCAGTTCAAGTTGAATCATTGTCAAAACAGATGGTATTTATTTGAAATATAAAATGTCAGAATTCTCTATCACAAAAAAATAAAGTTTAATTCTCCCATGTCAGTCTTTCTTGTTTATTATGCTTGAATAGAAAGTGAATAGAAAAAAAAAATATTCACCTTGTAGATAATCAGTTTTTGTCCGAACATGTTTTCCGATTATGGCCTTTTCTTTTGCAGCAACCACATGTCACTGTAGCACGACCTTCTCTAATATCCATTTCATTATGCAATCGTGTTGATCTTGGGCGACCTTTGGTTTTTCTTTTCATTGAATCAGAAGGTAAAAGTGTTATTTGTCTTGTAAGAGGCCAATAAGCTCGATCAGGGATGGGATGAAATATAGGATCCCATGTCATCTTATATGTGGTGACAGAATACCAATTTTGTACGAAAACCTTATAATCCAAGCTACAATATTGGCAAGCAGCCATCACATGTGAACAAGGAAATCCAAATATCTGCCACTTTTGACAAGAACACGAGTGCTCATTTAATTTCACCACCTGAACATTACCACCTTTACTTCTATTTGCTATTGAACGTCCTGTCTTAATACTAAATATGCCAATAGCTCTATTGAATAACACGACTTCATGTCGACCTGCCTTTATTCCACTTGAACTAACTTTTCCATCCACGAAAGGAGTAAAGTTTTGCCCACTTGTAACTCTTTGCAAACCCAGTTGACGTCTTATTGCAAAATAACTATTTGTTCGATAAAATGTAAGTTGGACTAGAGATGTTATAGGCAAACAACGAGCCCCTTTCAGAACACTATTGAAAACTTCTGATAAGTTTGTTGTCATTATCCCATCGGTGACCACCATCATGTGCCAAAGCCCATTTCTGCACAGGTATATCTTCTAACCATTTGAGAGCTTCAGGGTTGATTCTGCGAATTGTCTCCATTCTTCTCTTGAATTTTCGAACTTGATTCTCATTTGCTACACACCATAAAAGATTTTTTAATATCTTATCATGGAAGTGAGAATTGAAATTGTTAGCTAAATGACGTATACAAAAGCGATGATAAGCTTGTGGTTCAGTCCATCCTAAGCCAACAATGTTCATTGCACTAAGAATACCAGGATGTCGATCAAAAATAACGCATAGACCGTTCCTTTGAGTCACAAAATGTCATATGCAAGCCATAAACCAACCCCGACTATCATTGTTTTCTCCTTCAACAATGGCAAATGCTAGTGGAAACAATTGATTATTGGCGTCACATGATACAGCAATAAGCATAGTTCCTTTGTACTTCCCATAAAGATGTGTTCCATCAATACTAATGATTGGACGACACTGCTTAAACCCTTCAATGGAAGCACCAAATGCCCAAAACACACGCCTAAATATTTCTTGATTGGGGTTTCTCTCTAAAATTTCTTTATCCCAATGTACAATTGTACCTGGATTTTCACGTTGTAGTACATCCATATATCTTGGCAACAACTTGTAAGACTCCAACCAATCTCCAAAAAGTTCCACGATTGCCTTTTGCTTTGCTTGCCATGCTTTCTTCTTAGATATATCATAGTTAAACTTATCTGAGATTTCAGCTTGAATAGCTAAAAGTGTGATCAAGATTTGAGCCTTAACTAAAGCTTTAATTTGGTTAGCTATAAAACTCGAATCTAGTTGCACATGATCTCTATTGATGATTGGACTGACACAAGTATGAGGCCCACTGTACTTCTTAATCTCAAAAAATGATGTCCCGTGACGAATAGAAGCTCTTAGCCTCCAAGGGCATTGTGGTGCTTGTTTACACTTAAGCACCCAAAAATTAGGAGAAGAATTTGTGACAACATATTGTTGGTGAACTCTTATAGAGTATGATTTAACTGCATTTTGCAACTCGTCCTTTGTATTAAACCTTTGACCCGCATATAATTCGACATCATCGCCTGATTGAGGAGTATTTTTTTGGGAAGGTGCTAATACATCAACCACCACATTACTTACTAAATTAATTTTTGTAAATTCAGGGGCAGCTGCTTCTTCATATGTCATATGCTCTTCTTGATCAGTTATGTCACATGCATCTTCTTCAATAATTCCTTCACGTGTATCCTCATCATCATCTTCATCCCGCAAGCTATTATTAATTTCAGTGTTCTCCCTAACGAATCTGCATCTTTCTTATGCAATGATCTCTTCCATCACCATTGTGTTAAAAGCATTAAGAGAGCCATCATCACTTCCATCATTATTTGTTTGATGCATAGTTTCATGTACTTTCCTTATTTGCCCAGATTCACTCACTAAATTTTCTACTGCACACTGATCATTTTGCAACATCTCCAAAGGATCACTTGCATCAAAATCATACTCTAGAGATGCATTTTCTTGAGTGAGTAGTGATAAGCTCGTATTTTACGCCTTTTCGGGCACCTCTTTTCTTGGATTTGGCTCGTTTTCTAGTAAATTTTATCCCACATTATACCTTGATTTGTTTTATTTATGTGTATTAGGTGTAGAGCATCATTGGATCCAAAAGATGAAGAAAAAGTCAAGAAAAAATCGACAAACTTGTGATGCCGCAACATCACAGTGTAAAACGGCTGTGCGAGAGAAATTTTGATGCTGCAGCATCCCGACTTCGATGCCGCAGCATCCCGTCCGCGTACAGCAACCTATAAATAGGGTTTTAAGTCAGTTTTTGTAGGGGAGACACTTTTTACAACACAAGAATTGGGAGAAAACCCTAGGGAAGCAAGAGAAAAGCTTGAAGACTCCGAATTTGTCTACGAAAACGGAGAATTCAAGCAACAACGAGAAAATCAAGATTGTAATAGGGAGTTTTTCACTTTCTTTTGAGATTAGTTCATTGAACATGTCTTTTGAAGATTGTTATTTCTCTTTCTTTTCGATCATGAACTAAATTCGTTTGACTAAGGCCGTGTGAAGGCAAACTATGAATTATCGTTTATAAATTTATGTTTTTGATTATTGTTTGGCATGCTATGTGTTCAATTTGTTGTATTTAATGCTTATGAGTGCTTGATCACCACTTGTTTGATAAATTGCTTAGCTTAGATTCCGAGAGGATATAGGTTAAGGATGCTTGAGCAATTGAACATAACGTCTTAGAATTGACTAGGGATAGATTCGATTCATTCGTGTAGCCTTCCGGTAACGGGGAATCTCATAAATCTTGTTAATGCATGTGTATTAATTGAATTCTCATATAGGGATATAGGGAATCATTAATTAACATAGACGCACTATACCAAGAGATTGGGTAGTGTATAATTTTGGAGTTTCCGCCATAGCATGATAAGTAATAATTGAATAACACACTTCATAATCGATAAGGAGTAGTTTGGTCGGATCACGTGTCTTAGTTATCTCTCTTCCTCTGATTTTTCAATCTCTACGTATTTTACATAATTAATTTTCTTTAGTCAATTAAACACTCACACCTTAATTATTTGATTTAACTTGGAATTAGGTAATACAACAGTTTCAATACTTAAATACGTTGTCCCTTGGGTACGATAATCCGGACTTAAATATCCATTATATTACTTGCACGATCTAGTGCACTTGCTAGGTTTTTGCGTGTCAAGTAGTCGTGTGAAACGGCCATCACAAGTATTAGGTGTTACATTTGCTGGCTTATCAATGTTAATAGGAATTGCTTCCAAGTAAAATTCCAAGCAACTTATTCCCGATTGAATCTCATCATCTTCGACTAGTAGAGCTATGTACTCGTTAAAATTACTTGGATACCTACAAGTGATCTTAACCTCAAAAAGTAGTCGGTTGAAACCCGTGATAGCGTACATTTTATCCACTAGCTCACTGAATTTGGCTCTATTACTTATTCTAACTGGCTTCGGACTAGCACCTTCATAACCAAGTCCATGTGAACCATATGTTATCATCCCATTCCAATAGCACAAGATTGTAATATGTTTGCTCGCCATTTCAATAAGTTTAGAGAAAAGTAGTTTGACAATAAACCTGTAGATAAATATTTTAAATAAATAAATAAATCATGAATAAAAGTATTTAATTGTAGTGATATTCAATGCAAGTGGAAATGGCTAATTAGTATAGATAGTGATTAATTAGTCTAGATAGTATGTTAACATGTAGACAAATTAATCACTCTCTACTGGACAAATTATTCATATTGAACAAAGTTAGATACTTTTATCACTACCTAGTAATCTAACATAAATCAAAGTTAGATACATTGAAAAGTAATCTAATTTTGTTTCTCTTTTTCTGTGCGTCATTGTTACTTTTATCAAATTATCGTAGAAAAAGTGAGGTAAGCATCACAGGAAACAACTATGGTCCAGAGAAAAACCTTGCGAGAAGTGAGACTATTCAAATATTCTAGTAAGAGGAAAATTGGGAAGAAGCAATAATGTTCTTACCTCTGCGTCTGCGGATATCAGTATGTAGATTATTAGTGCAAAAAAAGGTGTTGATTCATTAATTCGGTGTTGATTCATATGTTGAGTGTTGAGACTAATGGTGGAAAAGGAGAAGTGAATCCATGAAAATCTTTTCTTGGCGTAAAAGAAGAAGAGAAGGCGTGAATTTTATAAAAATTTCCAATAGAGTAGGAAATAAAGTAGGAAACTACAACTAATAAATCCATATGAAACATTAAAGTATGGGAAAAAAAAGTAAAAAATGCCAACTAAATCAATTTGTGACACATGGCAATACATGTGGCAATAAGAGTAATAGTTTGGGAAATATTTTTCAATCAGTAACACTTTGAGAATTATTTTTTCTAAGAGTAATATTTTGGAAAAAAACTCCAATTTTTTAGTGTAATATCCCTAATCCATATTCCAATTTTGAAATCAGTCCCCCCCCCCTATTTTAAAGCTTTGAACTCCCTAATTCATAATCAAACTTTAAATTCACTTCTTATTTCATGACAAATAACTTAACTACCCCAACTTACACAAATAATTACAAAATGTCATTTCCTTTTCTTTTCTATTTTCCTTTTCTATTTGTTTTTTCTATTTTCTATTTTTCTTTTCTATAACTTTATTTATTTTCTATTTTTATTTTGTATTTTGTATATTCTCCCATCCCCACCCCCCACTGTCGGCGACCGGCGACCCCTCCGACGACCACCGCCGGCGACCACTCGCCTTCCGACGACCACTCGCCTTCCGACGACCACCGCTGGCGACCCTTCCGACGACCGCCACCGTCGTCGGCGACACCTCCGGCGACCACCACCGTCGTCGGTGACACCTCCGGCGACCACCATCGTCACCAGTGACACCTCTGACGACCACCACCACCATTGCCAGCACCACCTTCTATATTCCTCAACATCAAGTATGATTAAAGCTAACAAGAAGTATGATTACATCTACGATGAAGTATGGTTAAAGTACACTTGACGTATGAATACATTAGAGATGAAGTATAGATAAAGAGAATATGAAGTATGATTGCAGTAAACTATTGACAAATTTAAGCTTAAGTTTGAAGCCAAATCTGTTTTATACTAGACCTTTTTTGATAATGTGTCATACATTTCTAGAAAGCCCTATGTGTCTAATATAAAATAAAAACAAAAGGTTTATGATTTTGAGCATTGTACAACGCGTTATGGACTTTCTCGTGAAGTCGCGCAAAACTGTCAATAAATTTAAGCTTACGTTTGAAGCCAAATCTATTTTATACTAGAACGTTTTGATAATATGTGATATATTTCTAGAAAGACCTATCTGTCTACCATGTAATAAAAAAATGGTATATGATTTCGAGTATTGTACAATACGTTATGGACTTTATCGTGAAGTTGCGCAAAACTAGCAATAAATTTAAGGTTATGTTTGAAACCAAATCTGTTTTATGATAGACATTTTTTGATAATGTGTCATACATTTCTAGAAACCCCTATGTGTTTACTACAAAATAAAAAAATTGGTTTATAATTTCGAGCATTGTACAATGCATTATGGACTTTCTCGTGAAGTCGCGCAAAATTGTCAATAAATTTAAGCTTATGTTTGAAGCCAAATCTGTTTTATACTAGAACATTTTTGTTAATGTGTGATACACTTCTAAAAATATCTATGTGTCTACTATGAAATAAAAAAAATGGTTTATGATTCCGAGCATTGTAAAATACGTTATGGACTTTCTCGTGAAGTCGTGCAAAACACGTTATGGACTTTCTTGTGAAGTCGCGCAAAACTGTCAATAAATTTAAGCTTATATTTGAAGCCAAATCTGTTTTATATAGAACGTTTTACATTTATTAAAAAACCTATGTGTCTACTATGAAATAAAAAAAATGGTTTATGATTTCGAGCATTGTACAATATGTTATGGACTTTATTCTGAAATCGCACAAAACTGGCAATATTTAAGGTTACATTTGAAGCCAAATCTGTTTTATACTAGAATTTTTTTGATAATACGTCATACATCTCCAGAAAGTCCTATGTGTCTACTATGAAATTAAAAAAATGGTTTATGATTTCGAGCATTGTACAATGCGTTATGGACTTTCTTGTGAACTCGCGCAAAACTGTCAAAAAATTTAAGTTTACATTTGCAGCCAAATCTGTTTTATACTATAATGTTTTTGATAATATGTGATACATTTCTGGAAAGACCTATGTGTCTACTATGAAATCAAAAAATGGTTTATGATTTGAAGCATTGCACAATACGTTATGGACTTTATCGTGAAATCGCGCAAAACTGGCAGTAAATTTAAGGTTATCATGTTTGAAGCCAAATCTGTTTTATGCTAGAACATTTGTGATAATGTGTCATACATTTCTAGAAAGCCTTATGTGTCTACTATGAAATTAAAAAAAAATTATGATTTCGAGCATTGCACAATACGTTATGGACTTTATCGTGAAGTCGCGCAAAACTGGCAATAAATTTAAGGTTACATTTGAAGCCAAATCTGTTTTATACTATACCTTTTTTGATAATGTGTCATACATTTCTAGAAAGCTCTATGTATCTACTATGAAATAAAAAAAATGGTTTATGATTTCGAGCATTGTACAATACGTTATGGACTTTATTGTGAAGTCGCGCAAAACTGTTAATTTATATGTAACTATACGTCAATTTGTATGTAACCATACATCATTTGAAATGTAGCAACACGTCATTTTATACGTAACCATATGTGAATTGATATGTAGTCATACGTCAATTTATTGCAATCATACATCAATTGATATGTAATAATACGTCAATTTATATGCAATCATACGTCAATTGATATGTAAGAATACGTCAATTTTTATGTAACCATACGCCATTTGATATGTAATAATACGTCCATTCATATATAATAATACGACGTTTTATATGTAATCATACGTCAATTGATATATAGTCATATGTCAATTTATATGTAATCATACATCATTTGATATGTAAGAATACGTCAATTGATATGTAATAATACGTATTATATGTAACCATACATCATTTGATATGTAATAATTCGTCCATTCATATGTAATCATACGTCATTTGATATGTAACAATACGTCAATTCATATGTAGTCATACGTCAATTTATATGCAACCATACATCAATTAATATGTAAGAATACATCAATTTATATGTAATCATATGTCATTTGATATGTAATAATAAGTCAATTTCTAATACGACATTGCATATGTAGTAATACGTAATTGTATATTCATCATATTAATTGTAACAATATATTTTGTAACGATGCATCAGATTATTGGTAAAGATACGTCATAAATGAACAATATTAAATATTTATGCTCAAGTGTTTAAATATCTCAAAACCGTAAATTCTTACGCATAAAGTCAAGTGATAACTAGTAGTAGTGTGGATATACATAGTGTTTGGTATATATATTTAATGCCTATTTTGCTCCAAGTATGTTGTTTAATGCACGTTCATGACATTATAAATAATAATTATTAAATATATAACATGCCTAAGTATAATCATGTGTATGAGTATCTCAAAACTACAAACTCACACGAAAAGTCAAGTGATCACTACTAGTAGTATATGTGAACATTGAGTTTTGGAAACACAAAATAATACTAGTTAGTGGAAAAATGTACATTGAATTATATTAAATGCATAATTTGCTTAGATAGTTGTGAACATTGAATTTTGAAACATTTAATTTTAGGGTATGTGATGTCACAGTGTTTAGGGGTGAGGATTCAGGGTTTAGGGGTGAGGATTCAGGGTTTAGGGGTTAGGGTTTAGAGTTTAGGGGTTAGGGTTTAGGGTTTCGAGTTTAGGGGTAAGTATTATTACATATGAAATTGATGTATTGTTACAACTAAAAGGATGTATTAATAAATATAAAGGCAGTATGTTAACATTTAAGATGACGTATTATTAATAAAATGACGTACGTGTATAATCTATCAACGTATGTGTATAGTCTAATGTCGTACGTATGTAGTTTAATGACGTACTTACGTATGTATAGTCTAATGGCGGTCCCTGTGGATTGATTCATGGAATTAGTCATTTTAAGGAATTTTTAGGCGATCCTTGTCGACGTATTAATTCATAATATTGACGTATGAATGCAAGTCAATTGACGTATTATTTTCTGAAAGCGACGTATGATTGTCTATCAATTGACGTATGAATGCTAGTCAATTGACGTATTATTGTCTATCAATCGATGTATAGGTACACTAAATATGATGTATTAATACATAATACTGACGTATGAATGCAAGTCAATTGACGTATGAATTCTAGTCAATTGACGTATAAATGCTAGTCAATTGACGTATTATTGTCTATGAATTGACGTATAGGTACACTTAATATGACGTATTAATATATAATATTGACGTATGAATGCAAGTCAATTGACGCATTATTTTCTGAAATTGACGTATGATTGTCTATCAATTGACATATGAATGCTAATCAATTGACGTATTATTATCTATCAATCGACGTATAGGTTCAATTAATATGATGTATTAATACATAATATTGACGTATGAATGCAAGTCAATTTACGTATTATTTTTTTAAATCGACGTATGATTGTCTATCAATTGACGTATGAATTCTAGTCAATTGACGTATGAATGCTAGTCAATTGATGTATTATTGTCTATCAATCGACGTATAGGTACACTTAATATGACATATTAATACATAATATTGACGTATGAATGCAAGTCAATTGACGTATTATTTTTTGAAATTGACGTATGATTGTCTATCAATTGACGTATGAATGCTAGTCAATTGACGTATTATTGTCTATCCATCGACGTATAGGTACACTTAATATGACGTATTAATACATAATATTGACGTATTATTTTTTGAAATCGACGTATGATTGTCTATCAATTGACGTAATAATACATTTAATATGACGTATTAGTACATTTTAATTGACGTAATAACACATTTAATATGATGTATTAGTACATTTCAATTGACGTATGAATTCTAGTCAATTGACGTATTATTCTCTATCAATCGACATATAGGTACACTTAATATGACGTATTAATACATAATATTGAAGTATGAATGCAAGTCAATTGACGTATGGTTGTCTATCAATTGACGTAATAATATATTTAATATGACATATTATACATTTAAATTGACGTATGAATGCTAGTCAATTGACGTATTATTGTCTATCAATCGACATATAGGTACACTTAATAGGACGTATTAGTACATAATATCAACGTATGAATGCATATAAGTTTTAGCTTATGTTTGAAGGAAAAACTGTTTACTTCTAGATATTTCTTAATAATGTGTCATACTATTTCAGAAAGCCCTATATGTCGAATTTTAAAAGAAAAAAATAGTTTATTATTTCGAGCATCGTACAGTGCGTTATGGACTTTCTCGTGAAGTCACGCAAAACTGCCGACAAATTTTAGCTTACGCTTGTAAACAAAACTGCTTCATCCTAAACGTATCTTGACAATGTGTCATACAAATTAAGAACTCTCTATGTGTTTATTTTCAAAATAAAATAATAATTTATGATTTCGAGCATCCCACAACCCGTTATAGAATTTCTCGTAAGATTGCGCAAAATTATAGAAATTTTTTAGCTTACGTTTGAATAAAAAACTGTTTCATAATAGATTGTTCTTCACAATATGTTATACGTTTTATGAAAGCCCTATGTGTCTACTTTGAAATAAAAAAAACGGTTTATGATTCCGAACATTCTACAATACGCTATAGGCTTTCTCGTGAAGTCGAGCAAAACTGTCATTAAATTTTAGGTTATGTTTGAATCAAAAATTGTTTTATACCTAACATTTTTTGATAAAGTGACATACTTATTTAGAAAGCCCTATGTGTCTACTTTCAAAAGAAAAAAAACGGTTTATGATTCTGAGCACGTTACAACGCGTTATAGAATTTCTTGTAAGATTGCACAAAACTGTTAAATCAATTGAAAATACGTCGATTGTGCACGAAATATACGTCGAACATGGCTTATGCATACTGCAGTTGCTGGTCGTATGAAATTCAAGAATAAAAATAAAAATTATACTCGAAACAGAGTCAATATGGATCTCAATTTGTTCCTTTCATCATGGAGAACAAAATGGTGTCACTTTTGAACAATTTCAATCACCGAAAAAGTCTATGTAATCGGATTTGTGGTGAAGGAAAAAAGAAAAAAAGAGAAAAGAGAAGAGAGAAGAGAGAAGAGAGAAGAGAGAAGAGAGAAGAGAGAGGTGGATAAGAGGGTGAATAAAAAAATAATAAAATGAGGGGCATTTTCGTCTTTTCAAATGGGTAGGGAGTGAATCCAAAATTGTATTATGAATTAGGGAGTTGAGAGTGTATAATTATAGATAGGGACAGATTTTTAAGTTTTATTAGGGATTAGGGATTTTTGAATGATTTTCCCAAAAATTAACTCCAAAAAAACAAATATTCAAAAAGGATCTTAAAATATGAACGAGCATATGAAGGTTAAGACTTAAGATTATATATTTTATTTCACTATATAATCATAGTTGTTGGCAAAAATATGAACTTTTGGAAGGATATGCAAGAAAAAGAAAATGTTTGTCATTTGGTAAAGTGAAGGTAGTTATTAGAGAATTTGAAAGTAGAAAATGAAAATAGGTACATTTTCAATTGAGAATGATATAAACAGAGTATTTTCATTTTCAAATGAGAATATGTTTTCATTTTATTATCAACCGACATTTCCTACAATATATGGGAAAATTAGGGCTTGTTTGTTTATGTTTTCAAATTCCATTTTCAATATCTTGGATCACAAAATTCTAAAAATCCATAACACAAACTATTTTCATCTAAATTTACTTTTTTTCAATTCTACTTTTTCAATCCCCTTATATAACTATTTATCAATCACTATATCAATCATTTCATACAATCATCAATCAAAATCATTTACTCAAATCATTATCTCTCTTTCCTTTTCATACTTTATAATTTATATTTTATTATTTCTTTATTCACATAATCATTATATAAATAACTAACTCAATCATTCAATACATCATCAACCTTTTATCATTAATTTGACTCATTTTACAAATTTCAACAATTTTTATAAAACATAAATAAACACAATACAAATCACATTATTTTCACACGAATCTCCGCAGTACGCATTTTTCGAGAAATTTTCAAAATTCTAACTCAAAGCCATAAATAAACAAAGCCTAAGGCTCTGTATGGTTGTATTTTTTAAGTGCATTTTCATTTTCTGGATCACTAGAAAATGAAAATGCACACTCCAAGGTAAATTCTACAGAAAATACTCAAATTTTAAATCCTACTACACATTCCCCTATATAACTACTCATTATTTCATCAATTCAATCACTTCATTCTCTTTCTTCATTAATTACATAATTCAACTATGCAACACATTCTCTTTTTTACTTTATCATATATAAAATATTATTCTACACAATTTCCAAACATTTCTCAAAAGCACATCCAAACAAATAAAAAAAAAAATATTTTCACACGAATTTCTATATTACACATTCTCCAATAAAAATTCAAAATTCATTTTCGAAAACACAACCATACAGAGCCTAAGTTTTTATTTTTGTGTGAAAATGTAGATATGTTTGTTGTGTTTCTGAAAATAGTTAGATTGATGAGTTGTGATGTGTGAAATGATAGATTTAGTTAAATAGTAATTATTATATAAATAGTATAGATAAAATAACACATAATAGTTGATTAAATATAATTATAAGTAAAAATAATAAAAATTGACCTAAAAAAAGCATTGAATGTACTCAAAATGGGTCTTAAAATATGCACTAGACTATGAAGGTTAATACTATGTATTTTAATCACCTAAAACACTAGAATTGTTGCCAGAAATATGGATTTTTTGAAGGAGATGTGAGAGAAAAAAATATTAGTGTGATTTGGTAAAGTGAAATATAGTTATTGGAGAATGTGAAAGTAGAAAATAAAAATAAGTGTATTTTCAGTTGAGAATGGTGTAAAATGTGTATTTTCATCTTCAAATGAAAATGAAAATAAAAATGAAGCTTCGAAAACACAAACAAACATAGCCTAAGCGACTCACTATTTGCATTTTTTATTTTTAGGGGGTTAGTGCACTTTGTCCCCAACCTATTAAAATGTGCACCTAATACTTTCACCTTTAGTGAACGTTGCATTTAACCCCATGCTGACCGGATTCGGAGAAATCTAAGGGAATATTCCATCGGAGATTCGAAGATAATTTGAGGTATGTGCACTTTACCTCCTGGTCTTTAAAAATGTGCAGTTAACCCTCTATCATACACATACTATTAAATTCTTTTTTTGATTAAATAAAATGGAACAATTCACCAATATTTTGACATGTGGCATCTAATGTAAACCAAGCAACCCACATTATTCACCAAACAATAATAATGATTCAAGAGTAACAATAAAAATATATTAATTATCTAACTCACATGAACTTAAAGAAAACATAACTATAGAAATAATTTGTAATTATAAGATAATTTGAATAATTGAAATATCAATATATACATCAAGAAGTTCGTACATAACATTATTTTGATGAAAAAAGTTCCATTTTATTTAACCAAATTAAGAATTTGATAGTAATATATACAATAGGTGGTTAAATGCACATTTTTTAAAGGTCAGGGGCAAAGTGCACATATATCAAAGTATCAAAGAATCTCAGACTAAATATTCGCGGAATATTCTTCTAGATTCCACTGGAGATAGGCAAAGTGCAATTATCAACGGTGAGAGTATCGGATGCACATTTTGATAGGTTGGGGGGCAAAGTGCACTTACCCCATAGGTGAGATTACTTAATTAGAATATTTAATTAATAATGGTGGATTAATTAATTAATGGACTTTGAAGAGTTGACGCAATTTATTTGATTAAGCTAAGCTTAGTTAAATAAATATATAATTAGGGTTAAACTTAATTAAGGTTGGACTTGTTAAGTCCAATAATGAAATAATTTGGAAGACAATAATTAGAACAAGGAGTATAAAATTCTTGGTCTCCCAAGGCATAGAGGACGACAATTAAGGCTTGTAACAAGGGAAGGAAATTTCCTTCCCAATGTCTTGATATGGTAGAATCAAGAAAATCAAGAAAGTCAAATAATAGATAAGAAAAGACAGAGTTTGACTTGGGATTCTTTCCTTCCCAAGTCTTGATATGGTAGAATCAAGAAAATCAAGAAAAATAATAGGTAAGGAAAGATAGAGTTTGACTTGAAATTCTTTCCTTTGCTATATTGACTAGGATTGGATCCTAACAAGTATAAAAATATAATGCAGGAATTTTTTTTTAGAGATATATACACTAAAATTATTATTCTATTAGGGTTAGGATTACTACTTTTATATTTTATGTGTTAATAAAACACTATATACACTTTTTCACCTAGTGTGTTACATGCCTAAGAGAGAGAAAAATAGCTTGAGATTTCCGACTTCTATCTCTAGCATTAGCCGTCTCCTAGACCTACTTTTTTGATGCAATACAACTATTTAAATACAAGCATAAGAACTAATTTGTTGGCTAGCACCAAGAAAGAATTAGTTCAAAAACTGAACGAGGTGTGGATACTGTTAGAGGCATCATGATTGGGGTGCTATTATCAGAGATACGAATGAGGCGTGTATAAGATTGTAGCAGGGACGTGTAGATTGCTTGGAACAAATCCACCGAGTTGATCACAAGATCCATCCAACCGAATTACAATAAGCGCTTTATGTAAGTCTTCTAATTTCCTTTATACTTTTTCAATTGAGTTAATGATGAATCCTATTTTGGGTAATTTATGTTGTGCTTGACCATCGCTGGGATTAGTCAACCGAACATCTAATATATACTTACACCCAATACGGGAAATACTGAATGATGGAATTGTATCAACCTGTTTGAAGTCTCATAACCATAACTATGAACGCACGTGGGTGGAACCTTGTGAGAAGGTCCTCGTCTGCAGTAAGAACCCTGGAGTCTCGACGAGGAACTTCACGATATTTATACGCCAATAGTCACATGTTACTAATGATGTGGATAGAGGTTGGGAATATCAAATTAGTTGGTTTTACTTCTCCTGGAACTACAAAGCCGTTTTGGAGAAGTGTGCCTGGTGGGGGTTGATGGCTATCATTTGGACATGATCGAACAAACATGACTTGCATTTCTATGGTTCTTACAAAGTTTTCTCATTTCACGTCAATGATAAGGCACCTCAGGAAAGGTGAATTCCAAAAGAACTATGGTGTGCCCTTGTAAGATTGGACCATTATCTGGTGTAGTGCAAAAAGGATCAACCAATTCCCAAACTTCGATGATATTGGTTAACTCATAAAATATATGATTGCCGATTGTTATATTCAAATAAAAGTGTTTTGTCTTAGAGTGATCAATTTGCAGTGATCAATTTAACGATAGTTGTATTCAAATACATCCAACAATGATCAATTTGCAGCTTCAACTCTTGAACCAATAGTGTGTGACTTACTAGAGAACATTTTAACATGGGATCATGATAGAGTCGAGAAGTACGTGTTTTATAGTCTTTTAGTTGTATGATTTTCATAGAATTAAGTATGATTTTATACCACATATGCGTATAATATGTCTATTTTGAGTATCCAGGTATAAATCATAGCATTTGAGACAAAAAGGTTGAAAGGAGTAGTAAGATGGAATTTCAGAGCAGAAAGTCGAAAAGACTAACGTTCGAACGTGGAACATCAGAACGTTCGAACGTGAAGAGGTGTTATGCCCGAACGTTGAGAGAAGTTACGCACGGACACGAGGAATCCTAACGTTCGAACGTGCGAGTCGGCAGAACAGTTTTGGAAATTTCCAAATTCTACACCTACACGGACTCTTCTCAAATCACGCCTATAAATATAAAGTGATGCAGTAGGGTTAAAGAGCAGCATTTTTTTAGAGTTATTCTCTAGCAATATTCCGTCTTTTTACACAGAGAGAGAGAGAGTTAGACTAGGGTTTTTATCCTTTGTAATTCTTCATAGAAGTAGAGGAAGCTTGAAGGAAGAAAAAGATTTTCTACACAGTCATAGAGAGTTTTTATTATTTGTTTATTTCTTTCATGAATTCTTATTTTTCATATCATTATGAGTGGCTAAATTTGTAGACTAAGGCCATGCTTAGGGCAAATTATGATTTTTGAGTTATAAAAGTATTTCTCGTATGAATGATTTTATATTGCTTTGTGTTATAATCTTGTTCTCAATGCCTAGTGTGTCTGGCCAATATATTTAAAATCTAATGCTTAATTTATCTATTCGGGAGAAAGTAAATTAAGGTGCAAGAGGGATTAATAACATCTTCTAATTTAGTTGATGCTAGGGATAGCTACATACTCCGAATGTTGTTAGCGGAGTTTATTTGGAGGGATAAATCTGAATAAATTTGAGGAAAATTCTAGTGTTTAATGCATGCAGTAGAGATTGCTATAACCAATCTAGTATAGGTTATCATGAGCGAGGGATCTGCGTGATAATAATCTTAAGAAATTTTCCACCTTAGCAATATTATCTGAAATACAAAAATGCGGATATAACGAGAATTGAGTAATTTGTGTTGACTCATGTGTCTTAGTTGTTTTTATTCATCGATTTTCACACACCTTTAATTTTTGTTTTTGATAGTTTGTGATTTATTTTTCTTTAAGTTTACAATTGCTTGAGTTAATTTACTGTTTTCTCTAAAACACAAATCTATGTGGGTTCGACATTCCGGACTTAATTGTCCACTCTATTACTACACATGATCAGTCCTCTTACTGTTAACTACACAATTGGGTTTTCGTGCATCAAGTTTTTGGCGCCGTTGCCGAGAATTTGTCTGTTTTAGCGTAGCTGTTTTAGTTCAAGCTTTTCTTATTTTTAGTTTAATTCTATATTTGTTTTACCTTTTCGTTTGATATCTTTTTCAGGTTTATAACCCGATCTCGTAACGGAGATCTTGAGGAATTTGATCCAGAAATCGAACGAACGATCCGAGCAAACCAACGAAGGCGAGCCATGGCAGCCAAATTTTCAGACGTGAATCTTCCGAACAATCGTGAATGGCTCCAAAATATTCTACAAGCAATGCAGTTGGCAGCACTGACTCAGTTACCATCTGTTCGTGGTAGTCAACCACCTAGGGTTCACACTTTACCTGATCCTATTGTCATACCACCTTTTCATTCACCAAATTTTCACATCTCATCACATCTTTTTAGTATGGCACAAAGCGATCCTTTTTATGGAGAAAACAGTGAGTCACCACATGATTACTTGGAAAACTTTGAAACCGTTTTGTTAACCATGCATTTTAATCCTAGAGACTTAGATGTTATCCGACTTAGGTTGTTTCACTTTACACTAAAAGATAAAGTCATTTCTTGGTATAAGTCCTTACCCTCACAGTCAATCATGACTTGGGGGGAGCTCGTTGAAGAATTTTTAATTAAATTTTTCCCACCTTCAAGAATAAATGAGCTTCGTAGTAATATTAAGGGGTTTAGGCAAATAAAGAATGAGTCGTTAGCAAATGGGTGGGATAGGTATAAAGGAATGATTATGTAAGTGTCTTGACCATAATTTTACTCAAGATGAATTGGTACAACACTTTTACAATGGAGTAAGGTCTAGGATTAGACACCGACTCAATGTTGGAGCCTGGGGCCACTTGTTGGGTCTTGATAATAAATCTGTCTGGGAGAAAATAGAGCAATTAGCTAAGGAGGATGAGTTATACCCTGATGAGGAAGATGAGATCACACCTGCACCAAAGAAGGTAGCAGCAATTAAAGAAGTTGGAGAGGGAGTTGAGCCAGAGACCACTACAGAGGTCAACTATGTGAATCAGCAAAGACCTCAACCTATTTTTGGAGGAGCCGAGAATTTTTCTCGAAAGCCAAATAATCCATCATATGGAAATCCCGGAGCATGCCAAGCACCTCGATCCCCGTTTCAGTCCAACAACAACCAACGACAAGTGCAATTTCAGCTGCAAGGTGGAGGAAGATCTATGAATATTGATGATAAGCTCGATGCACACATTCGCAAGTCGGATGAATCTTTTAAAGAACTCCACTTGATGCTAAAAGATTTTGTTACGGGAATGAAGGAGATGCAACATCATATAGGGCAACTTTCAAATGGCTTTCAGGGAAAAACACGGGTACATTACCGAGTGATACTGAGAAAAACCCGAAGAAGCAGTGGATGTCCCGCATAGTGGGAAGGAAGTGAAGCACGCCCGAACGTGAATCACTTGACATTCGAACGTCCTGTGATATTCCAGAGGCAGTGGATGTCCCGCATCAGACGTCTGAACGTGAAGGATTTAACATTCGAAAGTTGCATCCTCAATGTCCGAACGTGGACCCACCTAACATTCGAACGTCCAAGGCAGTGAATCTAGGTTGTAAGTCTACTGTTACTGATCCCTCTCCCCCTATTGAAGTACATTGTCCTTTTCCCTTAGCTCAGAAGATTAAAAAGAATGAACATGATAAGAGTTTCCTTCGTATTCTCGAGAGTTTGAGAGAAGTGCGTATTAACGTTCCTGTTGTAGATGCTATCTTGCAGATGCCAAACTTCGCGAAACTTTTCAAGGACATTCTATCGAACAAACAGAAGTGGGAACAAGTGGGTATTGTCTGCCTAACCGAAGCATGTTCAGTGGCTGTGATGAATAATATGCCAAAAAAATGCAAGGATTCGGGTAATCTATCCATTTTATGCACTACTGGGAATATAAAGTTCGACAGAGTTCTTTGTGATTCTTGGGCCGGGATCAATTTGATGCTTTATGCACTCTTTCAGAAGTTGGGCCTTGGAGAGACAAAAACCACAACTATGCGGTTGCAGCTCGCAGATAAATCTATCAAGAATCCCATTGGAGTGATCGAAGATGTCATAGTTAAAGTTGACAAGTTCTACTTTCCAGTTGACTTTGTGGTTCTTGAAATGGAGTAAGATTCTGATGTCCCACTGATCCTAGGCAGACCATTCCTAGCCACAGGTAAACCACGCTAGACCTGGCACATTGTAAGCTTACATTGAATATAAGGGATAAGAAAGTAACTTTGAATGCTTATAGAAGTTTTAAGCATGAATTTCCTGAGACTACTTGTTCTATACTAGATGTTTTTGATCCTTTTGAGGATAAAGTTTTGCAAGAACATTCGTCTGATGACCCGAGCAGTCAAGACAGTGAAAGAGATATGAGGGCTGATGAGGTTGGAAACCTCGATACGATGGACCAAGTGGTTGTCACTACATCCACGGAATTGCAACATGATGAACCAATTGATGGGAGATTGGACAAGGATTCTAGTCCACTCCATGATCCGGCTGCTTAGGCCGACTCTACAAAGTCAAGCTAATGACTTTAAAGAAGCGTTTCTCAGGAGGCAACCCAAGCTTTTTTTTTTTTAATTTTGTCTTATTTTAGCTTTGTTTTGTTTTGTTTTGTTTGTTTTTGATCTTGTGTTTTGTTTTTGTGCAGAAAAGAGGTAGAATTCGGAAGAAGTCTTCGGACAGCACCCCCGAACGTGAGGAGCTCAACATTCGAACGTGTAGCATGGGACGTTCGAACGTTAGGAGTAGAACGTTCGAATGTGGGGTTTTGCAAAAGGTCTTGTTCACGTCAACAGCACGCCCGAGCGTGCCAAATATCCATGTTCGAACGTGGATCCCGTCAGAAAAAGAAGAAAATAGCGGAGAAATCTTAACTTAGGATTTAAAAGCCTATACCATTCAAAACACCCTCTTCGCCAAGATACTCGCGCCTAATATATCTTACCTTCCAAAATCAAACTCTGAATCATAACCCATCCATAACATTAAAACCTTCCATCATTATCAATACTTATTCCATATAAAATTCTTTTCACAAAAGGAATTTCTCTATATAAACCCATCTATCACAAACCATAAATACTCGTACCTAATACAATCCCATTACATAATGTCACACAAAAATCGATTTCACAGCAGCTGTAGCTCAAGGGTTTTTTATTCAGCACGACAGAGAATAAGAGAAGAGAAGTACATAGTACCTTGCGTGACTTATGCCCGAACGTGGACCCATCTAACGTTCAAAAGTCGGTCTCTAGACGTGAGCTCTGTTTCTGCGTTACAGCACTTTAAGTGGCTTAATCCCTTCTTGATTCAATACTTGTGACAACCGTGTGGGGCTTTTTCCATTAATATTGTGTATTGTGGTATTGGTATTTGCTATTGTGGGGTGGTGATTGAGTTGAGCCGAGGAGAGGTTGTAGTGGAAGAGTTTGGGGGAAAAGTTGGAGTAGTGTTTATTCAAATGGCGAGATTAAGATCCAAAAATTTGTGTCGAGGGGAGATTTCGGGCGTGAACAAGGGTAAAGGTGTTAAACAAGAGGTAATCACTCCAAGGAAAGAAGGTACTATCAAACAATTTTGCAAGAGACTTGATGGATTTGAGCTACACAAAGAGAGATCTATAGGAGTAAACAAGATGTTTGTGCTCGCCACAAGAAAACACTTATTCTTATCATACTTTGCTACTACTCCGAGGATGATAATACGTGCTTGGGTAAAGGAATTCTATGCTACTAGTGCAAGCACAGATTCTAGAGAAAATTTGCAAAATGGGGTATACAAGGAGATGGTGAGAGACAAGAAAGTGGATTTTTCGAAAGCAAAGTTGAATGAGTATATGAACTTTCACGTGCCTTCTAAGTGTGCCTATGAGACATTGGTGGAGCAAGAGGAGTCAAATACCTTGGATTGGGATATGGTCTTGAAAGAAATTGCAATAGAGGGAGCGATGTTTTGTGATAACAAAAGAGAGATAGTACTTAGGGATTTGAATCTGGAGGGATTCTTTTGGTTCGAGTTCATTAGGTATTGTACCTTGCCTACTAGTAACCGGTCTTCGGTTAACAAGGAAAGAGCCCTTCTTATTTATTGCATTATGACCTTTGAAAAGGGTAGATTGGGCTCAACTCATCTTCGATACTTTGTTGGTTCAAGTAAGGAGGATGGGGAGTGAGATGGCTAATCCATTCCTTACCAAGAAGATTCCTTTGATATTCCTATCTTTGATTAGCACACTATGCCTTAAGCAAGGAGTGAGGAGGGAAAGTGATGAGGGACTTGAAAGACCGGTAGTGGGTATCGCTTTTAGGGAAGAGAAGCAAGATAAGACCTCCACACCTATTTTCCTTTCTATTATCACACATGATCTTAAAGTGATGAGGAAAGCACAAAAGGGAATTAGGGCGACACAATCCACTATAATGATGAACATGAGGATGATGGCCCACTATCAAAGGGATTTAGCCCTTCCTTGGATCGTTCGTTGGGGAGGCCTTACTTCCCGTATCCACCCGTTCTCGTCTCCACCGTTTGCCCGTTGATGAGGAGAATGATGATGACACCACCGATGATGATGAGGATCCCGCATCCGCCCCGACGGGGGTGCGGTCTTGATTGCTTTGTATCCTACCCTTTTCGTTTTTTTTTTCTTTGCTTTTTCTTTTCTTTTCGGTTTTCCCTTTAGTCTTTAGTTAGGTTGTTTTTGTGTTTTTATGTTGTTTTCTTGTGATGCATGCACTTTTGGCTTATATGTTTCTTATGCTTGATGGTTAGTAGAGTTGAAGTTTAGATATGATGCAAATTTTGTTGGGATTGGTACAACCCCCGGGGACGCCGAGCGCAGCGGAAGACATATAATTTAAAAATTAAAGCGACATCCCCGAAATTAGGTCTAGGTTGACATGGTACCATTTGATTCAAAAACTATCCTAGAGGAAGTTTACTCGTGTTTACCTCTTGAAGACCAAAAATCAGCAACGTCTTTTTAAGCAACTCCCTGCTACACTTCTCCGGATTGGATTTGACCTAGCGCCCCAAGTATTGCGCCTCTAAGTTTATCCACACCTTAGCTCGTACCCCCGATTATCTCCACCAGTGCTAGCGAGGAGAATATCGAATCTTGGCTTATGAAAATTGGGTAGAAATATATTTTGATGTTCTTCGTACTCAAAACATGAGTTGGAAAAATATTTGTGAAAGAGGTGGAAGAGAAAAGATGGAGAGAATAATCCACAATCTAAATTGCGATTAGGTTGGAATAATAAAATTAACTTGATTACCTTATGAATAAAATGTCAACACACACACACACACACACACACACACACATATATATATATATATAGGTGAGAGTCCACATTAATGTGGAAACTCACACACACTCTCAAATACACACCCAAATAGGCGTGTATATATACCATATATATATATATATATTTTATTCTAGATTCCTTCCATCTTATTTCTCTTCCTTAAATAATTGGGCGTTTTCCAACGAATTAGATACTTTGATATATTTGATATCATATCAAATATACTGATAAGAGGCATTTTTACGTGTTTTTAAGCCCCTTTGCGTTTATGTCTTAGGTTCATTTATCGCTTGATTCTTGCCACATGTGCGTTTAATTCGTGCATTAAGTGATTTCAGGTCTTAAATGGATACAATCAAAGAACGGGATGAAAAATGACGTATAAAACAAGTTTAGGCCAAATTTCTATGCACCCCTACGCCTAGGCGCCATCTTGCCCACGCCCGGGCGCCGTTTCAGCACCACTTTCCACGTTCGAGCGATATTTTCGTATTTTTAGAGACCGAATTGGATGAAGTTTCCTTCTACAAAGTTGTAGAACTATGTGTTAGCTTCAAATGAGGACTTGAATCATCCAAATCGGAGTTTTTTGGAGAGAGTTATGAAGGAAATACAATTGCTGCGCAAGACAGAGGCAAATACTCCCAACATTCTGATTTGGGCGCCCGAGCGCCGTAAAACCCGCGCCTAGGCGCGCCCACATCCGAGATTTGATTCCTTTCAGCCAAAAGATCATCATTTGATGGGGGAATGGAACATTTAAAGCCAAGAGGTCATCACATGTATGGGGGGGATGTCATAAGTATGTTTCTTACTAGATCTACTTTTGGGAATTTTATACTACTCACTTTAAGAGTAGTGGAGGGGACACTAGGGGGGACATACACATGAGGGGCTGATTGGTGGTGGTCTTCTTAAGGGATCCTAAGGGGCAATTGACCGGAAATCATCAAGAGGAGGAGGGAGAGAGAGGCATTGGATCCATCACTTTTCACTCATCATCATTCATCACCATATTTCTTCATCACTTTTGGGAGGGGAACAAAGAGGGAGGAGCTAAGGATTGAAGATCAAGAGCAAAGATCCATCATCAATCAATTGAGGGAGTTTTAATTATTTGCATTTACATGTTTATTTCCATGAGTATGTATATGTTTGTATTAGATTTTCTTAAAGCTTTGATGAGAGGCTAATATTGTAGAACTAAGGCCATGTGAAGGCCAAATTTATGAATCAATATATGTGAAGTTGCTCTTTGTATTAATTCTCCTATTGCTTTGTGTGTTAATTCTATGCTTTTATTCCAATCATGTGTTTGATCACCATATGCTTGCTATCTTGCCTAATCTAGTTGTTCGAGAGAAAATAGATTAGGGTGCAAGAGAATTAACACATCATCCGAAACAAATGAGGGATTGCCCTAGAAATAGGTAAAGATTCCCGGGTGTTGTTAGCCGGATTCGTTCGGGGAAGCTCTAGAACGTTAATGCGTGATTTTTGATTAGATTCTCGGATAGACATATTTAGAGAACCGTCAATTAATCATAGGATTATTATGTGCCGAGACATCGGGTAATAGTTAATTTAGGAGTTTCCACCAAAGCAATAGGAGTCTAATAATTCGAAGAGTAGTTCATATATATTGACGAGTAGATTTGGTTGTAGCATGTGCCTTAGTCATTTTATCATACGTGAGATTTAATTCATAGCTTGTTCCCTCCTTTGATCTTTCGTTTACTTAATTGTTTTCCTCTTGCACTTCACTTTAATTATCTTATCTTTATCGAAAATCATAAACTAGAATTCAAGTCTCCGTGGTTCGACAACCCAGACTTTTAGTCCACTTTATTACTACCACGACTAGTACACTTGCTATCAAAGCACGTTAAGTTTTAGCGTGTCATATACCATATCTTATCAAATAAGATCTTTCCATAGCTACAATATTTATCCCAACATATATTTATAAGATCTTTCCATATCAATTAGTTACCTAATTAATTAGAATAGATCTACCAAATATATTATAGGATAGATATATTAAATATATATACACATATATACATAGAATTGGTGAACAAGTTAAATCCTCCATCAAATCTATATATATACACGCCCCACGTGTATAACTATATATATATATATATATATATATATTTCCTCTTTCATATTAATTAATTAGACCACTAATTAATTAATTAGTCTTTCTCAATTTAATATTCCAATATTAAATTATAAGATTTTTATTAATTAAGACCACTTAATTAATTAATTCCTTTTCCTAATTAATTAATTCCAATTAATTAATCTCTCCATTAATTCACTTAGAATTAACTAGCTAATAGGTACTACACTAAGTATTGTGTGTGACCCCTTAGGCTCATTAACAAGCTAGCAATAAGTCCTTCCAAAGGCTATATTAATTATTCTTAATAATTAATTAGGCCTTGGATTAATTTCAACAATTAACCCAAGGCACGTATTGGTTGTGGTTCGATGTCTAGCAACGTCGCCACGACTTCCTAGATGTTAACGATGAAAATGCAAACCTCTCCAGATTTCAATCTTTGTGTGAGTCGAAATCCCTTCATCTTTTTCCAGTCTAAGACCTAGGGTTTGGCGATGGTCGAAACCCTAATAGCCTCAGAAACTATGACTATGTTGGTTCAACTAATGATCTGGTCTTCTAAGCAGGGATCGCCAATCCCTCTTATAAGACAATGCTCTGGCTAGAGACTTTTCGATCATTCAGATTCATGCAACATCATAGGAAATACCAGGTACTTGTGACCTTGGATGAATCCCCTCCGATTGTCAATTGTTCCACTGTAACTACCAGACTATACCCAACATACACGCCGTATGACTCTCCTGGAGTGCACGTGCATATCAAAGCAGAGTGGGTAGTGACCTTCCAATGACATCTCAGGTCTAAGGATTATCTCACACTACGAAAATTGAAGGACTCCAAGTTCGACAGCACCAACGAGGAATCATTGCGGGGTCGTTCAATCCCATACCAAAGTATGGATCTTCATGAATGTATTGGCTATACTAGCCATCGACAATTGAAAGCGTCGACCTCTTGGAAGAGTTACACACATGAACAAGTCTTGGCGAGGTGAGTGACATCCCACATCTCACAACCTCTCTGACTTGGAACAAATTTAGGATTATGGTTTTTGAGAGCATTCCATATGTTTTCCCTAACCGTTCTTCTAACCATATGTAATCAATGGGATCTTTAAATATACTAACACTAGTTATAACAATAAAGAAGCATTGGCTATAATAGGTTTGATATGATCTAAATGATAAGACTGATACAATGTTAATGTTCAAGCCAACAAAATAGCTCGCTGGGCACATAACACTTTTAATCTCCCACTTGCCTAAGAGCCTACTGTTCCCACACAGGTTCATTGTCCAGATGACCTATTGATCACAGCTACCACTCAAGGGTTTGGTGAAAAGGGTTTGCCACGTTTTCGTCGAGTTAACTTGTTCCACTCGAACATCGACTCTGATCAAATAATCTCTCTGATTATTCGCCTTTCCACTAGGTATGTCTAGATAGTTGGTGAGACCTTTGCTCCTTTTTAAGAGCTCACACCCTTATCGATAATCATAGTATTAATGTACTTGATATTCGATTGGCTGAACCTCATAGGTTCACCTATCTAACTTTCTTTTATCACCGCATTCTTATGCGTGACTTAAATGGTAGAGTTAGACTCTGTCTCTTCTCAAGAGACGTCCTCAACCTTTATGTTGGTCCCAAGAGGCATACGAAAGGGTTTAGAAGGGGGGGGTTGAATAGACCCTGAAGTCTTTTTTGACTTCAAAAGATTTCGTATTAAAATGGTTTTTGGACGCTTGAAATAGTAGACGCTTGAAGTGTCTAACGCTTGACTTAAGCATTCACTTAAAATATAGGCGCTTTGGCGAAGCGTCTAATGAAGACTGTTTTTAGAAAGTTAACTTAGACTTCAAGATTTGAATACTTTAACCAAGTAGATTTAAGAGTTTAGTTCTTTAATCAGTGTTAGCACAGCGGAATAATTTTTGGAGTCTTCTCTTTTAAAGCTTTAGCATCACAAGAAGTTTCTTAGTTGCTTAGCGTTTGATTGTGTTTTACTTAATCAGTTTATGCAATGATATGATAGATAAAAGAATTGACTGAAAAGTAAATGACATAATATTTTATAAGGTTCACTGGGTGGTGTAATCCCAGCTACGTCCTTCTTCTCCTCGAACACTCGGAGGCAATCCACTAAATTGATTCTCGAAGAGTCACACAGAGACTTCTACAAAATAGGGAATAGTGAAGAGATGGATATGGATGGCTTGAGCTCCTTGGTCACACAGATTTCTGCTACAAGCCACTTCAATCCTCTACTTCTGGAAAGACGATCTCAAGCTCCTTGACCACACAGATTTCAGCTCCAATAAAGATCTTCTCCAAGATGGCCTTGAGCTCCTTGATCACACAGACCTCAGCTTCAATAAAGACCTTCTTCAACAAGCTTCTCTTACTAAAAAATATTGCTTGTAGAAGTCAACAAACTTTCTCACTCAGATGAAAGATGTTGAGGGTTTATTGTAACAGGTTTGTTTGATGTTGAGAAGTTCAAACAACTTGGGATATCTCAATAATAGTTTGGGTTCTTCTTTAAAGAGGTTTGCGATATCGGGTGACTGTCTTGGAATGTATTTGAGAAACTTTAAAGGATATTGGAGCTTCAAGAAAGATCTTCTTCAACAAGCTTCTCTTACACAAAAATACTGCTTGTTGAAAGAATTAACTTTCTTGAATTCCAATTGGCTATGGAGTTTGGAAGCTTTTTCTCTCAAATTATTTCAGCAAAGTTTTGGCTCTTCGCACATTCTCTCTCACGTCTCACACAAAAGGTTTTGCTGAAGGGTACTATTTATAGGGTTTCTTGGGATTTGTCCGTTGGACACAATTGAGCGCAAATAGTCCCTTTTCTGACATTCCTTAATTTCTGCTGAATCTGATTTGACAAGAGCAGGTTGAACTTGAAAAGCTGACAGTCTAGTCAAAAGGTGGCTTGTCCACAAGTCCGATCGCATTTAATGCACTTGAATTTATTTCCCGCTGGAAATAAATGACCGTTGAGGATTAGATGACTTGAGGATGTATTTTAGGTGAATCCTTTCGATGAACGCTTGAGTATCTGAGCTCTCGGTTCACACTTCTGGAACAGTCCCTTAGCATTAGCTAGGCGCTAAGAACATTCTCTCGAACGCTTGATTCATAACTCCTAAAATAGACTCTTAAGCGTTTGACAGACGCTTAAGACAAATCTTCATCTTCACTTGACTTCAGACGCTGATCTTCAACTTCATCCTTGATAGACTCACTCAGAATTCTATCAGTGACTTGGTATTAAATACTTAGTCTAAAATCTACAAAGATAAAGATTACAAGCCTAACAAACAATACACTTTCAAACACTTATACAGATATTCTATGAAAGTATAAACTTACATTCTTTTGGGGTCTAACATGAAATCCTATCTTGTCATCATCAAAACATCTAACAATGAATTTCCTAACACTTTACTTTCCCATTTGGCTTAAAATAAGTGCTCGATCATCACTTAAGTTCATGTCTTAAGACTAGAGCTTCTAGTTCCAATTTTCCCATGTTGTTATCCAATAAACAACACCAATCTAATCTATTGGATCAAATAGGAGTTCGAATTTATACATGAGATGTATTAGTCAACACCAATTTAAACTCATAGAATTGGATCTACCTTTCAGTTGTATTTTACAGGAAGAATTACCTTTTAATTCTTCCATGTTGAGCTTAGTCAACATATTATCTATGGGTTCAGACTGAAAAGGATTATGGCAGTTCAATGGCCCGCACATATTGCTATCTTTGTGCAATTGGGGTGCCATTCCTTTTCCAAATCCATTTTCGAAAACTGAGATGATGATCACATGTACGTTACTCATGTGATGTTACCAACATATGACACTAACAAGCCAGTTGTATACCTATTAACCTTTAGAACTTATGTTCAGAAAAGATTCAATCAGTAGATCGGCCTTTGAAGCACTTATGCGGTTAGGCCGGCCTCCCACTACTTGTCAAGATTTCTTGACTTTCGTCATATCCACTGTCAGCATTTTTTGGCTGGAAGGATATGGAACATGTGTTCATAGGTTTATGGGTTTACTAGTCTATTCATTTTAACTGCCAGTGGTGTTTATGTTTATTGAGTCCCTAGTTTTCATTACTATCCCTATTCTTTCAGAAAAGAACTCCTCCACTTTGAAGGTAGGATATTATGAAATGATCCCTTTCGTTCTAAGTGCAATGAACACGAGGATACTCGTAAACACAAGACAAGAGGATCTATTATCCTCAATTGCTCCCTCTATTTGCTTGACACAAGCAATTCCTTCACATCCTTAATGTGTGTGGTTTCCATGTCACATCTAATGTGACCATTTTTGAGGTTACACTCATTATTCTATGTCTAATAGATTAATATGCTTGCCAAGGTTATTACCTCGACAACTAGATCAATGTATACATTTTTGTGCGATATGAGTTAAAAGTTGTGAAGATAGCATGTCATAAGAATTAATTGCAGAACCATAAATAGTAAAACGCATTTTAATAAAAACTTGAATCTCCACCCATAAACCAAGGTGGAGTAAAACATGGTTCATAACATTAATTCAATATCATGATAAAACATTCTTCAAAAACCTCATCTCATAATTAAAAACGACAAATAAATGATTTCTTATCCTTCAGCCTCAGCCGCAAAAAAATGCCTCCTTGGCATCTTTAGGACCATGACCTCATTTCTTTGTTTCCTGCTTCTTCCCACCATCTGCAATCCATTGCATAAGTGAGTACTTTTAACAGTGTCATAACACTTAAGGAGCACAGTTAACTAACGAGTTAACTTTACAACAAAAGTACCTTTAGTGCGCTCACGAGGAGACTCGGGGCATTGATCTTTCCAGTGTCCCTTTCTTTTGAAGTTAAAACACTTCCTAATTTTCCCTTTGACTTTCTTGATACTGTCCTTTGCTTGCAGCTCGTTGCCTTCCTCACTTCCCAATTTTCCCTTTGACTTTCTTGATACCGTCCTTTGCTTGCAGCTCGTCTTCTTCCTCCTTTTCTTCTTACCAAAAGCGGGAGATGAAGAATTGTCAGCAAGTAGCACAGACTTAGCCTTCTTGACCGTTACCTTAGCAGTGCGCAACATGTCCAATAACTCAGCAAGAGTGGCAACCAATTGGTTCATGTTGAAATTCACTACGAACTGATCGTAGGCAGGAGAGAGCAACTGAAGCACTAAGTCAATAGCTAAGTTAGGATTTATCATCACCTCCATGTCATTGAGTTTGTTCACCAAGACAATCATTCTCAAGACATAGTCGGTGACCGATGTTTTTTCAGTCATGCGAGCTCTGAATAACTCACGAGAGACAGCAAATCTCTCACAGCGTGTCTTAATGCCGTATAGCTCTTCCATTGTAGCAACGATTTCTGATGCATGTTCCACAGTCTCAAAGTGCATCTGCAACTCATTAGTCATGGAGGCAAGAATGAGACAATGCACATAGATATCATCTTTGAGCCATTTCTCATATGCATCACGAGCAACCCTTGGAGCACTTGCCTCAGGTGCAGGCTCAATAGGCTGAGTTAAGACATAGTCAAGACTTTCAAATTGCAGTACAATCTTAAGGTTGCGGTACGAGTCAGGGAAGTTCGGCCATTTAGCTTATTAGTTTCAAGGATTACCGAGAGTGGAGTTTTAGCCATTTGACTGCCACTTTATGAAAATGGAAAAACATTAGCATTTAATCAAAGATTACATCCACATGAAATTATGGAAATTTTAACTTCACGTGTGCTCCCACTGTTTCAATCCCACTGATAGAAAGACAGGAAATGCAACCATTTCCAGTGGGCTCGAGCGTCAAATGTCTCGACCTCATTCCACGACTCATGGTCAATGGGTGGTAACATTGAACAGGCATGACGACCTCATCCACATCCAGGTGGTTCTCGAGATGTTTGCCTCACATTTCATGTACGTCCCGAGAACACGATGCAACCTTACACTAATCTGTGTTTAAGTCCCACCCATCAAATTCTCATGCAATAACAGTGCCCAAGGTAGTCCCACGACTCATGGTCAACTCCTTAGGTAGACTGAGATCCGTGTGCACTTCTACTATGACCATCTGTCATAGTAGAAGGCCTAGTTGTGAGATTACTATACTTAACTTGCCACTATTCCATGACTCATGGTCAATGATGATAAGCCGCGCTATTCCCTCTCACATCTAATGATGGAAGGCACTGGACCAAATCAAGGGGCTTCAGGGCCCCCAATTTATCCATTTATGGACTTAATATGGATATGAGGTTTTTCACATATAAGGTCTCACCATTTTCAGTTATTTATCTTTCTTAGGTGATCATGCAACACAACATACCACATATAAGATTCTAACGATTAAATAACAAAAAGCATGCTATACATAAAGCGGTAAATGTGATCCTAGTCAAGCCAATCCTAAAAACACCCCGAGCTATCAAGGTGTCGACCAGTCTAATCTAAGGACCCGGACCCTACACTAAGGACTTCACAGCTCCTCGAGCTTGAACGTCTCCATCACCGTCTTCAAGATGTCTTCATCTCCGTCTTCAAATTATAACAATACAATAGAAAAAGAAGCTCACCCTCTCATGTACATAAAATGAAAACATGGCACGCAGGACTCAAATTAAAATGACTAGTCTATGGCTCGACCCGGATCACCACATAATCACATAATACATGCTCGCATCATGCTTTCATAAACATAAATTTACCCACTTTAATTAAAAATAATCTAATTCAATTAGCAGACCAATTAATTATTGTCTAAAAACAAATTTCAGATAATCCCATGAAGAATCATAATTCTCCAATTATCCGAAAATTAATTCAATTTCCAAAACCTACTATTATTCTATTCTAGGAATCAATTAATATCATATTAATTTTTCAAGAACTAAATAATAAATACACATTTTGAAAAACAATGAAAAAGTCCATTTTTCCATTTAATCCGAAAAAGCCCAATTTCAAAAATCACTTATTTTATTCAATTTCCAAAGTCAATAAAATACCAATTTTATCTCATACTTGGAATTCAAATAAAACTCATATTCTTTGAAAGTCCATGAAGAAGTCCATTTCTTCGTTTAATCAAAAAGGCCCCAAGTTTTAAAAAAACTAAATTTTATTTTAATATCGAAAGTCAATAAAGTACTAATTTTATTTCGTCCTTTCAAAATTTAAATGAAAATCCATATTCTGGAAAAACATGAAGAAATCCATTTCTTCAAAGAGAGGCCAATTTAAGAATTCAATTTTATTCTAATTTCAAAAGTCAATAAAATACCAATTTTATTTCGTCATTTCAAAATATAAATAAAAGAATCATATTTTTGAAAATCCAATTTTATTATAATTTTGAAAGTCAATAAAATATCAATTTTATTTCGTCCTTCCAAAATTTAAATAAAAGCCCATTTTTAAAAACTCGATTTTATTTTTATCTCGAAAGTCAATAAAATACTAATTTTATTTCCTCCTTTCAAAATATAAATAAAAGCCTTTGTTTTTGAAAAGTCCATTTTTAGGTCCAAGCCCAAAAATACATTCAATTGCATTTTAAACTCAGAACATAAATTACAAAAATAACCACAAAGGGCCAAATTGCAAATTAATAAAATTAGAAAAAACCCCTAGTGGGCCGCCGTCGACACGGCGGCCCCGTCTTTGATTCACCGGGGGGCAATAGCCACGCTCCCCTATACGCCCGCCGTCGCGCATGACGGCGCTGTATCCGACAGCGCCGTCCGCGATGGCCTTATGCGAACCGTTCGCCTTTTCACACGAGCTGCTGCTGTCCATTGACAGCGGCGGTTTCGGCAAATCCGCGAAGACACGCGAGTGTTGTCGCGAGTTCAATATTTTTCTTCCACCGTCGAACCCAAAATACGCATGAATATTCATGAATCAAAAACGCAGCCATATCCAAATTTATAAAACGCAATTCATAGATTAATCGAAAAATATATTTTTCAGATCCAAATCAATTTTCAGATTTAAACGATTTTAATCGGTCCAAAAATAAAATCAAAAAATCCAAACTATTTTACATGCGATAAAACAAAATTTAAAGCATATAAACATAAACACATACAAAGAATCCGAGCCATGTCAAAACCTTGGATCTGATACCACTGCTGTGATCGGTACAACCCCCGGGGACGCCGAGCATAGCGAAAGACATATAATTTAAAAATTAAAGCGACATCCCCGAAATTAGGTCTAGGTTGACATGGTACCATCAGATTCAAAAACTATCCTAGAGGAAGTTTACTCGTGTTTACCTCTTGAAGACCAAAAATCAGCAACGTCTTTTTAAGCAACTGCCTACTACACCTCTTCGGATTGGATTTGCCCTAGCGCCCCAAGTGTTGCGCCTCTAAGTTTATCCACACCTTAGCTCGTACCCTCGATTATCTCCACCAGTGCTAGCAAGGAAAATATAGAATCTTGGCTTATGAAAATTTGGTAGGAATATATTTTGGTGTTCTTCGTACTCAACACATGAGTTGGAAGAATATTTGTGAAAGAGGTGGAAGAGAAAAGATGAAGAGAATAATCCACAATCTAAATTGGGATTAGGTTGGAATAATAAAATTAACTTAATTACCTTATGAATAAAATATCAATACATATATATATATATATATATATATATATAGGGTGAGAGTCCGCATTAATATGGGAACTCACACACACTCTCAAATACACGCCCAAATAGGGGGGGGGGGTATATATATATATATATATATTATTTTAGATTCCTTTCATCTTATTTCTCTTCCTTAATTAATTGGATACTTTCCAACTAATTAGATACTTCCATATATTTGATGTCATATCAAATATACCATATCTTATCAAATAAGATCTTTACATATCTACAATATTTATCCTAAGATATATTTATAAGATCTTTCCATATCAATTAGTTACCTAATTAATTAGAATAGATCTAACAATTATATTATAGGATAAATATATTAAATATATATATATATATATATACATAGACTTGGTGAACAAGGTAAATCCTCCACCAAATCTATATATATACACACCCCACGTGTATAACTATATATATATATATATTTATTTCCTCTTTCATATTAATTAATTAGACCACTAATTAATTAATTAGTCTTTCTCAATTTAATATTCCAATATTAAATTATAAGACTTTTATTAATTAAGACCACTTAATTAATTAATTTCTTTTCCCGATTAATTAATTTCAACTAATTAAACTCTCCATTAATTCACAAAAAATTAACTTGCCAATAGGTACTACACTAAGTATTGTATGTGACCCCTTAGGATCATTAACAAGCTAGAAATAAGTCCTTCCAAAGGCTAGATTAATTATTCATAATAATTAATTAGGCCTTGGATTAATTTCACCAATTAACGCAAGGCACCTATTATATTGGTCGTGGTTTGATGTCTAGCAACGTCGCCATGACTTCCGAGATGTTAACGATGAAAATGCAAACCTCTCCAGATTTCAATCTTTGTGTGAGTTAAATCCCTTCATCTTTTTCCCATCTAAGACCTAGGGTTTGGCAACGGTCGAAACCCTAATAGCCTCAAAAACTATGACTATGTTGGTTCAACTAATGATCCGGTCTTCTAAGTAGGGATCACCAATCCCTCTTATAAGACAATGCTCTGGCCAAAGACTTTTCGATCATTCAGTTTCACTCAACATCATAGATAATAACAGGTACTTGTGACCTTGGATGAATCCCCTACGACTGTCAATTGTTCCACTGTAACTACCAGACTATACCCAACACACACGCCGTATGACTCTCCTGGAATGCACGTGCATATCAAAGCAGAGTAGGTAGTACCCTTTCAAATGACATCTCAGGTCTAAGGATTATCTCACACTACGAAAATCGAAGGACTCCAAGTTCGACAGCACTAACGAGGAATCCTTGCGGGGTCGTTCAATCCCATACCAAAGTATGGATCTTCATGCATGTATTGGCTATACTAGCCATCGACAATGGAACGCGTCGACCTCTTGGAAGAGTTACACACATGAACAAGGCTTGGCGAGGCCAGTGATATCCCACATCTCACAATCTCTATGACTTGGAACAAATTTAGGATTATGGTCTTTGAGAGCATTCCATATGTTTTCCCTGACCGCTCCCCTAAACATATGTAATTCATGGGATCTTTATCTATACTAATACTAGTTATAACAATAAATAAGCATTCCATAATAGGTTTGATATGATCTAAATGATAAGACTGATACAGTGTTAATATTCAAGCCAACAAAATGGCTCGCTGGGCACATAACACTTTCAAATTTGGACCCCATGTTGGAGATGCTTATTTTATTCGAGAGGAGGAGAAGCTACATGAGGAGGCATTGGAAGTTTAAGGATGTTTTTCAGCATCCTTGGTTGTAAATGTTCTTTTTACCTTTGTGTATGCTTGTTATAACAACATTGGGGACAATGTTGGATTTGAGTTTGGGGGTCGAAGAGTACTTATTTTGAACTTTGATGATGCAATCCTAATTTTTAGCTAGAGTTTGGGGGAAATTTTGTTTGCTATCATGTTTATATGCTTCTTTGTTGAGAAAATCAAGTATGAAAAAATTTTAGTCCTTCCAATTGATACATTGAGATTGATTAACTTGGAAAAATGACATGATTTCTATGAATAATTTGAATTTAATGGAACATATATATCTTTAAAATTGCTCGTGGAGACCCTAGACTAGAATTGATTTTCTTAGATGATTCACAATGCACAAAAGTCGAGGTACAGGAGTTGAGAGAATAACCATCTTGACACACTTAAGGATTTTTTCCCAAAATATTAACTTAGATTTTCACATAAGGTATGAGTTGAGTAATTAATTTTGTATGCTTGATAATGAATGAAAAAGGTTGAATTTTGGTATGACCAAAAAGGGGCTAGGCTAATTTGTATTCGAGGTGAAAGTTTCATGCCTATATACTATACTATTATGCTAATTTGAGCTAAGCTCATGCCAAAAAGGAGTTTAATTGTTTAAAAGATCTAGTTTTATTTCGTGGCCTTTGACACTCGAGTGATTAAATCCTTAGGAGTGTCTCTACACTTAATGCCCTAAAACTGTCTAGTTTGGGAGCCATTGATCTAAAACTTGATACATGGGTGCCATAAAAAGCCAAAGGGAATAAAACATTGCACATGATCTAGCCTTGATGAATTTAAATGAGAAGTTTCATATGAATTTAAAGTTTGATTGTTTGGAGTAATGGAATTTGAAATGGCTATGAGGTTTTCTATGATTTTTGTGCCATGTGATTGATCAAAAGTTGATAGATATGGGATTAATGTCCAAAATTGGTAAAGATGCCTCTGGACTATAATGCCTTAGATTTATTTTCACTACACCCTTTGGAATCTTTTCTAGTTGAGGTGTCACATGAGCAAAAGTATTTGATATGTATATATAATTTTGAGCTTTAAAGGATGATTTTTGTTAATTTTGTTGAGATGTATTGATTTGGTTGGGGATTGAAAATTTGTTAGATTTTGTGGGTATATCATCTGCAAACTCTCACGAGACTATACCCGTCCATTTTGGTAACATTAAGGTTTAAAGGCTTGTTACACGTGCTAAGTGTAATCGTTTACTCCATGAAAGAGAGTTTATCTTTATCTTTATTTGTTTTGTTTTTGTTTACCTTTGACTGTGTTGATGTCTATCATTGCTCGACGACGATCAATGTATGAGTTTGGGGGAGTTGACAGAGTCGAGAATTACGTGTTTTATAGTTTTTTAGTTGTAGGATTTTCATAGAATTAAGTATGATTTTATACCACATATGCGTTTAATATGTCTATTTTGAGTATCCAGGTATAAATCATAGCATTGGAGACAAAAAGGATAAAAGAGTAGTAAGATGGAATTTCAGAGCAGAAAGTTGTAGAGACTAACGTTCAAACGTGGAACATCAGAACGTTCAAACGTGAAGAGGTGTTACGCCCGAACGTTGAGATAAGTTACGCACGAACACGAGGAAGCCTAACGTTCGAACGTCCGAGTCAGCAGAACAGTTTTGGAAATTTCCAAACTCTACACCTACACGGACTCTTCTCAAATCATGCCTATAAATATAAAGTGATGCAGTAGGGTTAAAGAGCAGCATTTTTTAGAGTTATTCTCCAGCAATATTCCATCCTTTTACAGAGAGAGAGAGAGAGAGTTAGACTGGAGTTTTTATCCTTTGTAATTTTCCATAGAAGTAAAGGAAGCTTGAAGGAAGAAGAAGATTTTCTACACAGTCATAGGGAGTTTTTATTATCTATGTATTACTTTCATGAATTCTTTAGTTGTTTTTCATATCATTATGAGTAGCTAAATTTGTAGACTAAGGCCATGCTTAGGCCAAATTATGATTTTTGAGTTATAAAAATATTTTTCGTATGAATGATTTATATTGTTTTGTGTTGTAATCTTGTTCTCAATGCTTAGTGTGTCTGGCCAATATATTTAAGATCTAATGCTTAATTTATCTACTCGGGAGAAACTAAATTAAGGTGCAAGAGGGATTAATAACATTTTTTAAGTTAGTTGATGCTAGAGATAGCTATATACTCCGGATGCTGTTAGCCGAGTTTATTTGGAGGGATAAATCTGAATAAATTTGGGGAAAATGCTAGTGTTTAATGCATGCAGTAGAGATTGTTACAACCAATCTAGTATAGGTTATCATGAGTGAGGGATCCGCGTTGTTAGAAATTTCATGTTAGATGTTTTGATGATGAAAAGATAGGATTTTATGTTAGACCCCAAATATAATGTAAGTTTCTGTTTTCATAGATCAATGTATAAGCGTTCGAAAATTTGTAATTTTATTTAGGCTTGTAATTTTTATCTTTGTAGAAATTAGACTAGGTATTAGATACCGAATCGCTAATAGAATTCTAGGTGAGTCTATTAGAGATGAAGTTGAAGATCAGCCTCTGAAGTCAAATAAAGATGAAGATTTGTTCTTAGCAACTGTCAAACGCTAAAGGACTATTTCAGAATTATGATCAAACGCTCAATGTACTCCAACGATCAGTATTAGATCCACCTGAAATAAATCCTCAAGTCATGAAGGACTTAAATGCAATCATTTAACGAATATTTATTTCCAACGGGAAATAAATTCAAATGCATTAAATACCTGATAGGAGCATTAAATGTGATAAGCTAGTATGATTTGTGGACAAGCCACCTTTTTTACTAGACTGTCAGGATTTCAGAGTTTATAGCTGCTCCCGTCCAATCGGAACCAGCAGAATTTCAGGAATGTCAGAGAAAAGGTAGAATCACGCGCCGCGTGAAAGACACGCTCCTACATGTGTCCAACGGACATAATCCCAAGAAAATGCCTATAAATACCTTACCTCCAGCAAACCCTAAGAAGATAGAGACATATGTACATGCACAAGAAAACTTTGCTGAAATTCTCTTTCAGAGAAAAAGCTTAGAAACTCCATAGCCAAAATTCTTCAAGCTTTTTACATACATTCCAGACAGTCACAAATATCTCAAACCTCTTCCAAAGAAGAAACCTAAACTTTTACTGAGATATTCCAAGTTGTTTGATCTTTCCAAAAACAAACAAAACCTGTGTGACAAAACCCTCAACCTTTCATCTGAGTGAGAAAGTTGTTGAAACCCCTTACAGGCAGTATTTCTGAGTGATAGAAGCTTGTAGAAGAAGATCTTCATTGGTGCTGAAATCTGTGTGATCAAGGAGCCCGAGATCATTTTCACCTCTTTACTATCTTGTAGAAGATTCTGTGTGATTCTTTGATAACCATCTTAGTAAATTCCCTCCAAGTGAAAAAGGAGAAGAAGGACGTAGCTGGGATTACATCAACCAGTGAACTTTACAATTTCTTGTCTCATTTACTTTCATTATTGTCTTGTTTTATATTATATTATTTATTCTGAAAAAGACAAGCTAATCTGCTAAGCAACTATATAACCAAAACAAACGCTAAAGCTTTAAAATCATTTACGTTGTGCTAACCCTGATTAAGCGATCTAAGCGTTACCCTACTTTGGTAAATTGCTAAAATCACTGAGTCTAAGTTATCTTTACTGAAACGCCTGACCCAAGTGCTCAGCTTCCTAAGCGTTGTAATCTTTTAAAGTGATATGAAATGTTTGAAGTCGAAAAAGACTTCAGGGTCTATTCAACCCCCCCCCCCTCTAGACCCTTTCGTATGCCACTTGGGACCACCAAGTGGTATCAGAGCGGTTGAAGTAGAAACCTAAGCATTTCTGAGCGTAACTGCTTGTTTAGATCTATTTCTCTAAACTTAGTCGCTTTAAAATTTTCTCTTAAACATCTCATTATGGCTTTTAACAAAATGCCTAAGTTGGTAGAGTCAAACTATGATTCTTGGAAACTTAGAGCATTCGTGTATTTATGTTCTTGCGATAATGAAATGTGTGGTGTAATTTCAGATGGCCCCATTAAGATCATGAAAGAGATAACTCGAGCGCCTGGAGCTGATGAAGCCACTCCAGATGGATATGTCGAGAAACCCAAGTTAGAATGGACGCCAAATGATCGGAAAAGAGCGAATCTAGATAATGTTGGACGAAGTGCACTTTACTCAGCGTTAGGAGACAATGATGCATTGTTCAACAAGATCAAACAATGTAAGACTTCCAAAGAAATATGGGATAAGTTGGCTATAGTGTGTTAAGGTTCAACACAAATGAAGGAGAACAAGCTCTCCATAGCCATGCAAAGATTTGAGCATTTTAAGATGTAGACCAATGAGACGCTAGAACAATTGGACGCCAGGTTTACTTTGCTCATTACAGAGTTAGCGTCATTAGACAAGGAGTTGACCAACAAGGAAATGGTCAATAAGATTTTTAGAAGCCTTCCAAGCAAGTATTTGGTTAAGACTGTTGCTATGAGAGAATCACAAACATTGGAGACTCTTACTCCAGAACATGTGTTTTCAGAGCTAAAGCCATTTGAGTTCGAACTGGGTGAAGTTAGCGACACATCGACTTCAGCGACTGAATCAGGAGCTTTAATCGCTACCACCAAAAGTAAGGGCAAAGCGATTAGTGAGATTAAATCAACGGAATACAATGAAGAAAAAGAAATGGCTTTATTGGTCAAGAAATTTCTAAGATATGAAAAGAGAAATCCAATTGGACAAACTTCATTTCAAACTCCTCCCCTAGCACCAGTTCCTCAGTATCAAGCGCCAGTATATTTTGCACCTCAACCAGTAGCGCCAGTTCCTTATCAAGCGCCTACAACTCCTACTCAGAATCTCTCAGCGCCAGCTGGTTCAAAGCGATTAACCACTGAACAGAAAATGAAAACTAATTTGTGTTATAATTGCAGGAAACCAGGGTACTACCAGGTAAATTGCCCTTATCCAAATGTGTCTAAGCCCACAAGGCAAGACTATGTGGATAGAAACCAATTCAGGAGCAACCTTCGCCAACAAGGTTTGCTAGCGGAATCTAAACCATTCTCTGCACCTGAAGAGGATTTGGAATCATCAGATGAAAGTAGTGATGATGGGCCAACAAGCGACTCAACGTTGATTTGTCTCATGGCAAGAGATGATGAAGCGTCTGACGATTCGCTACCTAAGGTAACCACTGAATTATCTCATCCTCTTTCCTATGATGAATTACTTGACAAAGTTAATGATTATTATAAAGATTGTCAAGATGCCGCCAAAATATATCAAAATCACATCGCTATTATCTCATCACTCACAAGTGATAAAGTAACACTCAAAGCAGAGTTGCAAGTTCAGCAACAATGCATTGAGAAGAACCAATCGCTTGAGAGTGAGATTACTCAATTGAAAAGCGATCTTGATATAATAGTCAAGAGAGAAGCTGATCCGATCGCTAGACTTGCCAAATCAAAGCAGCTCGTCTCATCATTATCAAAAGCTTCAAGACAGTTGGATAATGTGACTGATGTAACAAGAATGTTTGGTGAAAAGACCGGTTTAGGATGCAACAAATTCGGTAAACAACCAAATAAACCAAATGTTACGGCGAACAACAAAGGAAAGGGTGTTTTCTTTGTTGAGAAAGGTTCACAAAGTCCAACGCTGAATGAACCAAGTGACAATGGTACGAGGCCAAATGAGAAAGCCAAAGCTAACTCAAGCAAGGGGAAGGCAAAAGCAAATAATCCACAAAGACGGGTTCGTCCAAACGCTCAAAAGGCTAAGGATAAACCTGACCACTATGAATCAAGCGCTAAACGTCAAGCACCAAAAGTGCAACCCAAGCCAGCGCCAAGGAAATACCATTGTCAATATCCAAGACAGTCAAGATCATATTATCAATACTATGTTGATTATGATTATGATTACTATTATAATCGAGGATATTATTATACACCCAAAAAGCACACACAACACAATGTGAAACCCAAAAAGTCCAATATTCCTACAATGAAGACTAGGCAAATATGGGTTTCTAAAGTTTTAATTCAAACCAAAGTTACTAACATTGAAGGACCCAAGACAACTTGGGTACCTAAGAAGAATTAGAACTGTCCTTTAAATGCAGATACCTAGAGCCAACACTGATACCTCAGTTTGGTACTTTGATAGTGGATCGTCAAGACACATGACGGGTTCCAAAGATGTTCTAGTCAACTATCGAGCTACCAACGGTCCTCAAGTTATATTCGGTGATAACTCCAAAGGTAAAACCAAAGGTATAGGTATTATGCATAGGGGGAACATCATGATTAGTGATGTATATTATATTGAGGGTCTTAAGCATAAATTGTTGAGTATTAGTCAATTTTGTGATAAAGGCATTGAAGTAAAATTTTCAAGTGACTACTGCTTTGTTAACGACGCTAAGACTAAGTCTACTAAATTAAGAGGAAAAAGAACAAACAATGTGTATTTAGTAGATTGAGATTCTATAATTGATAACAACCCCACATGCTTTGTTGCTAAAAGTCAAAATGAATTGGGTTGGTTATGGCATAGAAAAATGAATCACCTCAACTTTAAGGCAATCTCTAAGTTAATATTGCTACATCTAGTAGAGGGATTACCTAAGGGTTCCTTTCAGAAAAATCGCTTATGTGACGCATGTCAAATGGGTAAACAAGTTAAATCATCTTTTAAGAAGAAACCATGCCTATCTACTTCTAGAGTTCTTGAACTATTGCATCTAGATTAGTTTGGTCCTATTCAAATCATGAGTGTTAGTGGTAAAAAATACTCGCTAGTAATAGTTGATGATTTGTCTCGCTATACATGGGTAGAATTCCTAGCGACCAAAGATGAAACTAGTGTCAAGCTCACAACGCTAATTCGTTAATTGCAAACATATAAAGATCTCAAGGTGACAAGAATTAGAAGCGATAGAGGAACTGAATTTACTAACCAATTTGTTGAGAAGTTTTTTTATAGATTTTGGAATACTTCATGAGTATTATGCCCCTAGAACACCTCAACAGAATGGAGTTGCCGAGCGACGGAACAGAACGTTTAAAGAAGCCACTAGAACGATGCTTGCAGAGTCTACGCTACCTCAAAAGTTTTGGGCCGAGGCTATCAATACCGCTTACTATACTCAGAACAGGTGTATGATCAACAAGCAACATGAGAAGACTCCATATGAATTGTGGAAGGGACATAAGCCTAACGTTTCATATTTTCATGTATTTGGTTCAAAATGTTTCATTCATAACAATGGATCCCAAAGCCTAAAGACGTTTGATCCTAAAGCAGGTAAGAGAATCTTTCTAGGCTATGCCAAGAATGGAAAGAGTTTTCGCATCCTAAAAAAGATCAAATCGAAGGTTGAAGAATCCATTCATGTTGTCTTCGATGATGCTAACCAAGAACCGAATAAGGTTAATCCTGATGATGTAGGAATTGAAGATCTTCCCCAACAAGCGTCACAAATCAATCTTGGTGATGATAGTGATGATGATGAGGATGATGAGATCTTTGTGTCTAAACCTAAGATTACTCGTGAGGTTACTAATGAGGATATTGTCAGAATTGCTGATGATCATGAAGAGAATGATCATCAAGAGCGAATTAGAACTGTGAATGATGCAGCGACTGCGCCAGAGACAAATGAGAGTCAAATGATTGATAATCAAGAGTCTCTCAACCCGTTCCAACCAGATTGTAAATGGCTTAGAGACCATCCACTAGAGCTAGTTATTGGAGATATTGAAGCACCTGTTAGAACTAGGTCAGCTACAATTAATGAAGCCATGTTCGCAAGCTTCCTATCTCAAATGGAACCAAAGAAAGTGGATGAAGCACTCAGTGATTCAAGTTGGGTAGAAGCAATGCAAGAAGAGCTTAACCAATTTGAGGGAAATAAGGTTTGGACGCTAGTACCAAGACCAACTCACCAAGGAGTTATTGGGACTAGATGGTTTTTAGGAACAAGATGGATGAAGATGGCATTGTTATAAGAAACAAAGCCAGATTAGTCGCTCAGAGTTATTGCCAAGAAGAGGGTATTGATTTTGATGAGACGTATGCCCCAGTAGCCCGTCTTGAAGCGATTAGGATGTTCCTAGCGTTCGCCACATTCAACAAGTTCACAGTATACCAAATGGACGTGAAGAGTGCATTCCTGAATGGTAAACTCCAAGAAGAAGTCTATGTGGAGCAACCTCCAGGATTCATCAACAACCATGGCAAAAGTATGGTCTACAAATTGGATAAGGCACTCTATGGCCTTAAACAAGCACTAAGAATATGGTATGACACTCTCTCTATCTTCCTTATAGGTAAAGGCTTTTCAAAAGGCAGCGTTGATACAACATTATTTAAAATTACCCATAATGAAGATATTCTCTTAGTCCAAATTTATGTTGACGATATTATATTTGGTTCTACTAATAAGTGATTGTGTGAGAAATTTTCGAAAATGATGCAAGAACAATTTGAAATGAGCATGATGAATGAATTAACTTTCTTCGTAGGATTACAAGTTAAACAACTCCCTAATGACATATTTATAAACCAAGTTAAATATATAAGAGATATAATTAAGAAATTTGGTATGAAAAATGCATCATCTTCAAAAATTCCAATGAGTCAAACGCTTAAGTTAGATAAAGATGAAAGTGGGAAGAAAATTGATATCACTAACTATAGAGGTATCATTGGATCACTTCTTTATCTTACCACTAGTAGACCTGATATTATATTTTCGGTATGCATGTGTGCACGCTTTCAAGCTGATCCTAGAGAGTCACATTTAAATGCTGCTAAGAGAATCCTTAAATACCTAAAAGGCACACAAAATGTGGGCTTATGGTATCCAAGGGACTCTCCTTTTGAACTAATTGGTTACTCAGACGCAAATTTTGCAGGATGCAAAATAGATAGAAAGAGTACTAGTGGTACATGTTAATTTCTATGTGATAGACTAATTTCGTGGCATAGTAAGAAACAACAATCCATAGCGACTTCTACCGCTGAAGCAGAGTACGTAGCCGCTGGGAGCTGTTGTGCACAAATCCTTTGGATAAGACAACAACTTAGAGATTATGGAACAATCCTAGGTCCTACCCCAATCCATTGTGATAATCAAAGCGCTTTAGCTATGACCCAAAATCCTATCCTTCATTCCAGAACTAAACACATTGACATTCGCTACCATTTCTTGCGTGACCACGTTCAAAAGAAAGATTTCTCCATGCACTTCATTGGAACTGACAAACAATTGGCAGATATCTTCACCAAAGCGCTCAACGAACAACGCTTTCTCACTTTGAGAAGTGAATTAGGTATGATTGATTTAAACGCCTAAACCATAAAGCATCATATCTTATATAGGCATATAATTTAGGGGGAATCTACTTTAAATTTATGACCAAATTTTTTTTGAAATAAGTTATCAATTTTAGGAGGAACTTTAAAATTGTACTTATCTCAATCTTTGAGCGATTGTGATCAAAAATTAACTTTGAAACTTTTATGCATTGATCACTAGTGCTTATCTATTATGCATGACAAAATCAATCTCTAATAAAATTCAATGCAAATATCTTTTATAAATCCAAGCGATTGATTTGTATTAATTCAGCTCTAAGAAATTGAAATTTATTAAAAAGACTTCAGCGTTAAAAGATTCCCACTTAAACGCTAAGTATCCTTCTCTGAAAATCATGCATAGTTTTCATCGCTAAAAGGTAGCGTATGGATAAGTCTAAAAGATTAGATTTGACAACTGCCCACATGTGCTTATCAAATTAAATTGACGGTTAATGATTCCAATCTAAAAACTAGGCAGTTCAGTAATTGCACCCGTCTGAGTACGTGTCAGTGTACTATCAGGCGCATGTATTTCACGTTGAAAATTTCAAAATTATTCAAACGTTTTGAAAAAGTAACTGCGGATTTCAAACCTTTATAATTCACAGTTGTTACCCTATTTTACCGCATTTTTTGACATCCTTCTTTATGAGTAAAAGGCTCAGATTTAATTTTTGTTATTTTCAAAATTAACTTCTGTACACGTGTCATTCATCTACTAGTTAAGAAGTTATTTTTGCTTCCTATTTAAACCCTTCACAACCTTTACAATAAAACTTTATCACTTCCAAAATTCTTCTACTGTAAAAGTTCTTTCTCTCTAATGCAAAAAGAATATCTTTCCTCTCCTCAACCGAAGTTTTTTCCAGTTCATTAATGGCACCCAAATCTTCAAAATCTACTGTCGGAAAATCTTCCAAATCTGAGAAACCAGTCACTGTTAACGCCAGTTTTCTTGTTAACTGGGACTATCTTTTTGACAACCAGAACTTCCCTCTACGGACTGTTCTTCCACTCGTCCAGGAATCTGGTTTACGTGATATGATAACTTCCGTTTTTAACATCTATGAGGAAGAAACCCTTTTCTTCTTTAAAAATGCAAAAATCTTCGACGATGGAAACTCCATTTCTTGCGTCTTTCCCTTTGCTCGTGAGACCTTTGTGCTCACTCCTTCTCTTATATCATCTTTACTAAATCTGCCAAAAGATGGTTGTGAAGTCGAAAATGTCACTCTTGGAGATGCTACCAAAGTATGGGCGTTGATTAAGAAGGATGAAGTTGAAGCTGCCTACGAACCCAACTTCAAGAAAAATGACATGAAGGGTGAATATGTCATTCTTGCTGACATCTATGCGAAGATGATCGAGTGCAGAAAGGGAAGCTTCGATAAGGTTTCAAATGTTCAATACAAGATGACGGTGGCCATTCTGACCAAATTAAAGATTAATTGGTTGTTTTACGTTTTTAATCGCTTTAAGGCAGCGATGGCCAAGTCAGTAAATCCTAAGCTTTACGGGATTATTTTGAGTCGAATTCTTAGTGCTAGCGGTTTCATCAACACCGCTGGAAAGAAAGTCCCAGCGCTAAAGTTCTATGGAAAGAAGATGATCAGCGAGCTGCTCAAACCAAGGAGACGTGGCAATGCAGCGGTTCCCAAAGAAGAGCATGAGCGACTTCTTGCCAAAGGAGTTGTTCGCAGTGATGATGAAGAGCAAGCGACTTCGTCTTCATCATCTTCCTCAGAAGAAGTTGTGGTGGTCAAGCGACCTAAAAGAAAAATCACCTTGAAAGTCGCTGAGCCATCAAAGCCAGCAAAGAAACAGAAGCAGAAGCCGGAGCCCAAGAAGAAACAGAAGTCTCCTTCTCCTTCTCCTAAATCTCCCTCTCCCCCACCTGTCTTAATCATCTCTCTAGAAGAAGACGAAGAGGTAGAAGAAGTACCGCTAGCCCGAAGGCGTACTCCTTCATCCACTCCAGCTGCATCAACAAGCGCTCCAGCAGAGCTAGCTCTTAAAGAACCAGCGAGTGTTCCACCTCCATCTAACGCTATTCCTGAAATCAGTTCAGAACCGAAAGCCTATACTCCATCTGAGAGGCTTTCTCTTGTTCGGGGTAAGTACTTGTGAAAAACAATGTAATTTATCCTTTCCTCGTTAGTTTCTAAGTCTCTAATGCTAGGATAAAATCTTTTTAGCCGAGTGTGAAGCAAATATTCAGACTGTTCTTAACACTCTTGAGGATTTGCGTATTCCCATCCGTGCTGATCCAATCACTTCTTTTCTCGATTTAGATCCAGAAGAAGTTGTCCCGGAGCCTGAGGAAACTGTACCAAATGTTGAAACAGATCAAGCGACTGCGTCAGTCGATGATAATCCTCAGGGTAAGCGTTGTCGTCTTTTCTTTGTAATTTCTACTTAGTAGAAATTTTGCTTGCTTTTCTCAAACGCTTACATGTATTAGCTCAAAAAGCACCAGATGCTGATGCACCTCCACTTTCTGAGATTCCTGTTGACTTGGATGTAGACATGGAAGCAGTTGTGGATATCGCTAAGGAAATAGCCTAAGTCCTTCCTGATGCTGAAACGTCTCCAGTCAGTGAAGCGACTGTGCATGCTGAGCGGTCGATAGAAGTGGCCCATATCCCAACAGAATCTATTGTTTTCGTTCCCACTCCAACCAGATCTCCTCCCCGTGTCATAGACTTCTTTCCTCACGGATACAATGCAGAAGTTGAGTTCTACTATGCCGCTAGAGAATGTGACACCAAAACCTTAGTTGATATGGAGATCAACTTTCAAAACACTCTCCATAGGACTGATGTCTCTAATTCTGCTAGGTTTAAATTCTTCGAGCGATTAACTGGCCTGGGTGTCTACAATCTTGAACGTCTTTAATCTCGCCTTGAGTATATTCGGCTACCAGCATTCAACATGACAAAATTTGACGAGAAGCGTTTTAACTTTACTGGCCATTCTGAAGAGTCCTTTTATTCCTTGCGCTAGAATAAGATCGTCATCAAGAATCCCCATATGGATGATTGGTCAAAGAATCCAGACGAAGAAATTCTTAACAGGATCGGATACTCTGCCTATCCCAAAATCGTTCATTCTCCTTAAAGCGCTCTATCCCCTAAACCTCTAAGATTGTGGAAAAAAAAAGGACCAGTTGTTGCTGAGCGTCCCAATCCTATTAATGCTTGGATAGAAGCTGAAACCCGTGAGTACCTTGCAAGATTATGGGCTGAGGATTATGATGAAGAATTTGAACGCTTTGAAAAGTTTCTTGCAGCTAGAAAAGAATAGAAGAAAACTGATAAACTTGGAAAGCGATGGATGATGGATACTGCAAAATGGGCTGAAGAGTTCGTGTTGCACTTTTACACGCTGGAAGAGCTTGTAAAGTATCCATTTTTGTTTCAATTTGGAGTAGATTACAGGCGTAGAGGTTTTGCCATGTTTCTTCTCCAGAAGCGCCAGCATCTGGTAGGCAATATTAGCACTTTACCTTATTACTGACAATCCATAGAACGCTATATTCGCCAGCATCTAAGCTTAATCGCTCAAGGAGGACGCTACATTTATCATCCAACTCAGAACTTTGTTCAGCGCATCCTTCCTGACCTCAATGAAGATGCTTTCTCTAGTAAGCAACTAATTCTGCCAGGGCACAGTGAAGTCCCTTTCAGCCTTGACAATGACCATGTCTACCTTGTTGAATTTTACCATGAGCGCCGAGCGATTATTGAAAATGCTCAATCGCTGGATATTTCAATTACTCCGCATTTCGGTCCTGGTCTTAGTGACTTCAGAGGATACAACTTGTTTCCCGTCCTATTTTGTGAATAGAACATACAAGTGGCCAATATGATATCGCTTATTTGGCCAGTGGATCAAGAAGCTGCCAAAGCGCTGATGCCATTTATTTTGGACTACTACAACTCTTACACTTCAGGAGTTGATCTTCCGGAAGGAGTGCAACTTGCACTAAGCAATGAAAAGTGCAAAGACACTATATTCTTTATCCCGCAGACCAACCTGATTAGTCCAAGGCATATCATGGAAGCAATTGTCCCACTCTGGGTTATCGCTGTTGAAAATCCAGCTCCTCAGATCAAAGTTGTTGCAATGGAAGAGAAACAAACTCCTGCTGTGGAAGTCGCTCAAACCACAGACGCTGATATGCAAAATGTTGCACCCAGCGCTCCAGCAGTCGAGGTTCCCCTTGTTGAACAAGTTGTTCAAATTGATACTGCAACTCAGACGCTTGACTTAGCGATAGAAGAAGTTCATGCTAAAATAGCTGCAGAGCCTGAAGAGCCTTTTATTCGCGATAAAACCAAAGGCAAAGCTGCTGTCTCTATTTCATACGGACTCGTTCCGTCCCCTAAGCGTTCTTCTTTGGACTCAGACTCGGACAGTGATCCAGACGCCAAGATTTCAGACAAGCAGTACGGAACTCGCTCAACAACATTGAGGGTTCTTGCTCAAAGATATTTGACACAGCTGATAGGCACATTCGAATAATGTCTGACACTGGAAGTCGTGATATTTCAAACGCTGCTACCAAAAGTACCATTGCCATCATGGACAGCATATCACCTCAGATCGCTGGACTCTCCATAGAATTCAATCATCATTTAGCCCAGAACGCTTCAGCTGATACTGAGAGGCACAATTCTTCAAATGTCGTTGCTCAGAGTATCGCTCAACAAGTCGCTCTACTTGTTGAAGAAGTTCGGCTATTGCGCAAAGATATCGCTGAATTGAAAACCTCTCTTGATGATGCCAAGAAGGGGGAAAATGAGAAAGAAAAGCATCAAACGTCCAAAGCCTTGAAAGAATCAATCTCTAAAACCGATAACAAGCACTGGCGTTCTATGTTCGATGAAATAGCAGGTATAAAGAAAAAGCTAACTAAGAAGCGCAAGTCAAGATATTATCAAGGCAGGCACAGGCTTCCAGACTTAGACATCGAATTCTTAGAAAGTATGGATTTTCATCCATATGACGGACCACTTAGAAGGCCTTTAAACTGGGAGTCCACCAATGATCGAAGACAAGACATTTACCATGACTTGATCCGAGAACTTGGAATCCCTCCGAGGGATTGGGTGGAAAGATTTTTAGAGTTAAAGGAAGCGCTAAACATAGAAGACATAATTTTGATGAAGTCCAGTACACTACCATAATAGACATTGATCGACTCTTGCTGGACCTAGCAAATGAAATCTATCAAGGAGAAGAAATGTCTAAGCGACAAAGAAGATGATGCCTCATTTCTTTTTTCTTCTCTTTATATGTTGTTGTTGTTTTAAATTCTTTACTCTCAGCACAATCATCTGTATACTTTGTTTGAAATTATATGAATGAATGATTGAACGCTGAAACACCTTGTTGAGGCTAATCTAACAACTAACCAACTTATCTAACTTTCTAACGCTAACTTATAATTATTTTTGGACTTTTCTTTGAACTCTTAATCTATAAAAGAGTTATAAGAGTTAAGGTTTTGACATCATCAAAAAGGGGGAAATTGTTAGGAATTTCATGTTAGATGTTTTGATGATGACAAGATAGAATTTTATGTTAGACCCCAAATATAATGTAAGTTTCTGTTTTCATAGATCAATGTATAAGCGTTCGAAAATTTGTAATTTTATTTAGGCTTGTAATTTTTTTCTTTGTAGAAATTAGACTAAGTATTAGATACCGAATCGCTAATAGAATTCTAGGTGAGTCTATTAGAGATGAAGTTGAAGATCAGCGTCTGAAGTCAAATAAATATGAAGATTTGTTCTTAGCAATTGTCAAAGGCTAAAGGACTATTTCAGGATTTATGATCATGCGCTCAATGTACTCCAGCGATCAGTATCAGATTCACCTGAAATAAATCCTCAAGTCATGAAAGACTTAAATGCAATCATTTAACAGAATAAATTCAAATGCACTAAATGCTTGATAAGAGCATTAAATGTGATAAGCTAGTATGATTTGTGGACAAGCTACCATTTTGACTAGACTGTCAGGATTTCAGAGTTTATAGCTGCTCCCGTCCAATCGGAACCAGCAGGATTTCAGGAATGTCAGAGAAAAAGTAGAATCACGCGCCGCGTGAAAGGCACACTCCTACATGTGTCCAACGGACATAATCCCAAGAAAATGCCTATAAATCCTAAGAAGATAGAGACATATGTACATGCACAAGAAAACTTTGCTGAAATTCTCTTTCAAAGAAAAAGCTTAGAAACTCCATAGCCAAAATTCTTCAAGCTTTTTACATACATTCCAGACAATCACAAATATCTCAAACCTCTTCCAAAGAAGAAACCTAAACTCTTACTGAGATATTCCAAGTTGTTTGATCTTTCCAAAAACAAACAAAACCTATGTGACAAAACCCTCAACCTTTCATCTGAGTGAGAAAGTTGTTAAAACCCCTTACAGGCAGTATTTCTGAGTGAGAGAAACTTGTAGAAGAAGATCTTCATTAGTGCTGAAATCTGTGTGATTAAGGAGCCCGAGATCATTTTCACCTCTTTACTATCTTGTAGAAGATTTTGTGTGATTCTTTGATAATCATCTTAGTAAATTCCCTCCAAGCGCAAAAGGAGAAGATGGACGTAGCTGAGATTACATCACCCAGTGAACCTTACAATTTCTTGTGTCATTTACTTTCATTATTGTCTTGTTTTATATTATAATATTTATTTTGAAAAGGACAAGCTAATCTGCTAAGCGACTATTTAACCAAAACGGACGTTAAAGCTTTAAAATCATTTCCGCTGTGCTTACCCTGATTAAGCGATCTAAGCGTTACCCTACTTTGGTAAATTGCTAAAATCACTGAGTCTAAGTTATCTTTACTGAAGCGCCTGACCCAAGTGCTCAGCTTCCTAAGCATTCTAATCTTTAAAAGTGATACGAAATGTTTGAAGTTGAAAAAGACTTCAGGGTCTATTCAACCCCCCCCCCCCTTCTAGACCCTTTCGTATGCCACTTGGGACCACCACGCGTGATCATAATCTTAAGGAATTTTCCACCTTAGCAATATTTATCTGAAATACTAGAATGCTGATATAACGAGAATTGAGTAATTCGTGTCGACGCATGTGTCTTAGTTGTTTTTATTCATTGATTTTCAAATGCCTTTAATTATTCTTTTTGATAGTTTATGATTTATTTCTCTTTAAGTTTACAATTGCTTGAGTTAATTTACTATTTTTGCTATAACACAAATCTTTGTGGGTTCGACATTCCGGACTTAATTGTCCACTCTATTACTACACACAGTCAGTCCTTTTGCTGTTAAATACATGATTTGGTTTTCATGCATCAGATCATGTCTCCAAGACAATGCTCACTGAATATTTTGTTATGTGCTTTGAAAGTGAGAAGACAAGGGAATATCTTTATAGGAAATTTTCAGAGACACTATGAATCAGACAAAGAAGGTAAATGTGGGGAAGAAAAAAATCAAAGATATGTGATCGGGCGTATAAACTATGCAAACCCTATCTAAGGAGAAATATATTAATTGAGACTACTCTTGAACCATGTCAAAGGTCCAACATCTTTCCAAGACTTTCTTAGCCAAAGCCACTAAAGAGAAGAACGTACGAGCCTTCGGCCAAAATGAAGTATGATGTTCTAGTTTCAAAGAAGCTGCACGGAAAAATGGATTGTTGGAACTAGATCAAAGTGTTATTGAATGTTGAATGTTTAAATGAAACTGTCACTTTTCAAATGTGAAATGAGCTATAAAGATTATTTGCAATTATTTTGCTCTACTACACCCCAACAAATGTGCAAACTCTTTGGGATACATATTTTCAAAGTCTTACGACTTTAGATGAGAATCAAAAACTTTAACTGTACAAGTTGCAAAAACTTTAAAAAGTTCGAATTTTTACTTGGAAGGCATGGTTAAAAACATAAGCCCATATGATCTTCAAACTCTATATGGAATTGGACATTATGCATGATGATTTCCCAAAAGAAATATAAGATGAGATAAAATTGAAATACCTCCATAAGATTATGAAGCAGAGCAAAAGTTGAATCTTGATTAACGTAATACAAAAAGGGAAAGGAGGTATGTTCTTTATTAATGGGCTAAGTGGATTTTAAGAAAAAAAAAAACATTTTTGTACCCTGCATCGTTAGCTCATCTTAGATCTAAGAATCAAATAGCAATTTGCAAATGCGATGTATGGAGTTGTTGCCATATAATGCCAGAGGGAAGAGAAATAAGATCTAAAAATTTGAGTGATGATGAAGAGACAATTGCAATGTTAAAAAAGAAGTGCACAAAGAACTCAGTGAGAGGAAGGAAGAACATTAACTTCTGATAAATAAAAACAAAATAAGAGGAAAAAAAAAAGATGAAATAGAAACTTCCATTAAGATTTCTTTAAGAAAAAATTACTAAAATCCCTCTAAAATAAATTTTAGTATCCAAAAAACTCATCCCACAAACTTTTCATTCCAAAAAGCTTAACATTTGGGGTCAATAAGTTTATGGACTTAATCACCCTTAACCTTCTGAATTAAAAATCAATCCATTGTAGTTTCGTGTAGAATTTATTTATTTAGAATTTTTATATTGATAATTGTACTAATTATGAATTTAGTCTTAAATTTTCAATTTTTGTTAATCATTTAAAAATATTTTTTAGATAATTACCATATTAAAATAAAAATAAATTATATAAAAATATTTCAAATATTTCATATTGAAAAATAAAATCTGTATTATTGATTTATCAATTAAATTTTTTTAAAAAAAGCATTTCGCATAGAAAGAAATCCATTGATCAATTCTTCATTTAATAAATAAAGGCTAATTTCATCTAAAAAGTTGTTAATCCTAATTTTTAGTCTTTTTGGAATGAAAAGTTTGTATAATGTGTTTTTGATATTGAAAAATATTTTGATGAGATTTTTGGATACAAAAAATTATTTTAGGGGTTTTTAGTATTTTTTTATTATATTTTAGTTTATAATTTGAATTTATAGTGATCATCTTAGTCTTTTACTTTTTATTAGGATTTTAAATTAATATATAATCATTTTTCGTTATAGTTTATTTAATAACTACTTGTTCAAATGAAATTTTGCTTAAGTCATAAGTATATAATATTTCCAATATTAATAACATTAATATATGTGAATAACATAAATGATGTCATATGATATACGTGCTTTGAAATAAGAGAAAATTATTCAAAAATCCCTAATCACTAATTAAGATTAAAAATCAGTCTTTAGGCATAATATTACACTCTGCACTCCCTAGTTGCTAATATAAGTTTGGATTCACTCCCTACCCATTTGAAAAGAGAAAAATGCCCTTATTTTATAAATTTTTAGTCACCTTCCTCACATGTCTCTTCTGTTTCTTCCTTTTCTCCTTCACCACAAATCTGATTACATAGGCTTTTCCGGCGATCAAATGTGTTCAAAGGTGACACCGTCTTATTCTCCACGATGAAAGGAAAAAATCGAGATCCATATTGACTATATTTCAAGTAATATATATATATATATATGGACGTTTTCTCGAGGTCGCGCAAATCTGTCAACTTATCATATGAAAATATATTAACTATGCACAAAAAATACGTCACATATGTATTATCAAAACTGCAATCACTATACATATGAGATTTGAAATATATATATATATATATATATATATATTTCAAATCTCATATGTATAGTGATTGCAGTTTTGATAATACATATGTGACGTATTTTTTGTGCATAGTTAATATATTTTCATATGATAAGTTGACAGATTTGCGCGACCTCGAGAAAACGTCCATAACGCACTGTAGGATGCTCGTCTGAAAATAGACACATAGAGCTTTCAAAAATTGTATGAGCCATTATCAATAAATGTGTTGTATGAAAGAATTTTGTCTTCAAACGTAAGTTGAAATTTATAGACAGTTTTGCGCGATTTCATGATAGAGGCCATAACGCATTGTACGATAGTCGGAACCATATGAATTTTTTTTTATTTCAAAGTAGACACATAGAAATTTCTGAAAATGTATGACACATTACCAAAAAAATTCTAGTATGCAATAGTTTTTCCTTCAAATATAAGCTAATATTTACCGACAGCTTTGCGTGACTTCACGAGAAAGTTCATAATGCACTGTACAATGTTCAGAATCATAAACTGTTTTTTTAATATCAAGGTAGACAAATAGAGATTTCTGAAAATGTATGAAATATTATCAAACAATGGCTAGTATGAAATAAGTTTTCCTTCAAACATAAGCTGAAATTTGTCGGCAGTTTTGAGCAACTTAATGAGAAAGTTCATACGCATTGTACGATACTCGAAATCATAAACCGCTTTTTCACTATAAAAGTAGACACATAGAGCTTTATGAAAATGTATAATATAATATAAAAAAAATTTAAAGTATGAAACAGTTATGTACTAATAATAAGTCCATTTTATGTATTAATACATCAGTTTTAATGTCCAAATACGTCAATTAATTGATAAAAATACGTCAATTGATATAAAATCATACATCGGTTGAAATGAAATAATACGTCCAGTGAAGTGTACACCGCGGAAACCACGAGATGGCGCGCCGGAGAGGGAGAAGACTGGAGGACTCACTGACCAGTCCGGTGGTGCAACCAGCAACGAAAATCACGACTCCACCAGCAACGATTCATGAAGTAGGGCAAAGTTCCACAGTGCCGACTGAAAGGGGGGAAACGATGATGGAAGATCTTGAAGGCCAGGAGGTGGAATTGGAGGAAATCACCGAGGAATCGTACCAGGAATCGAAGATTCAGGCAACTCATGGCCCAATTACCACAGTAGAGACAGAGATCCAAGCGATTAAGGAAGCGAATCCACCAATTCAAGCGAAGAGGGCTAGGGCTTGGACGGAGTTGTTCACTGGCAACAGAGATGCTCAACGTGGATTAAAATTGGAGTGTATTCGGAGTGAGAAAGAGGAGATCCTGGCGACAGAAGAGGATATTGAACCTGAATTGCAGTATTGGAAATTTACACTTTATGCTTCAATTCTTAGCCAAAATGTGCCACGAACGTGATGGTTAATTTCTTACGAATCAGGTGGAGGGGATTGATCATGCCTCGGGTAGTAAAGCATGAGGATGGGTATTTTGTCCTCAGATTTGAAACAGAAAAAGATATGCTCGCTGCCATGGCTAGAGGAACTCAATTTTTCTATTCCAAGCCTATGATATTGAAGAGATGGGAAGAAGGGATGGACCCCAGGGAAGAGCTCAAATCAGTCCCCATATGGATGCAACTGCCTAAACACGTGATGGTTAATTTCTTACGAATCAGGTGGAGGGGATTGATCATGCCTCGGGTAGTAAAGCATGAGGATGGGTATTTTGTCCTCAGATTTGAAACAGAAAAAGATATGCTCGCTGCCATGGCTAGAGGAACTCAATTTTTCTATTCCAAGCCTATGATATTGAAGAGATGGGAAGAAGGGATGGACCCCAGGGAAGAGCTCAAATCAGTCCCCATATGGATGCAACTGCCTAAACTGCCACTTGGGATGTGGGGAGCTACAAGTCTCAGTAAGATTGCGAGTAAGGTGGGAGAACCGTTGCACATAGATGAAATGACTGCCAAGAAATTGAAATTGGAGTATGCCCGAGTTCTAGTAAATGTTGAGATTGGGAAGCCACTGCTAGAGGTAATACAAATAAAAAATGGGAGAGATGGCTCAATTCTCCAACAGGAGGTGAAATATGAATGGCTCCCAGTAACCTGTAAAAAATGTCAGTTATGGGGGCATAAGGAAAAGGATTGCACGAAGCCTACTAAGCAGGTTTGGCAAGTGAAGAAGACAGTGACCACAACACAAGGACATGCTATTGAGAGGGTCTTGACTGAACAGACAGGACAAGGGGATGGGACTAATCCGGTTCAAAGCACAGTGCAACAAACAGGTAGCCATGAAAAGCAGCCAGGAGGAACAATGCAAAAAGAGGGATGGCAAGAAGTTAGAGGATCAAAGCAGAAAAAAGGGAATGCATGGCCAGGGAGAACTACGAGTATTGAAGTGCAACATGCTCTGACCAATCTGTTCCAAGTTTTGAGCCAAGCAGGTGGAGAGGTAGAGGGGAGACAGTCCAGAATAGCAGAGCCACCAGATATATGAATATTGGTACATGGAATATAAGGGGCTTCAATACAGTTGAAAAACAGTTAGTTGTTAGGAGACTAATTGAAACAAATAATTTGGATATCATGGGGATAGTAGAGACCAGAGTAAAGTCTAAAAACTACAAAAAAATTGTTAGGAGTCTAGGTGATGATTGGGAAACTGTGAATAACTATGTGATGGCAGTCAATGGTAGAATATGGGTTAGTTGGAGAAAGAGTAGAGTGCATAGATCAGTGTTGAAAGTCACTGATCAGTTCATTTCTTGTAGAATGCAGATTGGGGCTATGAAGTTCATTTTAACTATTGTGTATGCTCAAAATGAAGAGAGTGGTAGGGAAAGATTGTGGGCAGATTTGAGGGGTCTGAATTATCAAGAACCCTGGTTGCTAATGGGAGACTGGAACGCTACATTATTCCATAATGAAAAAATGCAGAGTGATGGACATTTCAGTGGTGGTAATGAGGCAATGCAAGCATGTTATGATTATATTAGTTTGTCTGATGTTCCCTATACTGGTGAGCTGTACACTTGGAGTAACCAACAAGACCAACTTACAAAAACTTATTGCAAGTTGGACAGGGTGGTGGCAAATGGGGAGTGGAAGCTGAAAATGGATGATTGTAGAGTTGAGTTCAAGGACAGTGATATTTCAGATAACTGTCCTATGATTATCACAATGCAAAAACCGAAAGTTGGGAACCCAATGTTCAAGTTCCTAAATGGATGGAAACACCATCCTCAATTTTACTCTATGGTGGAGGAGGAATGGAGCAAATACATAAAGGGTTGTAAGATGTATAGGGTGGTTGAGACGTGTAAAGCACTAAAGTAGAGACTTAAGGGGCTTCATAGAGAACAGTATTCAAATATTTCTGAAAGGGTCAGGAGAGCAAAAGATGAGCTGAGTGAGATCAAAAGGAAGATGCAAACTGCGCCTTTTGACAGTGAACTGATACAGGCTGAACACAGGGGTTTGAATGAGTTGAAACACCTCAGGAAATTAGAAGGAGAATTTATAAGACAAAGGGCAACAGTCCACTTCCTACAGCAGGGAGAGGAATGTACACGGTATTTTTTTGCTCGTGTAAAGGAAAAAAGAGAAAATGGGCAAATCAGCTGTTTAAAGGATAAGGAAGGTGAAAGGATTACTGATCCTCAACAAATTCAGTATGAAATAGTGAAATTTTACCAAGATTTGTTGGGACCAGAAAGTCAAACAAATGTGCAGATTGATACTAAAATAGTAAAGCAGGGATATGTTCTGACTGTTGAGGACAATCAAAATATTTTGCACAGAGCGGTAAATGAGGAGGAAGTGAAAGCAGCAGTGTTCTCAATTCCTGAGCAGAAAAGGCCTGGACCGGATGGCTACAACTCCTGTTTTTTCAGGAGTGCTTGGCACATAATTGGAAGTGAGGTGACTCAGGCAGTGATGGATTGCTATATCAAAAGAAGAATGCTAGGCCAGGTAAACCATACCTTACTGCACTTAATTCCTAAAAGTAAAAATCCTGTATCAGTGGGAGATTATAGACCAATAGTATGTTGTACAATATTGTATAAAATTATGTCTAAGCTGATATGCAATAGACTGAAGTTGGTGGTTCCTCTCTTAGTGGACCAGGCCCAAAGGGCATTCATAAGGGGGAGATCTATTGTGGAAAATGTCATTATGTGTCATGAATTGGTTAAAGGTTATGGTAGGAAACACCTATCCCCCAGGGTTGTCATGAAGGTAGATATAAGGAAGGCTTATGACTCTGTTAGTTGGCTATTTCTGGAAAAAATACTTCTTGCTTATGGTTTTTCAATTGAGTTCACTCAACTCATCATGATGTGTGTCACAACTGTCAGTTTCTCCATAGCAATGCAGGGGTGTGTGTTTGGTCACTTCAAAGGGAGGAGAGGACTGAGGCAAGGAGACCCAATGTCTCCTTATCTCTTTATCTTTGTTATGGACTATTTATCTAGATGTTTCAAGACATTGCATAAGGTCCCTGATTTCAAGTTCCACCCCAAGTGCAAAAGAACAGGGCTTATTAATCTCTGTTTTGCAGATGATTTAATGATGTTTTATAGGGGTGAAGAGGTTTCAATAAATCATATTAAAAGATGCTTTGAGAAGTTCTCTGTGGCTACTGGACTAAGTGTAAATCCAGGGAAAAGTCAATTGATATGTGGGGGTGTGAGTGAAGAGTTAAAGCAACACTTTCTTGCACTGACTGGGTTTGTGGAAGGGACAATGCCACTGAGGTATCTTGGAGTTCCACTGGTATCCTCTAGACTCACTGTCAACAATTGTAAAGGGCTCATTGAAAATATTATGGGAAGGATAACTTCATGGACAACAAAGTACTTATCATATGCAGGTAGAGTTATGCTTATAAAATTAGTATTATTTGGGGTGCAGCTCTATTGGAGCCAGATATTTCCTCTTCCATTGTTTGTGGTTCATGAAATTGAAAAGCTATGCAGAGCTTATTTGTGGAGTGGAAAGTGTAGTGGCAAATACCAGGCTGTAGTAAGCTGGAAACAGGTGTGTTTACCCAAAAAAGAAGGAGGCTTGGGGTTACTGTCACTGATTTAGTGGAATATGGCAGCAATCTTCAAACATATATGGAACATTGCAAACAAATCTGATACATTGTGGATTAGATGGGTTCATGCATACTACTTAAGGCAAGAGACTATATGGACTACCTCAGCAAAAAGTTCACAGTCATGGTTCTGGAAGAAGTTACTGGCTATCAGAGATATATTCATAGAGGCAGTTGATGTTGCCCGAAATAATTGGAAGGAAGGAAAGTTTACAATAAGTAGTGCGTACTCATTTGCCATGGAGCACCAGGAGGAAGTTGAATGGAGCAGCATACTATGGGGGAATGTCCCAGTGGCACGGCATCGGTTTATTGCATGGTTGGCCCTTCTAGATAGGCTGAAGGTAAAGAGTAAGCTGAAGAATTGGCAGGTATTGGAAGACAAAACTGTTTGTTTTGTGGTAGAAAAGAGGAAAGCAGAAACCATTTGTTTTTTGAATGTGGTTATACTCAGGAGGTTATGAAAGCATGCTGGCTTAAGATGGGCATCAACTGCAGACATACTTATTGGGAAGCTCACCTTGGTTGGATCAAACAGGTAAGCAACGGGAAAACTAATCTAAGTAGGAAAAAACGAGCAATGTTTGCTGCGTTGATATATTGTATTTAGATGGAGAGGAATAGGCGTGTTTTTAATATTGACGTAAATGATGTAAATACTCTAGTTGAAAAGATTTGGTATACTGTTAAAAGCAAGTTTGAGAAGTAGGATCCCAGGTATGCCTGGTGGTTATGTAATGTGGGTTTAATCAATATAAACTTACCTTGTTCCAAAAAAAATAATACGTCCATTTAATGTACTAATACATAAATTTTAATATACAAATACATCAATTAATAGAGAAAAATACATCAATTGATATGAAATCATACGTCGTATTGAATGAAATAATACGTCCATTTAAATACTTTGGTTTGCTGTTGAAATATGCCATCTAAAATGTATAATTTATATATACTAATTCGTCAACTTATTTGATCACGTACAACATTAGACTACACACGCACGTCATTAGACTATACACATACGTCGTTAGATTATATACGTACGCCATTTTTATTAAAATATACTTCATCATAAATATTGACATACGACTTTTATATTTATTAATACATCCTTTTAGTTGTAATCATACATCATTTCATATGTAATAATACTACGGTTTGCTGTTGAAATACGTCATTTAAAATGTATAATTTATATATTCTAATACATCAACTTATTTGGCCACGTACGTCATTAGACTACACACGTACATCATTAGACTATACACACACGTCATTAGATTATACACGTACGTCGTTCTTATTAAAATAATACGTCATCTTAAATGTTGACATACGACCTTTATATTTATTAATACATCATTTTAGTTGTAACAATACGTCCTTTTATATGTAATAATAATTCGGTTTGCTGTTGAAATACGTCATTTAAAATATATAATTTATATATACTAATATGTCAACTTATTTGACCACGTACGTCATTAGACTACATACGTACGTCATTAGACCATACACATACCTCGTTAGATTATACACGTACGTTATTTTTATTAAAATAATACGTCATCTTGAATGTTGACATATGGCCTTTATATTTATTAATACATCCTTTTAGTTGTAACAATACATCATTTCATATGTAATAATACTTCGGTTTGCTGTTGAAATACTTCATTTAAAATGTATAATTTATATATACTAATACGTCAACTTATTTGACAACGTACGTCATTAGACTACACACGTACGTCATTAGACTATACACATACGTCGTTCTTATTAAAATAATATGTCATCTTAAATATTGACTTCGGCCTTTATATTTATTAATACATCCTTTTACTTGTAACAATACATCATTTCATATATAATAATACTACGGTTTGCTGTTGAAATACGTCATTTAAAATGTATAATTTATATATACTAATATGTCAACTTATTTGACCACGTACATCATTAGAATACACACGTACGCCATTAGACTATACACATACGTCGTTAGATTATAAACGTAAGTCGTTTTATTAAAATAATACGTCATCTTAAATGTTATCGTACGACCTTTATATTTATTAATACATCATTTTAGTTGTAACAATACATCATTTCATATGTAATAATACTTACCCCTAAATCCTAAACCCTAAACCTTAAACCCTAACCCTAAACCCTAAATCCTAAACATTATGACATCACATACCCTAAAATTAAATGTTCCAAAATTCAATATTCAAATATCTAAGCAAATTATGCATTTAAAATAAATCAATGTACTTTTTTTCACTAACTTGTTTTTTTTTATGTTTCCAAAACTCAATGTTCACATATACTACTAGTAGTCAATGTTCACATATACTACTAGTAGTCAATGTTCACATATACTACTAGTAGTGATCACTTGACTTTTCGTGTGAGTTTGTAGTTTTGAGATACTCATACACATGATTATACTTAGGCATGTTATATATTTAATAATAATTATTTATAAGGGAAAATTTCATTTTTGGTCCCCCAGTTTTACAAGAAATCCAATTTCGGTCCCTCAGTTACACATCTCATCAAATTTGGTCCCTCAGTTATCATTTTTTAATCAATTTTGGTCCCTCAGTTATCACTTTTTAATCAATTTTGGTCCCTTAGACAACTTTGGGGAGAATTAAAATATTAAAAATTGTATTTTGCATCCCAAAAACAAGAATTATGACAATTTCCACCCAAAAAAAAAAATAACTAGCGAATTTCACCTTTTTATCATATTTTTAATTATGATATATTTACATATTTTTTAATTATGCATGAAATAAGACATATTAAGATATATTACAAATGTATATGAATACCATAAAATTACACACCTTGTTAAATTTATACATATCAAATGTAAATATACACACCTTGCAGGAAAAATAGGGCTACCAGAACATTTTTACTAGCGCCAGATCTCCTACCAACGTGTTCAAGTATACGATGTATATCTTCCCTAAAATTAAATGCAAGGAGTTTATCCACTTCATCTAAAACCAGGAATCTCCTGAACATTTATAATATATCTTAACATATCTTATTTCATGCATAATTAAAAAATATATTAATATATCATAATAAAAAATATGATAAAAGGGTAAAATTCGTTAGTTATTCTTTTTTGAGGTGAAAATTATCATAATTTATGTTTTTGGGGTGCAAAATGCATTTTTTGATATTTCAATTGACTCCAAAAGTTGTTGAGGGATCAAAATTGATTAAAAAGTGATAACTAAGGGACCAAAATCGGATTTCTTGTAAAATTGGGGGACCAAAAATAAAATTTTCCCTATTTATAATGTCATGAAGGTGCATTAAATAACATACTTGGAGCAAAATATGAATTAAATATATTTACCAAACACTATGTATATCCACACTACTACTAGTTATCACTTGACTTTATGTGTAAGAATTTACAGTTTTTGAGATATTTATACACTTGAGTATAAAAATTAATATTGTTCATTTATGACGTATCTTTACCAATAATCTGACGTATCGTCACAAAATGTATTGCTACAACTAATATGATGAATATACAATGATGTATTACTACATATGCAATGTCGTATTATTACATAAGAATTGACTTATTATTACATATCAAATGACTTATGATTACATGTAAATTGATGTATTCTTACATATCAATTAACGTATGGTTGCATATAAATTGACGTATGACTACATATCAATTGACGTATTCTTACATATCAATTGACGCATGGTTGCATATAATTGACGTATGATTACATATCAGTTGATGTATGGTTACATGTCAAATGTCGTATTATTACATATGAATTAACGTATTATTACATATCAAATGACGTATGATTACATATAAATTGAAGTTTACTACATGTCATATCAATTGACGTATGATTACATATAAAATGTTGTATTATTATATATGAATGGACGTATTATTACATGTCAAATGATGTATGGTTACATATAAATTGACGTATTATTACATATCAATTGACGTACAGTTGCATATAAATTGACATATGACTACATATAAATTGACGTATTCGTACATATCAATTGATGCATGGTTGCATATAAATTGAAGTATGATTACATATCAATTGACGTATTCTTACATATCAATTGACGTATGGTTGCATATAAATTGACGTATGACTACATATCAATTGTTGTATTGTTACATATCAAATGCCGTATTATTACATATGAATTAACGTATTATTACATATCAAATGACGTATGATTACATATAAATTAACGTATTCCTACATATCAATTGACGTATGATTACATATAAAATCTTGTATTATTATATATGAATGGACGTATTATTACATATCAAATGATGTATGGTTACATATAAATTGACGTATTATTACATATCAATTGACTTAGAGTTGCATATATATTGACGTATGACTACATATCAATTGACGTATTCTTACATATCAATTGACATATGGTTGCATATAAATTGACGCATGACTACATATCAATTGATATATGGTTACATATCAAATGCCGTATTGTTACATATGAATCAACGTATTATTACATATCAAATGACGCATTTTTACATATAAAGCGACGTATGGTAACATACAAAATGAAGTATTATTGCATATTAATGACTTTAATTCATTTAAAGGATGTATTCTTACATATGAAATGACATATTATTACATCACAATTGACGTATGTGTACATATAAACGACGAATTTTCACATATAAATGACGTATGGTAACATACAAAATGAAGTATTATTATATATAAATAAATTTTCATTTTATTTAAAGGACGTATTCTTACATATGAAATGATGTATTATTACACATCAAATGACGTATTTTTACATGACAATTGACGTATGTATACATGTAAATTGACGTATTTTTACATATAAAATGACATAAGGTAACATACAAAATGAAGTATTATTGCATATTAATGACTTTATTTCATTTAAAGGACGTATTCTTACATATGAAATGATGTATTATTACATGACAATTCATGTATTTGTACATGTAACTGACGTATTTTCACATATAAAACGATGTATGGTAACAAACAAAATGAAATATTATTACATATAAATGACTTTTTATTTTATTTAAAGGACGTATTTTTACATATGAAATGATGTATTATTACACATCAAAAGACGTTATTTTTACATGACAATTGATGTATGTGTATATGTAAATTGAAGTATTTCTATATATAAAACGATGTATGGCAACATGCAAAATGAAGTATTATTGCATATTAATGACTTACATGACATTTGATGTATGTGTACATGTAAACAACATATTTTTACATATAAAACGACGTACGCTAACATACAAAATATAGTATTATTACATATATAAATGACTTTGTATTTCATTTAAAGGACGTATTCTTACTAGCTATTTCTTGATAATGTGTCATACATTTTCATAAATCCCTATGTGTCTATTTTGAAATAAAAAAGTAATTCATGATTCCGAGAATTGTACAATGCGTTATGGACTTTCTCGTGAAGTCGCGCAAAACTGTTCATAAATTTTAGTTTATGTTTGAAGCAAAAACTGTTTTCTATTAGACTTTTTTTGATAATGTATTATACATGTATGCAAATCCCTATGTGTCTATATTGAAATATAAAAAACGGTTTATAATTTTGAGCATCGTACAATCCGTTATGGACTTTCTCGTGAAGTCGCGCAAAACTGTTGACAAATTTTAGCTTATGTTTGAAGGTAAACTTGTTTCATACTATATATTTCTTGATAATGTGTCATACATATTTAGAAATCTCTATGTGTCTATCATAAAATTAAAAAAGCGGTTTATGATTCCAAGTGTTGTACAGTGCGTTATGGACTTTCTCGTGAAGTCGTGCAAAACTATCGATAAATTTTAGCTTATATTTAAAGGAAAAATTGTTTCATACTAGAAATTTGTTGGTAATGTGTCATATATTTTCAGAAATCTTCTTGTGTCTACTTCAAAATAAAAAAATTGCATATGATTACGACCACTGTATAGTGTGTTATGAACTCTATCATGAAGTCACACAAAACTGTCTATAAATTTTAGCTTATGTTTGAAGATAAATTTTTTTCATACAAGACATTTATTGATAATGTCTTATGTAATTTCTGAAAGCTCTATGTGTCTATTTCCAGACGAAAAAAGTGATTTATGATTTCGAGCATCCTATAGTACGTTATGGACGTTTTCGAGAGTTCGAGCAAATCTGTCAACTTATCATTTGAAAATACTTCAACTGTGCACAAAAAATACGTCACACATGCCTTATTGACACTGCAATCGTTGTACATATTAAATTTTAATATATATATATATATACATATATATTTATATACATATATTTTACTTAAAATATACTCAATATGGATCTCGAATTGTTCCTTTTATCGTGGTGAATAAAACAGTGTCACCTTTGAACACATTCGATCGCTGAAAAAACATATGTAATCAGATTTGTGATGAATGAGAAAAAAAAAGGAGAGATTTGAGGGAGAAGATGATTAAAAAATTAATAAAGTGGGGTAGGGGGAAAAGAAGAAGCGTGAAAAGAGAGTATATTTTGTGATTTTGTATTTAAGTGAGAGTACTTTTATCTTTTCACATAATTAGAGAGTGAATCCAAATCTGTATTATGAATTAGGGAGTTGAGAGCTTAAAAACATGGGTGAGGACTGATTTTAAGTTTTATTAGTGAGTGGGGATTTATCTCCAATTTGCTGATGAAATACTATTAATTACTTACTTTTAATTGATTAAGCACATATATGTTGGTGTGGGCTAAGATCACAAATTATTTCCATAAAAAAAAAGAAAAAAGGGATCACTAATTATGATATGAAAGCGCTACGACGTGAACCCACAAACAGCGTTGTGGAAGAAACGTGCATGTGGGTCATTACGTGCACATCACTTGAAAATTAATTGAAAACCAAAAGAAATCAGATTAAGATACTATTTTAGTCTTCTTCAAGAAAATCGGAATCAGAAAATAATAAAGGCAGGCCCCACTCTTGAAATCCGAACCGCGTGTTGGGACTGTAATAAAAACATTTTATATAAATATAAATATAATCTATATATATATATATATATCTTTGAACTCATATTTGGATTCAGCGTCCATCCAATTGCATATACTCATCCAATTGCATATACTTCTTTACCGCCGGCTTCTTCTAAACCCTTTTTAAGTTCAACTCAATATCCCTATTTTCTCATTTGTTTTATCTCGAAATTACAGCTCCAATGTCGGTGAGTATTTATTTCAATCTTCATTTTGCTATTTTGTTTCGTCTTTTGACTGCTTATTTACTACTTTCTGTGGTATGAACTATTGGGGTTTAGAATTTTCTGTATTGTTGATATCGTATGCTGTACACTTGAATTGGTATATTGATTTATTCTGTCGATCTATGTGAGTTTTTTTTTTTTTGGCTGCTTTCTTTATTTGATTTATGCATTTGTAATGTGTTTTTTTTTTTGGGGGGGGGGGGGGGGGGGGAGGGGGAGGGGATACCAGCTAATTTAAACTCATTTAATTTGATTTTCATTGCATTTTGGATAAATATTGGTGGGGATTATGTCATTGAATTGTGGATCCACTAATCAAAGTCATACAACTGCAAGTCAACCAAATATTTGTAGGATTAGAATAATGTTTTACAAATGTGAGATTCCCTCAGTTAGCTGTATACTCAAATCATTTGAAATTTCCATCAGCATATTGTTTTGCTTTGATCCAAATGGCAGTAAGCAGTAACGCATTAATAAGATGGCCTAGGATTCACATAAAGGCAAAAAGAACAAAATACAAACTAAAGAAGGCTGACCAGGAGTGAGTGCTAATCTATTATAGTCTATCCGTGTTGGCCGCCTCCATTGGTTAGCTCAAAATGAAGCCTCCCCACCTCACTTCTAGTTGTTGAATAATGGAATTGAGACTTCCATCCATGAGAGCTAATAGAGATGGGAAAAAAGGAGTTCACCCTTATGCTCTTTTCTCTTCTTTCGATATGTTTTTCATTTCCGTAGTTGTATTCAAGTACCACTGCATGGGTTTAACTTCAGAGATGGAGAGAATATCGGGGATTCGTAACTTTATTGGGTTCAACGGATAAGTAAGTAATAAATAGACTTTTCTGTATTATAGAAAGACTAGCAAAAGCATCCGCTCATTGTCAGATCTGAATTGTGATAATTTGTTTTTCTAGAAGTACACAGTGCTGGCCATTCATCTCTTGCTTCATATATTTTTGCAACAAAAATTGGTTTCGTTAGTTGCGAGTTTCCTATGTTATCTCCATTCACAGGGTTCAAATAAATTATGTCAACTATATTAGTCTTAAGAACCAATTTTTGCATGGAATACCTTAAGGCGTCCATATTAGTCCCTTGAAAACTTGATTAGGAACAGGAGATTTATTACATTGTAACAATTAACTTAAAACAGAGATACACAGGAATTTGGAGATATGGTTTCTTCATGTAAGCTTATTTAATATTGAGTTGAGGCCTCATTACGAATGCTCTGCACTTTTCAAGGGAGACCAAGATACTGTTTTACTACCTGTTACAGAGAGAAGGCAGACCTGTAATATGATTATTTTTCTAGTCTTGTTATTTTGTATGGGTTTGGTTAAGCCAACATTTGGCACTTACACACATAATATGATTTTTGAATTTATAGATGATGAACTCATGCTTTTTCTTTAGACTATAATATCTTGGCAAAAAATGATATGGTCAATCTCAAGTTAGTAGCACTACGACTGGACTTTACTTCATTTATGCTATGTTTCGATCAAGGATTTTGTTGAGGGAAGAGAAAAGGAAATTGATAGGGTTTAATTAGTAAAACTCAAAGTACCATCATTTGAAGCGAGAAAAATATTTTACTTAATATTATTCCTTACAAGAATCTAATGTCCAAAGTCCAAACGTAGCCTTAAAGTTATTTTTGTTTTTAGTCAGTACCACGGATGTAACCTCTTGTTGACATATCAGGCATGAATAGTACAGCATTGTAGTGAGTGTACAGGCTGTTGCTTCTAATATTGTAGATTTTGAAGTATTACATGAACATGGAGTTGATAATAAGTTATCTATAAATGGTGACCACCTATATTTGTGGATAGTGATTCACAGTTGAACTGCATGGGAAATTTTTCCAGTGACATAAAACTACCCATGTTAAAGATAAAATACGGATTATGACGGATAGATCTTTTTTGTGTTGTAAGTAAGGGGTGTGCATTCGGGCTGTTCGGTGGAAACCTGAACCAAAATTTCGGGCTGTGTTTGTTTTTGTTTTCAAACCAATTTTGGCCAAAACTTGTCTGCTTTATGTTTTTTTGATCAAAAAGGATTTTTTTGGTCAAAAAAATTGTCTTCCTATTTGTCTCTACTTTAGGGTGCCTACTAATTACATCAACTACAATATAATCATTTAAAACTTATATTATATTATATTTTTCAATCATTAACTAATTATAAATACAACTTTTCGGACAAAAACTTACATGATTTGACTGCAACAGTAACTTTTGTCTCTTCTGAAAATAAAATCAAACACAAAACCAAACACATTTTCATCAAAATACACAACTTCCAATAAACATTTTCACCAAAATTTTCACAAAAAAAAAACCCCAAAACAAAAGCAAACACAGCCTCGGTTTTTCAAAAATACCGGCCGATAACCGAAACAAAGTGATCCGTTCAGTTCGGTTTCCGGTTGAACGGAACTTTCCAAAAAAAGTAAATTAAAAAACTAAAAAACCTTGCTCAACGTGTCGATTGTTTTGGCAACTTTTGGATGCAACATATACTTGTTATTTGGCCACTCGATAAGTTGTGTAAAGATATTTTATGTTTCTCAAATATATCAGTTTTGACGGATATAATAATAATGTAATTCGAATTGAATTATGTTATATAGCAAAAAAGGAAGATTTGAAGTGATTGAAAGTTTAAAAAATAAGTTGACAGATGTCAGTAATTATATATGAAATAAGTGGTTAATTATATATGATATATTAAAAAAATAGCTATTAGGTTAAAACCCATTACATTTTTTTGTATATTATATAAATAATAAATAATATCTATAAAATCGGTTTTTTGTTTGGTTAACCGAACTGAAAAATCGAAACCAAACCGACAATCTACTTTTTCTAAAAAATATAACCGAAAACCGAATCGAATTTTTTGGTTTTCGGTTCTGTTCGGTTCGGGCGGATAGCCGAACCGTGTTCACCTCTAGTTGGAAGTCATTTGTGTTAAATTTATATTGAAGATACGCAGAAGTATGACATATAAAATTTGCCTTAAATATGACTAAAATGGTGCTGCATTTGGAATTGGGCGACTCCAATGCCAATGTCGCTTATAATATGGACAGGCATCCCTTTCTTGTATATTATCGTCCCCTTTTATAGAAGTCACACATTTCTTGAAAAAACTATTTTTCACTTAATGATGTTTACTTGTTTTGATGTCATAGATAACGACTGTGAAGGTCAGCAATCTCTCCTTGGGGGCATCTGAGCGTGATATTACGGAGTTCTTTTCTTTTTCTGGAGATATCAAATATGTCGAGATGCGAAGGTTACTTCAAGTTGTTTAGATTTTTCCCTTCCCGTACCATTTATACCTATATATTAATGCGTATACACACGCTCATATTGACTTTAAATGTCCTATACTTGTGCAGTGATACTGAACGGTCACAACTTGCCTTTGTGACCTTCAATGATGCACAGGGAGCAGAGACCGCTGTTCTTCTCTCGGTTATTCTCTCTCTCTCCTGATTCCTTAATTCTACTTCCGTGTTCTGAACTATTTGTTACAGTTCGATTTATTCCATCATTCTTGTCTATTCTTTCTTCAGACATTATGACTCATACTATCTCTTTTTATCCTTTTTCTGAAGGTTCTTTCCTTTTCTTCTCTTCTTTTCTTTTATTTTGTTTTCTTTTGTCATTCTTGGTTGTTCGCAAACTTGAGGTGACGAATCTTTATTACTTCTGCTTACTATTCTTAAATTTTTTTGAAGTAATAGATCAATAAATATCTAGCACAATTGTTTTTGAGATTTTCTTATGATGATCAGAAATGAATCAACAATGACATTAAAAATTAGGAAATAATTATCAATTCATAAATCTGAAGAAGGTTATAGCCATTCACTCAGTACCCCAAGTTCTTAAGAATCCTCCATCCAATGGTTATGATGTTGCTCTTAAATCAAACCTTCATCGAGAAGCATCCGGGATGTTATGGAAGCTTAATTCCATAACAATGAAAATTGAGATTAAGTTTATGAGATTTCAATTTATGCATGCCCTGCAGTTTATCTATATTTAACTGAATTTTATAATTGGCACAAGGATACACGAAAACATGGGAGAAAGTTGTAATTTTCTTGTAACTAAAAGGTGGTGCTGCTGTTTTTCGTTCTTTAATAGCAACCAGTGGCAATTTAAGTACATAAACTTTTAATTTTTCTCAATTTAAAGACATTCCACAAAACAATGACAGGGGAAGGGCATGTGCTGGGCACATAACAATCTCAATTTGGGACCAAAAAATAACACATATTCTGCACATAAGGACCAAAATGTTATCGCATTAGTTTACGGGACTAAAATTGCCACTCTCCTAACTGTAACTAAAGTTGGACTAAAGTTGCAAGGTCACCAGGCACAGAGTTGCAACTTTAGTTCTCTAAGTTATGATAAATGATATTTTTGGTCCTTAAGTGATGATTTTTCCTCCAACATTAAAAGCTCCCTAATGTAAATTGTCACATGATGATCATCTTTCCTTTTCCCAGCGAAATTCAAACTTCCGGACCAATATTGTCTTCAAATTGAGAAAATGTAAAAGTTAATGTACTAAATTTGCGTGTTGATATTTATAGGGCAGAAATTGCCACCCCTCCTTGGGTACACAACTAGAATTACTATTTTGCCAAAAGATGGGTCATAATATCTTTTGGTTGAAGCTCAAGTTTTGTAGGTTAAGTAGGAACTAAGAATATTTCATAAATATAAATTAAGCTTAGTGTTGTGTTGAAATTGATATGTGGAACAACAATCCTTTTGTTCCACTTGTACAAGCTTGTACGGAATCATGAATCAGTCATCATCAAATTGAGTTTGGATATCATATCTGCTCATTGCCTTATAACTATTCCAACCGTTATAGGAGCCTGCATGGCCTCACTTCTCACTGTTATCTGATTTTGAACTTGATGACCTGGAGATATGGGCAACTGTGTGTGACAATATCTATTACCAAGATATGCAAGATCAAACTGCCACGGGGCCCCACCCAATTAGTTTCCAAATCAAAATTTCTCTTACCATAAACATGATTCTCCGAACCATCTTTCATCCCTAAGTTGTTGCTTAATCATTCCGTCAAGCTCACGGAAGGACTCATCGACTTAATACCACAAGATGGTTAGCTCGTTACCGAATATTACCTTGTGGTTATAAATGACTAGTAGTACTCTTTTCTTGTTGAGAAATGAGATCGGTTGTTAGTGACTGTTAATTTCTAATTTGAACGGCAAAGAATGTATTCTTTTCACATCTTGGCAAGTCTGTGTTTCTGTGGAGTCGTTATGAACGGAGCGGCAACTTTGAAATAAACAGTTTTTAGTACAAATTTCTTGAATCTAGTAATCATATAATTCTGATTTACTCTTTCTTTGCTTAATTTCAGGGGGCAACAATTGTAGACATGACTGTGGACATTACTCAGGACCCAGCTTACACGCTTCCACCTGCTGCTTCTGCACCACCCCTGGTAACAACTTCTTTAAATAATGCACATTTTACTAAATAATAAATTTGCTTACCTAATTACACTCCAAAATTTTAGCAGCCATCAGATAAAAAAGCTGGAGGGGGTGGTGAATCTGCTTTGCAAAAGGCAGAGGACGTTGTGAGCAGCATGCTTGCAAAGGGTTTCATCTTAGGCAAAGATGCTGTTAACAAAGCAAAGTCTTTTGATGAGAAGCACCAATTAACTTCCACAGCAGGTGCTAAAGTTGCTTCATTTGATAAAAAAATTGGACTGAGTGAGAAGATAACAATTGGTACTTCAATTGTGAACGACAAAGTGCGGGAAGTAGATGAAAAACTCCATGTCTCTGAGAAAGCAAAATCCGCTTTAGCGGCTGCTGAACAAACAGTTAGCAATGCTGGAAATGCAATTATGAAGAATAGATATATTCTTACAGGCACTACATGGGTAACGGGTGCTTTTAACAAAGTGACTAAGGCAGCTGGGGAAGTTGGCCAAAAGACAAAGGAGAAAGTGGGAGTGGTTGAAGATGAACAAAGAAGAAAAATGGTGGATGATTTCGCTCAAGTTCATTTGTCTGAGTCTCCTAAAGGATCCGACTCTGGCGAGCAGCATTCTTCCAAGCCTGCTTCGGTCCAAGGTTTAATCCTCTGACCTGTTGCCTAAATATACACTTTCGAGTACCACTGTCTCATTTATGATTCACCAAATCACTGAAGGTGGTGATGCACTTTATTATGTGCTAAAGATGACTTTGTTCAGTGTCTTGTTTGTTTCTTTACAAATATAAACATTGTCAAAACTCCAAATTATATAAAGAGTTGGTGAATGAACTAGTTCTTTTCCTTTTTGTAATTGAATGATCTACAAATTTTGTGGGATGAATTATTTACGGAGTAGATTTTGAAGCAATTAATGCTCTCTTCCCATGTATTTTCGCATCCATGCGGCATTTTCCTCCCTGCTTTTCTCTCTTTTTATGTGGGAAGGTCTATTTTGTCCGAGTTGTAGGAATTTTATTTGGACATCCTTGAACATCTATGTGATAAGGACCAAATTATGGGAAGAAGCTATAAAGATAAACTTGAGAATTGATGCCATAATCAATCTTGGAAATTTACTCCCAATTCGAATTTCAGAGATTAGGGAGAGAGAGAGAGACTGGATTTTACCCACCAAAAACATAGATTCTTTATTGCTTTACAATTTGTGTATTTATACATCAAGGTAGCGTTCATTTTCAACTAAGTAATCTGCCAAGTGGAAAGTTGGTTACTAACTAACTTTCAATTTACAAAACTAATTGTCAAATTACAACTAATCTCAATTAAAAATGCCCTCCCGCTTTTGTCTTTGACTTGGCTTGAAAGTCGTTTTTCCACTTATAAAAGTATCTTTTCTTGTTACGTTTTGTCTTTTGAATTGGCATATAACTACCCTCCCCTTTAAAGAATCTTTGTCCTCAAGGATTAAAGTGAAGAAATTTATCCTCATGTCATGAACAAACTCCCAAGTACTTTGTTCCTCTGGAGAGTTAAACCATTTAACCAACCATTGAGTCACTGGTCTATTGTTCCCTGGAACCATGCGTCTTACAGTTTGTGTATTTATACATAAGGTAGCGTTCATTTTCAGCTAAGTAATATGCCAAGTGGAAAGTTAGTTACTAACTAACTTTCAATTTACAAAACTAATTTTCAAATTACAACTAATCTCAATTAAAAATGCCCTCCCGCTTTTGTCTTTGACTTGGCTTGAAAGTCGTTTTTCCACTTATAAAAGTGTCTTTTCTTGTTACATTTTGTCTTCTGAATTGGCATATAACAACTACCCTCCCCTTTAAAGAATCCTTGTCCTCAAGGATTAAAGTGAGGAAATTTAATCCTCATGTCATGAACAAACTCCCAAGTACTTTGTTCCTCTGGAGAGTTAAACCATTTAACCAACCATTGAGTCACTGGTCTATTGTTCCCTGGAACCATGCGTCTCTCTAATATAGCTTCAGGTTCAAGTACCAATTACCCATGAGAGGTGAGCATAATAGGTAAGTCAGGACAACTAGTGTGATTGCCAATTCGTTTCTTCAGTTGAGATGCATGAAAAGTAGGGTGGATCTTGGCTTCTGGAGGTAGCTTGAGTTTATAGGCTACTGTTCCATACATATGGAGTACATGAAAGGGCCCAAAATACCTGGCAGAAAACTTGCTATAAGCATGGCTTCTTAAGGATAGTTGTCTGTAGGGCTGCAGCTTTACAAACACCCAATCTCCCACTTCCAATACCCTTTCACTTCTGCCCTTATCAGCTTGTTGTTTCATCCTAGCTTGAGCCATCTCTAGCTGTTGTTTTAATAACCTGATAGTCTTGTCCCTTTCTACTAAGCTCTTGTCCACTGCATCCATTGGGGATTGGAATTGGATGAAGATTGGTGGGTAGGAGGGATATGGCCATATACCACTTCATAAAATGTTCTTTTTATAGCAGAATGGTAAGATGTGATATACCACCACTCAGCTAAAGGAAGCTATTTTACCCATTCTTTAGGCCTGTTATGGTACATACATCTAAGATAGGATTCTAAGCACCTGTTAACCACTTCAGTTTGTCCATCAGACTGTGGATGATATGCAGTTGATGTGTGTAACTTTACCCCTTGTAGTTTGAAGAACTCCTGCCGAAACTTGCTCATGAATACCTTATCCTTATCACTGACCATGGTCTTAGGCATCCCATGCAATTTGAAGACATTGTCCAAGAATAATTGAGCAACATCTAGAGCTGAAAATGGATGTTTTAATGCTAGAAAGTGAGCATTTTTGCTCAGCCTATCCACAACCACCACTATACTGTTTTTACCTCTGGATTCAGGTAAGCCCTCAACAAAGTCCATTGAAATGCCCTGCCACACCTTGTCTGGGATAGGTAAGGGTTGTAACAGCCCAGGAGAAGCCACATTTTCTCCTTTACATTTCTGGCAAACTTCACACTCCTTCACTGCCTGATAGATATCTTGTTTCATCTTTTTCCACCAAAAAAAACTTTTACCTTCTTATGTGTAGCCTGCATCCCTGAGTGGCCACCTAATGAGCTGTTGTGACAGATATTGAAGATCATCTGTCTTACTGTCATGTCACTTCCCACCACTAACTTGTCTTTCCTTGTTAGGATACCAACACTCCAATTATATCTTTTCATTTTTTCTTTGTTTTGTATTACCTCTGTAATGATTTTTTGAATCTTATCATCCTTATCCTAGTTTCCCTTAACTTGTTGTAGTAGATTAGTGTTAATGGAAGATAAACTACACACAAGTCCAGCTTGAACATGTTCCTGTCTAGACAGTGCATCCGCCACCACATTATCCTGGCCCTTCTTATATTGGATAGTAAAGTCATACCCTAGCAATTTAACCAACCATTTCTCCTGACTAGCGGTAGTGATTCTTTGCTCAATCAAGTACTTCAAGCTTTGGTGATCTGTTTTAATAACAAAGGATCTTCCCACTAAATATGGTCTCCATTTCTGGACAGCAACAACTATGCCCATCATCTCCTTATCATAAGTGGACATAGCTAAATATTTTTGTGATAAAGCTTTGCTCATAAAAGCAAGCAGTCTCCCTTTTTGAATTAATACAGCTCCAATTCCCCTCCCACAAGCATCAGTTTCAATAATGAAATCCTCATTGAAATCAGGTAAAGCTAGTACTAGTGCTGGACATAGCTAAATGTTTCTGTGATAAAGCTTTGCTCATAAAATCAAGTAGTCTTCCTTTTTGAATTATTACAGCTCCAATTCCCCTCCCACAAGCATCAGTTTCAATAATGAAATCCTCATTGAAATCAGGTAAAGCTAGTACCAGTGCTTTGATCATAGCAATTTTCAACTCAATAAAAGTTACATTAGATTCATTAGTCCACTGAAAAACATCTTTTTTCAACAAATCAGTTAAGGGTCTAACAATTTTTCCATAATCCTTTATAAATCTTCTATATTATCTTGTAATTCCCAAGAATCCTCTCAATTGTTTTAATGTTTTGGGGACTGGCCAATCTGTCATTGCTTTGATTTTAGTGTTGTCAGCAGCTACTTCTTCATGAGATACCACATGGCCCAAGTATTCTACTTTATGACTTACAAATTCACATTTACTCTTTTTCACATACAACTGATGATCTCTAAGTAAAATGAAAGCATTTCTTAAGTGTATCATATGTTCTCCCCAACTTTTACTATATATTAAGATATCATCACACTAAAATAAATTTTCTGAGATAAGGGGCAAATACCTTATTCATAAGCCATTGAAATATAGATGGAGCATTTTTAAGACCAAAAGGCATTACCAAAAACTCAAAATGCCCATGATGTGTTCTAAAAGCTGTTTTTCCAATATCCTCCTCAGCCATTCTGATTTGGTAATAACCAGATCTTAAGTCCAGTTTTGTAAACACCTTGGCTCCAGTCAATTCATCCAGTAGTTCCTCTATTACAGGTATAGGGAACTTATCCTTTACAATGGCTTTATTTACGGCCCTGTAATCCACACACATGCGCTAACTACCATCTTTTTTCTTAACCATCACTATAGGTGATTAAAATGGGCTTGTACTTGGTCTGACAACCCCACTATCCAAGAGAGATTGAACCATCTTCTCAATTTCATCTTTCTGTCTGGCAGGGTACCTATAGGGTCTAAGACTGATTGGATCAGTGCCATCCTTCAGTATAATCTTGTGATCCTGGTCCTCTGTGGTGGTAATGTTGTTGGTTCTGTGAAGATATCTATCAAATTCCTCCCAACAAGGACTGTAACTGCTGTTGCTCATCTGATTGTACCCCTTAGAAATTGAAAAGGTGAGGTGTGGTACTTTCATCCCTTTTAGTGTTATGAAATAATCCCACATGTAACATAGCAGCTTGAGATGGTTTTTGTATGAGTTTAGTCATCTTGTTTCTACTAATTAGTTTAATGGAAGAGGGTTGCATTCCTCTTAACACAATAGTTTTATGCCCAGCAGTAAACTCCATTTTCAATTGGCTGAAATTCCAATTGATATCTCCTAAGGTGACTAGCCACTGGACCCCAAGGACCATGTCACACCCTTATAATGGAATGGTCATCAAATTAGCTGTGAATTGAACCCCTTGCATTTTAAGTGAACCCTTTGCAAATATAGCAACTGTGTATCTTGTTACCATCTGCAACAGATACAGCAAATGGGGTAATAGGCTCCAGTTTACACCCCAATGTTTTGGCAGCTTCTAAATCCATAAAATTGTGTGTGCTTCCAGTGTCAATCAAAATGTGTAGGGGTTTGCTTTTCATTACCCCAGTGACTCTCATAGTTTTGAAGTCATGTAAACCAGTTATAACATGCATAGAGATATGTGATTCTGAAGATGGAGTATCCTCAAATTGCTCCTCTACTACTTCTGAGTCAATACCTTCTATACTTTCTTCAATATCCTCCTCCCCTGTAACTTCCGAAAGATATAATTATCTCCTATTCTTACACACATGCTCTCTGGAGCATTTCTCATCACACCAGAAATATAAACCCTTGCTCCTTTTGTCATCAATTTCCTGAGGGCTTAATCTTTTTTGTTGGCCAGTGGCAGGTTTATGGAAAGAAGATTTGGTGTAATGTTTTTGTATTGAGAAAATTGTGTTGGTGGTTTGTAAGTGGGATTTGGTGTAGGAATTTTAGGGGGAAACTGAGAGGGTTTAGAAAACAATGGTGGTCTTTTATGAGGGACAAAATTTGCTTGTTCTTGAAGCTTAGCTAGGCTGATGGCCTCTTGTAATGATTTAGGCCTAAACATTCTTACATTAACAAAAATTTCACTTTTCAATCCACCAAAAAAGCAACTTAAAGCATATTGATCAGGAAGTTCCAAACAGTTAACAAGTTCATCAAATTTATCAAGGTAATATTGAACATTACCAACTTGTTTCAGATTCACCACTTCTGACATAGGGTCATCATAAACCAATTGGCCAAAACGATCATTCAAAGCCTTAATGTACTCCCAATTAGGAACTGCTCGAGTCCTTCATGAACATTTGATGCCATTATAGAGCTTTACCCTCCAGATGAACAACAACCAATTTGACCTTGGCAGTGGGTGGAGTGTCATCTACTTCAAAGAATTGCTCACACTTGTACATCCAAACCCTCAAATCGTCGCCATTAAAGTGAGGGAATTCAACACGCGAGACTTTTGTCAGAATTTGGTAACCTGACCCTCATGAATGTGGAGCTCTAGTGCCAGGGGATTCACCAACATCTCCAGAAAGCCTGAATCCATCATTAACATGGGGAGGGGAATGTTGCTGATTCTCAATCAACTTTGCCAACATATTCCGCATATCTTCAATTGTTTTCTCAGTTCTTTGACAGCTTTCTTTAAGCGCATCGACATCCTTTCGGAGCTCCGTATCATTGTGAGTAGTTTCCACCATTGCTGGACCTTCAATCAAGAATAACAAAAATCAGCTTCACTAACTGATACCAATTGATAAGGACCAAATTATGGGAAGAAGCTATAAAGATAAACTTGAGAATTGATGCAATAATCAATCCTAGAAATTTACCCCCAATTCGAATTTCAGAGATTAGAGAGAGAGAGACTGGAATTTTACCCACCAAAAACATAGATTCTTTATTGCTTGTATTTATACATCAAGGTAGCGTTCATTTTCACTAAGTAATCTGCCAAGTGGAAAGTTAGTTACTAACTAACTTTCAATTTACAAAACTAATTTTCAAATTACAATTAATCTCAATAAAAAATGCCCTCCTGCTTTTGTCTTTGACTTGGCTTGAAAGTCGATTTTCCACTTATAAAAGTGTCTTTTCTTCTTATTACGTTTTGTCTTCTGAATTGGCATATAACACTATGTGATATGCAGTTTTTAGTTTTTATTGTGTAAATGTATTTTTTTTCGTCTATCGTACGCACTACTATAAAAGTAGGGTATTGAAAAGAAAAGGTCTTTAGGAATGAGCACATATTTAAAACAATTAGATCCCGACTCTTGTTTTCTTGAAACATGTGTACAAAAGGATAGGAATACATAATTTAATCCATAGAGAAATGGGTTCAGAATATGAATTCACAAAAATGGTTTCGAGTTCAAGTGAAAAAACTGAGGATTGACGTTTGCTGGCTGCTGCGATACTTGGTAATGAGTTTGTCCAAGTAAATCATATTAGCGTTCTCGATTCCTCTTTAAACAATACAAAATATTTATACAGTGGATCTTATTTTATTTAATTTTTTGAATAGATTATACAAAACTAGAAAAGTCCAGATTCGAAAATTTGTTGTGCAATAGTATTGATTAATATTCTACAATTAATCTAGTATATTGAGGAGTACCTTCGTAATAATATAAAGAGACATGCGGCATCATTGATACTCCACATGTGTGGAACATGATAGTTCAAGTCAATGGGCCAAAGAGTAAGGTCGTCTAGTTTGACATAAATTGGACTAAGAAACACCAATCTCTAGGGGAGTCTTTTTCCAGATCGAGGTAGGATACTGAGGTCTAATGCATGTCATATACATAGTAGAATTCGGCTCAACGTATGGAGAGAATTTTCAATCTTTCAATTACAAAATCACCATACCTTAAGTGTTGACTTAAGCATTAGAGGGCCAATCCCTGGGGACGACCCTCGACTCTAGTTTAAACCTACCTTCATTCATCCTCGATCCAATCTCTAACGACCATTCATTCTTGGATCCAACCTTTAGCATTGTTACTTGTAAGACCTTGAATCTTAGTCATTTAACTTCCATGCCTTGTGGGAACTACGACTAGATCTGGAAACCAATGCCTCCACAAAAAAGGAGCACCGAGGTTACCTCCAATGGTGAACCTCGGATCGTAGAACATGTTAAGGGTGTCCATGTCAATACTCACATATCAGAGCGCAAGATCAATCCTAGTAATGAACTAGGGCCAAGAGGCTATGATCAAGATGTTCATCGAGTTTTCGACGCTCAACGCTTTAAGGGGGAAAGGTCGAGGTTCACGACAAATATTTATTAAAAGACTAGATTGATAAAGGACAGTCCCTTGGTAATGTACCTCATTGAGATAGGAAAATCAGTCCCGAGTTTTGGTCCCAAGTGGCATAAAAAGGGTATGGGGCACAACAGGTATGACATCTACTACAAAAGAGAGAATCCAATTCACATAACCATGCCTCTGCTAGGGGGAGGGGGTGAATAAACCTTTTCCCCTTTTTCAAAACCTTTAAATGCCTTAGATAAAAATAAGTTGGATAGACTGATCTGATAAGCTGACTGTAAAAATGAGTCAACTTAGCTCTTTAACTTAACACAATTAATACTAAATGTGTCTAGTTGACTAAGTTAAGCTAACCAAGAGTGTGCATAGCGGAAGTTTTTCTTCTTTGAAAAACCTTTTAGTCAGCTTGTTCTTTAAATGCCTTAGATGAAAATATGCAATGGTAAGCAATGTAAGGTAAGTAAAGGCTGAAAATAAAGAACACAGGTTTTTATAGTGGTTTTAAATGTAATTCTTGTATGTCCACTTTACCCAACTCAGGAGTTAATCTACTAGATATTCTCAAACTTGCATACAAAGCCATCTAGCCTTCTCCTCAACTAATCAAGCTATACAAACTTTGATCAATTCAACTGCACCCTACACAAGAATCGTCTGCTGAGTATCAGCCTACACAAAGCTCAACACTAACTCTAAGTGCTAGCCTACACAAGGCTCAACATCTCAATATTGTTTTTACAGAGTTTTTCTTCTCTCTATCACTCAGCATAATCTAAGAAAAAATGTGTCTTCAAATATGCTGAGTGAGCTGATGATAGGGTTGAGAATTACATGTTTTATAATTCTTTATTTATATATTTTTCATTGAATTAAGAATTATTGTATATCACATATGCGTGTAATCTGTCTATTTTGAGTATTCAGGAATAAACCATGACAACTAAGGAAAAAAGATGAAGAAACAGTAAAAGAAGGAAGTTTGAAGCAGAAAAGCAGAAAATTTCTGTTGATCACGTACGAACGCCAGAAGATTCAAGTTCAAATGTGGAAGAGGAATTACGTATGAACGTGATATTCACAACGTTCGGACGTGGTAGCAGTTTTACGCACGGATGCTGAAAGATTTACGTTCGGACGTAGATGTCGGGCAGAACAGTTTTGGAAATTTCCAAACTCTAAACCTAAAAGGATTCTCCCAATCTTATATCTATAAATACTAGATGTTTCATTAGGGTTAAGAGCCAACTTTTGAGAATAAAAACAGAGATACAATAGAGTTTTATTTTACTTTATTTTCTATACAAATTCTAGAAGTAGATTAGTTGATAAATGTAGTTGCAGAATACATCTTTTGGAAGAGCAAGAGACGAAGATCCATACAATCATAGGGGTTTTTCTTCTTCTTTGTTCTTTATTTTAATGAATTCTTTAGTTAGTTTTTCTATTATGAATAGCTAAATTTGTAGATTAAGGCCATGCTTAGGCCGAATTATGATTTTTGAGTTATAAAAAGTATTCTTCGTATGATTGATTTATATTGCTTTGTGTTTTAATCTTGTTTTTAATGTTCATGTGTTTGGCCAACATATGTAAGATTTTATACTTAATTTATCTGTTTCGAAGAAAGTAAATTAAGGTGCAAAAAGAATTAATGACATTTTTTAAGTTAGTTGATGCTAGGGATGGCTACATATTTCGGATGCTGTTAGTCGGATTTATCCGGGGAAAATTCTAGTTTTTAATGCATGCAATAGAGATTGGTACACCCAATCTAGCATAGGTTATCAAGACAGAGGGATCGAATTGATTATAATATTAAGGAATTTTCCACCTTAGCAATATTTATTTGAAATATGAGAATACCTATATAACAAGAATTGATTAATTTGTGTCGACACATGTGTCTTGGTTTTTTTTATCTATTGTTCTTCGCATATCTTTAATTATTGTCTTAATCATAAGTTTATAATTCTTTTATTTTCAAGTTACAAGTTGCTTGATTTAATTTACTATTTTTTCTAAAAACACAAGTCTCCGTGGGTTCGACATCCCAGACTTAATTGTCCACTTTATTACTACACACGATCAGTCCTTTTGCTGTTAAAATACACGACTGGATTTTCGTGCATCAGCTGACATTTCTGGACTTAAGAGGATTTTGGATTTCTGCTTTGGATTCGCGTAAGTTTTTTACTGAAACTTTAGTATTCGGTTTTCAAATCTTCTGGTATTTATAGACTTCAGAAACCTATCCGTTGCAACTTTTGAAATTTAAAATCCTCGGCGTCATTTGAATACTACGAGATGAACGGATCATACACATGGTGCCTGCAAATGCACTGTAATTCCTCTAGCATACTTCCTTGTACTAATTTATCCTTTGCAAAATATGATTGATCCATTTTTCTTGGATTATGTGAAGTCATCAGTGCTGGGTTGAGCTGGATGTACTTCACCAACAAAAATTTACCATGTCTTCACTCATCTACTTAGTTGTCTTAGCCTGGCCTCAAACTTCAGAATCTTGATCTTAGACTTGACTTGATCTTCAACGATAAAGTAGTCGCCTACTCTGAAAATCACCTTCGCTGTTAAGTAAGACTGATAAACATGACTTGTCTTAACTAGTGCGTGCAACCTTTAAATTACCTCACCAAGGAACCGATCCTTACAACTTGATTCCTATAAAATATAAAAGTACAAAGGTGGGGTCTAACAAGGTGCCTAGAATCCTCTAGACTCTGTTGTAAATAAGTTTTTGTTGGTATAAAGTATCTTACTTACAGTCTTACACCTATATAAAAAAAAAAAGGTGCCTAGAATCATTATCAAAATCATCTAAAAGGTGTCCTAACACTGAGGTTATCACCCACTGACTCAATGTGGATCTTGACTTCAGACCAATCAGACAAAAGATAAGCAATTTTGCACTGAAGAGAATCCAAGCTATGAATGAAGAATCCAATAAACTCTTAGAAACTAATTATGGGTGAGAGAGGTTGACAAACATTGTCCTTGTCTAGAAACCAAATGAAAATTGGAGAATGTGTGTAGATTTCACAGACATGAATAAAGCATATTCTGAAGAAAGTCCCCCTTTCCCCAAGGATCGACCAACTAGTGGATGCCATAGGTGGAATGTGAAGGCACGAGACTCTTTATTCACTAGAAGAGGTAGCAGTAGAGATGCTGTCCAACTTTTTGCCCCCAATCTACATTTGAGGAAGCTACTTCGTAGAGATGCTGTCCAACTTTCTGCCCCCAATCTACATTTGAGGAAGCTACTTCGATGTGCAAAATTAATTTTTTCATACATCATCTTGGCGTGTTCGCCATTTTGGTACTTTAATGTGTGGGGGATGGGGGGGGGGGGGGTTTGGTGGTGGTGGCAATTTAGGTACAGTAATGGTACAAAAATTGGCACATTGAGTACTTGTTGCTGGAAACTATTGACGAGGCTTCCGAAAAATGTCAAAATTGGAGGAAAAATTAATGATGTAGCGCCAAGTGGACAATGAATTGGTGATATGGCGGTTAGATGGAAAAAATTGAAATTGTTTCTTAACTATGGGATATGAACCCATGACCTTGGAGATAAAATCTTGCACCCCCACCACTCCACCACAACACACAAGTTGTTTTATTTAGCTTTTGTTTAGTTACTTATAAGCATTTTTGATTTCTGACATAGTAATATATGATTATCAATATTCAAGTATTTAATATCTATAACTAATATTTTATAGCATTATCAATTTGTCAGTATATATATATATATTAATATCAGTGTAAGTCGAATATATAATTATTTATCTAAGATTTATTATAAAATACAAAAGTATATTAATTATAATGTGAATATTTATATATCTTATTCAAATATTTACTCTTATGAATCTTTAATATATATTAAATACTTTTAATAAATATCGATGTGGAAAAAGATTTAAATAGTTACATATGTTTGTTGTATTTTTGAATAAGCTATATATAAGAACATACTTACATCTGAATAAAAAGAAAATTATATTAGATATAATATTTTTCCCGAAAAAAAATATTTCTCTTAAAAAAAATATTTTTCTAGGAAACTAAAATTGATAAATTATATTAGAAGAAATTTTTTGATTTGTTTTTATAATTACAGAATAAATAAAGGAGTGTGAATGTAATTATCCCTAATTCCCTATCATTAAATAATTTACAATTTTGTGAATTATTGTTCATAAAGTGGGTTTTAAATATAAATCCTATAAATCAACATTAAATTAAAGAGAACAAAAGCCAGGATTCAATCTCCTTGTGACCGTCAAATACTATAAAATTTAAACCTATAAATCAACATTAAATTAATGAATATAAGTTATTTTTTTAGAAACTCATTAAATACTAAAGATATTTGCTTTAAATTGTTTATATATTTTTTTTATTTTAATGTATTTTATTACAATATTTTTTAAAATATGTTTTTATGTTAAAAAGAAAATTACTTTGGAGAAAAATATTGATATGACAGGTTTAGATTGAGATACTCTTATAAGTAACTAAATGAAACCAAATGAAAGCACATGGTGTAATAATGTGCAGTGGTGGGAGTGCTAAATTTTTGCTCAAAGGTCATGGGTTTAAACCTCATTTAAAGCAAAAATGTTAAATTGTGTTCAATTGGCTGCCAGTCATCAATTTTTTGTCTAGTTGGATGCCAAAATCCCAAATTTTGATGTCATGTGCATAACATGTGCAATTTTTGGTTAATTTTTGATTTTCCGGCCAAATTTGAACTCAATGTGCCAATTTTGTATTATTACTGTACCTAATTTGCCACCCTCCACATTAAAGTACCAAAATGGCGAACAATCCAAGATAATGTATGAAAAAAGTAATTTTGCCTACTTTGATGTCCTATCTTGCGATGACCATGATCTTCTTGCAAGGTATTTCTTTACCTAATTTGTACTTGGTATTTTCCCCTTAAACATTATGAATGTATTCCTTTATTTTCTTTTGGGTAAAACTCCATAAAATCCGCATGTGTTATATAAAAAATATTAGAAAAATAAAATTGAAAAAATGTGATAACGAAATATTCTAAACATCCCCTTGTGTTATCTAAAAGTCTGCACCAAACGCCCATTCCGTCAAGACTTGACGGTGTTGGCATAACATGCGCAAGATATGCAAAATACATGTTCCATTATGCTTTTTTCGCACTTATTGACTATTATACCCCTCTCATTATGTATAATAATGTATAAATTTTAAACACTATTAGTTTTGAATAAACTATGCAAAAAGAATAAAAAAAATACCCTATTTAAAATTTAAATCTTTATTTATTATGCCTTTTAAATTCCCTTCAATAAGTAAACTTTATTTATTTTCTAGTTTTTTAAAAATTAGATATTTTAAAATATAATAATATTTGTTCAATTTTATAATATTTTTAAATTTGAACATTTTTGCTCCTTTCTTAAATTAAATTGGAAAATATTATTTATTTCAAGAATGTATGAAATATTATGTTAGTCTTTTGATTGTGATTCTATAATAATGTTAATGTTATCTAGAAATTGTTAAAATACAAATTTTATTATAATTAAGCAAATGAATGCAACTTAGACAACAAATTTTGAATTATTTTCATATTTTCAAATTTTGTAAGGTATGTGCCCTCAATACCAATGAGGAGTTAGATTATATGGGGTACTGACTACGACCTTTTATCTATTTATAGAAAGACATTTATATTTTGTTCATGTAAACTGATAAGTTCATATTTTACTACATTTTACACTTAATCTAGGTAACTTTGATTGCCATTGATTGATGTATTCCCACATTATGCTTTGATGATGTTACTTATATGTGTGTAGGGATAAAATATGAAAAGAATCAATTCAAGGTTGAGAAGTGGTGGAAAAAGTCGAAGAAAAGTCAAAAAAGCGGGACGGTAAGTCCAGGTTGTCGAACCTCAGGGACTAGTTATTTAGTTTATGATTTTTGATAACAACAGGAATTAAAATAGAGATTTAACTAAAAAAGAAGGTAGAATGAACTAAAACCGAAAGTAATGAGAGATTAAACTTCCAAGGTGGAGAGGTGACTAAGGCTCGTGTTCGGGCACATGTTGCGTATTGCTATCCTAAGATAATCATTACCAATTCATTAGACATACATTGCTATGGTGAAATATCCTAAGGTAAAGAATAATCGATGTCTCGTGGTAGACTCCTATACTTAAATGGAGGTTTCCTAAGTATGTCTACCCGGAAATCTAACCACTAAGTATGCATTAAAGAGCTAGAGCTTACTCCATTATAATCAAACGACTTCACCCGGGAGTCTTTACCAATGTCTAGGGAAACTCCTATTTGGTCGGTGATGTGTGAAATTCTTGCACCCTAAGTCAATTTTGTCTCGAATAATTCACCTAGGCATGATATCTAACACATGTTGATCAAGCATATGTAAGGCTTTCAATCACAAAATCACAACACATAGCAATACATGAATTGAATTGGAAAATGATCTTATTATAATCAATACTTGGCAACAAGGCCTTCACATGACCTTAGTTCAACAAATTAGCTCATAAAATGCATGAAAGAAAAGCTCAACACTAAATTCATATTCATAGACAAATAATAAGTTTAGGCTAAGAAGCTCCCTATGCTAAGTTGATGATTGGATCTTGATTGGAAGCTTGAATCCCTTCTTATCCCTCTTCTTAGCTCTTCAAGGATGATGAAAGGATGGCTCAAATCTAAGAAAATGCTCCCAAAACCCCAAAATTCTGAACCCCTCGAATGTGCTGAAAATTTAGGTTTATAGAATTGAAATTTGGTTATATCGGCGCCCAGGCGAGGCCGAATCGGCGCAGTGTCAAAGATGGCTTGGGGGAGAAGTCGGGGGGCACCCGGGCGAGGGCGAAATGGTTCCTAGGTGCAGGTAATGTGGCGCCTAGGCGTCGCACTTCGTGGCATAACTGATTCTTCTCTGTATCTGGCGCTTGGGCATGGCTGAAATGTCGCTTGGTCACCGGAGTCTGAAGCGTTTCATCTTGAGTTCTTTTGATACGTTGTCTTTTTCCCTTTTCTTCGTTTGCATCCATTTAAGGCCTAAAATCACTTAACGCACGGATTACATGCATATGTGGCAAGACTCAAGTGATAAATGAACCTAAAACCTAAACACAATGGACTTAAACACACGTAAAAATGACTCCTATCATCTATCGTACCGTGGTCTACCAAAAAACAATTTCAAATGTCACTGTAGTTTACCAAATTACGGTTTCACGTCTGTTGCCCTTATTATAAATAGCCGACTTTAGATCAGTTTTTGGAGTTTTTAGACACTTTTGAGAGCTGGAACTGAGCGAAAATTAGAGGAAAACAAGAGAGAAGTCAAGGAAACATCAAGAGCAAGGATTCATCCTTTGTAATAGGGAGTTTTCAATATTTCTTCTTAGAATAATATGATTATGCCTGCGATGAATATTGAATTATTTTTTTTTGCAAGTATGAACTAATTTCTTCTAGACTAGGGTATTGTGAAGACTTGAAATGATTTATAATTATTGAATTTTGGGTTTTTTGGATTAAATTGTGTTTTTTGTTACATATTCAATATTGTTCTCTATGCACGCTAATGCTTGATCACTATGGGTTTTGATTTGATTTCTTGATCTTGAGATCGAGAGGAGATAGATATAGAATATCGAATATCATAACGTAAGAATTGACGAGAGATAGAATTAATTCCGTTGTGTAGTTTTTTGTGATAAGGAGACCCGATTTGAAAGTAGGATCTTTGTAAGCAAGAAATTTCTTAGATCGAATTAATGTGTTCTAATTAATTTAATCTTCACTATAGAGATATAGGGAGTTGTTAACCGAGATAGAACCATTATATTAAGAGATTGAATAGTGGATACATTAGGAAATTTTGCCATAACAAGAACACCCTAATAATCCAAAAATCTTGGAACCATTGATTATAAGGAATAACATAGTTGTATCATAACCTTAGTCGTTTTCTCTCTTCTGCAATCTTATTGTGTCTATTGCTTTCTTTTAGTTAATTTAGTTTATAATTAAACCAATCTCACCTTTATTCGAGAGATTTAACTCAAGAATTGAATAGAATTATCCTTTGGGTACGATATCTGGACTTAATTCACTAAATTACTTGCATGACCTAGTACACTTGCTAGGAATTTTCGTGTCATAAACCTTTATGGCTTTAATAAGTGTTGAAAAAAATAGTCCATAAGCATCAAGGCAATGTTGATGATCGAACGAGCATGGACAACGGAAGGTAAGAAATTCGATCACACTTAGTCAGCATCGTTTTGGAGTTTTTATAATTTTAATATAAATCATTATAACGAAAAAAGATATTCAAAAAACTATACAAGCTTTGTTCTGAAATGGTTGTTAATCCACGAGCTAAGCAATGAACTTGTCGTCCCTTGCCTCTATATTATCTTGCGGAAGCTACGTCGAAAATCCTCTTCCGCCTCCTCTTACTTGACGGCAGCGGCTAGGTATGAGAGGGAGAGATTTTTCTTTCTTTCTCTTGTGTATAAGAAGGTTAGGTTAGATGGCTTGTTTGTTAAGATTTATGTTGGAGGATTAATAAATCCTCCAACTTAAGCCCTACATCACGCCTAATTAGGCCTGTAGGACTATCCGGGGGCCACGTTGGCCCAGTCAACTTGGTCCAATTTAATTTAATTACATAATTAAATTCATTAAATAATTAATTTAATTTTATCATTATATAATCTAATTATATAATAAATTAAATTATTCATTTAATCTAATTTGTCCATCTAATGACAAATTACCAAATTGCCCCCTAATACACATAAAATAATTTTCTTGAAGCTTCTTATAGAGCGACTCTCTAGGTTCATCTTGATTAGCAATGGGAGGATACCAACGGATGTGGGTGACACCTAACCAACCCCGTTGCCCCACATCGTCGCCCAATCAAGTACGAAATGACTATGTTATTACGAACCTCTCGGTTATGATTTTCATATAAGTATAAACCCTTAACTGATGTATCCCAACGAGTGACAGTCATGGAATATATCAAACTCACATAACTCGACACTATGCTATGAATCATAGTAACAAGGAATGACCATACTACCCTTAGTGTCTTACACGAGTTAGTTCCTTTGCTTTGACCAAAGAATTTCATTTAAGTTACCTATGATCGCATATGATATCTTCTCGTTTAATACTGAGACAGTGAATCACTTCTTGGTAATCACCTCAAAACTGCTACTTGCCCATCGGGGCCGTACTTTGAGGTGAGCCCTAACAAAGGGTGAATTGGACCTCACTACTTTGGTAACAGATGCAAATGCTATAAGTATATCGTGATCGTGACTCCTCAGGTCAAAGGTCCATGTATACAATCAAAACTAATAATCCAATCATTGATACTCACTGAGTAATACCCATGTGATTGGATTATCACGAGTCGTGTTTGAATACACTGATCCCACCAATGCATGTACAACACAGACTCCCAACATCTCATAGTGTTCGATTGACACTCCTTGTCAGAGTATGTGTTATATAAGTTAATATGGATCTCGATGCCCAATCAAGATCCTCAAACTTGTGACTCTTATTTAGTGTTTAGGTACCAAGTCCTTCCGATGCCCTTCTTCTTATCCCAGAAGAAGTGGATGACTTGCCTTATTACACAAGGACTATATGTTTGTTTAATACATAAAGATGCCATATAGACTTAGATGAACAAAACTTAATGACTTTTATTAATAGATAAAGAGTGCACACTAAAATTCAATGCCCTATTACATTTTAAATCCGCGTTGGCATCAAGGGCATTATCCTATCAGGCAAATCTTCCACTCCTTATGGGATAAGGAGATGGGTGTTGAAAGGGTTTGGTACTCGATCACTTAAAAGGAATTCGCAAGTCGAGGAGTCTTAATTGGGCATTAAGACTCGACTTGAATGGCACATGCTCTGACAAGGAGTGTTAGTCAGACACTATGAGATATGGGATCTTGTGCCATAGATATATCAATAGAATTGATATATATGAACACAACTCATAGTGATCCGATCACAAGGGTATTTACTCAGTGACTGTCAATGATTGAATTACTGATCATAATAATTCTTGTATCCCGGTTCATGAACAGCGGAAAGAAAAATATATCCGAATTCATAAGCCAGATCACTTTTGGGTTTAATAATGTTAGGAATATGCCCTCAGATGTCATATAGGATAGTATGAATAGGGCATCTATCTTGTATTGAAATTAAATATTATTTATAATAAAAGGCATCATTTAAGTTTTCACATAATTCTTATCTGCATCTATAAGTTGTGTAAAATATTTTGTCCATGTTTTCAGTGCGATCCCTCTACTTCCTATGGGATAGGAAGAGTGGCACCAGAGAGATCGGTCTTGATTACTAAAACAAGTTCGCAAGTAATATGAAATCTTTATTAGACAAATAAAGATTTCGAATACTTGTACAATCTTAAACTCAGACATGGGAGTGCCTGTCTAGTATCATGGGATGATAGGAGATTAAGATTGTAGGCACATCAGTGTAACTGATATGCTCGAACATGACTCGCATCGGTTTTGTCACATGGGTTTCCACTCTGTGACTGTCAATGACAGAACTGATTATGCGTAATAGGTATATGTGAACCTTTGACCTGAAGTATCAGGCTGAAGATGCACTTGTGACGTCAAGTCTTTCACTAGAGTAGTTAGACCCAATTCACCTGTTGGTGGGGTCAACCTCAAAATGCGGATTTGATGGGCAAGTGGTAGTCTTAGCAGATATCTAAGAGGGATTTGTTCTCTCCTAAATGAATGAGAATGTACCCTATGTAATTATAGATAAATAGATATCAAAGTCTTTGGCCAAAGCAAACGAGACAATTGTGCTAGGCACCAAATCTATCTCAATGATCTCGTATTATTATAATTTATACTTATGGTCAAGTCCAGTGAGTTTGACATAACCATGGCTCTCACTTGACCAGAGAACGTGAACGAAGTGTTTATACATACACGGTACTTACGATTGAAAGGTTGTGGAATGATCCATTCATTCGTATTTCATTTGGGCTACGAAGTGGGCCACATGACTGGCTAAGTGTTACCTACTTCCTTTGATTTCCTCTCATTGCCAAATGAAACGAACCTAAAGAGTCGCGCTAAAGAATTGATGAAGAAAATTGAAAAAGGGATTTTCTATTTTCTATTTTATTTTGGAGAGATTTAATTTATTGGATAAGTAAAATAATTAATTGCTTATTGGATAAGATAATTAATTATGGATAAGATTAATTATTAATTTTATTATTTAATTAATATATTTATTTATTGGACAAAATAAATAATTAATTGAATAAAAAAATTAACAAAACAAAAGAATTCTGGGCCCTATATGGGGCGTCTTCATTAGGCTAGGTTGGATGATCAAATTGGTCTCTTTTGTTTTGTCTTGGTCAACAAGTCATTGAGTTATAAAAGGGCTCTCTTGACTTTAACCTAAAAACGTGAATACATGACATGAATTGTAACTCTCCAAAGAATAGAAGAAGAAAAATATCCTCCCTCTCTATACACCAAAGTCGTCGCCCCTATAGAGAATAAGAAGGGAAGTTTTCGTCATCAATTCGCGCATGATAATTTAGAGGCAACGTGATTCGTTGTTGGATTCATCTACAACTTCAAGAATTGAAGAACACGAGGGTTGAAAATTCAAGAAGTTCATCAATCTAAAGTTTAAAAGAAGAATTGGATTCTCCTACCACCTCGCTTCAACGGGTAAGTTGGATTTACTCGTAATGCATGTTTGACATTCAATTATGCGAATTAGAGTACACTTTTGGGTTTTTAATTAAATTTTTGAAATCCTTCCACTGCGTTTATGTGTTTTTTACGCAAAATCCAACAAATAATTTTTAAGAAAACAAGATAAATCAAATTTCATCAAAAAATAACCTTGTAGTAAGGTAAGGTTTTTTGATCTTCAATGGTAGCAGCAACTCGGGGTTCCTGCTCTAGATATTACGCTGAAAAAAAGCTTGAAGAAAAATCCACTTCGTCTAGCTTAGTGATGGCTGACGGCAAGGAGAGGGAAGGGAGAGGAAATCTTTCTCTTCTCTTTGTTATGCAGTGTTATGTTATTAGGTTAATCCTTTAGGTGTGTAATTAAATGAGATGATGGGCTTGGAATTAATTAATTCCTTATGCGCATCTACCTCATGTTACACGCCTACTTCTATTCCTAGTGGGCTAAGTTGACTTTCAACCACTTATTAATTAAATCCAACACATATTAATATTATTAATATGTGATATTAATTAATAATCAGCTAAATTAATTAATCAAATTAATAATTTAGGCTAATAGGAAAATAATGAATCAATCTAATTATTTATTATAAATTTATTTCAATAACCTAATTAATCAAATAAATTATTTTGTTCATCAAATGACAAATTATTAAATTAACGTTATTTGGCAACTAGAGATTTTCTTCACTTAATTCCTTGAAAGCACGACTCTCTATGTTCGTCTCAATTAGCAATAGGAGTAAACCAAAAATGTGTGTCATCTAGCCAGTCCCCTGGAACCACATCGAAACCCAATTGAGATTAAAATGATTTGATCAATACAAACCTTTTGGTCACCGAAACCATGTGAGTATAAGTCTTTCATTGTAACATCCCGATCGAGTGAGAGTTATGGAATATGTCAAACTTAAAGAACTCGATGGTGTGATTAATAATTGATAATAAGATGAAATTACCAAACTATCCCTCATGTTTCACACGAGTTAGTTTACCTGCTTTGGCCAAAGACTTATAATTTCGATTACCTATAACTGCACAGGATGTTAACTCGTTTACTACTCGAGATAGTGAATCCCATTTTGGCAGTCATTGAACAATTGATGTTTGCCCACCTAGACCGTACTTCGAGGTTGATCTCACCTAAGAATGAATGGATCTAACTACTCTATTAACAAGTTTAGTGTCACAAGCAGAATTTTCGTGACTCCTCAGGTCTCAAGATCAAGCAAATTATTGTAACCAGTAATCCAATCATTGAAAGTCATTGTGTAAATACCCATGTGATTGGATTACGGTGAGCCGTATTTGAATATATCAATTCCATTGACATATCTACGGCATAAGCTCCTGCTAAAATCTAATGACTGACTGACACTCCTTGTTAGAGCTTGTGTCATAGTAGCCTGGCCATAATGCCCAATTAAGACTATTCGACTTGCGAACTCTTTTTAAGTAATCAAGGAATTGACGCTTCTAGAGTCCATCTCCTTAATCCTTAAGAAGTAGAATCTCTTTCTGTTAGACTTATGCCCTCTATGCCAATGAGGAATTAGATTGTTTAGGGCATTCTGGTTTTATATTGTATAAGCTATCTTTAATTAATAAAAGACATTTGTTTTTATTCATATCAATCTTAATGTCACTAATAAAGTATTGAACAAATAAGTCCCTTATAATCAAGATGGAGCTTCTACTCCTCATGGTTTGAGGAGAACGACACTATAAGTGTTGGTTCCTTGATTACTTAAATAAGAGTTCACAAGTCGAAGAGTCTTATTTGGGCATTATGACCAGACTTGTATGACGTAAGCTTTGACAATGAGTGTTCGTCGGTCACTATAGAATAGTGTAAATATATCAATGGAATTGATATATTCGAACATAGCTCACCGTAATTCAATCACATGGGCAATTACTCGGTGACTGTCAATGATTGAGTTAATGTCATGGTAGTGTGCGTGAGCCTTAGACCTGATAATTCACAAAGATTGTACTTGTGCATTGAATGAGTTATTAGAGTAGTTAGATCCAATTCACCCATAGGTGGGATAAACCTCAAAATGCCGTTCAGATGAACAAGTAGCAATTGTTCAGTGATTGCCAATATGGGATTCACTGTCTCGAGTAGTAAACGAGTTAATGTCCTGTGCAATCATAGGTAAATGAATTTATAAGTCTTTGGCCAAAGCAGGAAAACTAAATTGCGTTGAACAGATGGGTAGTTTGGTAATTTCATCTTACTAGGATTTATTAAGCACAACATCGAGTCCTGTAAGTTTGACATAGATCATGACTCTCACTCGATTGAGATGTTACAGTGAAGGGCTAATACTCATAGGGTGTGTCTGTGACCTAAAGGTTCGTATTGATCTAATAGATTTGATCTGAATTGGATTTCGGTGTGAGTCCACGAGACTGGCTTAGGTGATACTCACATCATTGGTTTCCTCCCAATGCCAATTGAGATGAACCTAGAGAGTCGCGTTTTCAAGGAATTGAGCGAAAAAATTCTTTCGTAGTCAAAATATATAAATTAGGTAATTTGTCATTTGATGGACAAATTAATTTATTTGATTAATTAGATTAATAGAAATAAATTAATAATAAATAATTAGATGTATTTATTATAATCATCCTATCCTAAATTAATTATTTGATTATTTAATTTAGATGATCATTAATTAAAATTATATTTTAATTAGATTAAAATATGTTGGATTTAATTAATAATTGGACTAAGTTGAAAGTCAACTTAGCCCATATAGGATGGTGGTAGGTGTGTATTTGAGGGAGTTGGTGGGCTTAAGAAATGATTTAATCATTCCTTATAATTACATAATACCTAGTCGAAAAACCTAAGACTCTCATAAGTGACTTGACAGGAAAGAAAGAAGAGAAAAAAAATTCTCTCTCCCTTTCCCCTTAATAGCCGTCGGCCTCCAAGAGCCTTAAGTGGTGGGTTTTTTCTTCAAGCTTCTTCCACTGTGATATCTAGAGGCAGGAGTTTTGATTTACTGCTGCTGCATAGATCAAAATTTTGAATTCATCAAAAAGGTTAGTAAATTGATGAAATTAGATTTCTTCTTTTTATTTTTATAAAATCATTAAAATTTAAAAGTTAGTAAATTGATGAAATTAGATTTCTTCTTTTTATTTTTATAAAATCATTAAAATTTAAAAGTGATCCGTCTGTGATCTGGATATATTTTCTTTTCCGCTACACATCAACTAGGATTCACAACATTGGTATCAGAGCTAACTTTATGGTTTTTAATGATTTTTCGATATGAATATGTTGGAAATTTATGTTTATGATTAATTCTTTAAAAAAAATATTGTTAGATTATATTTTTCATGTATAGATTTAATTTTTTGAAAGTAAAATCCATGTTGTTAGCCAATTGCTTGATTTATTTTTTTGATGTAAATCATTTTTTATATTAGATATGAATTAATGCATGAACATGAGTATGCGGCATGAAAAGTTGCTGAAATTTGACTTGAAAAAGTCAAGACGACATCGCCTAACCGGCGGCGCGTGCTGCGCTGCGCAGATCGCTGGGCGGGCCGGCCACACACTGTTGGAGCCGACCACAAAGTTTCATTTTTTTAAAAACAAATCGGGTTTAACTGGGGGGTCAACCCTAAATTTTTAAAATTAAATTAAATATTTATTTTAAAATGGTTTTAAAATTAATTAAAGGTTAAAATTATTTCTTGAAATTAATTTTATTCTTAATTTTGAATTAGATTTGAAATTGAAATTAATCCTAGACAAAGGAATTTATTTTGAATTAATTCTTCGCCGAATCAATTGGAAATTAACTTTTTGAAATTAAATTGGATTTTTTGTCAAATAGGATTAAAGTTGAATTAATTTATAATTAGATTTACATTAATTCTATTATTTTTCAAACCACACTTAATTTAAAATTAGATCTTAAATTATTATTTTTGAAAGAACTCCAGCATACTAGTTATCATTTTATTATGCTTTGATGCTTGTTTATTGTGGGATGCGTTCCATGGATTAGGTTTACTTTGGATTTTTCTTTTTTTGGGTTGTATTGGGTCTTTTAGTACCCCCGGCTTGTATTTTAATTTTTCCATAGATTTATGTATAGGTTGCATTTTTCTATTTATGTAATTAGAATATAACCTTTTTGAAGAGGATCTACTTGGAGTTGGAAGACATAAAGTTAGAAATAAGTTGGATCTTATAGGTCCCCTAACCGCGATTGAGCTAGAAAGCATGTGTGATAGAATTACAAGGCATTTTCTATTTATATAACCCATGTATGCGCGCTATAAATGGATAATGTGCAAAGTGAGACCAAATAAATGCAAAATTCTCCCGTTGGAATAATATTGAATTTAGAATAAAAGGGAATTTGATGTCCCAGCTCTCTATCAAACTTAGGAGAATTAAATTAATGTCTAAGTGCATAATTTCTTCCCAGTAAGTGGGGGTTATGCATCGTGGCATTTATTTAAATATTCTAAGTGCATTTGATGCCATCAATCGAAACAAATTCTACCCCATATATCGACAGAGGGTTGCGAGGTGGAATTCAATTGTTAGATTGATAGGAGTTGATGGGCCCAAGTTCAGATAGATCACAATCTATATATCGTTAAAGGGTTGCGGCCACGGGATCTATGAGCCAAACTAAAGATTGAATCGCATGTTTGACCGTGCTGGCAAGGTTTGCCACTTTAATAAATTCGTGAGCCATATATCATCAAAGGGTTGCAATTCACCAGATTTATTAAAGAACTCAATCACTCACTATGAAGTCTTTCCAACGAGATTTCCGAATATTGCAGTGGGAGTGCAATGATTCAAAAAATGTAGCGAGAGCTAAGTGAAAATTCAAAGTCTTGCTTATTTTACTTGGTATACTACATAATAACCTACTTGAATATCTCTTTATTCTCTGCAATTATTTATTTATCTCTTTCAAAATGGTTAATAACACTCTAAAAGAAATGCTTGGGAAAAGTTTTCTCACTGGACCTAATCATCCTGATTGGATCTAAAAATTGAGAATTTTTCTCAATGATGAATCTTTGGAATATTTGCTGGAAACAAATCGTCCTTCCAGGCCGGGCTCTGATGAGGATGATAAAGTTCGTCTTGCCTACATGGACTGGGTCTCTGATAACTATAAGGTCAGTGTATATATATTGAGCCCAATGAGCAGCGAGCTACAAAGCCATTATGAAAAGATGGATTGTGCCAGATCTATCATGCTGCGCTTAGAAGAGCTTTTTGGAGAGCACGGTTAGACCATTCGGTAGTTTATATCGAAGGAACTCTTCAACATGAAGATGAAAAAATGGGAAGATGTGTCCAAACAAGTCCTTAAGATGATTTCTTTGTTGAAGAAATTGAGGTCTCTAGATTATTACATTGATTTCCATCTTCAAGTAGATCTCATTCTTCAATCACTTCCTAAATCCTTCTCGGGCTTTGTCATAAATTTTTATATGAATGACATAGAGGGATCACTGGCAATAATGTTGGACAAGCTGGTTAAACACAAGAGGTCATGGGGTCCATAGAATGTACCTGTAGTAGGTCCACTAGGAGTGTCCAAACTAGCTGGCTGTATCAAAAAGGAAAGATCTAGCAATATCCAATGGCTCAAGGGAAAGGGAAATAAAAATATGGATGTCTGTTTACTTTGCAAAGAGACTGGTCACTGGAAGCATGATTGTCCAGCATTGAAAGCAAGAATGACTACAGGTATGGACTAGTCTATTCTCTACGGCCAGTGCATATTCCTAACATGCCATTGCTTTATCTAATCGACAGATTTAAAAAGTTTGTCAGAAAGTTGATGAGATTAAAAAATGTCTTTTTACATTTTCAACTATTTTCGACTGTCAGAATCTCACATGGGGTGTGTTGGTAATTTACCAAATATTGGGGGTTGATTGTAATTATACAAAAGGCAAGAATGTGTGCATGTAATTAACCATTATTATCATCATCATAAATAAAATTATTTTTAATAATATTATTATTTACTATTAATAATATTAATGTTATTATTATAAATATCATTATTATTATTATTATCATCAATATTATTATTATTATTAATATTATTAATATTATTATTATTATTATTATTACTACTACTACTACTACTACTACTACTACTACTACTACTACTATTACTACTACTATTGATATAATTTAACACAAAGAACTTGATTATTGCAATGATTAGAAATCAGGATACTGTAAAAAAATAGTCTCAATCTTGAATTTGAATTACCATCTATGCCCAGGGACACAAATGATTCCAAAGAGAGATAGCGATTATGGAGGATTTACTGGACCTAATGCAGGGAGTAGTAAATCGAGGAACCCCCAGTTTCTCTCAAGGATACTTTTGCAAGGGTTACCACAGATTCACAAACTATTTTCACAATTTAGTAATCCGTCAATGAAATTAAACCATCAAGAATTTTCATACAAACGCCAAACATCACGGCAAACACGGCAACAGTATGAACATCATTCTTAATGATCCAATTTCAGCCAGTTTACTAAATTAACCCATTAGAGTCCATACCATAACGGAAATCCCTTTTTAGAATTATCAATCCATGTTTTTTAGAAGAATCATGAGAGTTTAGATATAATTTAACACAAAAGGATTTAGCCTATAAGGCTCATCCTTAACACAAATTAAAAATATAATTAAACTTTAAGAGAAATAAATAAGAAAACTTACAAGATAAACTCTTCTTTTTATTACAGCAACTTCAGTAATTTACAAGAACTTGATATGTTACACTGGAGATGGAGGCTGAAGCGAGTGAGGGAGAAGGATTTTACAGAGAGAAAGCAAGCTTATAAAATTCTAAGGCTTTTAAAACTTCTAAAAACTTACTTAAGACCTGACCAAAGGCCTCCTTTTATAGATACACAAGTCGGCGGATTTGAAAGTAAATTACAAAATAGTTAATTACTATTTACACAGTGATTTTACTATTGAAACAGTACTATTACTGTCATGAACAGTAATCTGTTATGAACAGTTCCGAAAGAATAGTATTTTACTATTCATGATAATTATCCAATTATTTTTTCTGTTTATTTTTGCTTCTGCACGTGTCCTCTTTGAGATGCTCCATTATTTGATCAAAATTGTCTTCTATTGTGACGTCATTGGGATCCTGGGCATCCTGAAAATTGATAATATTTTCAAAATTATTGCCTTTTGAAGAGGCCATAGAAGTATCACTTTTTCCATCTTCTATCCAGTCTTCCATTAATTTTTTCTTCATATCTTGAAGGTATTTCTCAATAAGCTGTTCTCTGGAGGTTGTACCTTCTTGTTTCTTCAATTGTTGGGAAATTGATGTAATGTCGATCATTCGAGACTGCATCTTTTGCTGCTTCTTATGATAAAGCTGCTTGTATTCCGCTATCTTCTGCTCAATTTTGGTGATAGTATCTAGGCAATTTAACTCTTTTGTGTCTGGATTCTCTAGTATCATTTTTTCCCAAAACTTTGCATATGAAACTCTCATTATGGTAGGGATATTATCCTCATCGCGTTTCACTTGGGGACTCCATTTCCAGATCCAAGGAATTGAGAACTCAATAAAAAAGTGAAATGTTTCGATTTTTTCTGGTTTATTAGACTGAAATATTTCCAGAATTTTAGGAGAGTAGGTTTTCCATTCTTCAAATAATCCTATAAGGATTTCTGGTAGAATCTCAGGTTTAGGAGCATAAAATTTCCACTATTTAAGAAACCAATTTGGTATAATATGGTTATAAACCTCTCCACAAATTTTTATGAACCAAGTATGACTATGGCTCAAGTTTTCATATAAGAAGACTTTTTCAAATGCATCCACATGATCCCAATAATTATATTTAATGGGATTATTATTGAAATAAAAAGTTTTTTCTTTGAATGGAGATATTCCCCATTCTTCAATTGATATGATCTTTTTGATAATAATTTTGGAAAATTTATAAATTTCCTTATGTCCACTATTATAGTGGGTTATTTCACATAATCCACCATTTTGTAAAATATTTTCATAATATTGTTGGAATTTATAACTTCCAAAAGTATCACTATTAGTGTTAAGATACCTTTCAATTAATTCCCAGGGCTTATTATCCTTTTGTAAATCATTTTCAGTAACATAAAGTATTACTCAGTTTTGCTCATTTTGTACATAGCCCATATTATGAACATCTGATTCTTCTTCTTCATTCCTTACAATTTTTGAATAGGAGGGAGAAGCTTGGGTATGACCCTCTTTTTGTTTCTTGAATTCAAGAAATTCCTTATATAAAGGATCTTGCTCTGATGATAAATCAGCTGCTATAAGCATTTTTTTCCATGTTGAGTCAGAATATTATTCTGACCTCTGCCTCGATTACCTCTTCCTCTATAAGAGGAGAGTCCTCTTCCTTGAGTTTGCATTCCTGACATGTTAAAGGTCTTTTTTAAGCAGCAAGTCTATTTAACAAGCCATTTATAAATTGTAGCTCTCATAATAAACATTGATTTTTGTGCTTTAGAGCACAAGTTCTATATGTTAGGTGCTGCAATTGAAATTCAGGAGAATTTATTTCAGTTTCCCAATAATTAAGACTTTTCATAAGATAATGTCTTCTTATCTGGAGCCTTTTAATACTATTAGGTTGTCCATATATTTTAAGATAATAAGGATCATTTATTGGATCAGGAACCCCAATTCTTCCTAAATAACGACGATGATGAGGAAGAACATAATACACTGAACAACCATATAAATTGTGAACATATAATTTTGACATTGTTTGTCTAGAGGAATATTCTGAAAATCTTGATCCTGCAAAATTCATGATAAATATTCTCTAGTCAGAAAATCTGGAAGATTATTATCTTCTCCTTTTTTGTAAATTATTTCAAAATCAAAAGGAGCAAGATGTGCTTGCCATCTAGCAAACACTTGTTTAGAAACATCATGTTTAAAATCTTTTTGAAACATAACTTTAGCTGCTTTACAGTCTGTTTTGATTACAAAATGTTGATTATATAAATCATCTTGGAATTTTAATATACATTTTACTATGGCAAGAATTTCTTTGGTTGTTGTAGCATAATTCTTTTGACTATTATTCCATTTTTCAGAATGAAATCTAATAAGATTTTCTTGTTTTGTTATGGGATTAATTTGTTTTAAAATACCACCATAACCAATTTCAGAAGCATCAGTTTCTACAATTTTTTCCCAATTTGGGTTAGCTAACATTAAACAAGGTAAAGTTTTAACCTTTTCTTTTATTTTCCTTACAGCATTAGTATGCTGTTCTGACCAAGGTTTTGGTTTCTTTTTTAATCTATCATATAAAATAGTTGTGTCTTCAGCAAGATTTTTATAATAGGCTGAAATATAATTCAGGCTTCCTAAAAATCTTTGTAACTGAGTTTTATCGGTAATTTCATCAGGAAATTTAGAAGCAAAATCAATACTTCTATTTATAGGAATAATATTACCTTTCTCAATATTATGACCAAGAAATCTAACATTTGTTTGGAATAAAGACATTTTTGGTTTAGATATTACCAATCCATTTTGAATAATAATTTTTCTAAACATATCTAAATGTTTAAAATGAGATTCTATATCCTTGGAAAATACAAGGATATCATCTATATATACGATAATAAACTCACTATAAGGAGTAAAAATATCATTCATTATTTTCTAAAATTCTGACGCATTCTTTAATCCAAAAGGCATAACATTCCATTCATAATGTCCTATAGGAACATTAAAAGCAGTTTTATATCTACAGCTTTGTTAATCTAAATTTGCCAATATCCTGATTTTAAATCAAATTTAGAAAAGATTATGGCATTATATAATCTATCCAACAAATCTTTTTTATTAGGAATTGGGTGTCTTATCCATTTTAGGACTTTATTAAGGGGTTTATAATTTATTACTAGTCTAGGAACTCCTCTTTCCTGTTCACTATGTTTATTAACATAAAATGCAGTGCATGACCATGGAGATTGAGACGGACATATTAATTTTTTACTAAGCAAAGATTCAATTTCTTTTTTACATAATTCTAAATATTCAGAATTCATTTGACAAGGTCTAGCTTTAGTAGGAATATTTTTTTCATCAAAATCATTTTCATAAGGAAGATCAACAATATGTTTCTTTCTATCCCAAAAAGCATTAGGATGATCATTACAAATTTCTAAGCAAAATTTATTATGAAGAAATTTGATTTTATCCTGTAATTTAGGATTTTGAAGTTTTTCTTCAATAGTTAAAATATTAACTTCATTTTTAAGAAAATTTAATTGATTTTCTTTAGCTTTGATATGTTCATACATTCCATGTAAATTTTTTGTAAAAGGTTTTGTTATAAATTTCAAATGTATAGGCTTATTATTATAAGTACCTATAATTCCTTCTTTATTTACAGTTATAAAAGGATAAATTTTTGTGATAAAAGGGGAACCCAGTATAACTTGATTTGAAATGTTTTTAACAAGTAAAAAAACTTGTAGGAATACAATTTTTATCAATACAAACAAAAACTTTTTGGAAGCTTAAAACTAATATCTAGTTTTTGTCCTCCAGCGTGGGATAAAGAATGAGTATCATCAATATATTATTATTATTATTATTATTATTATTATTATTATTATTATTATTATTATTATTACTACTACTACTACTACTACTACTATTATTACTATTATTATTATATTATTTGTCCAGGTGACCTTGGTTTGAAGGATTGATTTGTCATCTTCGTCCGGTAATTCAAGCTTTTATGAATTCACCTAAGCCTGACACGAAGAATCCGATCGTGTTTGCACAGCAAGTGGACTAGTCGGCGTAGTAATACAGTGAACAATAGTCCGAATTGTCGATCTCACAGAGACTTGTATTTTAGACTTTTTGAATTTAAAGAAATTAAACTTAAAATAAAAAGCAAAGAATTAACTAAAAGATTATGGTTGATCATTTAAATAAATTAGAAATGATTCATAAACAAGATAATGGAAACAAGGTGAAGAAAACAAGGTAGTGATGGAGAGAGCAACTAAGACACATGAATTGGCACAAATTAATCAAATCTCGTTATAATTTTGTTGTCATATTATTAGACTAATGTTGTTAAGGTGGAATTTTACTTAAGATTATTATCAAGCAATCCCTCTGTATTAATAACATATGTTTGATTGGGGGTAACAAGCATATGCATGCATTAAATAACTAGAAATTTTCCGGAATAAATTCGGCTAACAGCATTCGGAGTATGTAGCCATCTCTAGCATCAACTAACTTAGAAGATGTATTAATCTCTCTTGAACCTTAAATTAACCTCTCCCGAGTGTTATAATTTAAGCAATAAATCATGCATATGTTGGCCAAATGCATGAAGCATTAAGGACAAGACTAAAACACAATGCAACAATAGAATTCATATGAAAAGTACAATTTATAACTCAAAAATCATAATTTAGCCTCAACATAGCTTTAGTTCAAAGAATCTAGTTCATCATAGAATATAAATGATAGAAACTTAAATAAATATTCATATTCATACACAAAGACGAATCTAATCTAAAAAAACTCCCTCTCATATTGAATGGTTGAACTTCGATCATCATCCCTTCTATGCTTCTTGATTTGTTCACCTTCAAGAGTTCTTGAAAATATTCATAGATAATCTATTCTATGACTAAAAACTACCCTAAAAGGGCTCCTAGAGAACTAATTTGGTATTTATAACCAAGAGTGGAAGACTCCTCTTTGAATTAGAATGGGAAATTTTCAAAATTGCTGCTGCCGAGCCCAACGTTTGAACGTTGGATTTTCCCCATGTTTGCAAATTGACTTTTTTCATTAAAAGTTGACTTTTTCTTGTCGGACGAACTTTCGAACGTCAGATTTCTCACATTCGAAGGTCGAAGACAGTAACATTTTGCCTTCCTACGCAGCGATCTTGTTTTCTTCATAACTTTCTCTACAAATATCGGATTTGGGTGATTCAAGTTGTCTTGTGAAGTTATCTACAACTTTTTAGAAGAAAATTTCATCAAAGTTAGTCTCTTATCATACCGAAATACTGCCTCCACCTTTACTCAATTAACACACAAATACAAGCATATGTGGCATAAATCATGCATAAATCAACACAAATCACATAAATATGAGGTTCTAAAATACGTAAATTTTACACCTATTAGAGCCTAGCCCAAACTTACAGACTCAATAATTGAGACCTCGATTGGAAGACACGCCATTTTCCATTTTTTTGATTTTTTCCATAAAAATGAATTTGTTTAACATCTCCTCAGAATATTCCAAAAAAGAAATGCTTCACTCAATTTCTCTAAAAAGAACTCTCAAATTTCCTTAAAATACGGATTTAAGTGGCATTTCTCTAAGATTTCCTTAGAAAGTCAGATTTTTTATATTATTAATAATTAGACAGCTCATCCAACAACTAAAAGACCTTTATCCGCCAATATCTTAACATGGTCATCGAAATTATGTAAGGTACAAAATAAGATCTACTCTGAATATTTTTGGATGTCTTTATCGATAAGTTTAACTTAAATTTGTCTAAATTTTCTTAGAAAATAAAAAATCATTGATACCAAATCCGGAAACAATTTTTCTTATAAAAAAACACATATCACATCACACCTAATCATTACTATTTTTTCTAGGGATAATTATTTTTTACCCCACTGTGTTGGTCCAAAATTGCTAAACACCTCCTTCTGGTAAAACAATAGACAAAAACACACCTCTGTTTATGTAAACCCAACGCGAAACCCTTTTTGTATTAGAAATTTGATAAAATTGTAGCCCTTAAAACATAAACCTTTGCCCTATTTGTACGGTTGAAATTCACTACAATGCAAAGGTATATAGATGTTTTAAGGGCTACATTTTCATCAAGTTTCTAACCGAGCTAGGTTTGCATAAAGAGAGGGGTGCTTTGCCTATTATTTTAACAGAGGGGGGTGTTTAGCAATTTCGGACTAATATAGAGGGTAAAAAATAATAAACCCTTTTTTCTGTAGAAAAATTCACTCAAACACAATTTTCCATCATATCTCTACTCCCTTAAAAATTTACGTTTCTAAACAAAATAAGAAATGAAAAATAGCAACTAATCCAATAGGGTTTAAGAGATATTAACTTTTCAAGAAATTCAATTTGAGATGGAATTTTTTTTGACGGTATTATACGTTTATGTGCCTAGGAAAATAAGAATAATGGTTCTAATACCACCAAAAATTAAAATAGAATATATAAATTAATATCAGAACTTTTCAAGAGATTCAATTTGAGATGGAATTTCAGAGTGTATTATACGCAAGGTCTTAAATTTTAGTTTCGGGGTAGATATCAGTGTAGTAAATTTACGAAAATTTCGATGAAAATTTCGAGGATATTTAAAATTTTGGTTTTGATTTTAAAGAAATCATGGAAATGTTGGGAATTATTGCATAAAAACGCAGTGGAAGATAAATATTTAAAAGCCCAAGTGGTTCATCTTGATTTTACATATTCAAATTGTGTTTCGAATTCATGTACCTTTCTTTGCTTATGTTGAATTCTGAACCAGCCTTCTCAATTCTTTCTTGAACAACAAATATGTCGCTGTCTCTAAATTGCCACGCCGAAGTCAAAAGCGAAAATCCCTTCTTCTTCTTCTTGAAAGACGGCTAGAGAGAGAGAAAGGGTTTGGAGTGTTTTGACTTGGAGAGAAAGTTATGATTCTTGACTTGTTATTATTTTCATTAAGTAGTATATTTATACTACACTATAAAATAATAATAACCCTAGGCAACTTAACCATTATGTGGACGCCCACTTTAGGCTTTTTGAAGCCTTCGGGCTTTTGTCCATTTAGTTTTAATTAATTAAATAATTAATGTTATTTATCCAATAAATAAATAAATTAAATAACTAATGAAATCCATGTTAATTCTATAATTAATTTCCTCCAATAAATTAATTAATTCATTAACTTAATTAATTAATAAAATCATCTAATGATTAATTAATTAATTAATTTCGATATCCAATACCGAAAAATTCTCTCAAGTCTATTCCATGATTTTTCCTTTTGCAATTCCTTTAAGTGTGGCTCTTTAGGTTCGTCTCAGAAGGCAATTGGGAGGAAACCAAAAGGATGTAAGTAACACCTAGCCAGTCAAGTGGCTCACATCGTATCCCAATTGAGAATGAATAAATAGGATCATTCCAAACCTTTTACGCTGTGAATACCATACGAGTATAAACCTTTTATTCATATATCCCAGTCAAGTGAGAGTCATGGTTTTATCAAACTCACAGGACTTGACCATAGGCTTAGCTCATAATGAATCGAGGTCACTGAGTATATCTTCATGTCTAACATGAGTATCTCTTTATGCTTTGGCCAAAGACTTTTGACCTCATTCATTCATGACTGCATAGGATATTTAGCTCATCACTTATGAGAGAATAAATCCCATTTTGCCAATCTGTTAAGACTGTGACTTGCCCATTATGTCGCACTTCGAGGTCGACCCCACCAACGGGTGAATTGGATCTAACTACTCTAATGACAGACTTGATATCACAAGTACATCTTCAACTTGATTGCTCAGGTCTAAGGTCCACGCGTACCTACACAACTTATCAGTTTCATCATTGACTGTCAGTGAGTGAAAACTCATGTGATGAAACCGATGCAAGTCGTGTTCGAACATATCAGTCTAACTGAGATGTCTATGACATAAGTTCCCACTACCATTCCCATAGTGATTGACTGGCACTTTCTCTGTCAGAACTTACATGATACAAGTCTCTATTCTGTATTGATGTCCAGTCAATACCTTCTTCGACTTGCGAACCAAATTTAGATAATAAGGATCAAACTCTTCTAGTTCCATTCTTCCTAACCCATAGGAAGTAGAAGATTTGCCTTATTATCACGGATTTTACGTTGTTTATGAAAACCTTACAAATGCCTATAAGAAAACAACACCATAATGCCATATATTACGAAAATATATTGTTTAGTTACAAGTCAATGCCCTATAAATCTATCATTTTTATGGAATTTGAGGGCATACACACTAACAATCTCCCACTTGCACTCAATGTCATTTGCTATGTCATTTAATACCCATCCCTTTCGGATGTTTTTCTAGCACCGTCTGTGCCAATGGCTTGGTCAATGGGTCAGCGACATTGTCAGCTGAGGCTATTTTCTGAACAGATATTTCTCCTCATGCAATGATCTCTCTTATGATGTGATATCTCCTCTCGATGTGTTTGGATTTATTGTGAGACCTGGGTTCCTTTGCTTGCGTTATTGCTCCGGTGTTGTCACAATAAAGTGGCAACGAGAGCTTTATGCTTGGAACCACTTGAAGTTCTTCTATGAACTTCCTAAGCCAAACAACCTCTTTAGCTACCTCAGAGGCAGCTATGTACTCAGCCTCTATCGTGGAGTCTGCGGTTGTGCTTTGCTTGGAACTTTTCCAAGTCACCACTCCACCGTTGATGGTGAATACGAACCCTGATGTGGGTTTTCGGTCATCGACATCTGATTAAAGATCCGAGTCAGTGTACCCATCCACTCTCAGGTTACCACTCCCATAGATGAGAATCATATCCTTAGTTCTCTTCAGATATTTTAGGATATTCTTCACAGCTATCCAATGTTCCTTGCCAGGGTTTGCCTGCGACTAACAACGCTTACTGCATAAGCTATGTCAGGTCTAGTACACAGCATCGCGTACATCAGGCTATCCACAGCAGATGCATAGGGTATAGTGCTCATCTCTTTTCTATCTTCCTCACTTTGAGGACTCATAGATTTCGAGAGATGTATACCATGCCTCATTGGCAGGAACCCTTTCTTAGAATCCTCCATCTTATATCTCTTTAGGACCTTTTCTAAGTAAAGGACTTGAGAGAGCCCTATCATTCTATTTGTTCGATCTCTGTAGATTCGAATCCCTAGAATATAAGTTGCCTCTCCCAAGTCTTTCATGGAGAAAGTACTTGAAAGCCACTTCTTAACAGTGGTGAGCATTCCCATATCATTCCCTATGAGTAATATGTCATCTACACATAACACAAGGAATGTTATCTTGCTCCCACTAACCTTCTTGTGAACACATGGCTCGTCTTCATTTTTGATGAAGTCAAATCCTTTGACAGCCTCATCAAAACCCAGATTCTAGCTACGAGATGCTTGCTTGAGTCCATAAATGGATCTCTGAAGCTTACACAGCTTATGAATATGGTCCTCGGATACAAAACCTTTAGGCTGTTCCATATAGATATCCTCTTCTAGGAATCCATTTAGGAAAGCAGTTTTGACATCCATTTGTCATATTTCATAGTCCATGTGTGCCGCTATTGCAAGTAGAATCCTTATTGATTTGATCATAGCCACTGGCGAAAAGGTTTCTTGGTAGTTAATTCCTTCTTTTTTACTATACCCTTTCACCACTAGCCTGGCTTTGTAGGTGTCAACCTTGCCATCAACACCAATCTTTCTCTTGTAGATCCATTTGGACCCAATTGGTTTTACCCCACCAGACAGATCCACAAGTTTCCAGACTTGGTTTGCATGCATCGAATCGATCTCAATTTGCATTAGTTCACACCATCTAGTAGCATCCACATCCATTATCGCTTGATCATAAGTGGAGGGATCATCTCCATGACCCTCCTCTAATATAGAATGAAGCTCCAGCTCCCTCTGTACTAGATATTCATACCTCTTAGGTGGTTCAGGTGTTCTACTTGACCTTTGTGATTGTGGTTGTGTTATAGAAAGTTCGATTCTCACTTCCTGTGTAAATGTATCCACTGGAGTTTCATTTTGTTCTTCTAGAACAATCTTTCTACCCGCTCCTCCTTCTTGAATGAACTCATCTTCAAGAAAGTGGGCTTGTAAAGCTACAATGATCCTTTGATCATCATGCAGGTAAAAGAGGTATCCCATTGAATCCTCAGGATATCCAATGAAACGCCCTTTCATGGATCTAGCCTCCAACTTGTCCACTTTAGTATTTTTGACATAAGCCGAACATCCCCAAATCTTGATGTGATTAAGACTTGGTTTCCTATTTCTCAATATCTCATATTGAGTCTTAGGAACGGACTTGGACAAACATCTATTTAAAATGTGTATAAGAAGCGCATGACCCCACAGTGAAATGGGTAAGTTAGTGTAGCTGAGCATGGAGCGAATCATGTCTAACAGGGTTCGATTCCTTTGGTCTGCTACTCCATTCGACTGTGGTGTCGCTGGAGGTGTGAGCTGTAATACTATACCATTCTCTCTGAGGTATACATCAAACTCATCGCTCATATATTATCCTCCTCGATCCAATCGAAGAGTTTTTATATGTTGACCAGTTTGATTTTCCACTAAAGCCTTGAATTCCTTGAACTTTTCAATGGATTCAAACTTATGCCTCATCAGGTACACTAGACCATATCTTAAATGGTCATAGTGAATGTGCTTAAGTAAAGGAAACCTCCTTGAGCCATTTCTCCAAATGGTCCACAAACATCAGTATGCACTAAACCTAAGACTTGTAAGGCTCTTTCAAAAGTCCCTGTGAAGGGGGATCTAGCCATCTTGCCTTTGAGAGAAGATTCACAAGTAGGATAGGGATCCAATCCTAATGGACTGATTAGTCCATCTTTCTCCATTTTGTGAATTTTATGTTCGCCGGCATGACCTAGTCTAAGATGCCAGATCAATCTTTGGTTTATTCCAAGCCTACTACGTTTCCTTTGTATAGTATTTACAGAACACTCATTATGGACATTAAGGTAATACAATCCATTTACTAAAGTAGCAAAGCCTACTAATTTATTACCATAATAAATGTTGCAAAGTTCATCAATAAAACGGAAAGTATAACCAAGTTTAACTAAAACGGGAATTGAAACAATGTTTTTACGCCCATTGGGAAAAACTAAAACATTATCCAGAAAAAGTAAATGTCCAGAATTTAAAAGCAATGAGGTAGATCCTATTCCAGTAGCTGCGATGCTTTGCTCGCTGCCTACTCTGATCTTCACCTCATCACTGTCCAACTTCCTTCCTCGCACCAGATCCTGATTCATACAACAAATGTGAGCACTTGCTCCAGAATCAAGAATCCAAGATGTAGAGAAAACGATCATTGAACAATAAGTTTCATGAACATAAAGTTCCATACCTTCTGCGCCTGGGCCCATGTTTGGACAGTTCCTTCTCCAGTGGCCCAGCTCACCGAAGTGTAGGCATCTATCCTTCTTCTGTGGCCCCTTACGCTTGCGATTCACAGGAGCTTTCCCTTTTCCTTTATCGACATCACCCTGCTTTTTGTCTCTCTTCTTCTTACTCTTCGCCCTTTTAGGCCCAGAAGAGATCACCAATGCAGTTTCCTTTCCCTTGGGCTTCAATTGAGATTGAGCAGTGTTTAATTTGTTCATTAGCCCAGCTAAGTTACATTCAATCCCATTGCAATTGAAGTTCATTACAAATTGGGAAAAAGAATTAGGAAGAGACTGCAAAATAAGATCGGTTTGAAGATGTTGGTTCATTGTAAAATCGAGAGCCTCCAATCTTTCAATCCTAGAGATCATCTTGAGGACATAATCCCCAACTTTCTCACCTTCTCTCATTTTGGCCCCGAAGAGCTCTTTAGATATCTCATATCTAGCAGTACGACTGTGCTCACCATAGAGCTCGACCAAGTGTGCCAAGATAGCCCTCGTAGTGGTCATCTTCTCGTGGGACCTCTGAAGCTTGTTTGTCATTGAGCCAAGAATGTACCCACGCACTCAGACGTCGTCCTTCACCCACTTTTCGTGAGCTTGGACTTCTTCCTCGTTGGCACGTGTTCAGGCAGGTGGAGCAGGGATGTCAGTGTCCAACACGTATCCTAATGACTCCATGTTGAGAACTATTCTCAAGTTCCTTAGCCAATCCACTTAGTTGGGTCCGGTAAGGATGTTCTTTTCGAGTAAAACGGAAAGTGGGTTGATAGTCATTTTTGTTTTTGAGAGAAATAAATCAAATAACTGCAGAAAATAAACTAGATTTAATTAGACGCATGTAACTAAACTAATACCAAGTTTAAAATCAAGGACTTCAACTTATAACTTGGCTCCCACTACACTTTTCGAGATTCACACTCCCACTGTGAAAAACGGAAGTGATCGTTGTTTATAACTTTGTAGTGGGGATTGAGTTCTTTAATTAATGTAATGGATGACAAGCCTTTAACGATATTTGGTCCATTACTTAATTAAAGTGATGTCCAACATCAATCTATCCAATAGACGGTCCAATCTTCTTTTTCCCATAACCCACCAAAACCGCAACCCTTTAACGATTTATAGGCTTTGTGGACATCTAAGTTTATTCTGACTAACTCCTCACAATCTAACATTTGAATTTCACCTTGCAACCCTTTAACGATATTTGGGGTGAAATATGTCTCGATTAAGGCATCAAATATTCTAATGTACTTAATAAAATTTTAGAATTAAATCTTGATATATGACCCCCTCTTATTGGGAAGATGCCACATACCAGGTTTAAAACTTAATTCTATTAAGTTTAGTGGAGGGAAAGGATGCCTAGCACCCCTTACTAACTTAGTATAATTTTTAATTGGGAGAATTCATGTTCTAAACATTTATCTAAGTCTCACTTTGCACATTATCAATTTATATAGCGCATATTGATAACATACACGCTTCACACAACTAATGAACATGCATCAAAAGCAATAAATACAACACATTTATCCATGGGCTTTATCTAGAGGGCCCAAGCCAATGGACTATCATAAAAAAAGAAAAAGAAAAATAAGTCTAGGTATTCTTCTTGGGCTCCAAGCTTCTTCTTCTTTTGGGTTGATTTCCTCTTAAAAAGGCCTATTCTATTTCTATCTATTACATGAGATTAAATTAACAACCTATACACAATTCTAGAAATAAAATAAACGGGCTCAAATCCGGCCCTTACAACCCATTAAAAAGAAATACAATCAAAAGAAAACAACCTGAGCCCATGAATAAATGTCACCATCACATAATACATGCTCGCGGTACTTAAAGCAACTATGTTGATGATTAGGTTAATAATTAATTAGTTCAACTAATTAATGTCCTCAATAAAATTCCAAACTTTATTGGCACTTATGATAATAAACCATCTAGTGAGAATTTATTATTTAAATAAATAAATTAATTAAAAAAATGCTCCAAGAATAATTGATTAATTACTTCACTTAAATAATTAATATTCAATAAAAACAATTTGGGCTCGATTTTATCAAATATAAATTACCAACCATTGGCATATTTAATATTCAATTAATTAAGCCCAAAACTAATTTATTGAAAGTCCATAATTTTAATTAAAACAATTTGGGCTTATGTAATTAAATCCGGGTCATCATCCTTTTGGCCCACCCGGATAATTAAAATAGTCCAAAACCCATTTATTTAAAAATTGGACTCGCGAACCATGATCCGACCTGTTAAGACCCGGGCCAATGCATCTGGTCGTGCACTTTCGGGGCCTGGTGCCGTGCGCCAGGCGCAAGGTGGCCCGAAGGATGGCTCGAAAGCGCGCACAGCGTGCCTGTCTGCGCGCTGCGCGGGTCAAGCGTGTCGCGCTTGTCACGGGGTTTTTCACCCCCGATTCTCACACAATTTTGATTTTTCAATTCACATATCATCATACTACCAGATACATGAATTAAACATAGAAAAATCATGGCTTTAAAATCATAAAAACATATTCTAATAACATGCTTCAGAAACGTGAAAATCACATAAATCACGTATTCAATAAAATATGAAAATCAGAGATTGGCTCTGATACCACTGTTGGGATTTATTGCATAAAAACGCAGCGGAAGATAAATATTTAAAAGCCCAAGTGGTTCATCTCGATTTCACATATTCAAATTATGTTTCGAACTCATGTACCTTTCTTCGCGTATGTTGAATTCTGAACCAACTTTCGCAATCCTTTCTTGAACAGCAAATATATCGCTGTCTCTAAATTGCCACGCTGGAGTCAAGAGCGAAAAATCCCTTCTTCTTCTTCTTAAAAGATGGCTAGAGAGAGAGAGAGAGGGTTTGGAGAGTTTTGACTTGGAGAGAAAGTTGTGATTCTTGACTTGTCATTATTTTCATTAAGTAGTATATTTATACTACACTAGAAAATAATAATAACCCTAGGCACCTTAACCATTATGTGGACGCCCACTTTAGGCTTTATGAAGCCTTCGGGCTTTTGTCCATTTAGTTTTAATTAATTAAATAATTAATGTTATTTATCCAATAAATAAATTAATTAAATAACAAATAAATTCATGTTAATTCTATAATTAATCTCCTCCAAGAAATTAATTAATTCATTAACTTAATTAATTAATAAAATTATCTAATGATTAGTTAATTAATTAATTAATTTCGATATCCAATACCGAAAAATTCTCTCAAGTCTATTCCATGATTTTTCCTTTTGAAATTTCTTTAAGTGCGACTCTTTAGGTTCGTCTCAAAAGGCAATTGGGAGGAAACCAAAAGGATGTGAGTAACACCTAGCCAATCAAGTGGCTCACATCGTATCCCAATTGAGAACGAATGAATAGGATCATTCCAAACCTTTTACGCTATGAATACCGTACGAGTATAAAACTTTTATTCATATATCCCAGTCAAGTGAGAGTCATGGTTTTGTTAAACTAACAAGACTTGACCATATGCTTAGCTCATAATGAATCGAGGTCACTGAGTATATCTTCATGTCTAACATGAGTATCTCTTTATGCTTTGGCCAAAGACTTTTGACCTCATTCATTCATGACTACATAGGATATTTAGCTCATTCACATATGAGAGAATAAATCTCATTTTGCCAATCCGTTAAGAATGCCACTTGCCCATCAAGTTGCACTTCGAGGTCGACCCCACCAACGGGTGAATTGGATCTAACTATTCTAATGATAGACTTGATGTCACAAGTACATCTTCAACTTGATTGTTCAGATCTAAGGTTCACGCGTACCTATCACAACTTATCAATTTCATCATTGACTGTTAGTGAGTGAAAACCCATGTGATGAAACTGATGCGAGTTGTGTTCGAACATATTAGTCTAACTGAGATGTCTATAACATAAGTTTCTACTACCATTCTCATAGTGATTGACTGACACTTTCTTTGTCAGAACTTACATCATACAAGTCTCTATTCTGTATTGATGTCCAGTCAATACTTTCTTCGACTTACGAACCAAATTTAGATAATAAGGATCAAACTCTTCTAGTGTCATTTTTCCTAACCCACAGGAAGTAGAAGGTTTGTCTTATTATCAAGGACTTACGTTGTTTATGAAATCCTTACAAATGCCTATAAGAAAACAACACAATAATGCCTGATATTACGAAAAGATATTGTTTAGTTACAAGTCAATGCCCTATAAATCTATCCTCTTTCTAACATTTGAGGGCATACATACTAACAGGAAATTTATAAAAATATTTGAAAATTTACAATAAAATTTTGGGTAGCTTTAATTATCATATTTATGCATCTTTTACATCAATAATACTCTATATATAATATATGGATAATGAATTTGTTAAATAATATCACTAAAAATTGTTGCGAAAAAATATGAAATAAATATAATTTGATAGTAAGATAATAATCAAATTTAATGAGAACTTCAGTAAATAAAATGTACCAAGATTTAATAAAAATTACTATTCAATACTACATCGAATTTTTAGGAGGGTCGAAATTGCTATCATTAGTATCTGTCCTACCTCTTTTTTTTTTTTTTTGTTGCCCACCCGATTCACCGGAGCTTTGCCCCAACTACATCCGGATCCGACCAGGGTCGCACACCTGGCAGTGGTGGGTGAGTCTCCTAGTGGAGGTTTTCTGCATTCACAAGGTCTCGAACCCGAGATCTTGCTTAAGCGGAACTGAGCTGCTTACCACTCGCACCAACCCCCGTTGGTATCTGTCCTACCTCTACTTCCATATTGCAAGTGAAAATTATTAGTTACATGTTGACAATATTCCACCCATGACATGGAATGTTGGTAGTATTGCATATCCTTCTGGTAGTTACATAATGATATCCTTCTGGTGTTAAATTTTGAAAAACCCCAATAGAGTAGTACAATTTCTTCAATTATATTCATTTTTAGTTTTTTGCGTTATTGCTTCTTGTGGTTGGGGGGTAAGTGGTAGGTGTGGTCATTACCAAATATAAATATAATTTTCTAATTATATAATATTTAAAAATATAAAAAAATTATTTAAAAATATTTTTAAAAAATATTTCGGCCGAAATTTCGATTTCGGTGAATGTTTTGGGAAATATCGGGTTTCAGACGATATTTCGATGGATATTTGAAAAAAATATTTTAAATTTCGGGAAATTTAAAATATTTTTCGGAAGATATTCTGCAAAATTGGATCGAAGCTTTCGGACCCCCCGAAATCCAAAATTTCAGTGTTTCGTCCGAAATTTAAGGTCATGATTATACGTTCATGCGCCTCGAAAAATAAGAATAATGGTTCTAATACCACCAAAAACAAAAATAAAATAGACAAATTAATAACAATGGACTAAAGGCACGTGAATTAATTATGCAATATGTACAACTGTTGGAACGGAAAATTTTAAGGTGGATCGACAGTGTTGCTTCCGGTCCATTTTTACCACATATTCAAAACATATGATGAAAAGTGAATTGAAAGCAACACTCCAGTCCACCAACCCCTGTTGGAACATGTCAGACACACTTTTTCACGAGACAATCATAGTACATGACAAGGTTACGTAGACCTTTAATTAACTTTATCGTTGTTTAAATCACTATATATACTACCATTGTTCACAACTTCAATTGTTAATTAGGATCACCTTAATCTGTGGAGTTTATGAGCAACCTAATCTATATTATGATTTTCAATAATGATGATTGGTGTGAGAGATAAGATTTAATAACATAGCAATTGATATCATGGGTTACATCACACCTTTAATTATTACAACTTATTTGATATTTTTTTTTCAATTCAAAAAGGAAGGGGTTTCTCTTCAAATACTAAAAAAAAAATAAAAAATTATTACCTATGTCAATATGTTATAGTGAAAAGTTTTTTTGTCATAGTTAAAATCAATTGACTATGGCTTTGGATGTGGTATTTGTAAGCATGACCAAAATATTTACCATGATTTATAGTCATGGTCAATGTTTTGTTCATTGTAAAGACCATGGCTTTTGGTCATTGTAAAAAAGTGTTAAGTTAATATTTCTTCTAACACGGCTAGTTAGAGCTTAAAATAGTTAGCATTTTTTTTCACTACGACTAACTTTAGTGTGGCTATATGAAACATTTACCACGGCCAAGTTAGCCGTGAGGTTAAACAGCTATAGAATACTGTTTTAAGCCATGACATATATTTTTATTGCCAATACTTAATTTTCTTGTAGTGATATCTATCCCGACAAATCCGGATTGACAGTTATAATTTTGAGTCATAAAGACTCTATCTAATTCCATAAACGAGGGGAGAGACACAACTTGTGGCAGTTTGAATTCGAATTCAGAATATCTCATATAAAGTGGGATGTAGTTATTAGACAAACAATTCTTTGGCAACTTATTTGATATCTTACAAGGTAAGTAAACTACCTTTTATTTTCATCTTTTACTTCCCCTACTATTTTTTAAAGTGAGTGTATAATAAATTAATATTATAAAAATATTTAAGTTTGACGAAAGATCATATAGCAACCCATATATATAAAAGGTAAGGTAAAACACACTTTACTTTCCTGAACTGATAATTTTCACAAACACACCCCTGAATTATAAAACCTACAAAACCAGTCTCTCATTTTAACTTCCTTTAAGTTTCCAATTAGGCTTCAAATGGTAAAATCTTATGTTGCATATTGCATCTTAATTGCTTATGACATCTGAAATAGCCCATTCAAATTTTTTGAATATTTTGACTCTGGTTTCTTTATATATGTGGATATATTTAGGGAATTGATATTAGCACTCCTAAAAGTGATAATCACACTCTAAATCTACTTTATTTTTAAACAAATTGCCAAAGTGCCCTTTTGAATACACAATTTCTCTTAATATGTAAGACAAATATAACTTTCACTATACTATTCATCATTTTAAGATTTATTTTCATATTATAATGTTTGAACACACTAGACAATATATATTGCAACTTTAGCATAATTTTTATTCATTTTTTCTCCTATTAACTTATTTCACGAATTCACCTAGTATATTATAAGAAGCATATATTAAAAGTAAAAGATGGTGAGAAGCTGAAAATTTTGAAATATAATGTATCATTTTCTTTGAATATCAGATAATTTTTTAAATTGTATTTTTCATCATAATATTATGAAACATAATTTATTTTTCATTAAGAAATCTTTTATACATTATAAGTTCAGCATTTACAATACAACTACCGATATGAGATTCAAATCACTATTTTATGTGATTTTTTTGAAATCAACTCAATAACCAAAAGAAAATAAGAGTTAATTACTACACAAGACAAATTCGAAATTATTGTTTTATTTTACCTTTTTTGCCTCATGTAATTTCTTTGACATCAAGTCAAATACTAAAAGAAAAAAAAATTAATTAATACACACCACAAATTCGAAATTATTATTATAGTTTACTTTTTCCCTAATAGATATTGAACTTCATATGTGAAGTAAAAACTTGACCTTATGTAAGAAAGCTAATATTATTATTTTAGAAAAATATTCTTGATAACTAATATATTTTTTGCCTAGTATTGACCTGGTGTAAAAATCTGAAGTAAACCTGCTGTAAGAAATATTAACGTGATTTTAACTAATGTATGTAAGAAAGCTAATACCATTATTTTAGATTAATATTATTTTTTGCCTAATGTTTGACCTGGTTCAAATATATGAAGAAAAACTTGACCTGATGTTAGAAAATTTGACCTGATTTTAATTAATGTATGTTAGAACGCTAATAAAATTATTTTAGACAAATACTATTGATAATTAATATTATTTTTTGCCTAACATTTGACCTAATGTAAAAATATGAAGAAAAAACCTAACTTGATTTAAAAAAACTTGACCTAATTTTAACTAATGAATGTAAGAAAGCTAATATTATTATTTTTAATTATTATTTTAAATAATTAATAATGATCCTCAAACATTAAAATGTGAAGATAAACTTAAATGTGGCGATCACTATAGTGAAAGTTTTGTCTTAAATCTTAAGATAAATTGTGTGTTCAAATAACACTTGGGCACTTTGGTCATTGAGTTAAAAATAAAATAAATTGGGAGTGTAACTATCACTTTTAAGAGTGTTAATATCAACTTCCTATATGTATGCACCTCTTTTAACCCTTCTTTACTTCATTTTAACAGTTATTTTGTGCCAATTTTTTTGCAAGAATCCACTTAACCATATAAAAAAAAACTTTCTAATTAGTGTTTTTTATTCTTTTTTAGTAAAATATTTAGTAATAACAGCATATACTCACAAAATACGTATTTTGTCATGAATCAAGCCTTTATATGACTTTTTTTACTCGGGCTAAATTGTCGATGAAAATGAATATTGCATTGGTACTTCTTGGATTGCAAGTAATCCACGGATAAATTTTTATAAAAGAACACTTTCAGAGCAAAATATTCAAAGGCATTAAATAAATTATATTTTTGTCATCCATTAAAAAAAATGATAGGTGCCAGACCAAAGTTTCTAATTTTCTACCACTTGATATTAAAAATGTACAAACATATTATTCTAATTATTATTTTTTTGATAAGAACTTATTATTCTAATTTGATTTTGTTAGAAATCAATTTTATTATATAGTGGGGCCCGCCATCCGGACAGGAAAGATCCAATGATATGGGTTCTACTTTTTTATAATTTGTCATTAGTAAAGAATTTTTTATAATTATTCTATCAGCTTTTTAGGAAAAAATTCCCATTCAATGTTGCAATTCATGAATCAGTCCCTATTTATGTTTTTACACTCTCCACTCCCCCAATTCATATTTACTCTTTGGATTAGCTCCTAATGGATATGAAAAGACAAAAATACCCCTAACTAAACATAAAATTACAAAAATATCTCTCTCTCCCCATTCGATGACTTCTCTTTCCCCTACCGACTTTATTAATTTTTTAATCACTTTCTTCCTAACATCTCTCTTTTCTTTTTTCCTTTTATCCTTCACCATAAATCAGAATTTATATGTTTTTTCGACGATCGAATGTGTTCAAAAGTGACACCATCTTATTCTCTATGATGCCAGGAACAAATCGAGATCCATATTGTCTATATTCCGAGTATAATTTTTTTTTCTTTTGAATTTCACATGAATAGCAAATGCAGTACACATAAAACATGTTTGAAGTATATTTAGTGCACAATCGACGTATTTTCAATTGATAAGTTGACAGATTTGCGCAACTTTACGAAAACATCCATAACGCGCTATAGGATGCTCGAAATTATAAGCCGTTTTCTTATTTTGAAAATAGACACATAGGGCTTTCGAGAACTGTATGAATCATTCTCAATAAAAGTTTCGTATAAAATAATTTTGCCTTGAAACATAAGCTAAAATTTATAGGTAGTTTTGCGCAATTTCCCGAAAAAGTCCATAACTCACTGTACAATGGTCAGAAGCATACAATTTTTTTTTATATTTAAGATAGACACATAGAGCTTTCCGAAAATATATGACGCATTATCAACAAGTTTATAGTATGAAACAATTTGTTCTTCAAACATAAGTTAAAATTTATTAATAGTTTTGTGTGACTTCACGAGAAAGTTCATAACGCATTATACGATGCTCGGAATCATAAACCATTATTTTACTTTCAAAATAGACACATAGCAATTTCTGAAAATGTATGACATATTATCAAGAAATGTCTAATAAGAAACAGGTTTTCCTTCAAACATAAGCCAAAATGTATCGATAGTACGACTTCACAAGAAAGTCTATAATGCACTGTACGATGCTCGAAATCATAAACCATTTTTTTCCTTTCAATATAGACACATTGAGATTTATAGAAATGTATGTTACATTATCCAAAAATGTCTAATAGAAGACAGTTTTCGCTTCAAACATAAGCTAAAACATATTGAGAGTTTTGCACGACTTCACGAGAAAATCCATAACGTATTGTACAACGCTCAGAATCATAAACCATTTTTTTTATTTCAAAGTAGACACATAGAGATTTCTGAAAATATATGTCACATTATCAAGAAATTTCTAGTAAGAATACATCCTTTAAATGAAATAAAAATTCATTTATATATGTAAAAGATACATCGTTTACATGTACACATACGTCAATTGTCATGTAAGTCATTAATATGCAATAATACATCATTTCATATGTAAGAATATGTCCTTTAAATAAAATAAAAAGTCATTTATATGTAATAATACTTCATTTTGTATGTTACTATACGTCGTCTTATATCTAAAAATATGTCATTTACATGTACACATACGTCAATTGTAATGTAATAATACGTCATTTCTTGTGTAAGAATACGTCCTTTAAATGAAATAAGTCATTAATAAGCAATAATACTTCATTTTGTATGTCACCATACGTCATTTTATATGTACAAATACGTCAATGTACATGTACACATATGCAATTGTCATGTAAAATTTGGTCATTTGATGTGTAGTAATACTTCATTTCATATGTAAGAATAAATCATTTAAATGAAATAAAAACTCATTGACATGCAATAATACTTCATTTTCTATGTTACCATATGTCGTTTTATATATAAAAACACGTCAATTTACATGTACACATACATCGTTTATATGTAAAAATACGTCAATTTACATGTACACAGGTGTCAATTGTCATGTAAAAATACGTCATTTGATGTGTAATAATACATCATTTCATATGTAAGAGTAAGTCCTTTAAATAAAGGGAAAATTTTATTTTTGGTCCCCCAGTTTTACGAGAAATCCGATTTTGGTCCCTCAGTTACACCTCTCATCAAATTTGGTCCCTCAGTTACACCTCTCATCAAATTTGGTCCCTCAATTCTTACTTTTTAATCAATTTTGATCTCTCAGACAACTTTTGGGGTCAATTGAAATATCAAAAATTACATTTTGCACCCCAACAACATAAATTATGATAATTTCCAGCCCAAAAAAGAATAACAAACGAATTTCACCCTTTTATCATATTTTTGATTATGATATATTTACATATTTTTAAATTATGCATGTTTTATACTAGAACTTTTTTGATAATGTGTCATACATTTCTATAAATCCCTATGTGTCTACTATTAAATAAAAAAAATGATTTATGATTCCGAGCATTGTACAATACGTTATGAATTTTCTGATGAAGTCGCGCAAAACTGTCAATAAATTTAAGTTTATGTTTGAAGCCAAATCTGTTTTAAACTAGACTGTTTTTGATAATGTGTTATACATTTATAGAAACCACTATGTGTCTACTATGAAATAAAGAAAATGGTTTATGATTCTAACCATCATACAATACGTTATGAATTTTATCGTGAAACCGTGCAAAACTGTCAATAAATTTAAGCTTACATTTGAAGCCAAATCTGTTTTATACTAAACCTTTTTTGATAATGTGTCATACATTTATAGAAATATCTATGTGTCTACTCTGAAATAAAAAAAAATGTTTTATGATTCCGAGCATTGTACAATAAGCTATGGATTTTATCGTGAAGTCGCGTAAAACTGTCAATAAATTATGACCACGTACGTCATTAGACAATGTACATACGTCGTTATGCTAAAAACTTACGTCGTTCCTTCACAACTAATACGTCATCTTCAATGTTGATATACGTCCTTTATATTTATCAAATACATCCTTTCTGTTGTTATAATACAACATTTGATATGTAATAGTATTTCAGTTTGCTGTTGAAATACGTCATTTGAAATGTATAATTTATATATACTAATACATCAACTTTGTTGACCACGTACGTTATTAGACAATGTACATACATCGTTTTGCTAAAAACGTACGTCGTTCCTTCACGACTAATACGTCATCTTCAATGTTGACATACATCCTTTATATTTATTAAATACATCATTTCAGTTGTTACATTACAATATTTCATATGTAATAGTACTTCGGTTTGCTGTTGAAATACGTCATTTGAAATGTATAATTTATATATACTAATACATCATCTTTGTTGACCACGTACGTCATTAGACAATGTACATACGTCGTTATGCTAAAAACATACGTCGTTCCTTCACAACTAATACGTCATCTTTAATGTTGACATACAACCTTTATATTTATTAAATACACCCTTTTAGTTGTAGCAATATATCATTTCATATGTAATACATCCTTTTAGGTCAATTGTGACCTAAACACTAAACCCCAAACCCCAAACCCTAACCCCTTATCCCTAAATCCATTGACACACGTGAATATATTTGAACAAGTATTTTGTGAACGAATGTATCAAGTTGTAATGTTTTATGTTGTGATCATAGGAGTTGAATCGATAATGTTACATTTCTTTCACAAATGTAAGGTGTGTAGATACTACTACTAGTAATCACTTGACTTAGTAACGTGTATACCAAAGACTATGTGTATCCAAACTACTACTAGTTTTCACTTTACTCTATATGTAAATATTTATAGTTTTGAGATATCTATAGACATGATTATACATATTTCACAAATGTAATTTGTGTAGACACTACTAGTAGGTACCTTTAATATGACGTATTAGTATATTTCAATTGACGTATGAATGCTAGTCAATTGACGTATTATTGTCTATCAATCAACGTATATGTACACTTAATATGACGTATTAATACATAATATTGACGTATGAATGCAAGTCAATTGACGTATTATTTTCTGAAATCGACGTATGATTGTCTATCAATTGACGTATGAATGCTAGTCAATTGACATATTATTGTCTATCAATCGACGTATAGGTACACTTAATATGACGTATTAATATATACTATTGACATATGAATGCAAGTCAAATGACGTATTACTTTTTGAAAATGGATGTATGATTGTCTATCAATTGACTTAATAATACATTTAATATGACATATTAGTACATTTCAATTGACGTATGGATGCTAGTCAATTGACATATTATTGTCTATCAATCGACGTATAAGTACACTTAATATGACGTATTAATACAACATATTGACGTATGAATGCAAGTCAATTGATGTATTATTTTTTGAAAATCAACGTATGATTGTCTATTAATTGACGTATGAATGCTAGTCAATTGACATATTATTGTCTATCAATCAACGTATAGGTACACTTAATATGATGTATTAATACATAATATTGATGTATGAATGCAAGTCAATTGACGTATTATTTTCTGGAAATCGACATATGATTGTCTATCAATTAACGTATTAATGCTAGTCAATTGACGTATTATTGTCTATCAATCGACGTATAGGTACACTTAATATGACGTATTAATACATAATATTGACGTATGAATGCAAGTCAATTGACTTTTTTTTTTTGAAAATCGACGTATGATTGTCTATCAATTGACGTAATAATACATTTAATATGACGTATTAGTACATTTCAATTGACGTATGAATGCTAGTCAATTGACGTATTATTGTCTATCAATCGACGTATAGGTACACTTAATATGACGTATTAATACATAATATTGACGTATGAATGCAAGTCAATTGATGTATTATTTTCTGGAAATCGAAGTACGGTTGTCTATCAATTGACGTGTGAATGCTAGTCAACTGACGTATTATTGTCTATCAATCAATGTATAGGTACACTTAATATGACGTATTAATACATAATATTGACGTATGAATGCAAGTCAATTGACATATTATTTTATGAAAATTGACGTATGAATACGTCGATATTATGTACTAATACGTTATATTAAGTGTACCTATACGTCGATTGATAATGTATGAATGCAAGTCGGAATTATAAACCGCTCTTTTAAATTTAGCTTACATTCGACAAAAAAACTGTTTAGTTTTAGACATTTCTTGATAATGTGTCATACATTTTCAGAAAGCCCAATGCGTCTAATTTTAAAAGAAAAAAATATTTTATTATTTCGAGCATCGTTCAGTGCGTAATGGACATTTTCATGAAGTCGCGCAAAACTGTCTATAAATTTTAACTTATGTTTGAAGAAAAAACTGTTTCATATTATATGATTTTTTGATAATGTGTCATACATTTTTAGAAATTCCTATGTGTCTGTTTTGAAATAAAAAAATGGGTTTATGATTTTGAGCATCGTACAATGCGTTATGAAATTTCTCGTGAAGTCGCGCAAAATAGTTGACAAATTTTAGCTTATGTTCAAAGGAAAAACTGTTTCATACTAGACATTTTTTGATAATGTGTTATACATGATTAGAAAATTCTATGTGTCTACCTTGAAATTAAAAAAGCGGTTTATGATTCTGAGCAACGTACAATGCGTTATGGTATTTCTCGTGAAGTTGCGCAAAATTGTTAGCAAATTTTAGCTTATGTTTGAAAGAAAAACTGTTTCATACTACATATTTCTTGGTAATGTATCAAACATTTTCAGAAACGTCTATGTGTTCACTTTGAATGAAAAAAAAAGTCCATATGATTCCGACCATCGTACAGTGAGTTATGGACTTTCTCGTGAAGTCGCACAAAACTGTCTATAAATTTTAGTTTAGGTTTGAAGATGAAATTCTTTCATATGGGATGTTTATTGATAATGTATCATCCTATTTCCGAAAGCTCTATGTGTCTATTTTCAGACTAAAAGAGCGGTTTATAATTCCGAGCATCCTACAGTATGTTATGGACATTTTCGTGAGATCGCGCAAATCTGTCAACTTATTATATAAAAATACGTCAACTATGCACAAAAAATACGTCACACATGTGTTATCGATACTTCAATAGCTGTACATATGAAGTTTGGGAAAAATTTATATTTTGTACTCGAAATATAAGCAATATGGATCATGATTTGTTTACTTTATCATGGAGAACAAAATGGTGTCACCTTTGAACAATTTCAATCGCCGAAAAAGTTTATATAATCGGATTTGTGGTTAAGTGAAAATGGGAAAAAGAGAGGAGAGAAGGAGAAGACATTACGTTCAGCAAAGAAAAAAAGGAGAGAAGAAGTTGATTAAAAAATTAATATAATAAGGACATTTTCGTCTTTTTAGGTCACTAGGGAGTAAATCACAATTTCTAACGTCAACTAGGGAGTGCAGAGCTTGATATCATGCTTGGGGACTGATTTACAAGTTTCAATAGCAATTGGGGATTTTTCATTAATTTTCCCTTATTCTATTGGCAAGTTAATTAGACATTTAAGGTATTAATCTATTTTGTTTAAAAGAGTATATTTTGCACGTCATCCTACATGTGTAGGGCATATGTGTAAATTACCCAATAGACTAACGACATTTGTTCAACACTTAACGCAAGTGAAAATAAAAGTTCGAATTGATATGTTTCTCTCTATATAAAAAAACAAGGGTAAAAGTATCCAAAAAATTTGTAATGATTATTTTAATGGTCATAAAGGGAAAATTCTTGTATAAACCGGGTCTTGGGCCCCACCTGTGGACCTTGTGGATGTGATTAATTCACAACACTTGTTTTTTAATTCAAAAAAATAAAATAAGTGATATGGATTAATCACATGCACAAAGTGCACAGGCGGGGCCAAGACCCGGTGTATACAAGTGTTATCCGTCACAAAGCAAGCTATAAATGTGACATCAGATTTTACTGTTTGAATTCTAACTGAAAGCTTAGGGAAGTTGAGATGAGGGATTGTTACAGTTCAGGGGTGTTTTTGAAAAAAATGCAATAGTTTAGGATAGTAAAGTGTATTTCACCCTAAAAATAAGACTACAGTATGTTCTATCACTTGGAATATCTGACCTCTTTCTCGATTATACATCCAAGATTCATTTTTTTAGATAAATAAGGGTAGATACATCCACTATCAGCCTCAGTTTGTTGTTTGGTTTAAATAAGATGGCGCATGAATACATTGGATGCCCAAAATAGTGTTCGTCCAATTCCTGGATGTGTCCAAAATAATTAAAAGTACAAAAGGTTTGTTTTAGCTATATTTACTATCAAATTATTTAATGGCGTAGTCTATGTGAAAAGTCAACGCATTACACAAACGCTCCCATTAGGGCTATATTCTGATAGGCTTCAGGAGGACAAAAGTATGCATTATGAGTCTCGTAAGCCCATTTATTCTTCTATAAATACACTACAAATCAAAAAGTGAAAGATACATCTTTTACACTCTCTTTAATAATCTTCTACTTCCAGTCTTTATTTTCTTCTAAAAGAGAGATCCTTGATGTCCCCTGGCTCCGTCCGTGTGGAGAGGAATTTCTCCCAAAGAGGGAGAAGAGAAAACTCCATCCTCTTCTAAATGGCCTAACTTCTTCGTTTCCCGAGAAATAAAATGGAATTATGAAATGGAAAATCTGACTCAATACTTAGTAAGCTGCTATGCCGACATCCCCTGCTCTAGTATCCTATCAATTGACTAGTTCAGTTTCGGGATTTTTCCAGAAGAAAGAATTGTCGGAAATTGCCTTGGTCCAATGATATGGCCCGAAGCCCAACTGCGAAGCCCAGGCGTATTGTGAAGAGGCCCAACTAGACCCAAGACTATGTCATGTGAAGGCTATGGTCATTATTAATTAAGTTCAGCCCATTGTTATTTAATTTCAGTAGCTTTAATTGTTTAATTTTATTTTGGATATTGTTATTGTTATGAATCAGTCAATTCGTGCTTAGTTAGTGGACAGTAGTTTAGTAATGGGTTTCCGCATTTGTAGAAGCAGAACGTTGTATTTATCCCCAAAGGATTATTGATGATGGTTATGCAGACAAATTTATACATTCTGAAATTCTCTATCTCTCTTGCTTCTTGGAGTGTCGTTCCTCACTCATATTAAGGAACTCATATCAATTGGTGCTTTCATTGTCTCGAACAATGATTCCCCGCCGCGGGACCACCGCAGATCCAAACCACTCCTCACTCGAGGAACAAGTCACTAACCTCGCTGAATCAATTCGCCTCATGCAAACTCGTATGGAGGCCACTGATGCTGCAGCCCAGCAAAAAGATTCGGAGTCAGCCAAACGTCTTGAATCACTCATGGCCATGTTATCTACTATTTTGCCACAAAATTCTCCCCCTGCTCCTGACTTTCATACCACCCCATCGCCCTCCGCCTACCAGGTCAGCTCTTCTTCTACGAATCCCATCTTCTACATGCGACACAACCATCTCTTTACCGGCCCCGTTGACCTCAAAATCCCAAAAATCAGCTTACCCCTTTCGACGGCTCCAATCCCCTCGATTGGCTCTTCCAAGCCGAACAATATTTTACCTACTACAATGTGTTGACGTCACAACGACTATCCCTCATCTCCTTCTTTATGACAGGCCTGGCCTTGAGTTGGTTCAAATGGATGCACACGAATAATCAACTCACATCTTGGGAGTCGTTCGCGCGTGCACTTGAAATCCGCTTTGGTCCCACTTCCTACGAGAACTATCAAGCCTCCTTATTCAAATTGCGCCAAACAGGGACCGTTACAGACTACCAGGCCCAGTTTGAGACTCTTTGCAACTGTGTTACTGGTCTCAACGACACCGCTATCCTCAACTGCTTTATCTCCGGACTCCGCTCCGACATCCAACAAGAACTATCTATCTTTCGCCCCACCACAATCACAGAAGCCATCGGTCTTGCTAAATTAGTCGAGGCCAAGATACGTGATCATCATATGCCCCACCCCTCCTATTTCACATGCCCACTTACAAGTCAAACCAATCCCACACCACTCTCCTATCTTTCCAACAACACTGCACGTCCCCTATTACCTGCCCCAACCAAGCCTCAAATCACTTCCCAAATTTGTCGCCTCACCTCTTCCGAAATTCAAGACCGTCCATCCAAAGTCCCATGCTTTAATTTTGACAAAGGATTCCAACCCGGACACAAGTGTAAGACTCCACAATTCCTTACCATAGTCTGCATTGAACCTGACAACCTCTCCGAACCCTTCATCAACCTCCTCGACAGCGACAACACTGACAACACTCCTCCCACTAACCCACTCTCTTCTGAATCTCTAACTCCTCAACTACCCACAACCGTACTCCCCGAACCCCCCTCCGAAGATGGTTCGTTTCATTTATCTATGGCAGCTTATTTAAGCGTCCCCACTCCCCAAACCCTTCGTGTACTCTGCTCGGTGTCGGGTCACCAGTTTACCGTTCTCATTGACACCGGGAGTACCCATAACATTATGCAACCCCGCGTCGCTGAATTCTTGAAACTTCCCATCAGGCCTGTGACTCAATTTCAAGTTATGGTGGGCAATAGAGAGCGCTTAGATTGCCAAGGCCAATGCAAGAATGTTGAATTGTTCTTAAATGACACCAGGTTTTGTCTTTCTCTACTTGTCCTCCCTATTCACGGTGCAAAATTGTTCTCGGTATTGAACGGTTACGTACCTTGGGTCCACTTACTGCTGATTTTTCTGTCCCATATATAAATTTTGTTCACTCTGATAAATAAGTCCATCTATCAGCCAACCCCACCTTATCTGCTGCCTCCCCCGCCCAAATTCACCAAATGCTCCATACAGATTCTGTTGCTTCCCTCTACTCACTCACAGTTGAGCCCAAAATCACAACCCCACCCTCACAGCCAAACTCTACTGCCCTACAGCACCTCCTACATACATACCACAACATATTCCAGAAACCCACCACCTTGCCCCCCAAACGCCCACATGACCACCAAATTCATCTCGTACCCAATGCCCCACCAGTTAACGTCAAACCTTACCACTACCCTCATTACCAAAAAGAAATCATGTCTCAATTGATCACGGATATGCTGCGAGATGGTGTTATCAAACCGAGCAAAAGTGCGTTTTCCTCTCCAGTATTATTGGTACGAAAAAGAGATGGGACCTGGCGCTTCTGTGTCGATTGTGGCGTACTCAATTCCATCACTATTTGTGACAGATTCCCTATTCCTACGGTTGACGAGTTATTGGATGAATTACGTGGTGCCACAATTTTTTCTAAAATCGATCTGCGCTCGGGGTACCACCAAACTCGACTCCAACCCGACGATACTCATAAAACAACATTTCGAACTCGAGATGGACATTAAGAATTTCTCGTAATGCCCTTTGGGCTCTCCAATACCCCGTTAACCTTTCAGGCGGCCATGAATGATATGTTTTGGGAATGCTTACGGAGTTTGTGCTGGTTTTTTTTGACGATATTTTTGTTAGGAATCCCGTACAGTAAAAATAGAGAATTGCAGCGGAAGATTCGAGGATTCCTACCGGTAGATCACAAAAATAGATCTAATGATTTTTTCATGGGTTTCGCGAAATTTAGAATAAATAAACATACCCTTTTGATTCGTTTATTGATTCTGCAGAACAGCAATCCTCCAAGGGCTCCTGTCTCTAAAGTTTCACGCGAAACGAGCCTTCCAAAGATCCCGAAACTCCTCCTTTTCTTGCTAGAGTGGAGAGAGGGGAGAGAGTTCTTTTCCTTTTGTGTTGTGTAATCAGATTAGTTACCTTGTCACTTCAGGTTTTGTTCCACTGTAGGAATCCTATTTAAACTCAACTAGCTTGTGGAACAAGTTGGAGGCTACTCCAAGAAACCCTAGAGTGGCCGCCCCTTAGGGCTTTCTTTTGGACTGGGTGGGCTTTTAATTTGCTTGTGCAATTTCTAGCCCATCTGTATATATATTTAAATTTAAATCCAATTTAAATATAATATATATACTATTAATTAATTCCAATTAATTAATATACTAATTAAATAATTTAATCTAATCTAATTAAATTAATTATTTAATTAATTGATTCAATCTAATTAAATCAATCAGTCCATTTAATTCTTTCTAAAAGATTTACACAAAAAGATACATCCCGCTCGTTTCTTATAGCGCGACTCTTTAGGTTCGTCTCAATTGGCAAAGGGAGGAATTACTTAAGGATGTGAGTGTCACCTAGCCAGACGCATGGACTCACATCGTAACCCAATTGAGTACGAAATGAATGAATCATTTTACGAACCTCTTGATCATAAATGCCGTATGAGTATAAGCCCTTCACTGACGTATCCCGATCAAGTGAGAGTCATGGAAAATGTCAAACTCACTAAATTTGATACTGTGCATTAGATTATAGCATAATGAAATTACTAAACTACCCTCAATGTCCCACATGAGTTAGTTGTTTATGCTTTGGCCAAAGACTTATAACTTCATTAGCCTATAATCGCACAGGATACTTTCTCGTTTACTATCGAGACAGTGAATCCCATCTTGGCAATCACTGATCAACTGCTACATGTCTTATTGATATCGCACTTCGAGGTCGACCCCACCGACGAGTGATATGGGCCTAACTACTCTGGTAACAGATACAATAATACAAGCACATTGATCATGAACCCTCAGGTCTAAGGCTCACGCATACTATTATGATCAGTAATCCAATCATTGATAGTCACTGAGTAAATACCCATGTGATCGGATTACTACGAGCCGTGTTTGAATATGTCAATTCCATTGACATATCTATGATACTTGCTCCCACTATCCCTATAGTGGTCGACTGGCACTCATCGACAGAGCATGTGTCATACAAGTCGAATCTTAATGCCCAATCAAGATTCTTTGACTTGCGAACCCTTTTAAGTGATAAGGTGTAAGACTCTTCCCATGCCACGTCTTTATTCCATAAAGGGCAAAGAGTCAAACCTTTATTCACATGGACTATATGTTCAATACTTATTTAGATGCTGTAAAGATTTATAAGAATAAAATATAAATGCCTTTATTAATTTCTTCTCAATAGTTTGTACAACATAATAAGATACCCTAATCTAACTATTTGTCCTCATTGGCATCTAGGGCATATACCTAACAATCTCCCACTTGCACTTAATGCCAATTGCTTTGGTATCTTATACCCATCTTCTCAAGATGTTGCTCTAGCATCGCCTGCGCTAATGGCTTAGTGAGTGGGTAAGCTACGTTATCCACTGAGGCTATTTTCTGCACGGCGATGTCGCCTCTTCCAACGATTTCTCGAATTATGTGATATCTTCTCTCTATGTGTTTGGATTTGTTGTGAGACCTTGGTTCCTTTGCTTGTGCGATGGCTCCGTTGTTGTCACACCATAGTGGCAACGAAAGCTCCATGCTAGGAACAACTTGAAGTTCAGTAATGAACTTCTTTATCCAAACAGCCTCCTTGGCCGCCTCCGAGGCTGCCACATATTCAGCTTTGGTGGTCGAATCGACAGTTGTGCTTTGCTTGGAACTTTTCCAAGACACTGCTCCACCGTTTAAAGTGAATATGAACCCAGAAGTGGATTTTCGGTCATCGATGTCAGATTGGAAATCTGAATCAGTATAACCATCCACTTTCATTTCTCCATTGCCATATGTGAGGATCATATCTTTAGTTCTTCTTAAGTACTTTAAGATTGATTTCACGGCCATCAAATGTTCTTTGCCTGGATTAGCTTGAAACCTACTTACCACGCTCACATCATATGCAAGATCTGGTCTCGTGCATAACATCACGTACATAAGACTTCCCACTGCCGAGGCATAGGGGATGGTACTCATTTCTCTTCGATCTTCCTCACTTTGAGGACTCATCTTTTTGGAGAGATGAATTCCATGTCTCATGGGCAAAAGACCTCTTTTAGAATTTTCCATCCCAAATCGCTTTAGGACCTTTTCTAAGTAGAGGGCTTGGGAGAGACCTATTGTCTTATTCGATCTATCCCTGTAGATTCGAATTCCTAGGACATAGGTAGCTTCTCCTAAGTCTTTCATGGAGAATGTGCTTGAAAGCCATGTCTTAACCGAACTTAGCAAACCTGTATCATTCCCTATAAGTAGAATGTCGTCCACGTATAGTACCAGGAATGATATCTTGCTCCCACTGACCCTTTTATAGACACATGGTTCATCCTCGTTTTTGATAAAGTTGTTGTTTCGCACTTCTTCATCAAAACGAAGGTTCCAACTGCGAGAGGCCTGCTTCAGTCCATAAATGGACCTATTTAACTTGCAGACCTTATGAGAATCGGTATTGGATATAAAACCTTTGGGCCGCTCCATATAGATATCCTCCTTGAGGAATCCATTTAGGAAGGCGGTTTTCACATCCATTTGCCAGATTTCATAATCCAGGTATGTAGCTATTGAAAGTAGAATTCTAATGGATTTGATCATAGCTACTGGTGAAAAGGTTTCCTCATAGTCAATGCCCTCTTTCTGACTATACCCTTTCGCCACTAGCCTGACCTTATAGGTATCCACCTTGCCATCCGGACCTATCTTTCTCTTATAGATCCATTTGCATCCAATAGGTACAATACCTTTGGGAGGATCTACTAGATTCCAGACTTGGTTCGAATACATCGAATCCATTTTCACTTTCATAGCTTCATGCCATTTCGCATAATCCATATCCATCATTGCCTGGTCATAACTAGAGGGATCGTCTCCATGGTTTTCTTCTGCTACTGCATGCAAATTATGCTCTCCTTGTAGCAGAGAACCATATCTCGCAGGCGGTTGAGATACTCTAGTAGACCTGCGCACTGATGGTTGTGTCGTTTCTGGGTCGGGTTGGGTCTCTTGAACAGTGTCTTCCACAGGGGATTCATTTTGCTCTTGTAGAACAATACTTCTACTAGCTCCTCTTTCTCGAATGAATTCTTCTTCGAGAAAGATTGCCTGTAAGGCAACAATGATTCTCTGATCATTGGGAAGGTAGAAAAGATATCCCATGGAATCCTCGGGATATCCAACGAATCGCCCTTTCATGGACCTAGCCTTCAATTTCTCTGCCTTGGTCTTTTTCACGTAAGCTGGGCAACCCCATATTCTTATGTGGTTCAGATTAGGCTTCCTTCCACGCCATATCTGATACGGTGTTTTAGGAACAGATTTGGAGAGACATCTATTCAGAATATGAGTTGCTGTAAGCAGCGCGTGCCCCCACAATGAAATGGGAAAATTTATGTAGCTGAGCATGGATCGAACCATGTCCAACAGTGTTCAATTCCTTCATTCTGCTATGCCATTTAATTGTGGAGTTACTGGAGAAGTAAGCTGTAACAGTATGCCATGTTCTCTAAGGAACTGGTCAAACTCCGCACTCATATATTCGCCACCGCGGTCAGACCGAAGTGTCTTTATATGATGCCCGGTTTGGTTTTCGACTAAAGTGTTGAATTCAATGAATTTCTCCAATGATTCAAACTTGTACTTCATTAAATACACGTAGCCATACCTAGAATGGTCATCAGTAAATGTAATGAAGTACTAAAAACCACCGCGGGCCATATTTCCAAATGGTCCGCACACATCAGTATGAACTAGACCTAAGACTTCTGTGGCTCTTTCAAAATTCCCTATGAAGGGGGACTTGGTCATTTTGCCTTGGATACAAGACTCACAAGTGGGATAGGGATCTGATCCCAATGAGTCTATGACTCTATCCTTTTCTAACTCGTGTAGTCTTTGGTCCCCGACATGACCTAGTCTTAAGTGCCACAACTGTCTCAAGTTTGTACCATACATTCTGCGTTTTCTTGTTACAGCGTTAACATTACAGTCATTTTGGACATTAATATAATATAAACCATTTATTAAGGACGCATTGCCAACACATTCATTTCTAAAATAAATGTCACAAGAATTGTTCATAAAGGAAAATAAATAACCTTTCCTGACTAAAACAGGAATTGAAACAATATTCTTAAGCCCGTTGGGCAAAACAAGGCAATTGTCTAAATATAATAAATGTCCAGATGATAAACTAAGGGAAGTGGTGCCAATGTGTGAGGCTGCTACACTATGACCGCTGCCAACATTGATCATCACTTCCCCATGCTCCAGCTTCTTACTTCTTTCCAGCTCCTGATTCATAACACATATGTGAGCACTAGCCCCAGAGTCTAGAATCCAGGAAGTTGAAAATATGGTAACAGAATAATTTATTTCTAAAACATTAAGTTCCATACCTGAAGTAATCTTTGCTTTCAGCTTAGGGCAGTCATTTTTCCAGTTGTTCACCTCTTGGCAGTGAATACATGTTATTGCAATTTTTGGGCGCTTCTATCCCCTTCTATGGTTATCAGAAGTAATGCCGAGCAGTCCACTTAGAGGTAAATCATCTTCCAATTCCCTTCTCATTAAGGAACATCCCAGGTCATCAACTTCAAAGTCAGTGACAAAAGCAGAAAAGGACTTGGGAAGAGATTGAAGAATAAGGTTTACTTGTAGATGAAAATCCATGAAACTTCCCAGAGTTTGGAGTCTTCCAATCATGGATATCATATTCATAACATGACTTGCTACTTCATCATTTTCTCCCATTCTTGCTTGGAAAAGTTCCTTCGATAAATAATATCGAATTGATTTTCCATGTTCCCCGAACATTTCCTCCAAATGAAGTATGATGGATTTGGGATTCTCCATGTCCAAATGAATATATCTCAATTCCTTGCTCATTGACTTCAACATGTAACTGGTGACCTTTTGAGCATCAAAATTCCATTTCTTGTTAATTTTGAGAACAGATGTTCCATTTTCAGCCCCAGGGAAAGTTGGACCATCTTGTTCTAAAATATGCTCAAGTGATTTCTTTCTGAGACCAGCTCTTAGCTTCTTGACCCAGTCACTGTAGTTTGGTCCAGTGAGGACATTTTTCTCAAGCATCTTTAACAATGAGTTATTAACCATTTTGAGAGAGATAATATAACTGCAGAAAATAACCAAGATTCAAGTAGATAATTATGTTGTACCCAAGTAAAAATTAGGACTTTAATTTTTGACTTGGCTCCCACTATATTTTTTGAACCATTGCACTCCACTGCAATGAACGGAAATCTCATTGGAAAGATTTCATAGTGAGTGATTGAGTTCTTCAAAAATTTCAATGAGTTGCAATCTGTAACGATGTATGGCTCATTGGAACTTTTGAAGTGACATGCCATGTCAACCAGTCCTACTGATGATTCAATGTGCCTTTGGCTCATGGATCACTCAACCTCAGCCTGTAACGAAATATTGGTGGTGATCCATCTAAGTACTTTCCCATCAACTCCTATCGATCTAACAGTTGAATCTTATCTTGCAACCTGTAACGGTGATATGGGATAAGATTTGCTTCGACCGATGGCATCAAATGCACTTGAAGAGATATGGAATATGAATTAATGCATAACCCCCATTAGTCGGGACGATGCCATGCATAACTCATAATCCCATCTTTTCCAAGTTTGATGGAGAGCCAGGATATCCAATATCCCTTACTTACTTAGTATTTAAAGTGGGAGAATGTTTGAAAAATTAAGGTCTCACTTTGCACATTAATTTATTACGCGCATATATGGATTATAATCATGCATGCATAGAAAAACCTAGTTATTCTAACAACATGCATTTCCATGGACATTCTAGATTGATCTAAGCCAATAGATCAATCAGGGGGATATGGGTCTATTATCAATCTAATTTCTAATAGATCTTCGGGCTCCAAGCTAGAAAAGGTCCTACCTCTATTTTACACAACTCAGAAAGCGCCCTATACATTATACTACCATAATTAAAAGTACAAACTGGGGGGCAATTGCCCAATACAACCCAGATAATATCAAAGCGGTAAAACCCTAAGTCCATGGAAGCATCCACCACAACATACATCAAAGCATGTAAGTAAACTATTTAAGTTTATGTTGGTTTTAAGTTTAAAATCAAAAAAGAAATTCAAAAACCGATTAAATCTAATTTAATTAGAAGAGATGAATTTTGATTTCAATTTTAAAGGGAAATAAATCCAATTTATTATTTAGGAAATAAGTCAAACCTATTCCTTATTTATTTTGGAAAAATATAATCAGCCTTATATAAATCCTATTTATTTAGTCGTCGCTAATCATAAATAAAAATCCAATTTAATTTATGATTTCATTAAATCCAATTTAATATTAAAGTCAAATCCAATTTAACTTAATTAAATCCAACTTAATTTTAAGAAAAACATTTTTAGGGAAAAAGGGTTTTGACAAATTACGGGTCGAATTTGTCTATTAGGGTCAAACCCTAATATTTATTAATTTATATATATATATATATATTTAAATATAAGATATATAAATATATATATATATATATATATATTAATACACTGAAGTGCGCTGGGCATAGGCTTCCGTGCGCCGGGCATAGGCCCAGCGCACGCATGCTGGGCTTCGGCCCAGCACGCCTAGGACGGCAGCAGCCGCCTTAGTTCCGTCGCATGGTGGCAGCGCCCTTTCCCCTTTTTTTTTGTTTTTCTAATTACATGAATGGGGTGGTGCCACCCCGATTTGCCGTTGCCAACGACGAAAAACATGTACATGCGACGATTTCAAGGCGATAAATATTTTCAAAATTTCAGATTTAATATCGAATATTAAATACATAAAATCAAATTTTATAAAAATCCAATTTTAACCAACATAATCTTAAACGCAAAAATCATCAGATCCGTTTAAGTCGGCTCTGATACTACTGTTAGGAATCTCGTACAGTAAAAACAGAGAATTGCAGCGGAAGATTCGAGGGTTCGTACCGGTAGATCACAAAAATAGATCTGATGATTTTTTCATGGGTTTCGCGAAATTTAGAATAAATAAACATACCCTTTTGATTCGTTTATTGATTCTGCAGAACAGCAATTCTCCAAGGGCTCTTGTCTCTAAAGCTTCACGCGAAACGAGCCTTCCAAAGATCCCGAAACTCCTCCTTTTCTTGCTAGAGTGGACGGCTAGAGAGGAGAGAGGGGAGAGAGTTCTTTTCTTTTTGTGTTGTGTAATCAGATTGGTTACCTTGTCACTTCAGGTTTTGTTCCACTGTAGGAGTCCTATTTAAACTCAACTAGCTTGTGGAACAAGTTGGAGGCTACTCTAAGAAACCCTAGAGTGGCCGCCCCTTAGGGCTTCTTTTGGACTGGGTGGGCTTTTAATTTACTTGTGCAATTTCTAGCCCATCTGTATATATATTTAAATTTAAATTCAATTTAAATATAATATATATACTATTAGTTAATTCCAATTAATTAATATACTAATTAAATAATTTAATCTAATCTAATTAAATTAATTATTTAATTAATTGATTCAATCTAATTAAATCAATCAGTCCATTTAATTCTTTCTAAAAGATTTACACAAAAAGATACATCCCGCTCGTTTCTTATAGCGCGACTCTTTAGGTTCGTCTCAATTGGCAAAGGGAGGAATTAACTAAGGATGTGAGTGTCACCTAGCCAGATCCGTAGACTCACGTCGTAACCCAATTGAGTACGAAATGAATGAATCATTTTACGAACCTCTTGATCATAAATGCCGTATGAGTATAAGCCCTTCACTGACGTATCCCGATCAAGTGAGAGTCATGGAAAATGTCAAACTCACTAAATTTGATACTGTGCATTAGATTATAGCATAATGAAATTACTAAACTACCCTCAATGTCCCACATGAGTTAGTTGTTTATGCTTTGGCCAAAGACTTATAACTTCATTAGCCTATAATCGCACATGATACTTTCTCGTTTACTATCGAGACAGTGAATCCCATCTTGGCAATCACTGATCAACTGCTACATGTCTTATTGATATCGCACTTCGAGGTCGACCCCACCGACGAGTGATATGGGCCTAACTACTCTGGTAACAGATCCAATAATACAAGCACATTGATCATGAACCCTCAGGTCTAAGGCTCAAGCATACTATTATGATCAGTAATCCAATCATTGACAGTCACTGAGTAAATACCCATGTGATCGGATTACTACGAGCCGTGTTCGAATATGTCAATTCCATTGACATATCTATGATACTTGCTCCCACTATCCCTATAGTGTTCGACTGGCACTCATCGACAGAGCATGTGTCATACAAGTCGAATCTTAATGCCCAATCAAGATTCTTTGACTTGCGAACCCTTTTAAGTGATAAGGTGTAAGACTCTTCCCATGGCACGTCTTTATTCCATAAAGGGCAAAGAGTCAAACCTTTATTCACATGGACTATATGTTCAATACTTATTTAGATGCCGTAAAGATTTATATGAACAAAATATAAATGCCTTTATTAATTTCTTCTCAATAGTTTGTACAACATAATAAAATACCCTAATCTAACTATTTGTCCTCATTGGCATCTAGGACATATACCTAACAATTTTGATCTTTAGTACTGACTTGGAATCTCTCTTGGGCCATTTACAGAAAGTCTTCTCCTTATTATCTGAACATGTTTATTATGCCAAATTGTCCAAATGTGTGTTTGCAGTTCCTCATATCCACTATTTGGGTCACATTATTTCTGGTGAGGGCATTTGTCTTGACACTGACAAAATCAAAGCAATCGTGGACTGGCCGGTCCTTACGAAGGTCACTGCCCTTCGAGGATTTTTGGGCTTAACAGGGTATTACCGTCGGTTTGTGCACCACTATGCTACACTCACCTCCCCCCTTACCGATTTATTGCAATCCAATAGTTTTACATGGAACACAAAAGCCCAACATGCATTTCAATTGTTCAAAACTAAATTAACCACAGTCCCCATACTAGCTCTACCCGACTTCTCTCTTCCCTTTAATGTCACAACAGATGCCTCCAATACAGTCGTGGGCGCAGTTTTGTCACAAAATGACCACCCCATTGCCTTCTTCAGCAAAAAAATGGGACCCCGGTTGCAAGCTGCCTTTGCATACATACGAGAGATGTTTGCTGTAACTGAGGCAGTCAAGAAGTGGAGGCATTATCTACTCGGCCATCACTTTACTATATATAAAGAACAAAAATGCCTCAAATACCTTCTTTCACAACAAATCCAAACCCCCGACCAACAGAAGTAGCTCACGAAACTCTTGGGATTTGAGTATGAGTTTGTCTACAAATCGGGTAAAGATAACAGAGTGGCAGACGCCTTGTCCCGGGTTAACCTACCCGTTTATGCTAGCATATCCAAACACATACAACCTTGGATTCTAGTTCTCCGTGACTACTTCTCTACCACTGCCGCTGGCTTGCAATTCCTGGACAAAATCAGGTCAGATTCTCATACTTTCTCCAATTTTATTATTTGAAATGGGCTTGTTTACTTTAAGGACAGATTGTACGTGCCCATTGACACCCACTTACCTCAAACCTTGCTGCCCGAGTTTCACTCCACTCCCATGGGGGGGCATTCCGGCATCAAAGCTACCCTTAGCTGTCTCGCCTCTGTTTTCTTTTAGCCTGGAATGAAAAAGGATGTTGCCATCTTTGTTTCCACTTGCCAAATCTGCCAGCAACATAAATATCTCACCACAAAATCTTATGGCCCGTTACAACCCCTACCGGTTCCCAACAATGTCTGGGAGGATATCTCAATGGACTTTATCACGGCTCTACTACCCTCCCATGGCAATCCACCATCTGGGTCATCGTCGACCATCTCACCAAATTCGCCCACTTCATATTCTTACCGCCCAAATACACAGCTTCCTATCTTGCTTCTATTTTCCTCCTAGATATCTACAAAATCCACGGGCTTCCGAAGACCATTGTTTCCGATTGGGACCCGATTTTCCTTAGCAAATTTTGGACTGCCTTATTTCAACAACTCGACACCTCACTTCACTACTCCACAACTTACCACCCCCAAACCGACGGGCAAACTGAGGTGGTGAATCACACACTCGAAGGTTATCTCCGCTGTTTCACCTTCGACTCTCCCCATCAATGGACCCGATACCTCCATCTCGCACATTACTGGTATAACTCCACCTCGCACACATCCATAAAATCCTCCCCATATCAGGCTCTGTTTGGCCGTCCCCCTCTCACCATCCCCAAATACATGGCCGGAACATCACATATCGCCTCAATTGATGCCACATTAACCAAACATCACCAAATCCTAGCACAACTCAAGTCCACACTTCACGCCAACCGCTAGAAAATGCAGCATCAGGCCAACAAGCACGGGAAAGACATGGAATTCGCACTAGGAGATTTCATCTATGTTAAATTGGCAACTTACCGACAGAGCACAGTCCACCGTCTCAAATCCCACAAATTCTCGTGTCGTTACTTTGGACCATTTCGTGTACTTCGCCGCATCGGGAAAGTCGCCTACCACCTGGATCTCCCCGAAACATCCCAAATACATCCGGTGTTTCACATCTCCAAGCTGCGCGCACACAAGGGTGTTCCCCCCGAATCTATGACGGAGCTTCCGTCGGCGTTAAATGATGATCCTCTACCTCGCATACCTGAAAACATTCTAGCAGAAAGAGATTTGTTGAAACAGGGGCGAATGGAAAGACAAGCTTTGGTACAATGGTCTGGTCAAGGACTTGAAGAGTTAAGTTGGGAAGATATTGACAACATACGAGAAGACTTTGCACAAACTGATTCAAATGGCATCCCACAAGACACAGGACTTGAGGACAAGGCCCTTCTCGACGAAGGGAGTATTGATATGGCCCGAAGCCCAACTGCGAAGCCCAGGCATATTGTGAAGAGGCCCAACTGCACACAAGACTATGTCATGTGAAGGCTATGGTCATTATTAATTAAGTTCAGCCCATTGTTATTTAATTTCAGTAGCTTTAATTGTTTAATTTTATTTTGGATATTGTTATTGTTATGAATCAGTCAATTCGTGCTTAGTTAGAGGATAGTAGTTTAGTAATGGGTTTCCGCATTTGTAGAAGCAGAACGTTGTATTTATCCCCAAAGGATTATTGATGATGGTTATGCAGACAAATTTATACATTCTGAAATTCTCTATCTCTCTTGCTTCTTGGAGTGTTGTTCCTCACTTATATTAAGGAACTCATATCATCCAACCAAGAAAGGCATGGGCATTTTTGGGCATTGCTTCTCTGCTTCTCTTACGAAATTCCTAGTTGGATGAAAATAGCGCCCTCCTTCTCAACTGTCTTTTCTACATGTTTACCAGGCATTGGCATTGAAGTAAACAAGGCCAATTGACCAATTGCGGGAGATTCAGCCAGCACCAGGAAAGCCCTTCTTCACATAATTGACCAACGTTCATGCTCAACTATTGTATGTAAAATCTTATACCACTAAAGAGAGATCTGTAAGGGAGCATCACCTTCAAAAATTTCATAAACATATAAAAGAAGTAAGTGTGACGGAGAAGCACTTAGGAGGAATGAAAGTGTCGTATTACCTATACATCTTTTAGACACACCATATTTTGGTCCTTAATTTCAGTACAAACTCTCCACTTACCTCCCGCCTATGGCACTAGCTACTGCTACATTTGATAACCAATCCTTCATTGAATCTCCATGACATACTCAACTTGTAACAATTTGTTCACTTCTTTCTCAATCATATAAAATTCCCCTCAGATGTGAAAATTCATTTCCTCTATTTGATTGTTTTGATTGAGGATCTATGTTGAGTTTGTCTACTATGGCCTCAAAGTCAGAAAGCTTCCATGCGTAGATATCACATTATTTAGTAAATCTATGGTCAACCATTTAAAGATCACCTGAGATCATATTCTTGAACACTATCTTATGGTCAGAAAGTTTGACTCTCATATCCAAAAGGTCATTGATCGAGCTCGTGTATGTACTTTTGCTCAAGCGCTTGTAATTTTTATCATGATCCTTCCACAAAGTTATTCCACTAGCAAAACAACATTTTGATGGCATGCCAACATCTCTCTAAACTGTTCTTGTGGTTGAGAACTTCATTTTCTGATGATATGTTGACACCAACACTTGAAATTTGTTAAGGTTAGGCCTCCTAAAGATTGCATGATATGTAAAAGGTGTATTGACCACTAAATATCTCATCATTGTAGTCCACTACATTTCCTTCTATCTCGAAGATGTTGGTAAGTCTATGGTTCCCAATGCAATAACTTCAGACCCTCAGGATCGTGCGGGAGAAGTGCCAGACGACTTAAGAATCGTGACATCCACCTCCATAGGCCTTAGAGTGTTCAAGAATATGATCTATACCGAGCTTCCATTATCCACAAGAACCTTCTTAATTGCAAAATTTCAATATCTATTCTGATGAACATGTGATCGTCTTGAGGGGTCATCAGGTTAGTCAAATCGATGTAGTCAAACGCGAAGGCCCATTGCTACGTCGCGACCTCAAAACTCTCATGGTGACCTTTTTTAGGTAGTCTAGAGCTTAATCTTTCATATTTTTTTCCCTTGAACTTTTGGTATCCCCATTGGTTGGTCCTCCTGCTGTCATATTGATGACTCACATACTAGGAAAATTGTTGTTGGAGTAACTAGGCATGGTTTACCCATTTCGTGCATGCGCAGCGGAAGCAAATTACAAAACATTTAATCAACACGCACAAATTGTATTTTGCATTACCATCGAAGTACAAAACACATACAAAGGGACCGCAAAGCCATTATACCTTATAGAGTTGTGTCAAAACAAACTCGTGGTATAATTCACAACCTTTGGATTTTCTTCACCTTCAAGTTTTTCTTTTATTGGATAAATCCCTCAAACACTCCAAATGTCGTGTCTCTAACTTTATCCACACTCCAATTATTTTCTTGAACCTCTTTAATATTCCATGCTAGCTTAATTGCACTAAATTTGGCTTGTGGAGAATATGGGAGGAAAAGCGTTTAGGCTCTATGTTAGAGTTAGTGCCCGGCGCACCAATTATTGGGCACCATTCTTTGTAATAGTAACTCTAGAGTTGAACAATCGTTTTCATATAAATAAAGTCAATCTCTTTATATATGTGGCATGTCTTTATTCTTAAATTAGTTTTTACTTTGGCTTAGAATAAAATCCCGAAGGATCACACATAGCCATGGGACATCATTGCACATTGGGTGTGGCAATGATGGAATATGTCTCGAAGGCTGTGATCTTTAAACATTGTTCCAAGTCGTGAAAGGGTTCATCGAGATAAAGGGATATCGATGCAACCCAAAAGACTTGCTCCAATGATGCATACTCTGGTAAAAGTGTATCTCGTTCCATAGGTATTGGCACGGTGAAAGCCAATGCATATATGAGTGTTGCCATTGTGGTAATGGGCGAACTGAACTACCCCATGGAAGTTCCTGCAATGGATTCCCAGTCGAATGTGGAACTTCCAGTGGTCTTGTAGTATAAGAGTAATCCTTATGGACCTAAGATTCCATTGGATGTCTTATGCGTAACCGCGCATGTTCTTGATTTGTTACATGATCACTTTAGATGATCGAATATGGGCAAACTCAGACATGCTCGTCTTACATAGTAACGCACGTGAGAATCAAGAGGAATCTATCTCTGACATTAGCCAGTCGGTTAATCTCCTATGGTTACATAGTGAATCGACTTAAGGAATCTTCGGCCGAAGTATGATATCTAAAGAGGCGTAGGGTTTCCTCGTTTAGATAGTCGAAGTCGATTTCACATGACGTGGGAAACATAGGAATGAATTAATAGAGCTTCGACCTTAGCCACTGCTCTAGATTCAATCGGGAGATTAGATAGAGGGATCTTACTTATGCGAGGATCAAGATCGCAAAAGGCGTATCTTTACTTTCGTTTTATCTAGGTCTTCGGGACCCTATGCTAGGTGGACAACCGCGATTTGTAAGTGCCGAGAATTAGCTTGGCGACTAATTCGAGGCTTGATTAAATCAAAGGATTGATTTAATCTAGTACTTTCCATTTTTGGAAGGTACACTAGCACTGTGGGAAGGTGCACTTACTACTAGATAGAAACGAGCCTAAGGGGTCACACACTAACTCGAGAGAGTCACTGCTTGAATAGATGTGATTAATCAATTTTGAGGAAATTGAGGGAATTAGGAAAGTGTAGTACTTTCCTAATATGGAATATAAATTAATTGAAGAATTCAATTAATTTTACTCTTTTAATTAATCTTGTAGAATTAATTAAATTAATGGACCTAGTAGAGTCCAAGTATTTTATTTAATTGGGTGGAGCCCAAGTTAAATAAATAAATGTTGGAATTAATTGGTTGGATTTAATTTAACTTGTATTTAATTGATGGGTTGTGCCTATAATTAAATTGAGAAGTCAAAATTGAACCCTAGAGTCCAATTGAATGTGTTGACCGATTTCTTGAATGATAATAAGGGGAGGGGGCGATTTTTTACATGTGGTGGAGGATGAAAAGAGTTTTCCCCTTCTCCAAGTCTTCATAGGATAAGGATTACTAGAGAGTTTAGGAGAAAGGAAGTTTCCTTTTCCTAATTGGACTCTAGGTAATCTTCACCTATAAATAAGAGATGAAGGAGACTAAAATTGATGATGAATTTTGGCTGGAAAATCTGCCCCCCCCTCACTAGACTAAAAATCGGTCACTTTTTCTCCTCTTTCCAACAAGACGTCGTTCTATTCATGTGTTGAATTAAACGACTTAGAAAATATTCCTACCCTTCACATAATCAAGCCTAAGTTAAGCTTAGAATCGTTTTGTTGTCTAGCACGCAAGGCAAGACGATTGGTGTCTTGAACGAGGTGTGGATACATCTTAGAGGTGCAACGCTTGGAGCACTCTAAACCGGGAGATACAAAAAGACGACGGGCAATTTCTCACCCAAGGGAAATTGTGTGGATTTGCACCACAGGGTTGCTGAGATCCAAAGTTCGAGGTGAAACGAAATTTTTGAAAGGTATAATTTCGTTTACCTGCTTATCAAATTCGATCGAACCAATTCCATATTCCTATTTTCGGGTGGTTGTACGTTTACTTTTGTAAAATTTTAATTTCCGCTGCCACGAGCCACCCGAGGGAATGAGTCAACCCAATAGTGTTATCAGAGCCATGGTTTGGCTCGATCGAATTTTTTATGTGATTATGCATGTTTGTTTTTACGTTTTAATTGTAAAATCGAAAGCATGATAATCAATATGTTCATTGTTAGACTAGGATTGATTTTGATTTGGGATGTTGTTTGATTTTTATGATGTTAATGTTTAAAAGTCTTTAGTTTTAAAAATCATGAAATCTGAAATTTGGGTATATGATTGTTTTCGAAGGTTTTGATCTAGTTTTATGAAATCACCTTTGGTGGGGTGTTGCGAGATGGTTGAACCGAAGGTTTAATCATCAAGTAATAAAACTCAGACCTTAGGAGAATTCAGATTCGTTAATCGAAACTCGAAAGAATCACGAACGTGCGAAAAACTGATTTGAAAATTGCAAACAGCAACAACTGCTGCACGCGGCGCCCAGGCGTGGGGTAACCCGCGCCCAGGCGTGCGGATGACCACGCCCAGGCGTGGTCAACAGAAAGTTAAATAATTTTTTTTCCCTTTCTTCGTACTTTCTGAAGGTGGGTGACCCAAAGACCTTACCTATGATGTTTTAGACTTGTAAACTCTGAGAAAGGTTTTATAAATCGATATTGAACTTATCCCAATGATATTTGCAATCTAGTTTGAACGATGAATGGGTAAAATTTCTTTATCGCATGTATGTTTGTTGCTTGGCATGTTTATGTGATAAGGGGATGAACCATGAGCCTAGTCATAGTATTGGTTTTCAATGAATGTAATTATTCTAGAGTTGTAAATAATAGCCGGTTTGGCTCTTTACTTTTCCGCATAGTAGATTAGTAGTTTTTTAAATACTCTATGTAATCGAAGACGGAGCAAGGAGATGGAGCGGGGACTTGAAGACTTGTATGCTGAGGCGATACCATTGTAATAGTCTAGGCTGTTTTTTACTTTCTAGAATGTCCAAACCCACTTTGGCTCGAGTGGGTTTACTAGGTTAGGGCTCGAGGTGGTTCATCCTCAATTTTACCGCTTTGTGGATGTTTTATTTATCTGTCTATGATGATTATGTGATGTAATGCATGCATAGGATAGATAACTAAAACAAGATAATTAAATCTGATGAGACCCCCTAAATAAGCATGTTATAATTCCCTCCTGTGAAACTATTAGGCTTTTGTGATTATAAGAATGGAATTCTATTATCATACCTTCCATCATAAGTATTCACCATGTGAAACGCCGCCAAAGGTTCAATCCTTTTGCTCAGAAAATGGGGTGGATTGGATCTGAGGTAGGCTGTGTGTGTTTACTAAGCACTACGGTGCCCAGTGGAAATCGGTTGGTTTCATTGCTTTGCTCAGAAAATGGGGGCAATGGAATTGATGGTTATACATGGGATATTTGATGGGTCGAGCCTAACATCGTCCCTCATGTGTTAGCTCAGAAAATGGGGCACATGTGGGAGATGAGGAAAACCATCTTGAGAACTATCTAAAAGGCTAGAAGGTCCGGTAAGGCTACTATTCAAAATCATCGTATGTTAGCTCAGAAAATGGGGCATATGATGAAGTGAGAATAGATCTCAAGCCCACTAAAGAAACTAACGTTTCTTCGAATCATGTCAAGAGGGTGGTGTGATTTGAGAAAAATAGTGGGAGACTTGTACAATTAAAGACCAAATTGTATAAGGACTTTATTTGAAAATCGGTTATTAATTGTCTGTTATGCATTTTTGTAGATAAACGAAAATGGCTAAAAATCCTCTTTATACAATTCTTGAAACCAACAAACTGAACGGACCAAACTTTCCGGACTGGCTTAGAAACTTCAAAATTGTTCTTCAATATGAAAGGAAGGATTATATCCTGACGGCTATACCGCCGGTGATTAACGATGAAAGCAGTGATGAGGATAGAGGGTACGCAAAGCTATGGTCGGATGATAACATCCAAGCTAGATGCATCATCATGACTTCTATGTCAAATGAGTTGCAAAAGCAACATGCAAATAGGATGATAGCAAAGGAAATCATCGACCACTTAGAAGAGCTTTACGGTACTAGGACTAGGAAAGAACGATATGCTATATCAAAATAACTGTTTGGAGCAAGGATGAATGAAGGGGCATCTGTGAGTGAGCACGTCCTTAAGATGATCCAATTAATTCATAAGATGAATGATTTGGATGTGCTACTCGACGGAGACCTTTGTGTCGATCTTGTGCTTCAATCTCTCCCAAAGTCATATGATCAATTCGTCATCAATTTCAACATGAACAACTTGAATGCTTCACTGAATGAACTGTTAAACATGTTGATAACTGCTGAAAGCACCATTAAGAAGGACAAACCGGTGCTTCTTATGAATTCATCTTCTAAAGCCAATAAAGGCAACAAGAAGAAGAATAAGACTAAGAAGCTGAAAGGTAATGGTGCTGTGAAGAAGGTAAAGAAGCCAAAGTCTGAGAAGTCTGATAAGTGCCATAAATGTGGAAAAGTTGGGCACTGGCAAAGGAATTGCAAAGAGCCTCTGGCTCAAGGTATGTTCTTTGTTGAAGTTAACTTTACCGTTAACAATACTTCTTCGGTTCTTGACACTGGATGCGGTGTTCATATCTGCAATGATTTGCAGGTGATGAGAAGAACCAAGGAGCTAAGTAGAGGAGACATGACCCTGTGGATGGGGAATGGAGCATTGGTTGCTGCCAAAGCTGTGGGGACGATCTACTTAGAGTTAGGAGATAGGAAATTAGTTTTACATTCCGTTTATTTTGTTCCTGAAATAATAAGAAATATTATCTCGATTCCGGTTTTGGATAGAGAAGGATATTGTTTTGAGATTCGTAATAAAAGTTTACTTTTGTTTTATGAATCGTCTCTTATTATGGAATCGAAAATGAAAGATGGAATGTATACTATATCCCCAATAATTTCCAATCTCAATATTCAACAAAGTAACAAACGTAAACAAGATAATCAAGTAAGCACGCAAATGTGGCACGAAAGACTTGGACATATTTCCAAAGAAAGAATTCGAATATTGGTAAAACATTTAGGTGTAAATGACTTAGATGAATTGTCAAGTTGCGAATCATGTCTTAAAGGAAAAATGACCAAGTTACCATTTTCAGGGAAAGCGGAACGTGCCACAAAACCATTGGACTTGGTCCATACGGACGTGTGCGGGCCAACGAGTGTTTGCACTCAAGGTGGCCAAAGCTACTTCATAACTTTTACCGATGATTATTGACGGTATGGTTATTTATATCTTATGAGATATAAGTCTGAATCCTTTGAGAAGTTTAAGGAGTTCAGAAATGAAGTAGAGAAACAACTTGGTAGAAGTATTAAGGCTCTTCGATCGGATCGAGGAGGTGAATACTTGTCTACCGAGTTTCTTGATTATCTTAGAGAGAATGAGATTCTTTCACAGTGGACACCGCCCGACACACCTCAACATAATGGGGTAGCCGAGCGAAGGAATCAAACATTGCTAGATAAGGTTTGATCCATGATGTGTTTTACTAAAGTTCCTAAGTCCATGTGGGGCTATGCTCTTGAAACGACTGTCTATCTGTTGAATAGATTGCCTAGGAAGACGGTGCCCAATACCCCATATGAAAGTTGGTGTGGAAAGACGCCCTCATATAATCATTTGAGAATATGGGGGCGTCCAGCTTATGTAAAGCATTTAGTGGGAGACAAATTGGACCCCAAGTCCTCTTTGTGCTATTTTGTAGGATATCCAAAGGAAACTGTTGGATATTACTTCTACAGCCCAACGGAACAAAAGGTTGTTGTTTCGAGAAACGCCAATTTCTTAGAGAGGGGTCACCTTCTAGATAGAAAAGGCGAGGCTGTAGAACTTGATGAGGTCCATCAGAATGGATCAAGTTAAGAAATACAAATTAAGCCACCCGACACCAACGAGGCTACATCAGTGGCACCCACCGAAAACACACAACCTTTGAGGAGATCAACGAGGATCCCAAAGGATCCTGAAAGATGCCTAGGCCTATTGCAAGAGGAGGGTACTCAAAATCCTCCTCTAGACTCTGATCCGAAAATTTTTAAGAGTGCAATGTCTGACATTGATTCGAGAAAATGGCTAGAGGCCATGACATCCGAAATGGACTCCATGTACTCCAACAAGGTATGGACCTTGGTTGACCCACCTGAGGGCATCAAGCCCATTGGCTATAAGTGGGTCTACAAGCGAAAGCTTGGAGTCGATGGAGAGGTAGTAACCTATAAGGCTCGCCTCGTGGCAAAAGGATTTACTCAAAGACAAGGGATTGACTATGAGGAAACCTTCTCGCCAGTGGCTATGCTGAAATCCATTAGGATTATGCTTGCAATAGCTGCATATTTTGATTATGAAATATGGCAAATGGATGTAAAGACTGCATTCCTCAATGGAGAAATTGAGGAAGAGATTTACATGCAACAGCCAGAGGGCTTTACATCCAAAGGGAGCGAACATAAAGTGTGTAAACTCCAAAGGTCCATCTATGGACTTAAGCAAGCTTCTCGAAGTTGGAACAAACGTTTTGACACTGTCATACAAGAGTATGGATACGTTCAAAACGTTGAAGAGGCATGTGTGTATAAGAGAGACAGTGGGAGCGCAGTCACGTTCATCATACTTTATGTCGATGACATCCTACTAATTGGAAATGATGTAGGGATGATGCAGTCAACTAAAGTATGGCTCTCTAATAAATTCTCCATGAAAGATATGGGAGTGGCGTCCTACATACTCGGTATGAAGATCTATAGGGATAGATCGAGTAGGATGTTAGGTCTCTCCCAATCTGCATATATCGATCGCGTACTCAAAAGATTTGAGATGGAAGAGTCCAAGAAGGGATTCTTGCCAATAGGACATGGTATCACACTTTCCAAGTCTATGTGCCCAAAGACTGAGGAAGAAAGAGTGAAAATGTCCAAAACTCCCTATGCTTCTGCGATAGGTAGTATAATGTACGCGATGATATGCACAAGACCCGATGTAGCTTATGCATTGAGTGCGTGTAGTCGATATCAAGCGAATCCAGGCATGGCACACTCGAGTTCGGTGAAAACAATCCTTAAGTATCTAAGGAGAACTAAGGAGTTGTTCTTGATATACGGACGAGGAGAATTGGAATTAGAGGGGTTTACTGATTCGAGTTTCCAATCCGACAAGGATGACTCGAAGTCGGTCTCTGAGTTTGTATTTTTGCTTAATGGCGGAGTGGTTAGCTGGAAGAGTTCCAAGCAAGCAACCATAGCCGACTCCACCACTGAAGCAGAATTTATTGCAGCAAATGAGGCTGCAAAAGAAGCTGTTTGGATGAGGAACTTCATCCAAGAATTGGGTGTCATTCCGTCCGTTGGGGATCCAGTAACGGTATACTGTGACAACAACGGGGCTATTGCACAAGCAAAAGAGCCGAGGTCTCATCAGAAATACAAACATGTTCTGAGGAAATTCCGATTGATACGAGAAATCATTGGAAGAGGGAACGTGCGAATGGAGCGCGTAGACACAGCGGACAACATAGCGGACCCACTCACCAAACCTCTTAGCCAAAAATTATTGGAAGGACATCTGGGAAGAATGGGCCTTAAGTACATGGGCAATTGGTGCTAGGGCAAGAGGGAGATTGTTAGAGTTAGTGCCCGGCGCACCAATTATTGGGCGCCATTCTTTGTAATAGTAACTCTAGAGTTGAACAATCATTTTCATATAAATAAAGTCAATCTCTTTATATATGTGGCATTTCTTTATTCTTAACTTAGTTTTTACTTTGGCTTAGAATAAAGTCCCGAAGGATCACACATAGCTATGGGACATCATTGCACATTGGGTGTGGCAATGATGGAATATGTCTCGAAGGCTGTGATCTTTAAACATTGTTCCAAGTCGTGAAAGGGTTCATCGAGATAAAGGGATATCGATGCAACCCAAAATACTTGCTCCTATGATGCATACTCTGGTAGAAATGTATCTCGTTCCATAGATACTGGCACGGTGATAGCCAATGCATATATGAGGGTTGCCATTGTGGTAATGGGCGAACTGAACAACCCCATGGAAGTTCCTGCAGTGGATTCCCAGTCGAATGTGGAACTTCCAGTGGTTTTGTAGTATAAGAGTAATCCTTATAGACCTAAGATTCCATTAGATGTCTTATGCGTAAACGCGCATGTTCTTGATTTGTTACATGATCACTTTAGATGATCGAATATGGGCAAACTCAGACATGCACATCTTACGTAGTAAGGCACGTGAGAATCAAGAGGAATCTATCTCTGACATTAGCCAGTCGGTTAATCTGCTATGGTTACATAGTGAATCGACTTAAGGAATCTTCGACCGAAGTATGATATCTAAAGAGGCGTAGGGTTTCCTCGTTTAGATAGTCGAAGTCAATTTCACATGACGTGGGAAACATAGGATTGAATTAATAGAGCTTCGACCTTAGCCACTGCTCTAGATTTAATCGGGAGATTAGATAGAGGGATCTTACTTATGCGAGGATCAAGATCGCAAAAGGCGTATCTTTACTTTCGTTTTATCTAGGTCTTCGGGACCCTATGCTAGGTGGGCAACCGCGATTTGTAAGTGCCGAGAATTAGCTTGGTGACTAATTCGAGGCTTGACTAAATCAAAGGATTGATTTAATCTAGTACTTTCCATTTTTGGAAGGTACACTAGCACTGTGGGAAGATGCACTTACTACTAGATAGAAACGAGCCTAAGGGGTCACACACTAACTCGAGAGAGTCACTGCTTGAATAGATGTGATTAATCAATTTTGAGGAAATTGAGGGAATTAGGAAAGTGTAGTACTTTCCTAATATGGAATATAACAATTAATTTTACTCTTTTAATTAATCTTGTAGAATTAATTAAATTAATGGACCTAGTAGAGTCCAAGTATTTTATTTAATTGGGTGGAGCCCAAGTTAAACAAATAAATGTTGGAATTAATTGGTTGAATTTAATTTGACTTGTATTTAATTGATGGATTGTGCCTATAATTAAATTGAGAAGTCAAAATTGAACCCTAGAGTCCAATTGAATGTGTTGACCGATTTCTTGAATGATAATAAGGGAAGGGGGCGATTTTTTACATGTGGTGGAGGAGGAAAAAAGTTTTCCCCTTCTCCAAGTCTTCATAGGATAAGGATTACTAGAGAGTTTAGGAGAAATGAAGTTTCCTTTTCCTAATTGGACTCTAAGTAATCTTCACCTATAAATAAGAGATGAAGGAGACTAAAATTGATGATGAATTTTTGCTGGAAAATCCGCCCCCCCCTCACTAGACTAAAAATCGGCCACTTATTTTCCTCTTTCCAACAAGACGTCATTTTATTCATGTGTTGAATTAAACGACTTAGAAAATATTCCTACCCTTCACATAATCAAGCCTAAGTTAAGCTTAGAATCGTTTTGTTGTCTAGCACGCAAGGCAAGACGATTGGTGACTTGAACGAGGTGTGGATACATCTTAGAGGTGCGACGCTTGGAGCACTCTAAACCGGGAGATACGAAAAGACGACGGGCCATTTCTCACCCAAGGGAAATTGTGTGGATTTGCACCACAGGGTTGCTGAGATCCAAAGTTCGAGGTAAAACGAAATTTTCGAAAGGTATAATTTCGTTTACCTTCTTATCAAATTCGATCGAACCAATTCCATATTCCTATTTTCGGGTGGTTGTACGTTTACTTTTGTAAAATTTTAATTTCTACTGCCACGAGCCACCCGAAGGAATGAGTCTACCCAACACTCTAAAGCAGAGAGAGAGAGCGAGAGAGAGAAGGAGAGAAGAAAATTTGCACAAAGTAATTGTATGTATGTGTGTGTGTGTGTGTGTATGTGAAGCGCACATCTCTCCCTACTTTATAGGGGGGCGGCCACCCCTTTCTCTTCTCTAGGGATTTGATTTTTATCAAATCCCTTCATCTATAAGATTATTTCCATGTGTATCCAAATCTTAGTCCAAATCAAATAATATTCTACATAAGATATTATTCAGATTTGACTACCATAATAATTATTCTACTAACAAAAAAATTATTTGGATACATTATTTAATCTATCTACACTAGATAAATAATTACTTGCATTTCTCATATGTATCCAAATCCAGCCCAAATCAAATATAATTCTACACAAGAAACATCTATTTGATTTTACTTCATTATTTAATTAATTACTCCATCAAGGAATAATTAAATACTTAGATACTATATTTAATTCACCTACACAAGGTAATTAAATATTTACCTTTAATTAATTAATCCACATAGGATAATTCATTAACACCTACTTTAGAATTAATTTAATCCACTTAGGATTATTTTTCATTTAAATAATTCTACTTAAGAATTAATCTAATTCACCAAGGATTAAATCCATACAATTAATTCTACATAAGAACTAACATTTTCCGTAAGGAGGTTCATATTCGAGTTAAATGTGCGAACCCTTAGGTTCATTTATATGCTAGCAATGAGACCTTTCCCTTAGGCTTAAATAATTGTTGCATAGATAATTAATTAAGGTCTCGAGTCTTATCACCAAACTTGACTCGAGACTGTCACCGATCATGATTCAATATCTAGCAACATCAGCATGAAGACCTTGATATAATTGATTATAGCAAAGGACTTGATAGTGTTAGGTGCCCGGTGAGCCATTTGTTTGGGCTCTGCTACCTTAAATGTAAAACACTATCACAGTTTTGTTTTAAATATACTGAATGTTTCTTTATGGTATGCTTCATGTTAGTATAGATAAAGATCCCATGGATTACATATGGTTAGGAGAGCAGTCGGTATACCTATGGAATGCTCTCAAAGACCGTAATTTTAAATATCCAAGTCATAGAGGCTGTGAGGCCTTGCCAAAACTTGTTTGTGCATGTAACTCTCCCAAGAGATTGACGCGTTCCATTGTCAATGGGTAGTATAGGCAATACATGCATGAAGATTCATACTTTGAATAAGTATGGAATTGAACGGCCCCGCTAAGGACTCCTCGTTGGTACTGACAAACATGGAGTCCTTGGGTTTTGTAGTGTGAGATAGATCCTTAGACCCGAGGTGTCATTGGAAAGGGTCCTACCCACTATACATTGATAAACACGTGCACTCCAGGAGAGTCATACAGCATGTATGTTCTATATAGTCTGATAATACAGCGGAACAAATAACAGCAGTCGAGGGATTCATTCAAGGTCCATCACCCGACATTTCCTATGCTATTGCGAGAATTTAAATGATCGGTGAAAGCCTTTAATCAAAACATTTGTCTTCTAAGAGGGATTGGTGGTTCCGGCTTAGAAGACTGGATCGTTAGATGTCACAACTTAGTCATAGTTTCTAAGGTTATTAGGGTTCGACCGTCGCCATATCCTAGGCCATAGTCGGGAAACTGATGAAGGAATTTTACTCACATAAAGTTCGTAACTCAGATAGGTTTGCTTTTCATCGTTGACATCTAGGAAGTCGTGGCGATGCTGTTAGGCATCGATCCACGACCAATAGATGCCTTGGGTTAATTTGGTGAAATTAATCCAAGGTCTAGATAATTAAGGATAGTTGCATATCATATCTCTGTGAAACATGAAACCTGCGCACATCCCCCTGTGTTAAAAAAATAGCCTGAAATAATCCTATGATTTTAAAAACCCTGCACGAAACCCCCAACCCTGCTTCAAATACACTGCGCGTGAATGCTACCTTCCGCAGATTTAACACGAATTGGGGGTTTCGTGCAGGGTTTTGAAAATCATAGGGTTATTTCAGGCTATTTATTAAACACAGGAGGGATGTGTGCATGTTTCATATTTCACAAGGGTATGATATGCAATTATCCCAGATAATTATTTAGAATAATTAATCTAGCCTATGGAGGACTTATTGCTAGCTTGTTAATGAGCCTGAAGGGTCACACACATAACTTAGTGTAATACCTATTGGCAAGTTAATTCTTTGTGAATTAATGGAGGGATTAACTAAATGGATTTAATTAATCAAGAAAAAAGAATTTATTATTTGGTATTAATTAATGGTCCTACAATTTAATATTGAAATATTAAATTGAGAAGGACTAATTACTTAATTAATAAAAAGAAAAATAATATATATGTGTGTATATATATATATATATGTACACGTGCTCGTGTGCATGTGTGTGTGAAGTATTGGTGGAAAGATTTGTCTTGTTCACCAAATTTATATATATATATATAAGTATATATATATATATATCTTATAATATATTTGGTAAGATCTTTTAGTTAGTTAAGTTAACTAATTAAAAAATAATATATATATATGTAAATATATATATATATATATACACATATATACATACATATACATATATACAAGCCTCCCTTAAGTAAGGAAAGAGGCGTGTATGTGTGTGTGTGTTTCTACTTGGGTGGAGTCTATATATATATATATATATATATGTATTCTATCTTTTGGAAAATGAACAAAGTGATTAAAATTCACACAAGTCTTTTTTTTTTATTCTCTCTCCCCTTTTTCTTTCTAAAAGAATTCTTCCAACTCATGTGTTGAGTACGAAAAACACTAAATAAATTCCTTCCCTTTTTCTTCATAAGCCAAAATTTGATATTCTCTTGGCTAGCACTGGTGGAGATAATCGAAGGTATGAGCTAGGGTATGGATACATCTCAGAGGCGCAACAATTGGGGGACTAGGGTAAGCTCGTTCGGGATTTTATAGCAGGGAGTTGCTTAAAAAAAGTTGCTATTAAGTTCTTCAAGAGGTAAACACGAGAAAACATTCTCTTTAGGATACTTTTGAATTCGATGGTACCATTTTTACCTAGCCCTAATTTGGGAATGTCGCTTTTTTAAAAAAATTTGTATTTTCTGCTGCGCTGGTATCCCCTGGGCTATACCGATCCCAACAGTGGTATCAGAGCCAAGGTTTTGACATGGCTCAGATTTTTTTTGTGTTTATATGCTTTAAATCTGTTTTACTGCATATTGGAATTGGTTGGATTTTCTGTTTAATTTTTGGATTTGTTGATTTGGAATTAATTTAAAAATCGAAGGGTTGTTGTTTTATGTTTTGAATTAAAAAAATGGGGGGTCGCTGTCTCTGGGCAGCGCTGTCGGAACAGCGCCGTCGTTGTGCGACAACGACGGCTATTCGCTGCCGCGAACCGCAACGCGCTGCGATGGCACGTGCGCAGGCAGCAGTGGCGCTGCACGCACACGCCACCGGCTATAGCTATTCAGCGATGCGCCGTCGTGCTCAACAACGTAAGGGACGGTGGACGGTTGGCGGCCCATGATTTGACCTAAGCGTCAAAGTGCAATTTCTCTTATTTCCAAATGTTTTTCATTTAAATTGTATTTTAGGCCTTGGGTAGTTTTTGCAATTTAATTTAAAGTACAAGCCTAATTTGTGATTTTACAAAATTATGTTTTCTGAATCTCAAATTAAAATTATTTTAGGGTTGTTCTAAAAATGGTATATTTCAAAATTAAGGATTTTATTTAATTTTGGAAGTTGAAATAAAGTGGGAATTTAATTAATCTTTGAGATTGAATAAAATTAGGTTTTTGAAATTGTTTTTGGATTAATTGAAAAGGTATGACTTTTTCATATGGTTTTCTAAAATTGATTTTTAGAAATTAAAGTCTTTGGATCCATTAATTAATTTGATTATCCTTAATTAAAGATGCTGAATATTAATTCATGTTTGCATGGTAGAATGTTTATGTGATTATGTGGTGATCCGGGTCAAGCCATAGACTAGTCGATGTTATGATTTAAGGCCTGCGTGCCATGTTTTCTTTTCTTGTAATCGAGAGGGAAATGTTTTCTTTATATGCAATTTTGAAGATGAAGTTCGAGACATTCAAGCTCATGGAGATTTGAAAACTTTAGTTTAGGGTCCGAGTCCTTAGATTAGATTGCTTAATACCTTGATGGCTCGGGGTGTTTAGGACTCGACTAAGATCACATTTACCCCTTTATGATTGTTATTGCTTATTTTTTTATGCTATGTATGATATGCATGTTTGCATGGTCACTTAAGAATGATAAGTAATTGAAAGTGTGAGACCTTGTTTTGAAAAATCCCTTTTAAACAATATTAAGTCCCTAAATGGATAAATCGAGGGGGCCCGGAAGCTCCTTGATTAGGTCTAGTGCCTTCCATCACTAAATGCGAGAGGGAATAGCGCGAGGCTTGTCATCATAGTCTCACGAGTCGTGGAATGTTGGCAAGATTAAGTGTACTAATCTCGCATTTAAGCATTCTATCTAACAATGATGTTATATTAGAAGAGCACACGGGTTCCAGTTTCGCTACGGAGTCGTCCATGAGTCGTGGGACCACCTGGCTATTGTTATGCTATGAGAATTTGATGGGTCGGAGCAGACTAATGTACAGTTGCATCGTGTTCTCGGGTATGTACATGAAATGTGAGGCAAAACATCTCGAGGACCACCTAAAGGTGGATGGGGTCGTCGTGCCTAGTCGTGTATTACCGCATATTATCTCACGAGTCGTGGAATGAGGTATGGGGTACATGGAAGCTCGAGCCCACTGGAAATTGTCATGTTTCCTGTCTTCTATCTGTTGGGGTGATGAAATTCAAAAAGTTAGTGGGAGCACAGATGCATATTTAAAGCTCCTTAATTGCATGTGAATATATGTTAAAACTGAATGCTAATAATCATTTTCACTTGATAGCATATATACAGACATATCATGAGTATCATTTATACGTGTTTATGGATTCTCAAACATAACAAGTTTAACGGCTCAAACTATACCTATTGGCGTTTAGCTCTATATGTATATCCCAGGGTCAAGGATCTTGTCCCGATTTCTTGGGTGTTCGACACCGGCTATGGTACTCACCTTTGCAATGATTTGCAGGTGTTGTCTAGAAGCAGAGAACTAAATGACGGGATCATGGTCCTGGGAATGGCTAATAGGGCATCTGTCACTGCAAAGGCTATTGGAAACGGGGTCTTAGTTCTTGAGGATAGTAGTAAGTTTATTTTGAAGGATGTTTATTATGTTCCTGGATTGATTTAGAACCTAATTTCAGTTTCTGTGTTGGACAAAGAAGGTTTTTCTTTTAAAATAAATAATAGTTTTTGTTCATTATTTTTAGATTCGAAATTGATCATTAGAGCATGTATGTATAACAACCTTTATGTTTACCTGCATATTAATTCTCTTGCAATTCAACTAATAAACAAAGGGAAGCATAAATCTGATAATCACCTAATGCACAAATCTAGCATGCTAGACTTGGTCATGCATCTAAGGATATGATTTGCAAGTTGTCTAGTTTCCTCGAGCTTGATGAAGACGAGGAACTACCAAATTGTGAATCTTGTCTAAAGGGTAAAATGGCAAAGTCACCATTTGGAGGCCAAATGGAACGTGCTAAGGATTTGCTTGAGTTAGTTCACATAGATGTGTGTGGATAGCTCAGTGTTAGTGCATTAGAGAACTATTATTACTTCATAACCTTTACCAACAATTATTCTAGGTATTGTTATTCATATCTTATGAGATATAAATTTGAGGCTTTTGATAAGTTCAAAGAATTCAGAAATCAAGTAGACAAACAAATTGGTAAAATTTTTAAGGCTCTTCAATCTGATCGATGAGGAGAATACTTATCCTATGGGTTCTTGGATTATTTGAAAGAGAATAGAATTCTCTCTCAGTGGATACCGCCTGGAACGCCACAATTAAAAGGTGTGCCTGAGCAAAAAAATCGCACGTTGATGGACATGGTCCGATCAATGATGATGTCCACTGATTTATCCACGTTTTTCTGAGGTTACATCCTGGAGACAGCGGCTTATCTATTAAATAGACTGTCGTTAAAGAGTGTTCCTAAAGTTTTGTATAAAATGTGGCACTGTAAATCACCCTCATACAAGTACCTTAGAGTATGGGGGTGTGCTGCTCATGTGAAGTAGCTAGTGTGAGACAAGTTAGATTCGAGATCTATCTTATGTAGGTTTGTGGGTTACCTTAAAGAGTCCTATGGGTACTATTTTTGTCACACCTTGAAACAAAAGGTAATTGTTTTAAGGAATGTTGTATTCCTGGAGAAGTAATTCTCCAACGAGAATATAGATAGAGTGATAGAACTTGAAGAAACTCAAGAGACACAAACCCCATTAGCAGTGAATGAAAGGCAAAATGAACCACAAATTCCACCTCCAAGGAGATCCAAAAGGATCCTGAGATAGCCTGACAGGTATTATGGTCTCTTGCTGAAAAGCAAAGAGGAGGGCCTCTCATTGGATGAAAATCCAAGTCCTATGGGGAGGCAATGTACGACAAGGACTTGGGAAAATGGTCTGAAGCCATGGAATCTGAAATTGAATCCATGTACTCCAACAAGGTTTGGACCTTGGTTGGCCCACCACCAGGCATTAAGGCTATTGATTGTAAGTGGGTATATAAACGTAAGTTAGGAGTAGATGGAAAGGTTACCACCTTCAAGGCTCGCTTGGTGGCGAAGGGTTATACTCAAAGGCAAGGAGTTGATTATGAGGAGACCTTTTCGCCAGTCACGATGCCCAAGTCAATTAGGATTCTATTGGCCATATCTACCTGTCTTGATTATGAGATTTGGCATATGGATGTGAGAACGGCTTTCCTCAATAGAAACATTGATGAGAAAATCTACATAGAATAGCCTGAGGGTTTCACATCTAGTGGGAGTGACCACAAGGTGCGTAAGCTATAAAGATCTATTTATGGCTTGAAGCAAGCTTCCCGAAGCTGGAATTTGAGATTTGATGAAGCTCTAAAGGAATACGGCAAGACATCAAAAAAGGTTATGAACCGTGTGTGTACAAATGAGTTAGTAGGAGAGCCATAAGATTTTTGATACTCTACATTGACGACATTCTTCTCATTGGGAATATTGTAGGAATGTTACAATCAACAAAGGGTAGGTTGTTGACCCAATTTTCAATGAAAGATATGCGAGAATCATCCTACATTCTTGGTATGCGAATTCACCGTGAAAGGGAAAGTAAGTTGCTAGGACTCTCCCAATCTAAGTACATACAATGAATTTTGAATAGATTCAAAATGGAAGATTCTAAGAGAGGATTAGTTCTGGCAAGATATGGAATCTCTCTTTCCAAATCTGTATCCCCAAAGACACCTGAGGAAAGAGAGAAAATGTCAATCGTTCCCTATGCTTTGGCGATAGGAAGCATTATGTATACTATGCTATGTACTACATCGGATGTGGCTTATGCATTCAGTGTGACAAGCCGATTCTAGTCGAATCCAGGGAAAGACCACTGGACTGCAGTGAAACCGATCCTAAAGTACTTGAGGCGTACTCAAGGTCTCTTTCTAGTATACAGCGGAGGAAAATTGGAATTAGAGTGCTATTCAAATTATAGTTTTCAGTCTGACGTAGATGATCTTAAATAGATATCTGAATATATGTTTATACTCAATGGAGGTGCTGTTAGCTGAAAGAGCTCCAAGCAGGAAATGATGGCTGACTTCACCACAGAAGCTGAGTATATAGCTAGCATTGAAGGAAGTTGTTTGGATGAGAAACTTTGTCCATGAATTGGAGATAGTTTCCTCCATTACTAATCCAATGCTTATGTACTATGATAATAATGGAGCCATAGCTTTGTCCAAATAGCCTAAGTCTCACCAAATATCCAAACACATCCTTAGGCGATATCATCTCATCAGGGAGATAGTGGATAAAGGCTACATTTGAGTAGAACGAGTCGACTCGAGGAAAAACATAGCAGACCCCTTCACCAAAGCTCTGAGTCAAAATGTATTTAAAAAACATTTGGAAATCATGGGACTAAAGTAAAAGGGCAATTGGCTCAAGGGCAATTGGCTCTAGGGCAAGTGGGAGATTGATAATGTTAGGTTCCCGGCGAGCCATTTGTTTGTGCTCTGCCACCTTAAATGTAAAACACTATGACAGTCTTGTTTTAAATATATTGAATATTTTTTTATGGTATGTTTCTTTATTGTTAATTACTTATGTTAGTATAGATAAAGATCCCATGTATTACATATGGTTAGGGGAGCAGTCGGGATACCTATAGAATGCTCTCAAAGACTGTAATCCTAAATAATGTTCCAAGTCATAAAGGCTGTGAGATGTGGGATATCACTGGCCTAGCCAAGAATTGTTCATGGATGTAACTTTCCTAAGAGGTTGATGAGTTCCATTATCAATGGCTAGTATGGCTAATATATGCATGAAGATTAATACTTTGGATAAGTATGGAATTGAACGGCCTCGCTAAGAACTCCTCGTTGGTGCTGTCGAACATGGAGTCCTTGGATTTCGTAGTGTGAGATTGGTCCTTAGAACCGAGGTGTCATTAGAAAGGGTCCTATCCACTATATTTTGATATGAACGTGCACTCCAGGAAGGTCATACGGCGTGTATATTCTGTATAGTCTGATAGTACAGTGAAACAGATGACAGTCGTCGAGGGATTCAACTAAGGTCTATCACCCGGCATTTCCTATGTTGTTGCGAGAATATAAATAATCGGTGAAATCCTTTGATCAAAGTATTTGTCTTCTAATAGGGATTGGTGGTCCCGGCTTAGAAGACTGGATCATTAGTTGTCACAACACAATCATAGTTTCTAAGGTTATTAGAGTTCGACTGTCGCCATACCCTAGGCCAAAAATGGGAAATTGATGAAGGGATTTTACTCACATGAAGATTGTAACTTGGATAGGCTTTCTTTTCATCGTTGACATCTAGGAAGTCGTAGCGACATTGCTAGATATCGATCCACGACCAATAGGTGTCTTGGGTTAATTTGGAGAAATTAATCCAAGGTCTAGATAATTATTTAGAATAATTGATCTAGCCTATGGAGGACTTATAGCAAGCTTGTCAATGAGCCTAAGGGGTCACACATATAACTTAGTGTAGTACCTATTGACTAGTTATTTCTATGTGAATTCATGGAGGGATTAATTAAATGGATTTAATTAATCAAGAAAAAAGAATTTATTATTTGGTGGAAAGATTTGTCTTGTTCTCCAAGTTTATATATATATAAATATATATAAATATCTTATAATATATTTGGTAAGATCTTTTAGTTGGTTAAGCTAACTAATTAAAAGGAAAGATCTTATATAATAAATATTAAGGATATTGGATAGATATGAAAATATCTAGTTAGTTGGAAAGGAGTCCAACTTATTGAGGAAAAAGAATAAAAGAAGGAAAATAATATATATATACACATATATACATATATACAAGCCCCCCTTAAGTAAGGGAAGAGGCGTGTATGTGTGTGTGTGTTTCTACTTGGGTAGAGTATATATGTGTGTGTGTGTATTTCATATTTTGAAAAATGAATGAAGTGATTAAAATTCACACAAGTCTTTTCTTTTATTCTCTCCTCCATTTTTCTTTCTAAAAGAATTCTTCCAACTTATGTATTGAGTACGAAGAACACTAAGTAAACTCCTACCTTTTTTTCCTCATAAACCAAAATTTGATATTCTCTTGGCTAGCAATGGTGGAGATAATCGAGGGTACGAGCTAGGGTGTGGATACATTCCAGAGGCGCAACACTTGGAGCGGTAGGGCAAGATCGTTCGGGATTTTGTAGCAGGGAATTGCTTGAAAAGAAGTTGTTGTTAAGTTTTTCAAGAGGTAAACACGAGAAAACTTTCTCCTTAGATAGTCTTGAATTCGATGGTACTTTGTCTACCTAGCCCTAATTTGGGGATGTCGCTTTTAAAAAAAAATTGTATTTTCCATTGCGCTAGCATCCCCGAGGTTATACCGATCCTAACAGGACGTCTCCATATTACATCTTAGTATGAGTCGCTCCTTCCATTATTTTTCCAATATGAGTCTAGAGCTTGGATTCAATTGAAACTCAAGTAACTTATATAACTATGTTTGTGTTGTGATCATAGTGAGCTTCTCCATATATGAAGAATCACTGTTTCTTCTTAATGACTTCGATACTCTGGCCAGAGATTTTTCACTGGTCATCTATGTTATAATACAACCTAGAAAATCTCTCGGTATCTGTACTGTGGATGGATCCCTTTTTAGTGTCATCTATTCCATCGTACGATGGACTATACCTAACCTTATTCACTCTCGTGATTCTTCCGGAATACAAAATAAGATCAAACTGTAGTGGACCGTACCCATCCCAGTGATGACATTTCAGGTCATAAGGCTTATCTCACCTACGTAACCGTTAGGATTCCAAGTTCAACATTAAACCAATCGTGGAATCCTGCGGGGTAGTTCAGACTTCACACTACACAAGTGTAGACCCTCTAAACATACACGATCCTCGATCAATGCCCATGGAACAAGGCACATCCATTACAAGATGTAGTACGAGCAAGCCTTCACAAGACTATTATTTCCCTTTTTCTCATGTCACTATGTCTTAGAACTAGTTTAGGATCACGACCCTAGAAAAAGTTCCAAACTCGCCACCTACTTCTGCGAGACCATTTCCATAGCCATGCAATAATCCTCGAGATTCTATCAACTAGATGTAGATTTATAGATAAAGACAAAATGTCTTGTATAGATATAAGGTTTGATATATAAAATAAGATTGTACTCAAGTATTTTATAGGTTTGGAAGCGCTAAATGGCTAGCCGGACACCTGAGACTAACAATCTCCCACTTTTTCTATAACCATTTACCCATGTATCTAAGTCCTATCTTCTCTAGATGAACTTCAAACATCCTCTGGTTTAAGGGTTTGGTGAATGGGTCTACTACGTTATCCACTGAGTTAACTCATTCCATTCGAACGTCGCCTCTATCAATAATCTCTCTGATCAAATGATATCGCCTTAGAATATGTTTTGAACGATGATGAGACCTTCGCTCTTTAGCTTGCGCTATAGCTCCATTGTTGTCACATTATACACATACTGAATTCTCAATGAAGGGAACTATATCCAACTCATGAATGGAGTTCTTCATCCAAACAACTTCTTTTGTAGCTTCTACAGCCGCAATATACTCAACCTCGATAGTGGAGTCAGCTGTAGTCTCCTGTTTGGAGCTCTTCTAGCTTACCGTTCCACCATTATGTACAAATACATATCCAGACATTGATTTAGAGTCGTCTGCATTTGAATGAAAAATTGAGTCAGTGTAACATTCTAATTTAGTCCTTCAGTAGCTCTCTCCTGCCTATGATCAGTTCGTAGTGAATTTCAACATGAACTAATTGGTTGCCACTCTTCCAGAGTTATAGGACATGTTGCACACTGCTAAGGCAGCGGTCAAGAAGGCTAAGCCTGTGCTGCTTACTGACACTTCTTCATCTCCCGCTTTTGATAAGAAGAAAAGTAGAGGAAGAAAGAAGAAGAAGGGTGACGAACTGCAAGCAAAGGACGTTGTCAAGAAAGTAAAAGGGAAAAATGGAAAATTTGCTTTAACTGTAAGAAGAAGGGAGACTGGAAAGATCAATGCCCTGAGCCTCCTCGTGAGCGCACTAAAGCTACATTTGTTGTAAAGTTAACTTGTTAGTTAATTGTGTTATGACACTGTAAGGGTACTCACTTGTGCAATAAATTGCAAATGGTGAGAAGAAGCAAGGAACAAGGAAATGAGGTCGTGGTCATGAAGATGCCAAGGAGGCGTTTTCTCGCAGTTGAGGCTGAAGGACAAGAAATCATTTATTTGTGATTTTTAATTATGAGACAATGTTTTTTAGAAGAATGTTTTGTCATGTTTTGAATTAATGTTATGAACCATGTTTTTCTCCACCTTAGTTTATGGGCGGAGATTCAATATTTATTAAAATGCATTTTATTGTTATGTTTCCACGATTAATTCTTATAACATGCTATCTTCTTGACATTGAATTCATATGACACAACAAATGTATACATTGATCTAGCTGCCAAGGTAATAGCCTAGGAGAGCATATTAATCTATTGGACATAAAATCGTGAGTTAACCCTAAAAATTGATCACATAAGATGTGGCATGTAAACCACACACATCAAGGATGTGAGAGGTATTGCTTATGTCAAGCAAACAATGGGAGAGAATTGGAGATCCTCTTATCTTATGTTTATGAGTATCCTAAGGAAACTTAGGAATATCATGTTCGTTGCACCCTGAAACGAAAGGGTCGTTTCATAATATCCTACTTTCAAGGAGATGGAGTTCCTTTTGGAAAGAATGGGGATAGTAATGGAAACAAGAGACTTGATAAACATAAACACCACTGGTAGTTAAAATAAATTAACTAGTAAACCTATAAACCTATAAACACAAGTTTCATATCCTTCGATCTTAAAAAAGGCTATAGGAGGCTATGACGAAAGACAAGAGGTCTTGACAAGTAGTGGAACCTAGCCTAAAGCATAATTGCTTCAAAGATCCATTTAATAATTGAATCTTTTCAGAAACTCAAGTTCTAAAGGTTAATAGGTATGCAACTGGCTTGTTAGTATCATATGTTGGTAACATTGCCTGAGTAACGTACATGTGATCATCATCTCAATTTTCCAAAATAGACTTAAAAAGGAATAGCACCCCAATTGCATAAGATAGCAATATATGTAGGCTATTAGGTTGTTGTAATCTTTTTATCCGAATACATAGATAATATGTTGACTGCGTTCAACATGGAAGAATCAAAGGAGATTCTTCCTGTAATGCATGATCAATAGGAACATGCAATTCTATGAGTTAAAATTAGTGTTGACTAATACATACTATGTATTGAGTTGAACGCCTAATTGATCCAATGAATTGGATCGGTGTTGCTTATTGGAAAACAAAATGGGAAAAAATAGAATCTCTAGTCTTAAGACATGAACTTACGTGATGATCGAGGATTTATTTTATGCCAAATAGAAAAGTAAGAGCTGAGAAAGTCTCTTGAGAAGAGACAAAGGCTAACTCTACCATTTAAATCGCGCATAAGAATTCGGCGATAAAAGATGTCTAGATATATGAACCTATCTTATGGATAAGATCAGGTTTTACCATTCGAATATCAAGTACAAATGTGTTGTGATCATCATATAGGTATAAGCTCTTGAATAAGTGCGAGGTCTCACCTACTATCTGTACATCCCTATAGGCAAGATGAATAATCTAAGAGATTATTTTATCAGAGTTGATGTTCGAATGGAACAAGTCAACTCGATAAAAAATGTGGCAAACCCCATTCACCAAAGCCCTTGAGTAGGAGCTGTGTTCAGAAGATCATCTGGATGATGGACCTTTGTGGGAACATTAACAGTAGGCTCTTGGGCAAGTGGGAGATTGAAGGTGTTGTATGCCCGACGAGCCATATGTTGGCTTGATCATTGGATCATAAACACAATGTTAGTCTTATCATTTGGATTGTATCAAAACTGTTGGAATGCTTCTTTATTGTCGACTACTCCAGAGAGTATAGATAAAGATCCCATGTATTACATTTGGTTAGGGGAGGCGGTCAGGATACCTATGGAATTCTCTCAAAGACCGTAATCCTAAAACACGTTCCAAGTCATAGAGGTTGTGAGATGTGGGATATCACTGGCCTTGCCAAGACTTGTTCATGCATGTAACTTTCCCAAGAGGTTGACGCGTTCCATTGTCGATGGCTAGTATGGCCAATACATGCCCGAAGATTCATACTTTGGGTGAGTATGGAATTGAATGGCCCTCCTAAGGATTCCTCGTTAGTGCTGTCGAACTTGGAGTCCTTGGGTCTCGTAGTGTGAGATAATCCTTAGACCTAAGATGTCATTGGAAAGGGTACTACCCACTATACTTTGATATGCATATATACTCCAAGAGAGTCATATGGCGTGTATGTTTTTTATAGTCTGGTAGTGCAGCGGAACAAGTGGCAGTCGTCAAGGGACCCATCCAGGGCTATCAGCCTGGCATTTCCTATGCTGTTGAGTGAAACTGAATGATCTAAAAAAGTCTCTGACCAGAGCATAGTCTTATAAGACGGATTGGTTATCCCTGCTTAGAAGACTAGATCATTAGTGGAACCAACATAGTCGTAGTTTCAGAGGCTACTAGGGTTTCGATTGTCACCAAACCCTAGGTCTTAGATAGGAAAAAGACGGAGAGATTCGACTCCCATAAGGATCGAAATCTGGATAGGTTTTTTTTCATTGTTAACATCTAGGAAGTCTTGGTGATGTTGCTAGACATAGATGCACGACCGATAGGTGCCTTGGATTAATTGGTGAATTTAATCCAAGGCCTAGTTAATTATTATGAATAATTAAACTATCCTATGGGAGGACTTATTCCTAGCTTGTTAATGAGCCTAAGGGGTCACACACTTAACTTAGTGTAATACCTATTGGCTAGTTAATTTTTGTGAATTAATGGAGAGATTAATTAATTGGAAATAATTAATAGGAAAAAAGAAATAAATTAATTAAATGGTCTTAATTAATAATAGTCTTATAATTTAATATTGGAATATTAAATTGGAAAAAACTAGTTTATTAATTAGTGGTCTAATTTATTAATAAGTGAAAGAGGAAAATATATATATATATTTATATATGTATATACTCGTATGGGCGTGTATGTGTGTGTAGATTTGGTGGAGGATTCTATCTTGTAATATATTGGGTAGGATCTATTCTAATTAATAAATGACTAACTGATATGGAAAGATCTTATAAATATATTAGGATAGATATTGTGGATATGGTAAGATCTATTTAATTGGTTAATTGATTAATTATATGGAAATATCTTATTTGGATAGATCTTATATATTTGGAAAGGATCTCAAATATAAGGAAAGATCTTGTTAGTTAATTGGTGGATCTAATTAACTAAGGAAGAGAATTAAGATAGAAGGAAACTTAACAAATAAGTATAAAATATATATACACATATGGAATATATATATATATACATATATATACACGCCCATATTAGGCGTGTAGGTGTATGTGTGTGAGTTTGACTTATGGTGGCCTCTCACTCTATACATATATGTGTGTATTGATATCTTTCTTTTGAGCATGGTCACGAATAAAATGGTATTTAATGTCAATATGTTTGGTTTTGGAATGAGGAACAGGGTTTTGAGTCATGACTATGGAGCTTTGGTTATCACAATGAATGGGGGTTGGACCTAGGATTATTCCATAATCTCTAAATTGTTGTCTCATCCATAACACTTGTGCACAACAACTTCCTGCTGCTACATACTCAGCTTCGGCTGTAGAGGTAGCTATGGATTGTTCTTTCTTACTATGCCATGAAACTAACTTATCACCTAGAAATTGACATGTACCACTAGTATTCTTACGATCTATTTTGCAACCTGCAAAATCTGCATCTAAGTAACCAATTAGTTCAAAAGGAGAGTTCCTTGGATATCATAAGCTCATATTTTGTGTGCTTTTTAGGTACTTAAGGATTCTCTTGACAACAATTAAGTGTGACTCTTTAGGATCAACTTGAAATCGTGCACACATGCATACTGAAAATATAACATCAGGTCTACTAGCAGTAAGATAAAGAAGTGATCCAATGATACCCCTATAATTAGTGATATCAACCTTCTTCCCACTTTCATCTTTATCTAACTTAAGCATTTGGCTCATTGGAATTTTTAAAGATGATGCACTTTTCATAACAAATTTCTTAATCATATCATGTGTATATTTAGCTTGGTTAATAAATATGCCATTAGGGAGTTGTTTAACTTGTAATCCTAAGAACAAAGTTAACTCACCCATCACGCTCATTTCAAATTGTTCTTGCACCATTTTAAAAAATTTCTCGCACAGACGCTTATTAGTAGATCCAAATATAATATCTTCAACATAAATCTGGACTAAGAGAATATCTTCCTCATTGGTAATTTTAAATAACATTGTATCAACACTGCCTTTTGAAAAGCCTTTACCAATAAGGAAAATAGGGAGAGTGTCATACCATGCTCGGGGTGCTTGCTTATGCCCATAAAGTGCTTTATCTAGCTTGTAGACCATACCCTTACCATTGTTGTTGATGAATCCTGGTGGTTGCTCCACATAAACTTCTTCTTGAAGTTTACCATTCAGGAATGCACTCTTCACGTCCATTTGATACACCGTAAACTTGTTAAAAACTGCATACGCTAGAAATATGCGAATTGCTTCAAGACGGGAGACAGGAGCATACGTCTCATCAAAATCAATACCCTCTTCATGGAAATATCCTTGAGCAACAAGTCTGGCTTGGTTCCTTATTACAATGCCATTCTCATTCATCTTGTTTCTATAAACACATCTAGTCCCAATAACTCCTTGGTGAGTTGGCCTTGGTACTAGTGTAAAAACCTTACTATGCTCAAACTGATTAAGCTCTTCTTGCATGGCTTCAATCCAACTTGGATCTCGTAATGCTTCATCCACTTTCTTAGGTTCCATCTGAGATAGGAGGCTTGCGAACATGGCCTCATTGAATGTAGCGGCCCTAGCCTTAACAGGCGCTCCAACATCTCCAATAATTTGCTCTGGTGGATGATCACGCAGCCATAATCTATCTGGTTGGAATGGGTTTAAGAGATTGAACAGGCACTTGGTTCACTTGCTCAGGCACTTGACTATCCTCTTGCGTAGGCGCTTAAAGTTCATAGATTCTACCTTGCTCTTGATGATCACTCTCTTCATGATCATCAGCATATCTTACATTGTTATCCGAAATAACCTCACGAGAAATCTTAGGAGGGGGCACTAAGATCTCATCATCATCGTCACTATCATCATCAATAGTAACCTTAGACGCTTGATGACACAGATCTTCAACTCCTACATCATTCACATTAACGTTACTCGGTTCTTGGTTAGCATCATCAAAAACAATATGAATAGATTTCTCAACCTTCGATTTGATCTTATTTAGGATGCAAAAATTCTTTCCATTCTCGGTGTAGCCTAGAAAGATTCCCTCATCTGCTTTAGGATCAAATGTCTTTAGGCTTTAGGATCCATTATTATGAATAAAACATTTAGAACCAAAGATGTGAAAGTATGAAACATTAGGCTTACGTCCCTTCCACAGTTAATATGAAGTTTTTCCATGCTGTTTGTTGATCATGCAACGGTTTTGAGTGTAATAGGTAGTGTTGATCGCTTTGGCCCAAAACCTAGGAGCAAGCTTGGACTATGCTAACATCGTCCTAGCGGCTTCCTTGAGCGTTCTGTTCTGGCACTCAGCAACACCATTCTATTGGGGAGTTCTAGGAGCTGAATAGCTATGATGTATTCCATTCTCTGCACAAAACTTATCAACAACCTTGTTAGTAAACTCAGTACCATGATCGCTCCTTGCTCTTGCAACCTTAAGATTTTTCAATGTTTGAAGTTGCCGAATAAGCATTGTTAACTTGTCACATGTCTCATCTTTGGATGAAAGAAATTCCACCCAAGTGAATCGAGAGAAATCATCTACTATCACCAAAGTATACTTTTTACCACTCACACTAATCGTTTAAACAGGTCCAAACAGATTCATGTGAAGTAGTTCAAGAATCCTAGAGGTAGATAGATGAGGCTTTCTCTTAAAAGATGATTTAACTTGTTTTCCCATTTGACAAGCATCACAAAGACGATCCTTATGAAATGGTCCTTTAGGTAATCCCCCTACAAGATTTAGCGTTGTAAGCTGAGAGATTGTCTTAAAGTTGAGGTGATTCATTTTTCTATGCCATAACCAACACGTTTTAGATTCATTTTTAGCCATGAAGCATGTTGGGTTATTATCTATTGTTGAACCCCAATCTAGTAAATACACATTGTTTGTTCCTTTACCTTTCAATTTAGTGGATTTAGTCTTAGCGTCGTTTATATAGCAACAGTCGCTTGAGAATTTGACTTCAAAGCTTTTAACAAAATTGACTTATGCTTAATAAATTATGCTTAAGACCCTCAACATAATAAACATCACTTATCATGATGTTCCCCCTATGCTAAGTACCTATACCTTTGGTTTTACCTTTGGAGTTGTCACCAAACACAACCTGAGGACCATTTGCAACTCGATAGTTGATCAAGAGATCCTTGGATCCTGTCATGTGCCTTGAAGACCCACTATCGATGTACCAAACAGATGTATCGGCTCTAGCTCTAGGTACCTGCAATCAAAAGGAAAGTTCTATTTCTGTTTAGGTACCCCTTGTTGTTAGAGTGTATGCCCTCAAATGCCATAAAGAGGATAGATTTATAGGGCATTGACTTGTAACAAAACAATATCTTCTTATATATAAGGCATTATCTTGTTGTTTTATTATAGGAATTTATAAGGTGTTAATAAACAACGTAAAGTCCTTGAGAATAAAGGCAAACCTTCTACTTCCTATGGATAGGAAGAATGACACTAGAAGGGTTTGATCCTTAATCTCTAAATAGGGTTCGCAAGTCTAAGAAAGTATTTGACTGGACATCAATACAGAACAAGGACTTGCATGATATAAGTTTCGACAGAGAAGGTGTCGGTCGAACACTATGGGAATGATAGTGGGAACTTATGTCATGGACGTATAAGTTGGACTAATATGTTCGAACACAGCTCGCATCAGTTTCATCACATAGGTATTCACTCACTGACAGTCAATGATGAAACTGATAAGTTGTGATAGGTACGCGTGAACCTTAGACCTGAGGAATATAGTTGAAGATGTACTTGTGACATCAAGTCTGTCATTAGAGTAGTTAGATCCAAATCACCCTTTGGTGGGATCGACCTTGAAGTGCAACTTGATGGGCAAGTAGCATTGTTAACTGATTAGCAAAATGGGATTTATTCTCTCCTAAGTGAATGAGCTAAATATCATATGCAGTCATGAATGAGTGAGGTTAAAAGTCTTTGGCCAAAGCATAAAATGATCTCGACTCATTATGAGCTAAGCATATGGTCAAGTCATGTGAGTTTGACTAAAACCGTGACTCTCACTTAACTGGGATATAAGAATAAAAGGTTTATACTCGTACGGTATTCACAGCGTATATGGTTTGGAATGATCCTATTCATTCGTTCTCAATTGGGATACGATGTGAGCCACGTGATTGGCTAGGTGTTACTCACATCCTTTTGGTTTCCTCCCAATTGCCTTTTGAGACGAACCTAAAGAGTTGCGGCTAAAGGAAGTGCAAAAGGAAAATCATGGAAAAGACTTGAGAGAATTTTCGGTATTGGATATCGAGATTAATTAATTAATCATTAGATGATTTTATTAATTAATTAAGTTAATGAATTAATTAATCCTTAGAGGAATTTCATTATAATATTAACATGAATTTAATTGATTATTTAATTAATTTATTTGTTGAATAAATAATATTAATTATTTAATTAATTAAAAACCAAAATAGGACTAAAGCCCGGAGGTTTAAAAGCCTTGAAGTGGGCGTTCACAATAGGGCTTTGGAGACCCAGGTTATTATTTTCTATTGTAGTATAAATATACTACTTAGTGAAAAAATAACTAAGTGAATTAACACAAACTTTCTCTCCAAGTAAAAACACTGCATCCCCCCCCCCTCCTCTCTCTCTCTCTAGCCGTCTCCCTCAAGAGAAGAAGAAGAAGAAGATTTTCGTTTTTGACTCCGGCGTGGCAATTTAGAGACAGCGACAAATTTGCTGTTCAAGAAGGGATTGCAAAGCTGGTTCAGAATTCAACATACGCGAGAACGGTAATTGAATTCGAAACCCAATTTAAATACGAGAAATAGAGATGAGCCACTAGGATTTAAATATATTCTTCCGCTGCGTTATTTGATTTTATGCAATTTTTCCCAAACAGTGGTATCAAAGCCAATCTCTGATTTCCGTATTTAATTGATTACGTGATTATGTGTTTTTTCGCGTTTTTGAAGCATGTTTTGAATATGTTTTTCATGAAAATAATCCATGATTTTCTGCGTTTAATTCATATATGTTGTAGTATGATGACTTGAAAATTGAAAAATCTAATTTTTGTGAGAATCGGGTCGGAAAAACCCTGCAATGAGCGCGATGAAAACAATGTGCGCAGTCTGCGCGCATAGCGTGCGTATGTGTGCCTGGCCACAAGGCCGTGCGCCTGGCGCACGTGGGCCCGGGTTTATGACCCGGGTCCTAACGGGTCGGGTTATTTTTCCTCGGGTCAATTTTTTTAAAATAAATGGGTTTTGGGCTATTTTAATTATCCGGGTGGGTTAAAAAGATGATGACCCGTATTTAATTAAATAAGCCCAAATTATTTTAATTAAAATTATGGACTCTTCAATAATTAGTTTTGGGCCTAATTAATTAAAATTAAATATGCCAATGGTTGGTAATTTATATTTTATGAAATCAAGCCCAAATTGTTTTTATTGAATATTATTAATTTAAGTGAAATAATTAATTAATGGTTCTTGGAGAATTTTTTTTAATTAAGTTATTTATTTAAATTAATATTCTCACTAAATGGTTTATTATCATGATTATCATTAAAATTTGGAATTTTATTGAGGAAGTTAATTAGTTGGACTAGTTAATTATTAACTTAATCACCAATATAATTGCTTTATTTTTTGCGAGCATATATTATATGATGATGACATTGTCCATGAGCTTAGGTTATTTCTTTTGATTGTATTTCCTTTTATGAGTTGTAAGGACCAGAATTGAGCCCGTTTATTTTATTTCTAGAATTATGTATAGGTTGTTCAATAATCTCATGTAATAGATAGAAATAGAATAGGCCTTTCAAGAGGAGATCAATTCAAAAGAAGAGGAGTTTGGAGCCCACGAAGAATAGCTAGGCTTATTTTCCTTTTAATGATGGTCCATTGGCTTGGGCCCTCTAGATAAAGCTCATGGACATATGTGTTGGTTTATTGTTTTCGATGCATGTTCATTAGTTGTATGAAGCATGTATGTTATCAATATGCGCTATATAAATTGAATAATGTGTAAAGTGAGACTTAGATAAATGTTTAGAACATGAATTCTCCCAAACAAAAATTATACTAAGTTAGTAAAGGGTGCATTTCCCTCCACTAAACTTAATGAAATTAAGTATTAAATCTAGTATATGGCATCTTCCCAGTAAGTGGAGGTCGTATATCAAGATTTAATTTCAGAATTTTATTAAGTGCATTAGATGCCTTAATCGAGACATATTTCACCCCAAATATCGTTAAAGGGTTGCAAGGTGAAATTCAAATGTTAAATTATGAGGAGTTAGTGGGAGTAAACCTAGATAATCCACAAAGCCTATAAATCGTTAAAGGGTTGCGGTTTTTGTGGATTATGGGAAAAAGAAGATTGAACCATCTATTGGATAGATTGATGTTGGACATCACTTTAATTAAATAATGGACCAAATATCGTTAAAGGGTTGCCATCCATTAGATTAATTAAAGAACTCAATCCCTACCACGAAGTACATTACAACGATCACTTCCGTTTTTCACAGTGGGAGTGTAAATCTCAAAAAATGTAGTGGGAGCCAAGTTATAAGTCGAAGTCCTTGATTTTAAACTTGGTTTTAGTTTAGTTACAAAAATCTAATAAAGTCTGGTTTATTTTCTACAGCTATTTTTTGATTTATCTCTCTCAAAACAAAAATGACTATCAACCCACTTTCCGTTTTACTCGAAAAGAACATCCTTATCGGACCCAACTACGTGGATTGGCTAAGGAACTTGAGAATAGTTCTCAACATAGAGTCCTTGGGATACGTGTTGGACACAGACATCCCTGCTCCTCCTTCCAGAACACGTGCTAATGAGAAAGAAGTCCATGCTCATGAAAATGGGTAAAGGACGACGTCCGAGTGCGTGGGTACATTCTTGGCTCAATGACAAACGAGCTTCAGAGGTCCCACGAGAAGATGACCACAGCGAGGGCTATCTTGGCACACTTGGTCGAGCTCTATGGTGAGCATAGCCATACTGCTAGATATGAGATATCTAAAGAGCTCTTTGGGGCCAAAATGAGAGAAGGTGAGAAAGTTGGGGATCATGTCCTTAAGATGATCTCGAGGATCGAGAGATTGGAGGCTCTCGATTTTACAATGAACCCACGTCTTCAAACCGATCTTATTTTGCAGTCTCTTCCTGATTCTTTTTCCCAATTTGTCATGAACTTCAATTGTAATGAGATTGAATGTAACTTAGCTGGGCTAATGGATAAATTAAACACTGCACAATCTCAATTGACGCCCAAGGGAAAGAAAACTGCATTGGTTATCTCTTCTAGGCCCAAACGGGCAAAGAATAAGAAGAAGAAAGCCAAGAACCAAAGTGGCAAGCTTGGAGCTCAGGGTGGTGTCGAAAAAGGAAACGGAAAAGCTCCTGTGAATCGCAAGTGTAAGGGGCCACAAAAGACAGATGCTTACACTGCGGTGAGCTGGGCCACTGGAGGAGGAACTGTCTGAACATGGGGTCGGGCGCACAAGGTATAGAACTTTATGTTCATGAAACTTATTGTTCTATGACCGTCTTCTCCACATCTTGGATTCTTGATTCTGGAGCTAGTGCTCACATTTGTTGTATGAATCACGATCTGGACAGTGATGAGGTGAAGATAAAAGTAGGCAGCGGGCATAGCATCGCAGCTACTGGAATTGGATCTGCCTCATTGCTTTTAAATTCTGGACATATACTATTTCTGGATAATGTTTTAGTTTTGCCCAATGGGCTTAAAAACATTGTTTCTATTCCCGTTTTAGTTAAACTTGGTTATACGTTCCGTTTTATTGATGAACGATGCAATATTTATTATGGTAATAAATTAGTAGGCTTTGCTTCTTTAATAAGTGGATTGTATTACCTTAATGTCCAAAATGAGTGTTCTGTGAATACTATACAAAGGAAACGTAGTAGGCTTAGAATAAACCAAAGATTGATTTGGGATCTTAGACTAAGCCATGCCGGCGAACATAAAATTCGCAAAATGGAGAAAGATGGACTAATCGGTCCATTAGGATTGGATCCCCATCCTACTTGTGAAACTTGTCTCAAAGGTAAGATGGCTAGATCCCCCTTCACAGGGACTTTTGAAAGAGCCTCACAAATCTTAGGCTTAGTGCACACTGATGTTTGCGGTCCATTTGGAGAAATGGCACGAGGAGGTTTTCTTTACTTCATCACCTTCACTGATGACCATTCAAGATATGGTCTAGTGTACAAGATGAGGCATAAGTCTGAATCCATTGAAAAGTTCAAGGAATTCAAGGCTTTAGTGGAAAATAAAACTGGTCAACATATAAAAACTCTTCAGTCGGATCGAGGAGGAGAATATATGAGTGACAAGTTTGATGTATACCTCAGAGAGAACGGTATAGTATTACAGCTCACTCCTCCAGTGACACCACAGTTAAATGGAGTAGCAGAGCGCAAGAATCAAACCTTGTTGGACATGGTTCGCTCCATGCTCAGCTACACTGACTTACCCATTTCACTGTGGGGTCATGCGCTGCTTACAGTTGTACACATTTTAAATAGATGTTCGTCCAAGTCCATTCCTATGAATCCCTATGAGAAATGGAAGAATAGGAAACCAAGTCTTAATCACATCAAGATTTGGGGATGTTCGGCTTATGTCAAAAAGACCAAAGTGGACAAATTGGAGGCCAGATCCTTGAAGGGACGTTTCGTTGGATATCCTGAGGATTTAATGGGATACCTATTTTACTTGCACGATGATCAAAGGATCATTGTAGCTTTACAAGCCCACTTTCTTGAAAATGAGTTCATTCAAGAAGGAGAAGCGGGTAGAAAGATTGTTCTAGAAGAACAAAATGAGACTCCAGTGCATACATCTACATAAGAAGTGAGAACCGAACCTTCTGTAACACAACCAAAACCGCGAAGATCAAGTAGAGTACCTCAACCATCTGAGAGGTACGGATATCTAGTACAGAGGGCTGGATCTTCATTATGTATTAAAGGAGGATCATGGAGATGATCCCTCCACTTTTGATTAAGCAATGGTGGATGTGGATGCTACTAGATGGCGTGAAGCTATGGAAACTTGTGGACCAACCGAAAGGGGTAAAACCAATCGGGTGCAAATGGATTTACATGAGAAAGATTGGTGTTGATGGCAAGGTTGACACCTACAAAGCCAGACTAGTGGTGAAAGGGTATAGTCAAAAAGAAGGAATTGACTACCAAGAAACCTTTTCTCCAGTGGCTATGATCAAATCAATAAGGATTCTACTTGCAATAGTCGCACACCTAGACTATGAAATATGGCAAATGGATGTTAAAACTGCTTTCCTAAATGGATTCCTAGAAGAGGATATCTATATGGAACAACCTCAAGGTTTTGTATCCGAGGAGCATACTCATAAGGTGTGTAAGCTTGAGAGATCCATTTATGGACTCAAGCAAGCATCCCGTAGCTGGAATCTAAGTTTCGATAAGGTTGTTAAAGGATTTGACTTCATCAAGAATGAAGACGAGCCATGTGTTTACAAGAAGGTTAGAGGGAGCAAGATAACATTCCTTGTGTTATATGTAGATGACATATTACTCATAGGGAATGATATAGGAATGCTCACCACTGTAAAGAAGTGGCTTTCGAGTACTTTTTCCATGAAAGACTTGGGAGAGGCAACTTATATTCTAGGGATTCGAATCTACAGAGATCGAACAAATAGAATGATAGGGCTCTCTCAAGCCTTTTACTTAGAAAAGGTCCTAAAGAGATATAGGATAGAGGATTCTTAGAAAGGGTTCCTGCCAATGAGCCATGGGATACATCTCTCAAAATCTATGTGTCCTCAAAGTGAGAAAGATAGAAAGGAAATGAGCACTGTACCCTATGCATCAGTAGTGGGTAGTGATAAGAGGCATTTTTACGTGTTTTTAAGCCCCTTTGCGTTTATGTCTTAGGTTCATTTATCGCTTGATTCTTGCCACATGTGCGTTTAATTCGTGCATTAAGTGATTTCAGGTCTTAAATGGATACAATCAAAGAACGGGATGAAAAATGACGTATAAAACAAGTTTAGGCCAAATTTCTATGCACCCCTACGCCTAGGCGCCATCTTGCCCACGCCCGGGCGCCGTTTCAGCACCACTTTCCACGTTCGAGCGCTTTTTCCGTATGTTTAGAGACCGAATTGGATGAAGTTCCCTTCTACAAAGTTGTAGAACTATGTGTTAGCTTCAAATGAGGACTTGAATCATCCAAATCGGAGTTTTGTGGAGAGAGTTATGAAGGAAATACAATTACTGCGCGAGACAGAGGCAAATACTCCCAACATTCTGATTTGGGCGCCCGAGCGCCGTAAAACCCGCGCCTAGGCGCGCCCACATCCGAGATTTGATTCCTTTCAGCCAAAAGATCATCATTTGATGGGGGAATGGAACATTTAAAGCCAAGAGGTCATCACATGTATGGGGGGATGTCATAAGTATGTTTCTTACTAGATCTACTTTTGGGAATTTTATACTACTCACTTTAAGAGTAGTGGAGGGGACACTAGGGGGGACATACACATGAGGGGCTGATTGATGGTGGTCTTCTTAAGGATCCTAGGGGGCAATTGACCGAATCATCTGGGAGAGAAAGGGAGAGAGAGGCATTGGATCCATCACTTTTCACTCATCATCATTCATCACCATATTTCTTCATCACTTTTGGAGGGGAACAAAGAGGGAGGAGCTAAGGATTGAAGATCAAGAGCAAAGATCCATCATCAATCAATTGAGGGAGTTTTAATTATTTGCATTTACATGTTTATTTCCATGAGTATGTATATGTTTGTATTAGATTTTCTTAAGGCTTTGATGAGAGGCTAATATTGTAGAACTAAGGCCATGTGAAGGCCAAATTTATGAATCAATATATGTGAAGTTGCTCTTTGTATTAATTCTCCTATTGCTTTGTGTGTTAATTCTATGCTTTTATTCCAATCATGTGTTTGATCACCATATGCTTGCTATCTTGCCTAATCTAGTTGTTCGAGAGAAAATAGATTAGGGTGCAAGAGAATTAACACATCATCCGAAACAAATGAGGGATTGCCCTAGAAATAGGTAAAGATTCCCGGGTGTTGTTAGCCGGATTCGTTCGGGGAAGCTCTAGAACGTTAATGCGTGATTTTTGATTAGATTCTCGGATAGACATATTTAGAGAACCGTCAATTAATCATAGGATTATTATGTGCCGAGACATCGGGTAATAGTTAATTTAGGAGTTTCCACCAAAGCAATAGGAGTCTAATAATTCGAAGAGTAGTTCATATATATTGACGAGTAGATTTGGTTGTAGCATGTGCCTTAGTCATTTTATCATACGTGAGATTTAATTCATAGCTTGTTCCCTCCTTTGATCTTTCGTTTACTTAATTGTTTTCCTCTTGCTTTACTTTAATTGTCTTTACTTTCATTAAAATCATAAACTAGAATTCAAGTCTCCGTGGTTCGACAACCCGGACTTTTAGTCCACTTTATTACTACCACGACTAGTACACTTGCTATCAAAGCACGTTAAGTTTTAGCGTGTCAAGTTTTTGGCGCCGTTGCCGGGGACTTGTTTATTTTAGTTTACATTTTTAATAATTCTTAGTTTTCGTTCATTTCTTGATTTTCTTTTATTTTCGTGATTAGTCTAATTTTGTTCTTGTATTTAATTGTTAGGTTCTTGAGGTGCATGACCCGCTCCTCAAGCAAACCTCTATACGAGTTGGAGCCCGAAATTGAACGAGTTCTTAGGACTAGTAGGCGAGCAAGAGAAATGGCCAATAATCTCAACCAAAACCCAAATGGAAATTTCCCGGACATGAACTCACCGGAAACTAGGGAGTGGTTACAAGGTGTTCTACAAGCCATGCAAGCGGTACCTCCTCCACAACTCCCGTCGGTTCGGGGTAGCTTACCACCTAGGGTCCATACCATTCCGGGGCCCGTAGTCGTGCCTAATTTCTTCACACCAAACTACCACATTCCAGCTCACATTTTTAATATGGTGCAAGGAGATCCTTTCTATGGAGAACCACACGAATCACCACACGCTCATTTGGAAACCATAGATGAGGCTCTTGTGACCATTCAATATCACCCACGTGATCTTGATGCGATTCGTCTAAGAGTCTTCCATTTCTCATTGAAGGATAGGGCGACAACATGGTACAAATCCTTACCTCCACAATCTATTACAACATGGAGTGAGTTGGTCGATGCCTTTTTAAATAAATTCTTTCCACCCTCAAAAATAAATGAGCTACGGAGTAATATAAAAGGGTTTAGGCAAAGGAGCAATGAATCTTTAGCCGAGGCTTGGGCTAGATATAAGGGCATGCTCCGTAAATGTCCCGATCATAATTTTGGGTTGAATGAACAAGTACTCCATTTCTATGATGGGGTTAGGTCACGTATTCGGCATAGACTCAACGCGGGTGCGGGAGGAGATCTCCTTGGGTTAGATTGTCAAAGTGTATGGGACAAAGTCGAACAGTTGGCCCGAGAAGACGAGCTTTACCCCGACGATGAAGAGGCCTCATCCTCTAAAAAGGTTGCTTGTATTGAGGAAGTAGTTGAGGAAGTAGTACTCTTGGAACCGGAGGTTGGCAATGTTAATTATGTGGGGAATCAAAATAAACCTCGGGTGAACTTTCATATACCCGAGAATTTTCCAAAAAGGCCCAACCCCGCACAGAACGCACAACCGGGGATCTATCAAGCTCCACGACCACCCTTCAATAACCCACCCCCGAGGCAAGGCAATTTCAATGGACAAGGTCAAGGTCAAGTGCAAATGCGACCTCCCACAATCGATGAGAAACTGGATGCTCACATGAAAAAGTCCGATACATCTTTCAACGAACTTCGGAATATGATAAAGGATATGTGTATGGAGATGAAGGATTTGCGAACACAAGTAGGGCAACTTTCTAATGCGGTTAACGGTAGAGCCCCGGGGACTCTCCCAAGCGACACGGAAAAGAACCCGAAGGCCCAATGCAATGCCATAGCCTTGAGAAGTGGCAAACAATTGGAAAATGACACTGCCAGTACATCCGCGCCCGAGCGCCCAGACATGCACGCCCAGGCGCCAGCAGATCCGCGCCTAGGCGCCGATACACGCGCCCAGGCGCCGCCCACTGTTTTTGTGCCAGCAGATCCGCGCCCAGGCGCCAATACACGCGCCCAGGCGCCAGAAGATCCGCGCCTAGGCGCCGATACACGCGCCCAGGCGCCGCCCACTGCTTCTGTAGGTTTTCATCCGTCTAATCCAACGCTTTCTCCCCCTATCGAAGTTCGTCTCCCCTTCCCAAATGCTCACAAAAAGAAGAAAAAGGAGATGGATCCGAGCTTTCTTCGAATTTTGGCAATCCTTCGGGAAGTGAGAATTAATATTCCGTTTATTGACGCCATCCTCCAAATGCCGAATTATGTGAAGTTCTTCAAGGACATACTCTCCAACAAGCAGAAGTGGGAAGAGAATGAGACGGTGTGCCTCACGGAAGAATGCTCCGCCGTATTACTCAATAAATTGCCAACTAAGCTCCAAGATCCCGGGAGTCTCACAATCCCATGCACAATTGGATCCTTATCATTCAAGAAGGTGTTATGTGACTCGGGGGCCAGCATCAATCTTCTTCCATACTCACTGTTTAAAAAGCTAGGCCTTGGAAATCCCAAGCCGACCTCAATGAGCCTTCAACTAGCCGACCGATCGATCAAGAGGCCCAAGGGGATAATCGAAGACGTTATTGTCCAAGTCGACAAGTTTTATTTTCCCGTTGATTTCGTAGTACTCGACATGGAAGAGGATGTGGAAGTACCATTAATCCTAGGGAGACCATTCCTAGCCACGGGTAAGGCGGTAATTGACATTGCTAATGGTAAGCTTACCTTGAATGTGGGCGATGACAAAGTTACCTTTGATGTTTACAAAGTCCTTAAACATCCTTTTGATCATGACTCGTGTTATCGAATTGATACATTTGACCATTTGATTGTTGAGTATTTACAGGACAATACAATTGAAAATTCTCTCGAACAGAGTCTTATGAAATCCATGCAAGTGGACTCGGAGAAAGATGATCTAGTGGAAAAGGTTCTAAGCTTAGAGTACAAATCTTCCTCTCATTCGGGAGGATTCATCAAAGTTGATAGATCATTGTCAGGATCACCTCGCCCATCTATTGAAGAACCCCCCTCTCTCGAACTCAAACCCCTCCCCTCCCACCTTAAATATGTGTACTTGAACGATGACGAGACACTCCCATTGATCATTTCCTCATCTCTTTCAGGATCACAAGAAGAGCAATTAATGACGGTGTTGAGATCTCACAAACGGGCTTTTGGGTGGAAACTTGCGGACATCAAAGGCATTAGTCCAGCGATATGTATGCACAAAATACTTATGGAGGACTCCACCAAGCCTACACGCCAACCCCAAAGGAGATCAAACCCACAAATCCAAGAGGTAGTCAAGAAGGAAGTGATTAAACTGCTCGACTCAGGTATAATCTATCCTATTTCTGATAGTGCGTGGGTGAGCCCTACCCAAGTGGTGCCTAAGAAAGGGGGAATAACGGTAATTGAGAATGCGAATAATGAGCTTATCCCAACTCGTATAATTAGTGGGTGGCGTGTATGTATAGATTACCGTAAGTTGAATGATGCCACACGTAAGGATCATTTCCCCCTCCCCTTTATTGACCAAATGCTTGAACGATTAGCCGGGCATGATTTCTATTGTTTTCTAGATGGTTACTCCGGCTATAATCAAATTGCCATAGATCCTGAGGACCAAGAGAAAACCACTTTCACTTGTCCTTATGGCACATTTGCTTATAGAAGGATGCCATTTGGCTTGTGTAATGCCCCGGCCACTTTTCAAAGATGCATGATGGCTATTTTTCATGATATGGTTGAAGATTTCCTTGAAATTTTTATGGATGACTTTTCTGTTTTCGGAACAACTTTTGATATTTGTCTTGCTCATCTAAATGTTGTGCTTAAACGTTGTGAAGAAACCAACCTTGTTTTGAATTGGGAAAAATGCCATTTAATGGTCCGAGAGGGGATTGTACTTGGCCACAAGATCTCTCAAAAAGGGATCGAAGTGGACCAAGCCAAGATTGAGGTCATTGAAAAACTTCCCCCACCCACATCGGTAAAAGCTGTTAGGAGTTTTCTCGGGCATGCTGGTTTCTATAGGCGATTCATCTTGAATTTCTCTAAAATTGCGAAACCGTTGTCTAATTTGCTTGTTAAAGATGCACCTTTTGATTTCAATTCTTCTTGTATGCAGGCCTTTCTTGATTTGAAGGAACGCCTAGTTTCCGCCCCTATCATGTCATCCCCCGATTGGAGCTTACCATTCGAATTGATGTGTGATGCGAGTGACACCGCGGTTGGAGCGGTCCTTGGCCAAAGGAAGGAAAAGGTATTTCGAACCATTTACTATGCTAGTAAAACTCTTAACGACGCACAATTGAATTATGCCACCACGGAAAAAGAATTACTCGCCATAGTCTTTGCATTCGATAAATTCCACTCTTACCTCGTGCTAAACAAAGTGATAGTTTACACCGATCATTCGGCTTTAAAATATTTGCTTGCCAAGAAAGATGCTAAACCAAGACTCCTTAGGTGGATTTTGTTACTCCAAGAATTTGATTTAGAGATAAAAGACAAGAAAGGCACCGAAAATGTAGTAGCCGACCACCTCTCACGATTAGAGCTAGTGAATGATCCGTTAGATGAGACACCAATTCGTGAGGAATTCCCAGATGAACACCTCCTTGCTATTTCTGAAAAAATTTCACCTTGGTATGCTAACTTTGCCAATTACATTGTCACGGGCCGTCTTCCCCCGGATATCACTTTTCATCAAAAGAAGAAATTTCTATCTGATGTAAAGCAATATCTTTGGGACGAACCCTTTTTATTCAAAGTTTGTGCAGATGGTTTAATTCGACGTTGCATACCCGAAACGGACGTGCATGCTATCCTATCTCATTGTCATGATATGGCGGTAGGTGGCCATTTTGGGCCTTCCAAAACGGTAGCTAAGATCCTCCAATCAGGTTTCTTCTGGCCTACTCTTGTTAAAGATGCACATCATTATGTCAAATCTTGTGATCGCTGTCAACGAATGGGGAACATCTCTAAACATCATGAAACGCCCTTAAATAGCATGTTAGAGTGTGAGTTGTTTGATGTATGGGGTGTGGATTTCATGGGCCCTTTCCCCAGTTCTTGTTCAAATAAATATATCCTCGTTGCGGTAGACTATGTCTCCAAATGGGTGGAAGCCGTGGCCTTGCCTACTAATGATGCTCGGGTTGTCACTCGTTTTCTGAAGAAACATATTTTTACTCGATTTGGAACTCCCCGAGCCATCATTAGTGACGGGGGCACCCACTTCTGCAACAGGCAGTTTGAACTTTTATTGACCAAGTACGGGGTGAAGCATAAAATTTCGACCCCATACCACCCACAAACTAGTGGCCAAGTGGAGGTCTCGAATAGGGAGATTAAGCGTATTTTAGAAAAAACGGTCAATGCATCAAGAAAGGATTGGTCCCTTAAATTGGATGATGCTCTTTGGGCTTATCGGACCGCCTATAAAACCCCAATTGGCATGTCCCCGTATCGTCTTGTTTTTGGTAAAACATGTCACTTGCCCGTTGAACTCGAGCATCGTGCTTATTGGGCCATTAAGTTTCTAAATTTTGACTCTCAAAGTGTAGGTACACAACGTTTGCTACAACTCAACGAACTCGAAGAATGGCGTCATCTTGCCTATGAGAACGCAAAACTCTATAAGGAGCGGACCAAAATGTGGCATGACAAACATATTCTCCCCCGGGAATTCCACAAGGGAGAGCGGGTGTTGCTATACAACTCTCGACTCCGACTCTTCCCCGGGAAGCTTAAGTCTCGATGGTCGGGACCATTTTTGATTTCCCAGGTCTATCCATCCGGCGCCGTCGAACTTACAACAGATAAAGGACATACTTTCTTGGTCAACGCTCAACGTCTAAAACCTTACTTAGGGATGGATGGGCCAAGAGACAAAGAGTCCTTCATCCTCGCGGACCCTTCGTGATTCTTCGCTTTCAGTCGAGCTAATGACTCTAAACTAGCGCTTCTTGGGAGGCAACCCATGTTTTCTTTCCGTTTCCTTTTCTTTTTCCCTTATTATTCCGTTTGTTGCTTTATTTTCTAACCTTACATCTTTGTTAGTTTGTGTTTTAAGTGTTTTGTCTCTTCCCTTTTGAAACAGGAAATGAAATTCGTTACAAAACTATTCAGAATCCCGCGCCCAAGCGCCGAGAAATCAGGCGCCTAGGCGCCCGACTCTGAAACGGGCGCCCAAGCGCCGAGAAATCAGGCGCCTAGGCGCCCGACTCTGAAACGGGCGCCCAAGCGCCGAGAAATCAGGCGCCTAGGCGCCCGACTCTGAAACGGGCGCCCAAGCGCCGAGAAATCAGGCGCCTAGGCGCCCGACTCTGAAAGGGGCGCCCAGGCGCCGAGAAACGCCCGCCTAGGCGCGGGCATTACCACCCAAAGGACTCGAGGTAAGTTGTATCGCGCGCCTAGGCGCCCAAACACGCGCGCCTAGGCGCCCGATTCTGAATCTAACAAATATATGGGTCAAAAACGGTCAAAATTCCCCAAAATCTTCACAACTCCTCTCCCACTCGAATTCCGGCGATTTCCTCAACATTTCCGGCCATTTCCACCGGATTTCACCGCCACTTCCATCAACATCATTCGTTGCACAAGAGGCTCGTCTTTCACATCGACTCGGTGCGAAAATTTTGGGGATAAAAGGTGAGTTTTGGCTTTACCCTTCTTCCATTTCCGATTCATAGCCGACGCGTAGGTGCCTTGCGTTATATATTGAGGATTAATTGGGGCATTGGCCGATTGTTGATTGAATTTTTAGTTGTTATTGCATTTGAGAGCTTGAAATTGAAAGTGTGGGTTATTATCAATTTTTGGGTTGAAATTGAATTTGTGGATTGTTGCCAAGTGTGGGTTGCTCTGATTTTGGTGTGTGTTGGGCGTTGAAGATTGTTGTATTTGGTTGGTTGCATTTGGGTCGATTTGAGTAGTTAAGAAGTTGATAATTGTTGTTGCAAATGACGAGAACTACCAACAGGCCGTCAAAGGGTAAGAAAAAAGTGGGTGAGGGTTCCTCTAATGAGCCCGAGACTCCCGATAGTACCCGTTTTGAAAACCCCCAAGTCCAAATTATGTGTCAGAGTTTGAGCACCCCCCGCACCCTTATTAAGGAGCACTATTTAACCACCCGGGGACAGCCCTCTGTGCACGAATTGATACAATTTCATCGCTTACAGTTTTTTTGTCAAAAGCCCGAGGCCATTCATCTTCCTTGGGTTCTGGAATTCTTCAGCTCCGGGGTTTATGATGAGATTGAGACACGAGGATGGCTGGGGACTACCCTTTTGGTCCGGGGCAAACATGTCAATTATGAGTTGAGACAGATTAGGGAGAGCATAGGCACCCCGACCCCTCAGACATGCGAGTTCACCGCTCTTTACAATTCAGGGCGCCTCCGAGTTAGCCTGTCGGATATTTTGCAGGTTATTGGCCGAGAGGGGTGGGAATGGGTACCCGGAGAAGCTCATGTCCCCCGTAGGGCTCTATTACCCGAGGCTGCTTTCTGGCTCGACTTCATCAGATTCAATTTAATGCCGAGTACCAATCGATCAGAGGCAAACAAGGAACGGGCCACCCTCATCTACGCTATTATGTCCAAGAAAGCTGTGGACTTTGCCCGGGTAATCCACAAGTCTTTGACGGACCACTTTAGAAAGTTGAAGAATGAGTTAGGGCCATTGATTAACAAAGAATTGGCTAAGCAAAAGGGAGAAGGTCCCACTCGGAAGATTCCCATCATTCTCCCGTCACTGATCACAGCTTTATGCAAGGCGGCTAAGGTTCCCACATTTCCTTTGGAGCGTACTGAGCTTCCTGGTTCTTATCTCACCGTGGTAGATGACGACTCCCAGGCTCCTCCACCACCAGCTACTTCAAAGAGGCCTCGCCCATCTTCATCCCAGTCTACTAGCTCCCCACAGTTTCCACCTATGGATGCCGCCGCCATTAGACAATTAAAGGATGAATTGAGGGAGGAGTTGCGAGATGAGATGAGGGTGGTCATGTCCGACACTTGTGCTTATTTCCGTCAGCTTTTTGTAGAGCATGATGCGTTTGTCGGTTGGGGCCGTTTGATTATTCTGCTCCTCCACCTTACCCGCACCCCCCGCCTCAGCAGCCCGCAGATATGCACGAGTCAGGTGCTCTCGTTCCTGACGGAGGTGATGATGAGGCTCATAATGATGAGGCTCATAATGATGAGGGTAGCCCGTTGATTGATTTGGATGATCTAGGCGGCGAGGATGAGGATTACATTGACCGTTTTGGCACCACCGATTAGGCTTATCTTGTTTTATTTCCATGCATGTTTCTTTTTTTTTTTTTTTTTTGGATATCTTTTGTTGGGATGTTTGATATTTTATGTTTGATGTTTGGATGCTTGATGTTTTCCTTCCATGCATGTTTCTCATTTTTTTGTTTATCTCGTTTTGTTTTATTCTATTCTATCCAATGTTTGATGCTCTGTATGTCTAGCATTTGTTTACCTATGTAGTGATCGACACAGTGATTGCCATCCGTGGACTTGATTGCCTTAAGTGGACTCGGGTTTGCTTTTCAGCTTCCCTATGGTGACGTGTACTTTGCCCTTTTCTTTTTCAAACATTGGGGACAATGTTCATGATAAGTGTGGGGGGTATACTAGATCCATTATAGTCATGTTGATTCATGTTTTACATATTTCGGTCCAAGTTTGGTCAAGTTTGGGGGGTGCTGTACCTCTACATGTGAAATGTGTGCAATTTTAATTTATTTTTTGGATAGAATTTCAACCCTTCACTTGAGGCATTGAGCATGGTTAATTTGAATACATGTATGTTTTCTCTATCAATTTGGTTTTTAATGGCTATACACATCGTTCCTTGCTTATGGGATCCTAACTAGACTAGATTAACCTTAAGATGATTCACATATGCACCTAAATCGAAGGTAGAGGAGTTGAGTGGGCAATCATTTTGAAACACTTAAAGGCTTGATCCCGGAAATATCAACTTAGAATTTTCACATGTGTTATGAGTTGAGAACGTTAACTTCGTGTGCTTAATAATAATAAAAAGAGGTTGAACATTGGTATGACTGAAAAAAGTCAGGCTTAATAGATACTGGGGGCGAAGAGCACCATGCCTAGAATACTGTACTATTTTGCTAATTTGAGCTAAGCTCAAGCCAATGTAAGTGTTAAGTGAATAAGGACCTAGTTTGATTTTGTGGCCTTTGACACTCGAGTGATTAAGCCCTTAGGAATGTCTCCACATTTGATACCCTAAAGCCATCTGGTTTAGGAGTTATTGGCCTAAAACTCGTTACACGGGTGTCATAGAAAGCCTAAGAGGATCAAACATTGCACATGGTCTAGCCTCTAATGTTTCGAGTTGAAAGTGCATAAGATAAATCCGAAAGTGGAATGAAGTGATAAATTTTTAAGTGGCTATGAAGTTGTATTCAATTCTCGTACCATGTGAATAATCAAAAGTTGATAAATATGGGGTTAATGTTTGAAAAGTGGTAAGAATGCCACTTGACTATAATACTTGAGATTTATTACACTACACCCTTAGGATGATCTTTTCAATGTTAAGGCGTAACATGAGCAAATGTGTGATGTGTATATATTTGTAATATGAGCTTAAACAGATGAATTCATACCATTGTGTGCTATTAATCATTGTAATTTACGTTGAGTGATCGGGGTTGAAAATCTTTCGATTTTGTGGGTATATCGTCTGCAAACCCTCACGAGACTATAACTCGTCCTTTGAGGTAACTCAAAGGTTCAAAGGCTTGTTGCATTCGCTAAATGCAACCGTTTACTCCACGAAAGTGAGTTAGGTAGTTTTCTTTTTGTTTCTCTCTTTGATTGATGATGTTTCCTTATCTTAGAACTCTTATTGCTCGAGGACGAGCAATTGATAAGTGTGGGGGTGTTGATAAGAGGCATTTTTACGTGTTTTTAAGCCCCTTTGCGTTTATGTCTTAGGTTCATTTATCGCTTGATTCTTGCCACATGTGCGTTTAATTCGTGCATTAAGTGATTTCAGGTCTTAAATGGATACAATCAAAGAACGGGATGAAAAATGACGTATAAAACAAGTTTAGGCCAAATTTCTATGCACCCCTACGCCTAGGCGCCATCTTGCCCACGCCCGGGCGCCGTTTCAGCACCACTTTCCACGTTCGAGCGCTTTTTCCGTATGTTTAGAGACCGAATTGGATGAAGTTCCCTTCTACAAAGTTGTAGAACTATGTGTTAGCTTCAAATGAGGACTTGAATCATCCAAATCGGAGTTTTTTGGAGAGAGTTATGAAGGAAATACAATTACTGCGCGAGACAGAGGCAAATACTCCCAACATTCTGATTTGGGCGCCCGAGCGCCGTAAAACCCGCGCCTAGGCGCGCCCACATCCGAGATTTGATTCCTTTCAGCCAAAAGATCATCATTTGATGGGGGAATGGAACATTTAAAGCCAAGAGGTCATCACATGTATGGGGGGGATGTCATAAGTATGTTTCTTACTAGATCTACTTTTGGGAATTTTATACTACTCACTTTAAGAGTAGTGGAGGGGACACTAGGGGGGACATACACATGAGGGGCTGATGGATGGTGGTCTTCTTAAGGATCCTAGGGGGCAATTGACCGAATCATCTGAGAGAGAAAGGGAGAGAGAGGCATTGGATCCATCACTTTTCACTCATCATCATTGATCACCATTTTCTTCATCACTTTTGGAGGGGAACAAAGAGAGAGGAGCTAAGGATTGAAGATCAAGAGCAAAGATCCATCATCAATCAATTGAGGGAGTTTTAATTATTTGCATTTACATGTTTATTTCCATGAGTATGTATATGTTTGTATTAGATTTTCTTAAGGCTTTGATGAGAGGCTAATATTGTAGAACTAAGGCCATGTGAAGGCCAAATTTATGAATCAATATATGTGAAGTTGCTCTTTGTATTAATTCTCCTATTGCTTTGTGTGTTAATTCTATGCTTTTATTCCAATCATGTGTTTGATCACCATATGCTTGCTATCTTGCCTAATCTAGTTGTTCGAGAGAAAATAGATTAGGGTGCAAGAGAATTAACACATCATCCGAAACAAATGAGGGATTGCCCTAGAAATAGGTAAAGATTCCCGGGTGTTGTTAGCCGGTTTCGTTCGGGGAAGCTCTAGAACGTTAATGCGTGATTTTTGATTAGATTCTCGGATAGACATATTTAGAGAACCGTCAATTAATCATAGGATTATTATGTGCCGAGACATCGGGTAATAGTTAATTTAGGAGTTTCCACCAAAGCAATAGGAGTCTAATAATTCGAAGAGTAGTTCATATATATTGACGAGTAGATTTGGTTGTAGCATGTGCCTTAGTCATTTTATCATACGTGAGATTTAATTCATAGCTTGTTCCCTCCTTTGATCTTTCGTTTACTTAATTGTTTTCCTCTTGCTTTACTTTAATTGTCTTTACTTTCATTAAAATCATAAACTAGAATTCAAGTCTCCGTGGTTCGACAACCCGGACTTTTAGTCCACTTTATTACTACCACGACTAGTACACTTGCTATCAAAGCACGTTAAGTTTTAGCGTGTCAGGTAGCCTGATGTACGCAATGTTGTGTACTAGACGTGACATTGTTTATTCGGTAAGCGTTGTTAGTCGATTTCAAGCAAACCCATGCAAGGAACATTGGGTAGCTGTGAAGAATATCCTAAAGTATCTGAAGAGAACCAAGGATATGATTCTCATCTATGGGAGTGGTAGCCTGAGAGTGGACGGGCACACTGATTCGGATTTTCAATTTGATATCGATGATCGGAAATCTACCTCAGGATTCGAATTCACCCTCAATGGTGGGGCGATGACTTGGAAAAGTTCCAAAAAAAGCACAACCGCGGATTCCACTATAGAGGCTAAATACATAGTTGCCTTAGAGGCTGTTTGGATAAGGAAGTTTATAGAAGAACTTCAAGTGGTTCCTAGCATAAAGCTCTCGTCGCCACTTTATTGTGACAACACTGGAGTAATAGCGCAAGCAAAGGAACCTAACTCTCACAAAGTCCAAACACATCGAGAGGAGATGTCACATCATAAGAGAGATCGTTGCACGAGGAGAAATATCTGTTCAGAAAATAGCCTCAGCTGACAATGTCGCTGATCCATTGACCAACCCATTAGCACAGGCGGTGCTAGAAAAACATCTCGAAGGGATGGGTATTAAATACCATAGCAAATGGCATTGAGTGCAAGTGGGAGATTGTTAGAGTGTATGCCCTCAAATGCCATAAAGAGGATAGATTTATAGGGCATTGACTTGTAACTAAACAATATCTTTTTATATATAAAGTATTATCTTGTTGTTTTCTTATAGGCATTTATAAGGTGTTAATAAACAACGTAAAGTCCTTGAGAATAAAGGCAAACCTTCTACTTCCTATGTGATAGGAAGAATGGCACTAGAAGGGTTTGATCCTTATTCTCTAAATAGGTTTCGCAAGTCTAAGAAAGTATTTGACTGGACATCAATACAGAAGAAGGACTTGCATGATATAAGTTTCTACAGAGAAAATGCCAGTCGAACACTATGGGAATAGTGGGAACTTATGTCATGGACGTATAAGTTGGACTAATATGTTCGAACACGGCTCACATCAGTTTTATCACATGGGTATTCACTCACTGACAGTCAATGATGAAACTGATAAGTTGTGATAGGTACGCGTGAACCTTAGACCTAAGGAATCGAGTTGAAGATGTACTTGTGACATCAAGTCTGTCATTAGAGTAGTTAGATCCAAATCACCCTTTGGTGAGATTGACCTCGAAGTGCGACTTGATGGGCAAGTAGCATTGTTAACTGATTAGCAAAATGGGATTTATTCTCTCATAAGTGAATGAGCGAAATATCCTATGCAGTCATGAATGAGTGAGGTTAAAAGTCTTTGGCCAAAGCATAAAATAACCTCGACTCATTATGAGCTAAGCATCTGGTCAAGTCATGTGAGTTTGACTAAAACCATGACTCTCACTTGACTGGGATATAAGAATAAAAGGTTTATACTCTTACGGTATTCACAGTGTATATGATTTGGAATGATCCTATTAATTCATTCTCAATTGGGATACGATGTGAGTCACGTGACTGGCTAGGTGTTACTCACTTCCTTTTGGTTTCCTCCAAATTGTCTTTTGAGACGAACCTAAAGAGTCGCGCTTAAAGGAAGTGCAAAAGGAAAATCATGGAAAAGACTTGAGAGAATTTTCGGTATTGGATATCAAGATTAATTAATTAATCATTAGATGATTTTATTAATTAATTAAGTTAATGAATTAATTAATTCCTTAGAGGAATTTAATTATAATATTAACATGAATTTAATTGATTATTTAATTAATTAATTTATTGGATAAATAATATTAATTATTTAATTAATTAAAAATCAAAATAGGACTAAAGCCCGAAGGCTTAAAGGCATTGAAGTGGGCGTCCACTTTGGAGACCTAGGTTATTGTTTTCTATTTTAGTATAAATATACTACTTAGTGAACAAATAACTAAGTAAATTAACACAAACTTTCTCTCCAAGTAAAAACACTTCATCCTCTCTCTCTAACCGTCTCCCTCAAGAGAAGAAGAAGAAGATTTTCGTTTTTTCGACTCCGGCGGAAAAATTTAGAGACAGCGACGAATTTGCTGTTCAAGAAGGGATTGCAAAGCTGGTTCAGAATTCAACATACGCGAGAACGGTAATTGAATTCGAAACCCAATTTAAATACGATAAATAGAGATGAGCCACTGGGATTTAAATATATTCTTCTGATGCGTTATTTGATTTTATGCTATTTTTCCCAACACTTGTTGCTTGGGTTGGGTCCTTTAACATTAGTAGCCTTCTTGGGACCCATATTTGCTTAATCTTAGGAACCCATATTTGCTTAATCTTCATTGTAGAAGGATTAGCCTTCTTGGGTTTCACATTGTGTTGTGTGTGCTTTTTGGGTGTATAATAATATCCTCGATTATAATAGTAATCATAATCATAGTCATAATCATAATCATCATAGTAACGATAATATGATCTAGACCGTTGTGGATATTGACGCTGGTATTTCCTTAGCACTGGCTTGGGGTGCACTTTTGGTGCTGGACACTTAGCGCTTGATTCACAGTGGTTAGGTTTATCCTTAGCCTTTTGAGCTTTTGGATGAACCTTTCTTTGTGAATCATTTGCTTTCGCCTTTCCCTTGCCTGAGTCAGCTTTGGCTTTCTCATTTGGCCTCGTACCATTATCGCTTGGTTCAACAGGTGTTTGACTTTTTGAACCTTTCTGAACAAAGAAAACACCATTTCCTTTGTTGTTTGCCGTAACATTAGATTTATTTGGTTGTTTACCAAATTTATTGCATCCTAAACCGGTCTTCTCACCAAATAGTCTTGTTACCTCAGTCGCATTGTCTAGTTTTCTTGATGCTTTAGACAATGATGAGACGAGCTGCTCTGATTTAGCAAGTCTAGCAATCAGCTCAGCTTCTCTCTTGACTATTATATCAAGATCACTTTTCAGATTGATTATATCACTCTCAAGTGATTTGTTCTTCTCAATGCATTGCTGCTGAACTTGCAACTCTGCTTTGATTGTCACATTATCACTCTTGAGTGATGCAATGATATCGAAGTGATTTTGATATAATTTGGCGTCATCTTGACAATCATTATAATATTCTTTGACTTTGTCAAGTAATTATTCATACGAGAGAGAAGATATCTCAGTGTTTACCTCAGGGGACGCTTCATCATCTCTAGCCATGAGACAAATAAGCGCTGAGTCATCCACTGGCTCATCATCATCACTACTTTTCTCTGAAGACTCCAAATCTTCAGGTGCGGACGCTGGTTCTGATTCCGCTAGCAAACCTTGTTGACGAAGGTTGCTCCTGAATTAGTTTCTATCCACGTAATCCTGCCTTGAGGGCTTGGATATGTTTGGATAAGGGAAATTTACCTGGTAGTGCACTGGTTTCCTCCAATTATAACAAAGATTAGTTTTCATCTTTTGTTCATTTGTTAACCTTGCAGTGTATGGTTTTGAGACCACGGGCGCCGAGAGATTCTGTTGAGTAGACGCTTGATACTGAATCGGCGCTGAAGGAGAAGGTGCAGAATATTGAGGTGCTTGATTCTATTATTGTACTGGAGCAGGCGCTTGATATGAACTTTGTCTTTGATGCTTAGGACTATTTCCTTTCTTTTCATAGCTTAAGAACTTTTTGAATCTATTTAGAAACGCTAGTTCCTCATCCTCACTGATATCCAAAACCTTTCCCTTGTTACTCGATTTGCCCTTGATTGATGCTATAAGCACTCCAGACTCAATCACCGAACTACTCACGACATCACTGGCTCAATTTAGGTCAAACTCAAATGCTTTGAGCTCTAAAAAGGCATCTTCTGGACTTAGAAGATTCAACATGCTTGATTCTCTCATTGTTGTTGTCTTCATAAAAAATCTACTAGGTAGACTTCTGAAAATCTTAACCATCGTTTCTCTGTTCTGTAAATCCATACCCAAAGATGTAAGTTCTGTAACAAGAGCTGTAAATCTTATGTCTAATTGCTCTAAAGTCTCATTGGGCAACATCTTAAAACCGTTAAACCTTTCCTTGGCAATGGAAAGCTTGTTCTCTTTAATCTGTGCTGAACCACCACAAATTTTTGCTTGAGTCCATAAATAGATCTCTAGAGTTGACATACTAAATGTTCGCTCCCACTAGATGTGAAACCTTTTGCTTGATCCATATAGACCTATTCCTCAATGTTTTCCTTAAAGAAGACAATCTTCACTTCATCTTCCAGATTCCATAATCACACTAGGCAAATATGGCTACAAGAATTCTAATGGACTTCATGATCGCTACAGGCTAGAAGGTTTTCTCATAGTCAATTTCTTGCACTTGAGTATAACCCTTCGCCACTAAGCAAGCTTTGTGAGAAACTACCTCACCATTAGCTGTAAGCTTTCTCTTGTAGACCCACTTACATCCAATGGGTCGTACGCCCTTGGGTAGGTGCACCAAGGTCCACATCTTGTTGGAGTGCATAGATTCTGTTGGTCCCAAGTGGCATACGAAAGGGTCTACAAGGGGGGGGGGGTTAAATAGACCCTAAAGTCTTTTTCGACTTCAAAAAGTTTCGTATTAAAATTGGCTTGGACACTTGAAAACGTAGGCGCTTGGTTGAGTGTCTACTTGAAGACTGTTTCGAAAAGATTAACTTAGACTCAAGATTTGAATACTATAACCAAGTAGGTTTAAGCGTTCAGTTCTTTAATCAGGGTTAGCACAACAGAATAATTTTAAGTCTTCCTTTTGCAATGTTTTAGCGTCACAAGATGTATCTTAGTTTCTTAGCGTTTGATTGTGTTTACTTAACTGCTTTATGCAATGATATTATAGTAATGAAATTGACTGTAAAGTAAAGAACACAATATTTGTAAGGTTTATTGGGTGGTGTAATCCCAACTATATCATTCTTCTCCTCGAACACTCGGAGGCAATCCACTAAAATGATTCTCAAAGAATCACACAGAATCTTCTACAAATTAGGGAGAAGTGGATATTGATGACTTAAGCTCCTTGGTCACACAAATTTCTTCTCCAAGACACTTCTATCCCCTTGCTTCTTTCACCCAGAAATATTGCAAGTATCCAACTTCGACTTCACACTGATCGCGAGGCTTGGATGAGGTTTTTCTAACAGTTTGTTTGATTTTGGAAAAGTTCAAACAACTTGGAATATCTCAATAGTAATGTGGGTTTCTTCGAAAATAATGTTTGAGATATTGGTTGACTGTATTAGGAATTTAAGAAAAGCAAAGAGAATGTTTGCTTGAATATTTTGGCTTTTCTGAGAATTGAGTACTTGAGACTTCAATGCAACAGTAATTTGGCTTGTAATATGATTGTTGTTTTTGGCTTGTTGTTGAAGCCCTATTTATAGGCATTCTTGGAAAAAGTGTCTGTTTGACACATGCACAGGCGCGTATCTCTCACTTCCGCGAGTGAACAACTTTTGTCCTTTTTCCTAAAAATCTGCTGCACAAAAGTTGGTACTGCAGTCTCTGAATAGTTGACAGTCCAATATTGTGGCTTCTCTGTACGTCCTGGAGTGATTATCACATTTAATTCTCTTATCAGCATTTAATGCATTTGAATTAAATGCCCGTTGGCAATTAATGATCTGAGAATATTTGCATTAAACTCCTTCAAGACTTAGAAATAAATTCAGATGAATGTTTGTCATTGATAAACGCTCATTCCATCACTGAATAACTTTTGTCCTATAATCAACGCTTGATATAGCTTGACGTTTGGCCGCTTGGAATCTTTATTTGATTCAGACTTCAGACGATTGAGTCTTCAAACTTAACTACTGATATGCTCACTCAAAATTTATCAGACGCTCAGTCTAGGACTATATAGCCTAACAGACTAAAATAAAAATAAATAAAGCCTATTACAAATCTAACGCTCAAAGCTTATATATGATTTCTAATAAAATCAAACTTACATATTTTGGGGTCTAACAAAGAATCCTAATTGTCAACATCAAAACATCTAACAAGAAATTTCCTAATAGAGTCCATTTCAGATTTCATGGCTTCTAGCCACTTTCCCGAATCCGGATAAGACATCACCTCCCCATATGTCTTTGGATCTAAATCCAAGGGGAGTCCCTCTTCGTTGCTATTTAGCAAGAGACCATACCATTTAAGTTTTCTCGAGACCTCACAAATCTCCTAGGAGGAGGAACATGTGTACTTATGGTTTCTGATCTTTCTTGCTCAACTGCTGACTATGGAGAATTTTGTGTCTCTTGAACTTCTTCAAGTTCTACAGTTGCTCTTTCCTTGTTGAGCAAGGATTCTTTATCTAGGAATGTAGCATTTCTCGAAAGGAACACTTTCTGTTCCGAGATACTATAGAAGTAGTATCCAAAAACTTTCTGGATACCCAACAAACTTACACAAAGTGGATCGAGGATCCAACTTATCATCCATAAACTTCTTAACATAAGAAGCATAGCCCTATACCCTAAGGTATTTATAAAAAGATGGTTTACCATACCATAACTCATACGGCACCTTAGGCGTACTCTTAGAAGGTAATCTAATTCAACAGATTTACTGCAGTTTCCAGGACATAACCCTAGAACAATGGAGGGAGGTATGTGGAACTCATCATGGATCGAACCATATCCATCAAGGTTCTATTCCTCCGCTCAGAGACACCATTCAACTCTGGTGTTCCAAGCGGCGTCCACTGAGAGATTATTCCATGATCTCTACTCCATGAACTCTCTAGTTAGATATTGCTTCCTCGATCGGATTAAAGGCTTTAATCTTATGCCTGGTTTGATTCTCTACTTCAAGTCTAAATTCTTTAAACTTATCAACGGCTTCAGACTTGTGTCTCAGCAAGTACACATAACCATATCTCGACAAATCGTCAGTAACAGTTATGAAGAAAGAATAGTTACCTCTTGCGGTCACACTAAGTGGTCCACATACGTCTGAATGTATTACGTCCGAAAGAGTGGCTTGCTCCATTTGGGCTCCAAATGGTGATTTAGTCATCTTTCTCTTAAGATAGAAATTACAAGTTGGTAAGTCTTCGATCTCAGAGAGATTTAAACTAATAGCCAACCTTAGGATCCTATCTTTAGAGATATTACTTAATCTGGCATGCCACAAGTATGTAAGAGGTGGATTATTAGATTTGCGTTTTTGCAGTCCTTCTCCCAAAGGTCTTTCTTACGAAAGTTGTGGCACTTTTCTTTAGATCCATTCTTTCTTCTAGTCATGCTCCCACTAGCCTAGGTGCCCTTTGCTTCTCATTCTTATTCTTTCCTTTACCCTTGAGCTTACCAAAGGTTTGGGTGGAGGAAGTACCAGCCCGCAGGACGGGCTTCACCTATTTCAGGGTAACCTCGGCAGTCTCGAGCATATCGAACAACTTCGGTAACATAGCCTCAAGCTTCCTTTTAAAGTTCACTACGAACTGATTGTAGGATAGAGAGAGTGATTGAAGGACCAAGTCGACCGACAACTCAAAATTGATTTCCACATCCATGTCATTGAGTTTGTTCACTAAAGTGATCATCCTCAACACATGATCAGTGACTGATGTTCCTTTATCCATTTGAGCTTTTAAAAGCTCTCAAGAGATCTCAAATCTCTCAAAACAAGTCTTAATGTAGTGCAACTCCTTCAGGGCAGCAAGGATTCAGATCCGTGCTCCATAACATCATATTGATTCTTCAACCCATTAGTCATAGAAGCAAGAGATGCACCGCACATAAATGTTGTCCTTACGCCACTTCTCATGAGCATCTCTGACAACTCTAGTAACCGAAGACTCGGGTGCAGGCTCAATGGGATGAGTCAACACATATTCGATCCCTTCGACTTGTAGAGCGATCTTAAGGTTCCAGATTCAATCAGTAAAATTAGGTCCAGTGAGCTTGTTGGTTTCAAGGGTAGTCGAGAATGGAGTTTTAGTCATTACAAAAATGATGGCGATATGGATGGCATTAGTATCTAGTTTTCAATATAACTCCCCACTACTTTTATCGATTTCTATCACCCTCATGATAGAAAACGCAACGGCGATGACCCTCTATAAGTGGGCTTGGGCTCCAAGTAATCTTATCATATGCCCCAAGAACATGAGCCCATATGACTTGATAACTTGACGGACTTGACGGCCATGTTCCACACATTCAATGTGGGACCCAAGATAGTTTGCCTCACTTTCATATGTGCCCCAAGAACATGAGCCCATACACTAATTGGTGTTAAGTACAACCTATTAAATTCTCATGGCTAATCAAAAACTAATCCAAACGCCCACATCTCATGGACAGTGATTGGACCGGATTTTCCAGTGTGCTCTTCTATTTGACCAATTACAAATCAAAGTAGAATGTCTATATTCTCCTCTATAGACATTCAATAAATCCCACGACTCGCGGACAATATACCGAATATTTTCAAGGTCCATTATATTGCTAGACCAAGATTAATTTAGAGCAATCATCCTTAATTAGTCCGTTAATGGATTTAATATAATTCAATTAGGGTTGTTTTACATGTAAGGTCTCACCCATTTTAGTTATCTTGTTTTAAGTGATCATGCAATGAAAGCCCGAACATACAAAAAACACCAAGATAACACAAATATAGCATGTTCGGACATAAAGTAAATAAAGCATGCTCTTGCACACAACTCACATAAGAATAAAAGATCATGCTATAAATCTTAAAGTCACATAATAAATTTACCATCTTTAATTGTTGGAATATATTTAGTTAGAATTCTACGGATCAATTTACATTTTCAATCTACTTAATTTTAGAAAAAATTAAAGTATTTTGTTTTAATAATCCAAATTTTTTAATTGAAAATACTTAATTTTTAATTTTCCAAAAATCTAAGAACAAATATATTTTTCTTTATTTTTGAATTTTTCCAAAACTTTTCAGAAATTACATAAATTCCCAAAGTTTCCAAAAATTATAAAATAGTCCTTAAGCAAATTAGGGTTTGAACTTTAGCTCTAGTGGGCCACTGACAAGAAGGCAGCCCATTATCTACGCATGCACAACATGAGTTGTGCTGTGCAGCCACATAGACTGCACATCGGCGGTGGGCTCCACCTGGGCATCTTTGTCGCGATGGTTTCCCTGTCGAATTAGTCTGTGATTCGAACGCAAATAACTCCGGTGTTATTTTTTAATTTGCAATTCAATTATCACAAATTCATCAAAAAATCAAAAACACAAACTTTACGGAGATATTTTTCAGGCTTAAAATATTATTTTCAGAAAGACCAACAATATTAAATTTTGACAAAAATAAATGTGACAGAAATTGAATAAAAAACATGCAGATTCAATTTACATGCCAAATAAATGAATTAAAAATATATAAACACATACATGAATTTCAGTCCATGTAACATCTTGGCTCTGATACCACTGTTTGAGTAACCAGGCGTGGTTCACTCATTTTGTGCGTGTGCAATGGAAGCAAATTATAAAAAAAAATTAATGAATGAGCACGAATGGGTATTTTACATGGTACCATCGAATTACAAAACTGGTACAAATGGGTTTGTAAAGCCATTATACCTTGTGGAGTTGTGTCGAAACAAACTTATGGTAGAATTCACAACCTCTGGATTTTCTCCGCGTTCAAACTTTTCACTTTCTTGGATAAATCCCTTGAACACTCCAAAATTCGTATCTCTATGTTTATCCACACCCCAAGTATTTTTTTGAACCTCTTTAGTATAATTATGTGCTAGCTTAATTATACTAAATTTGGCTTATAGAGAATATGAAAGCTAACGTGTTTAGGCTCTGATGCAGAGAGAAGAGGAGAGAAAATATTCCACAAAGCAATTGTATGTATGAGTGTGTTTGTGAGACGCTCACCTCTCCCTACTTATAGGGAGGCGGCCGCCCTTCTCTCTCTTCTCTAGGGATTTGACAAAAGTCAAATCCCTTCCTTTCTAGGATTCTTTCGATGCGTATCCAAATTTTAGTCGAAATCAAATAATAATTATCTTACTAAAGAATAATTAAATATTTGGATACTTTAATTAATCTATCTACACAAAATAAATAATTACTTGTCTTTCTCATGTGTGGCCAAATCGAGCCTAAATCAAATACTCCATCAAGAAATAATTAAATACTTGGATACTATGTTTAATTCACCTACACGGTAATTAAATATTTGTCTTTAATTAATTAATCCACAGAGGATAATTAATTAACATCTTTATTTATTTTTCTTTTATTAATTAAACTAATTATTTAATCTCTCTTTTCTACTTAAGAATTAATTTAATCCACTTAGGATTATTTTTTATTTATTTAATTATACTTAAGAAATAAACAAATCGCCCAAGGATTAATTTCATACAATTAATTCTACATGAGAACTAACATTTTCCATAAGGAGGTTGATGTTGGGGAAAATTAACCAAACTGTTAGGAATTTCATGTTAGAAGTTTTGATGATGACAATTAAGTTTTTGTTAGACCCCAAAAAAGTTGTAAGTTTATTTTCGTAGAAAACTTGTATAGGCTTTGAAGCGTTAGACTTGTAATAGATTTATTAGGCTTTGTTATCTTACTTTAGAGTGTTAGGCAAAATAGTCTTAGGCTGAGCGTCTGATGATTTCTGAGTGAGTTTATCAGTGGTAAAGTTCGAAGACTCAAGCGCCTGATCTCAGAAGATAGATACAGTCTCCAAGCGTCCACTTTGGCCAGCTATATCAAGCGTTACCTTATGGGACAGAAGTAATTTCACCTGAATTTACTTCTAAGTCCAGAAGGAGTTTAATGCAAATATTCTCAAAGCATTAAATACCAACGGGTATTAATTTCAAATGCATTAAATGTTGATAAGGGCATTTAATATGATAAGTAATGTCAGACGTACGGAGAAGCCACCCTATTGGACTGTCAACTATCTCAGACTGCAGCACCAACTTTCGTGCAGCAGATTTTCAGGAAAAAGGACAAAAGCTGTTCACTCGCGAAAGTGAGAGACACGCGCCAGTGCATGTGTCAAACGGACACTTTCTCCAAGAATACCTATAAATAGGACTTCAACAACAAACAAACAAGAGGAACAATTTTATCAAAGCCAAATTGCTGTTGCATTAAAATCTCATTCCTTAAACTCTCAGAAAAGCCAGAAAATTCAAGAAACATCCTACTTGCTTTTCTTATATTCCTGAGACAGTCAACAAATATCTCAAACATTCTTTTTGAAGAAACCAGATTCCTACTGAGATATTACCAAGTTGTTTGAACTTCATCAAAATCAAACAAACCTTTTAGAAAATCCCATCCAAGCCTCGCGATCTGTGTGAAGTCGAAGTTGGATACTTGCATCATTTCTGGGTGAAAGAAGCAAGAGGGTTGAAGTGATTTGAAGCAGAAATCTGTGTGATCAAGGAGCTCAAGTCATCGACATCCATCTCTCCCTAATTTGTAGAAGATTCTGTGTGATTCTTTGAGAATCATTTTAGTGGATTGCCTCCAAGTGCAAAGGAGAAGAAGGACGTAGTTGGGATTACACCACCCAACGAACCTTACAAATATTGTGTTATTTACTTTTCAGTCATTTTATTCATCTATCATATCATTGCATAAGTAAAACACAATCAAAAGCTAAGCACCTAAGAAACATCTTGTGACGCTAAAACTTTCAAAGAGAAGACTCCAAAATCATTCCGCTGTGCTAACCCTGATTAAAAGAACTGAACGCTTAACCTACAAGGTCAAAGTATTCAATTCCTGAAGTCTAAGTTAACTTTATAAAACAGTCTTCATTAGACGCTTCACAAAGTCTCAAATATCTTATGTGAACGCTAAGGTGAAGCGTCAGACACTTCAAGCGCCTATCATTTCAAGCGTCCAAATACGTTTAATACGAAATCTTTTTTAAGTCGAAAAAGACTAAAGGGTCTATTCAACCCCCCCCCCTTTCTAGACCCTTTCGTATGCCACTTGGGACCAACAAGTGGTATCAGAGCGGTTAATTTTGAAATTTTAAAATTTCCAAGCATAACTGCTTGTTTAGATCCTTTTCTTTCAAAATCTAGTTGCTTTTTAAAGCTTAGATATGGCATTTGCTAAAGTTCCCAAATTGACAGAATCAAATTTTGACACATGGAAAGTCAAAGCATTTACGTATTTATGTTCATGCGATGATGACATGTGCGATATTATTTCAGATGGGCCAATCAAAATATACAAAGTTATCACAAGAGCGCCTGGAGCCACAGAAGAAACCCCTGATGGTTACGTTGAAAAACCAAAACAAGAATGGTCTCCAGATGAGCGTCGAAGAGCTAACTTGGACAATGTTGGTCGCAACGCTCTGTATACGGCTATTGGTGATAATGATAACTTATTCAATAAAATCAAATCTTGCAAAACGACTAAAGAAATATGGGATAAGCTGGCTACAATCTGTGGTGGTTCAGCTCAAATCAAAGAAAACAAACTTTCCATTGCTAAGGAAAAGTTTAACGGATTTAAGATGCTACCCAATGAAACGCTAGAGCAATTGGATATAAGATTCACAGCTCTTGTTACAGAACTTACGTCGTTGGGAATGGACTTACAGAATCGAGAAATGGTGGTTAAGATCTTTAGAAGTCTACCAAGTAAGTTCTTGATGAAGACAACAGCTATGAGAGAATCAAACATGCCGGATCTCTTAACTCCAGAAGACCCCTTTTCAGAGATAAAAGCTTTTGAGTTCGAGTTGAACTCTGCTAGTGACATTGTGAGTAATCCAGTGATTGAATCTGGAGCGCTCATTGCATCAATCAAAGTCAAATCGGGTAACAAAGGAAAGAATTCGGACATTAATGAGGAAGAAGAGTTGGCTTTGCTGAATAGATTCAGGAAGTTCTTGAGATATGAAAAGAAAGGAAAAGGTCCTAATAATCAAGGACAAAGTTCATATCAAGCGCCTTCTCCCATACAACAACAGTTTCAAGCGCCTCAATATTCTGTTCCTTTACCTCAAGCGTCTGCTCAATATCAAGCGTCTACTCAAAATCTCCCAGCTCCAGTGGTTTCAAAACCACACACTGCAAGGCTAACAAGTGAACAAAAAATGAAAACCAATCTTTGTTATAATTGCAGGAAATCGGGGCACTACCAGGTAAATTGTCCCTAGCCAAATGTATCCAAGCCCTCAAGGCAGGATTACTTGGATAGAAACCAATTCAGGAGCAACCTTCGACAACAAGGTTTGCTTGCGGAATCAGAACCAGCATCAGCACCTGAAGATTTAGAATCATCAGACGAAAGTAGTGATGATGATGAGCCGATAGATGACTCAGCGCTCATATGTCTCATGGCCAGAAATGATGAAGCGTCCCCTGAGGTAATCAATGAATTATCAATTCCTCTTTCTTATGATGAATTACTTGACAAAGTCAAAGAATATTACAATGAATGTCAAGAAGCTGCCATAATATATCAAAATGATCTCGCTATTATTTCATCACTCACAAACGATAAAGTAACGCTCAGAGCAGAGTTACAAATCCAGCAACAGTGCATTGAGAAAAACCAATCGCTTGAGAGTGAAGTTATTCAATTGAAAAGTGATCTTGATATAATAGTCAAGAGAGAAGCTGATCTGATGGCTAGACTTGCCAAGTCAGAACAGCTCATCTCATCGTTGTCCAAAGCATCCAGAAAGCTCGACAATGTGACTAAAATAACAAGGTTGTTTGGAGAAAAGACCGGTTTAGGATGCAATGAATTCGGTAAACAACCAAACAAACCTAATGTTACGGCAAACAACAAAGGAAAGGGTGTTTTCTTTGTTGAGAAAGGTTCACAAGGTCAAACTCAAAATGAACCAAGGGACAATGGTAAGAGGCCAAATGAGAAAGTCAAAACTAACTCAAACAAGGGTAAGGCTAAAGCAAATGATCCACAAAGACAGACTCATCCAAACGCTCAAAAAGCTAAGGATAAATCTAGTCACTGTGAATCAAGCGCTAAGCGTCTAGCACCAAACGTGCAACCCAAGCCAGAGCCAAGGAAATACCAGCGTCGATATCCAAGACAGTCAAGATCATATTATCGATACTATGATAATTATGATTATGACTATTATTATAATCGTGGATATTATTATACATCCAAAAATTACACACAGCACAAGGTGAAACCCAAAAAGGCCAATATTCCTACTATGAAGACAAGGCAAATTTGGGTTCCTAAAGTTCTAATTAACACTAACAAGGATACTAATGTTGAAGGACCCAAGCAACAATGGGTACCTAAACAGAAATAGAACTTCCCTTTTGATTGCAGGTACCTAGAGCTAAAGTCAATACATCTGTTTGGTATTTTGATAGTGGATCGTCAAGGCACATGACAGGTTCCAAAGATCTTCTGATCAACTATCAAGCTGCCAATGGTCCTCAGGTTGTATTTGGTGATAACTTCAAAGGTAAAACCAAAGGTATAGGTACTGTGCATAGGGGGAACATCATGATAAGTGATGTTTATTTTGTTGAGGGTCTAAAGCACAATTTATTAAGCATAAGTCAATTCTGCGATAAAGGCTTTGAAGTCATATTCTCAAGTGACTATTGCTATATAAACGACGCTAAGACTAAATCTACTAAACTAAAAGGAAAAAGGAATAACAACGTATATTTGGTAGATTGGGGTTCAACACTTGATAACAACCCAACATGCTTTGTTGCTAAAAATGAATCTAAAATGGGTTGGTTATGGCATAGAAAAATGAATCACCTCAACTTTAAGACAATCTCTCAGCTTATAAGTCAAAATCTTGTAGAGGGATTGCCAAATGGACCATTTCATAAGGATCGCCTCTGTGACGCTTGTCAAATGGGTAAACAAGTTAAATCATCTTTCAAGAGAAAACCTCATCTATCTACTTCTAGAATACTTGAACTACTTCACATGGATTTGTTTGGACCTGTTCAAACAATCAGTGTAAGCGGTAAAAAGTATACTTTAGTGGTAGTAGACGATTTCTCTAGATTTACTTGGGTGGAATTTCTTTCATCCAAAGATGAAACATGTGACAAGTTAACAACGCTTATTCGGCAACTTCAAACATTGAAAAATCTTAAGGTTGCAAGAATAAGAAGCGATCACGGTACTGAGTTTACTAACAAGGTTGTTGAGAAGTTTTGTGCAGAAAATGGAATACATCATGAGTATTCAGCTCCCAGAACTCCCCAACAAAATGGTGTTGCTGAGCGCCGGAACCGAACGCTTAAGGAAGCCGCTAGGACTATGTTAGCTGAATCCAAGCTTGCTCCTAGATTTTGGGCCGAAGCGATCAACACTGCTTGTTACACTCAAAATCGATGCATGATCAACAAACAGCATGGAAAAACTCCATATGAACTGTGGAAGGGACGTAAGCCAAATATTTCATACTTTCACGTCTTTGGTTCTAAATGTTTTATCCATAATAATGGATCCCAAAGCCTAAAGACTTTTGATCCTAAAGCGGATGAAGGAATCTTTCTAGGCTACGCCAAAAATGGAAAGAATTTTCGCATTCTCAATAAGATCAAATCGAAGGTTGAGGAATCTATTCATGTTGTGTTTGATGATGCTAACCAAGAGCCGAGTAAGGTAAATGTAAATGATGTAGGAGTTGAAGATCTATGTCATCAAGCGTCCAAAATTACTATTGATGAAGATACTGACGATGATGATGAGATCTCAGTGCCTCCTCCTAAGAATACTCGTGAAATCAATCTAAATTATCATGTAAGAAATACGGATGATCATGAAGAGAATGATCATCAAGAGCAAAGAAGGAATCGTGAACTTGAAGCGCCAACGCAGGAGAATGGTCAAGCGAATGATTCTCAAGCGCCTGTTCATTCTCAAAACCCCTTCCAAACAGATAGACTATGGTTACGTGACCATCCACCTGAGCAAATCATTGGAGATATTGAAGCACCAGTTAGAACTAGAGCCGCTACATTTAATGAGGCTATGTTCGCAAGCTTTCTATCTCAAATGGAACCTAAGAAAGTGGATGAAGCGTTAAGTGATCCAAGTTGGATTGAAGCTATGCAAGAAGAGCTCAATCAGTTTGAGCGAAATAAAGTTTGGATGCTAGTACCAAGACCAACTCATCAAGGAGTTATTGGAACTAGATGGGTATATAGAAACAAGATGGATGAGGACGGCATTGTTGTAAGAAACAAGGCCAGACTCGTAGCTCAAGGATACTGCCAAGAGGAGGGCATTGACTTTGATGAGACTTACGCTCCTGTTGCTCGTCTTGAAGCAATCCGCATGTTTCTAGCGTACGCAGCGTTTAACAAGTTTACAGTATTTCAAATGGACGTAAAGAGTGCCTTCCTGAATGGTAAACTCCAAGAAGAAGTGTATGTGGAGCAACCTCCAGGATTCATCAACAATCATGGTAAGGGTATGGTTTACAAGCTAGAAAAAGCACTTTATGGGCTTAAGCAAGCACCTCGAGCATGGTATGACACTCTCTCTATCTTTCTTATTGGTAAAGGTTTTTCAAAAGGCAGCGTTGACACAACGTTATTTAAAATTACCAATGATGAAGATATTCTCTTAGTTCAAATTTACGTTGATGACATTATATTTGGTTCTACTAATAAGCGTCTGTGTGAGAAATTTTCGAAAATGATGCAAGAACAATTTGAAATGAGCATGATGGGTGAATTAACCTTCTTCTTAGGACTACAAGTTAAACAACTCCCTAATGGCATATTTATCAACCAAGCTAAATATACACGAGATATGATTAAGAAATTTGGTATGGAAAATGCATCATATTCAAAAATTCCAATGAGCCAAACGCTTAAGTTAGATAAAGATGAAAGTGGAAAGAAAGTTGATATCACTAATTATAGAGGTATCATAGGATCACTTCTTTATCTCACTGCCAGTAGACCTGATATTATGTTTTCGGTATGTATGTGTGCACGATTCCAAGCTGATCCTAAAGAGTCACACTTGACTGCTGCCAAGAAAATCCTTAAATACCTAAAAGGCACACAACATGTGGGCTTATGGTATCCCAGGGATTCTCCTTTTGAACTAATCGGTTACTCAGATGCAGATTTTGCAGGTTGCAAAATAGATCGTAAAAGCACTAGTGGTACTTGTCAATTCTTAGGTGATAGGTTAGTTTCATGGCATAGCAAGAAACAACAATCCATAGCTACCTCCACAGCCGAAGCTGAGTATGTAGCTGCAGGAAGTTGTTGTGCACAAGTTCTATGGATGAGGCAATAACTTAGAGATTACGGAACAATCTTAGGACCAACTCCCATTCATTGTGATAACCAAAGCGCTTTAGCCATGACTCAAAACCCTGTTCTTCATTCAAGAACCAAACACATTGACATTAGATACCATTTCCTTCGTGACCACGTTCAAAAGAAAGATATCTCCATGCACTTCATTGGAACTGACAAACAACTGGCAGATATCTTCACCAAAGCACTCAATGAACAACGTTTTCTCACTTTGAGAAGTGAACTAGGTATGATTGATTTAAACGCTTGATCATGAAGCATCATATTTTATTAGGCATATAATTTAGGGGGAATCCACTTAAGTTATATCTCACAATATTCTTTTAAAAAAAAAAAATATTTACTTGATCATAACTGTAAGCGTCATTGATAAAAATTTTCAGATGCATAATCATCAACGCTCAGTTCTATGTTTGCATAAAATATTGAATGCTCAAAATATTGAAGAGACTTTTGACTTCAAGCGTCCATTTTATCAGCTAAGCGCTGAATAGTTTATCAAAAATTTATAAAATATTTTCGTTACAAGCCATGCATAAAATTTTCAAACTTCTTTCAAGGTCGTGGGTAGACTCAAAGGTCTATTTTGTACTCTACTCACACGCCTCTATCACATCAAACTGGCGGGTACTCAAATTTTTTAAAAATGACGGTTCAGAGATAGCACGTGTTTGTGTACGTGTCAGTGTACAAACATGCGCGTGTGTTACACTCTGAAAATACCAAACGTTAATTTTTCTTTAACTCGGATGTCAAATCTTTATATATGAGAATTACCAAATGTAACTTCTCTCTTTTACACAAAACTCGCGTCCGCAGTTAATAAATTTATGGCTAAGATTCAACAGTTATTACACGTGTTTAAATCCTACTAAGACTACATAACACAAGTTTCAAAACTCTTTACTGTGTCATTTAAAACACAAACTCTGCAGAAAAAGTAACTTACTTTCTACTCAAGCATATCTGCAAATCTCTCTTTATCTCTCTCTCAAAACAACAGAAAAATCTCAGTCCATCTTCTTCGTTTTAAAAAAAAATGGCACCAAAGAAATCATCATCTACTTCTGCTGAAATTACCATCAAGGTAACTGAAGGTCTTGTTGTCGACTGGAAATTTCTATATGAACAAACTCAGATCAACCTGACGGACATAATGGACATGGTCGTCAAAGCTGGGCTCAAACCCTTCTTAACCCAATACTCTTATATGTTTCCCACTGAAGTTGAAACTTTCTGGAAGACTGCTACACTTTCAGAGGACAAGAAGTCCATCTCTTGTCAAATTCCCTTCTCCAAGAAGGAGTCTCCAAAGGAATTCATCCTATCTGCTTCCACCATTGCCAAGAACTTCAATTTGCCTAATGAGGGTGAGGCATTGGATTCTGTTACGTTGAAACAAATTAAGGAAGCATGGGCAATCATGAGTGCGTACGACGATGTTCCTTACACTCAGTACTTCGAGAAGAAAGACCTGGTGTCCAAATACCGGTTATTGGCTGATTTCTGCAGCAAGATCATAGAATGCCGCGTGGGAACCTTTGATAAGGTAAATCCTGTTCAATTTCAGATGATGGTTGCTATACTCTTCAACATCAAAATCAATTGGAGTGAGTACATCTTCGGACGGTTTCGGGACAGTCTAAGCGCTTCAAATAAGCCTTATGGACTCATCCTGAGTGACATCTTGTTTAAATCGAATTGTGTGTACTCGTCTGGACTTCCGTTGAATAAGTCCAAGTTGTTGGGAAAAAGGATTCTGACCAATATGTTCAATCCTCCAAAAGTTAGTGGTGCGGCTAGACCCCTATCTGAGCGGCTGGAAGAACGCCAACTGCTTGCTCAAAAGGCGGAGAGACCAGTGCCAGAGGAAGCTGTGAAGCGTCCAGCAGCAACGAAGAAGAGAGCCCCCAGAAAACCCAAAGTTAAAATTGCCGTCCCCTCTCAAAAGATTAATGAGGAAACTGATGAGGATGCCGAGGACAAGTTGCCTCTCAAAAGACGAAAGCTGGAAGGGATCATTAAGCAAATAGACTTTGAAGAACCAGCTGCTGATCCTCCCGCTCCTCCGGCTAAACTAGTTGAAGGAGTCAACATTAAGAAAATCTTTAAGCGTTCCAGGACTAGCAAGCGTCAAGCTACTCCTGAAGAGCCTGAGACAGTTGAGCCAAGCGCTCAAGTTGTCGTTGAGCCAAGCGCTCAAGATGTTGCTGTTGAGCCAAGCGCTCAAGTTGCCGTTGAGCCAAGCGCTCAAGCTGTCATTGAGCCAAGCGCTCAAGATGTTGCTGTTGAGCCAAGCGCTCCAGAAACTGCTGTTGAGCTTAGTTCTCAGGGTAAGTTTATTTCTTCCCACAGCATTTCTATTCCTACATCTGTAGAAGATCCTGCTCTATAGAGGATGGCTCTTGTTTTTCAGCTATAGTTCCAGCTGCTGCTGAAGTGTCCACAGATGTTCTGTTGGATGTTGACCTGACTGGAGTCGTAGCTATCGCTCAAGATGTTGCCGCTGAAGTAGCTGCAATTGAACCTGAGGAACCTGCTATTTTAACAGAGGCACGTTCAGAAGGTCAGAGCGCTGCTGAAGACGTTACAGCTCCTCGTCACTTCTTTCAACTCGATCCGCTGAAGACAATTGATCATTCAATTAACTATATGCCCCCAGCGCTCGACGAAGATTTCATTCCTGCAGGATATAATATAGAAAGATATATTGCTGCAGAAGCTGACGCTGCAAGACTGATTGACTTTGACAGCGCAATCAAAACAACCGTTCTAGACAGACCAGGAGACAGACCTCCTAGATGTGTCGTGGATGTGGCTTACTATCTTGATAATGGCCACAGCAGACCAACTGGGTTCGCGCTAAGGGATTACACTGTTCGTGTGTATGATCCTCTCCGTCCTAGCTTTCTCAATCCCTCAGAGTCAGTCTTGAACAGAGAAGGTTACACACATTTCCCACAGACGGCTCACAGCCCTGAAAATCTTGCATCGGTCCGTCCTCTTAGTCTATGGAAAAATAAAGAGATTCATGCTGGTGAGCACCTTGAATCGTTGACCGATCTGCTCCAGACTGAAGCTGATGCTTACTTTGACAGCGTCTGGAATGCCAACTATCAGCCTGATAAGCACCGCTTTGAAGCCATAAGAGATATTCATCTTGAAGGCATTCGTGCTATGGTGACTGCTGGCACAGACTTCTGTATAAATGAAGTAAATTGGGTTGAAGCGTACATGGGACATAAATACACCTTCCCAGAGTTAGTCCAAGCTCCCCATCTTTTCGGCATAGGCATGCATGACAAGAAGCGTCAATTCGCCAAGTATTGCCTCCTGAAGCGTCAACAAAGACTCGGACCTGTTCTCAAGCTCCCAATTATTAGACATCAAATAGAACAATGTCTACGTCAAGAACTTCAGAGATTATCCCTCACCCCTCTTCGGTTTAATGCTCAAGCGTCTTCCAGTGGTACAGTTGGTGAACGGTGCTTAAATCTTGCTCCAAGCCACTGTGAAGAAAACTTCAATCTGATGGTAAAGATTCTATCTCCCGTATCTCTCTTTGATAAAATCTTCACTGCCAATCTCAGATCTTGGAACGGCTCAGTGATCAATTCATTCAAAGGATATCCACTGCTCCCTTCCATTCGCAGTGAGGTACTCAATCACTATGAGTATGTTCTCTCTCTGCTTGAAAGGAATCAAGAGCTCGCTCAAGCCATTTATCCGTATCTTGAAGAGTACTATGCGGACTGTGTGCCTACACATCGACGTCCTGCATCTCTTCCCTCAGATTGCTTGATTGGATTTTCCAGAACTCACTGCACAGATTCACTATTCTCCATCGCTCAAGCGCCGTCCAAAGTTTTCCCAGATCATGTGCTGGATATCATTGGTCCAATGTACATCAGGGCCATTGATAGTCCTCTTCGCACATTTATCTCCGGTACTTGTATGTCCAGGACCAGACTCATTGAACTCTTGGATTCTACATCCACCTCTTATGCCGACTCAGCCAACTGGAACTTTCAATTCACTGACTTTCGCCAACCTGAGTCAACGCTTGAGGAAGCGCCTGCTGAGATATCTGAAGCGTCCAAATCTGCAGATACCAGTATTCCTGACGCTCCTGAACATGCTACCATTGATAGTGCTGAAGATACTTCCCTGGATATTCGAGGTACTGTTTTTGATCCAGCCTATCAAGTTCCTTTTGACTCTCTCAAACACTCATCACGGTTCAAGCGACCAGCTCCTCAAGCGGTTCAATCAGATGAGAGTCAAGCCTTCGGTCCCCTGCTTAAATCTGTTTTGGAGACAATTAGTGCTCAAGCTACTCAGAGTGAAGAATCTCTCCATTGGATTAAGGAAGACCTGGCAAAGATTGAAACTCACGTAATGAGCGCTCAGATTGCTCATATGCGTAGTTCAGCTCAAGCGGCAGTTGGTGAGTGCAAACAAGACTTTCAAGAAATGCAGGATGCTGCCCATGCAACCCAACTTGCCATGAAAGAAGAACTTGAAAAGCGCCTTGCAACCCTTGAGATCTCTGTGAATGACGCCACCAGCGCTAAGCTTCTTGTTATGCAACGCTTCGACAAGCGTCTGGATGAAATCACAGATTCCTTATCTCAGATTGCTCATCAGGTAAGTGTACTCACAAACCACTTCTTAAAATCTGATGATGGCAATAAGGGGGAAGAGAAGAAGAAAGGAGAAAAGCGAAAAGCGTCCAGTTCAAAAGTTGAAGATCCTCCGTCTCCTAAGCGTCAAGTGCCTCCTTCTCAGTCTGCGCTTAATCTCCCGTCTTGGATAACTGCTCTGAAACAAAGTTCATCCGGAGCGCCCAGTAGTACGCTAAGGGAACCTCCTAGAGCGTTATATCCAAACCTACCAATTCCTACAAGAGCACTGCTTGAACAGTTTGACATTCCTCTTCAGAGAACATCCATTTCAGAACCTACAGATCCACAGATCTTAGCTGAAGAAAGGAAGATGACTGATTTTAGCCAAGCTTTTCGAATCTGCCTAAGGTACATTGGTATCGACCCAACTGACTGGGATAATCATTTTACAATATTCAAGAAGAGACAACAAGAAGAAAACAAGCTTATCATCAACAAAGATCATGAAGCAATGATGATCTTGGAAGACAATCTGACTGAAGCTATCCGAGCTGAAATGTCCAAGCGATACAGAGTTAGACCAAGTCATTAAAGCTTTCTGATTTTACATTATCTATATTCTTGTCTCTTATATCTTTAAATATTCAGCTGTAAAAATGCTTGTAATTCTCGATAAATATGAAATGCATTTTTTTTCTTGCTGAAACATCTCGTTGAAGCGTAACTAACTTTAACTAACGTCTACTGATCAAAGCTAACTTTTACTTTTGGCTGTCTAACTCTTGAACTATAAAAGAGTAAGTATTGCCATCATCAAAAAGGGGGAAATTGTTAGGAATTTCATGTTAGAAGTTTTGATGATGACAATTAAGTTTTTGTTAGACCCCAAAAAAGTTGTAAGTTTATTTTCGTAGAAAACTTGTATAGGCTTTGAAGCGTTAGACTTGTAATAGATTTATTAGGCTTTGTTATCTTACTTTAGAGTGTTAGGCAAAATAGTCTTAGGCTGAGCGTCTGATGATTTCTGAGTGAGTTTATCAGTGGTAAAGTTCGAAGACTCAAGCGCCTGATCTCAGAAGATAGATACAGTCTCCAAGCGTCCACTTTGGCCAGCTATATCAAGCGTTACCTTATGGGACAGAAGTAATTTCACCTGAATTTACTTCTAAGTCCAGAAGGAGTTTAATGCAAATATTCTCAAAGCATTAAATACCAACGGGTATTAATTTCAAATGCATTAAATGTTGATAAGGGCATTTAATATGATAAGTAATGTCATACGTACGGAGAAGCCACCCTATTGGACTGTCAACTATCTCAGACTGCAGCACCAACTTTCGTGCAGCAGATTTTCAAGAAAAAGGACAAAAGCTGTTCACTCGCGAAAGTGAGAGACACGCGCCAGTGCATGTGTCAAACGGACACTTTCTCCAAGAATACCTATAAATAGGACTTCAACAACAAACAAACAAGAGGAACAATTTTATCAAAGCCAAATTGCTGTTGCATTAAAATCTCATTCCTTAAACTCTCAGAAAAGCCAGAAAATTCAAGAAACATCCTACTTGCTTTTCTTATATTCCTGAGACAGTCAACAAATATCTCAAACATTCTTTTTGAAGAAACCAGATTCCTACTGAGATATTACCAAGTTGTTTGAACTTCATCAAAATCAAACAAACCTTTTAGAATATCCCATCCAAGCCTCGCGATCTGTGTGAAGTCGAAGTTGGATACTTGCATCATTTCTGGGTGAAAGAAGCAAGAGGGTTGAAGTGATTTGAAGCAGAAATCTGTGTGATCAAGGAGCTCAAGTCATCGACATCCATCTCTCCCTAATTTGTAGAAGATTCTGTGTGATTCTTTGAGAATCATTTTAGTGGATTGCCTCCAAGTGCAAAGGAGAAGAAGGACGTAGTTGGGATTACACCACCCAACGAACCTTACAAATATTGTGTTATTTACTTTTCAGTCATTTTATTCATCTATCATATCATTGCATAAGTAAAACACAATCAAAAGCTAAGCACCTAAGAAACATCTTGTGACGCTAAAACTTTCAAAGAGAAGACTCCAAAATCATTCCGCTGTGCTAACCCTGATTAAAAGAACTGAACGCTTAACCTACAAGGTCAAAGTATTCAATTCCTGAAGTCTAAGTTAACTTTATAAAACAGTCTTCATTAGACGCTTCACAAAGTCTCAAATATCTTATGTGAACGCTAAGGTGAAGCGTCAGACACTTCAAGCGCCTATCATTTCAAGCGTCCAAATACGTTTAATACGAAATCTTTTTTAAGTCGAAAAAGACTAAAGGGTCTATTCAACCCCCCCCCCCCCTTCTAGACCCTTTCGTATGCCACTTGGGACCAACACAAACGCAGCGGAAACAGAATTTTAAAATTTTATTTGGATTTCCCCATAGCAGGATCAATCCTGGGGTTTTATCAGACGTATGTATGATAGAGTATACAAAACTTTACCCGTTGTAGCAAAGTGGTTGGAGAATCACACAAACTAGAATTTTTCAATTTCTTCGCCAATAACTCCGGCTGAAATCTTGATAATCCGAGCAATCCAAAAGTCCTGCCTCTAAATTGTCTTGCCGGAAAAACTTGATGAGAAAAATTCCCCTTCTTCTTTTTGGTGTAGACCGACGGCTAGGAGAGAGAGAGGGAGAAGAAATTCTTTCTTGTGGCTCAAGATTTAATTGTAACTTATGACCTAGGTATTAACTAATGTGATATATTTATATCACTTAAGTTAATACCTTGTGCTTAATTAGCCCATTATGGACGCCTAGTGGCCGCCCCAGATGGTCTTGGTGTGCCTCGTGGTGCACCAATTTGAGCTTAGTCCAATCCACTATTTAATTAATTAATTCAATCCAATTAATTAATCTAATTAAATAATAGATAGGATATTTAATTACTTTTTATTTCTCCAAGAAATAACATATTAATTAAACAATAAATGAACTAACTTATTTTTTCAAATAATTAATTTCATTTAATTAATTTTAAGTATCCAATACTTAAAATATAACCACAAGAAATATTCTATATTTTCTATGATTTTTTTATTTTTAAGCGTGACTCTTTAGGTTCATCTATATTTGGCAATGCGAGGATTCCATTGAATATGAGTCCCACCTAGGCAATCAAGTGGTCCATATTGTAATCCAAATAAAATGAAATGATTGGATCAACCTTTCCTATTGTAAATACCGTGTGAATACAAATTCTTCGTTTCCTTATCCCGATCAAGTGAGAGTCATGATTTTTGGTCAAACTCACTAACTTGACACTATGCTATATTTATAATAAGCTTAGATCCATTAATGCTTTGGCCAAAAACTTTAAGAACAGTTAACTTACTTATATTTATAATTCCTCGTTCACCTTCGAGGGAACGAATTCCATCTTGGATATCAATTAGGACTACTACTTGCCCATTAGGTTGCAGTTTGAGGTTGACCCCACCAAAGGGTGAATTGGGCCTAACCACTCTAATGACTAACCTAATGTCACAATTATATCTTCAACTCGATTCCTCAAGTCTAAAGTTCAGACACACCTATTACAATTTAATCAACTTTGTCATTAACTGTCAAAGAGTGTAGACCCATGTGACTGAATTAATGTGAGTCATGTCTGAGTGCCACTATCTCAATCAGTGCACCTATGATGTGAGTTCGTCAGTACTTCCTAGTGATTGATGGGCACCTTTTCTCTTCAAAACTCATATCGTACATGTCTTCATGATTTCCAATGCCTAATTGAAAATCATTGACTTGCAGACTATTTTATACACAAGTATCAAACTCCTCTAGTGCCTTAGAGATTTAACTCTTGTGTTCATGGACTTATAGATGATTACAATATATAAATGACATTATAATAATAAATAACTAATTGCCTTTTATTGATAAAATACGAAACAATTACAAATTGATAATTTCCTAGTATTCTCTAATACTCCAGTGGCATTTGAGGACATTAACATAACAATCTTCCACTTGTACTCAATCTAAATCACTATGGTATCTAATACCCATCTTTTCAAGACGTCAATCCAGCAATGCCCGTGTTAAAGGATTGGTCAATGGTTCAGCGATGTTGTCTGCTAAATTTACTCTCTGAATAACTATCTCGCCTCTTCCAACGATTTCTCTTATTATGTGATATCTCCTCTCTATGTGCTTGGATTTATTGTGAGACCTTGGTTCCTTTGTTTGTGCAATAGCCCCGTTATTGTCATAATAAAATAGCAATGGCCTCTCTACACTATGGGGCTGTTCTATCTATTTTATTTCAAACTGCCAGAGGCATCGGCTGCTTTTTGTTAAGTTCTATGGTTGCGAAAAGGCCTAGTTTGGTAAATATGTGCACAAGCCTATGCAAACAGGGTTGAAAGCGGTAGATAGCTTGGTTTCAAAGAAGCTCGGGACGAGAGGGTATCAGGGACCACTTGAAGTTCTCTAAGAAACTTTCTAATCCAAACACCCTCTCTAGCAGCCTCTGAAGCTGCTATGTATTTTGCCTCAGTGGTGGAGTTAGCGGTTGTGCTTTGCTTGGAACTTTTCCAAGTCACCGCTCCACCATTGAGCATGAATATAAACCCTGAAGTGGATTTTCGATCATCTATCTGAGTCAGAATATCCATCCACCTTCAAATCTCCATGTCCATATGTTAGGACCATATCCTTAGTTCTCTTCAGATACTTGAGGGTATTTTTGACAGCGGTCCAGTGTTCTCTTCTCGGGTTAGCCTGAAAATAACTCACCATGCTTACCGCATAGGCTATGTCTGGCCGTGTGCATAACATGACGTACATCAGACTACCTACTACAGAAGCGTAGGGCACCGTACTTATTTCTTTCCTATCTTCCTCACTTTGAGGAGACATAGAATTTGAAAGGTGAACCCCATGTCTCATATGCAAGAAACCTTTTTTAGAGTCTTCGATCCTAAATGTTTTTAGGATTTCCTCTAAGGAAAGGGCTTGGGAAAGTCCTATCATTCTATTTGTTCTATCTTTGTAGATACGAATTCCTAGAATATGGTCGCTTCTCCTAAGTCTTTCATAGATAATGTATTTGAAAGCCATTTTTTGACTGACGTGAGCATTCCTACATCATTTCCTATAAGTTGTATGTCATCCACATATAGTCAAGAAAAGTGATTTTACTCTTACTAACCTTCTTATAAACACATGGTTCATCTTCGTTTTTGACAAAGTCAAATCCTTTGACAGCTTCATCGAAATGTAGATTCCAACTCCTAAAGGCTTGCTTAAGTCCATATATAGATCTCTTAATGTTAGGAATTTCATGTTAGATGTTTTGATGATGACAATTAGGATTTTATGTTAGACCCCGAAATATGTAAGTTTGATTTTAGCAAAAATCATGTATAAGCTTTGAGTGTTAGATTTGTAATAGGCTTTATAGGCTTTGCTTTAATTTTGTTCTAGATTGTTAGGCTAAGTATTCTTAGACTGAGCGTCTGATGATTTCTAAGTGAGTTTATCAGTAGTTTAGTTTGAAGAAACTCCAGATGGCTATGTTGAGAAGCCTAAACAAGAGTGGTCCACTGATGAGCGTCAAAGAGCAAATTTGGACAATGTTGGTCGAAGCGCTTTGTATACGGCTATTGGTGATAATGACAATTTATTCAACAAAGTCAAATCATGTAATACCACTAAAGAAATTTGGGATAAGTTGGCCATAATCTGTGGTGGATCAGCTTAGATCAAGCAAAATAAGCTCTCCATTGCTAAAGAAAAATTCAACAGCTTTAAGATGTTACCTAACGAGACACTAGAGCAGTTGGACATAAGATTCACAGCTCTTGTTACGGAACTTACATCATTGAGAATGGACTTGCAAAATAGAGAAATGGTGGTTAAGATTTTCAGAAGTCTACCTAGTAGATTTTTGATAAAGACAACAACGATGAGAGAATTCAAAACCACACAATGCAAGGTTAACAAATGAACAAAAGATTAAAACTAATCTTTGTTATAATTGCAGGAAACCAGGGCACTACCAGGCAAATTGCCCTTATCCAAACGAATCTAAGCCTTCAAGGCAAGATTACTTGGATAGAAACTAATTCAGGAGCAGCCTTCGTCAACAAGGTTTGCTAGCGAAATCAGAACAAGCATCCGCACCTAAAGATTTAGAGTCTTCAGAGGAGAGTAGTGATGATGATGAGCCAGTGGATGACTCAGCGCTTATCTGTCTCATGGACAGAGATGATGAAGCGTCCCCTGAGGTAAACACTGAATTATCTATTCCTCTTTCTTATGAAGAATTGCTTGACAAAGTCAAAGAATATTATAATGATTGTCAAGTTGCTGCCAAATTATATCAAAATCACTTTAATATCATTTCATCGCTCAAAACTGATAAAGTAACGCTCAAAGCAGAGTTGCAAGTTCAACAGCAATGCATTGAGAAAAACCAATTGCTTGAGAATGAAATAATCCAGTTGAAAAGTGATCTTGATATAATAGTCAAGAGAGAAGCTGAGCTGATTGCTAGACTTGCTAAATCATAACAGCTCGTCTCATCATTGTCTAAAGAGTCAAGAAAGCTAGACAATGTGACTGAGGTAACAAGGTTATTTGGTGAAAAGACCGGTTTAGGATGCAATAAATTCGGTAAACAACCAAATAAATCTAATGTTACGGCAAACAACAAAGGAAAGGGTGTTTTCTTTGTTGAAGAAGGTTCACAATGTCAAACACAAAATGAACCAAGCAACAATGGTACGAGTCCAAATGAGAAAGCCAAAGCTGACTCAGGCAAGGGTAAGGCAAAGGCAAATGATTCACAAAGACGGGTTCGTTCAAATGCTCAAAAAGCTAAGGATAAACCTGACCACTGTAAGTCAAGCACTAAGAGTCCAGCACCAGAAATGCAACCCAGGCCAGCGCCCAGGAAATACCAGCGTCAATATCCACAACGGTCTAGATCATATTATCGCTACTATGATGATTATGATTATGACTATGATTATGATTATTATTATAATCAAGGATATTATTATACACCCAAACAACACACATAGCACAAGGTGAACAAAAGGCACACATAACATAATGTGAAACCCAAGAAGACCAGTATTCCTACAATGAAGACTAGGCAAGTATGGGTTCCTAAAGTTTTAATTCAAACTAACAATGCTAATAATGATGAAGGACCTAAGCAACAATGGGTACCTAAACAGAAATAGAACTTCCCTTTTTTATTACAGGTACCTAGAGCTAAAGCCAATACATCTGTTTGGTACTTCGATAGTGGATCGTCAAGGCACATGACGGGTTCCAAGGATCTTCTGATCAACTATCAAGCTGCCAATGGTCCTCAAGTTGTATTTGGTGACAACTCCAAAGGTAAAACCAAAGGTATAGGTACATAGGGGGAACATCATGATAAGTGATGTTTATTATGTTGAGGGTCTAAAGCACAATTTATTAAGCATAAGTCAATTTTGGGATAAAGGCTTTGAAGTCATATTCTCAAGCGACTGTTGCTATATAAATGATGCTAAGGCTAAGTCTACTAAATTGAAAGGTAAAAGAACAAACAATGTATATTTGGTAGATTGGGGTTCAACACTTGATAACAACCCAACATGTTTTGTTGCTAAAAATGAATCTAAAACGTGTTGGTTATGGCATAGAAAAATGAATCACCTCAACTTTAAAACAATCTCTCAGCTTATAAATCTAAATCTTATAGAGGGAGTACCAAAAGGACCATTTCATAAGGATCACCTTTGTGGCATTTGTCAAATGGTAAACAAGTCAAATCATCTTTTAAGAGAAAACCTCATCTATCTACCTCTAGAATCCTTGAACTACTTCACATGGATCTGTTTGTACCTGTTCAAACGATTAGTGTGAGCGGTAAAAAGTATAGTTTAGTGATAGTGGATGATTTCTCTCGATTTACTTGGGTGGAATTTCTTTCATCCAAAGATGAAACATGTGACAAGTTAACAACGCTTATTCGGCAACTTCAAACATTGAAAAATCTTAAGGTTGCAAGAATAAGAAGCGATCACGGTACTGAGTTTACTAACAAGGTTGTTGAGAAGTTTTGTGTAGAGAATGAAATACATCATGAGTATTCATCTCCCAGAACTCCCCAACAGAATGGTGTTGCTGAGCGCCGGAACAGAACGCTCAAGGAAGCTGCTAGGACAATATTAGCAGAGCCCAAGCTCGCTCCTAGGTTTTGGGCCGAAGCAATCAACACTGGATGTTATACTCAAAACCGGTGCATGATTAACAAACAGCATGGGAAAACTCCATATGAACTATGGAAGGGACGTAAGCCAAATGTTTTATACTTTCACGTCTTTGGTTCTAAATGTTTTATCCATAACAATGGATCCCAAAGCCTAAAAACATTTGATCCTAAAGCGGATGAGGGAATCTTTCTAGGCTACACCAAGAATGGAAAGAATTTCCGCATCTTAAACAAGATCAAATCGAAGGTTGAGGAATCCATTCATGTTATTTTTGATGATGCTAACCTAGAACCGAGTAAGGTTAATATGAATGATGTAGGAGTTGAAGATTTATGTCATCAAGCATCTAAAATTACCATTGATGAAGATAGTGACGACGACGATGAGATCTCAGTGCCACCTCCTAAGATTACTCGTGAGGTTATCTCAGATAACAATGGAAGATCTGCTGATGATCATGAAGAGAGTGATCATCAAGAGCGCACAAGTATCTGTGAACTTGAAGCGTCTACGCAAGAAGGTAGGCAAGCGTCTGATCGTCAAGCGCTTGTTCAACCTCTTAACCCTTTCCAACCACATAGACTATGGATGTGTGATCATCCACCTGAGCAGATTATCGGAGATATTGAAGCGCCTGTTAGGACTCGAGCCGCTACATTTAATGAGGCCATGTTCGCAAGCTTTCTATCTCAAATGGAACCTAAGAAAGTGGATGAAGCGCTAAGCGATCCAAGTTGGATTGAAGCCATGCAAGAAGAGTATAATCAGTTCGAGTGTAGTAAGGTTTGGATGCTAGTCCCAAGACCAACTCACCAAGGAGTTATTGGAACTAGATGGATATATAGAAACAAAATGGATGAGAATGGCATTGTGATAAGGAACAAGGCCAGACTCGTAGCTCAAGGATACTGCCAAGAAGAGGGTATTGATTTTGATGAGACATATGCTCCTGTCGCCCGTCTTGAAGCAATCAGTATGTTTCTAGCATATGCAGCGTTCAACAAGTTTACTTTGTATCAAATGGATGTGAAGAGTGCCTTCCTGAATGGTAAACTCCAAGAAGAGGTATATGTGGAGCAACCCTCGAGATTCATCAACAACCACGATAAGGGTATGGTTTATAAGGTAGACAAAGCACTTTATGGGCTTAAGCAAGCACCCCGAGCATGGTATGACACTCTCTCTATTTTCCTTATTGGTAAAGGCTTTTCAAAAGGCAGCGTTGATACAACGTAATTTAAAATTACCAATGACGAAGATACTCTCTTAGTCCAAATTTACGTTGATGATATTATATTTGGTTCTACTAACAAGCGTCTGTGTGAGAAATTTTCAAAAATGATGCAAGAACAATTTGAAATGAGCATGATTGGTGAATTAACTTTCTTTTTAGGATTACTAGTTACACACCTCCCTAATGGCATATTTATAAACCAAGCCAAATACACACGTGATATGAATAAGAAATTTGGTATAGAAAATGCATCATATTCAAATATTCCAATGAGCCAAAACGCTTAAGTTAGATAAAGATGAAAGTGGGAAGAAGGTTGATATCACTAATTATAGAGGTATCATTGGATCACTTCTTTATCTTACTGCTAGTAGACCTGATATTATGTTTTCGGTATGCATGTGTGCACGATTTCAAGCTTATCCTAAAGAGTCACACCTTATTGCTGCCAAGAAGATCCTTAAATACTTAAAAGGCACACAAAATGTGGGATTATGGTATCCAAGGGACTCTCCTTTTGAACTAATTGGTTACTCAGATGCAGATTTTTCAAATTGCAAAATAGATCATAAGAGTACTAGTGGTACATGTCAATTTCTAGGTGATAGGCTAGTTTCATGGCATAGTAAGAAACAACAATCCATAGCTACCTCCACAGCCGAAGCTGAGTATGTAGCTGGAGGAAGTTGTTGTGCACAAGTGTTATGGATGAATCAACTACTTAGAGATTATGGTATAATCCTAAGTCCCACCCTCATTCATTGTGATAACCAAAGCGCCTTATCCATGACTGAAAATCCTGTTCTTCATTCCAGAACCAAACATATTAACATTAGATACCATTTTCTTCGTGACCATGTTCAAAAGAAAGATATCTCCATGCACTTTATTAGAACTGACAAACAATTGGCAGATATCTTCACCAAAGCTCTCAATGAACAACATTTTCTCACTTTGAGAAGTGAACTAGGTATGATCGACTTAAACGCTTAATCATCATACAACATATTTTATTAGACATATAATTTAGGGTGAATTCAATTTATTTATGTCCAAAAGATTTTTGAAAAAGTTGTTACAAGTTATCAAATTTAGGGGGAACCTTAAAAATAGTACTTGAAACATATCTGTAAGCGTCAATGATCAAAAACTTTCATATGCATGATCATCAACGCTCAAAATTATTTATGCACAATATGTTGGACGCTCAAGTATAAAATGATTTTGATCTCCAGCGTCAATATAAATTTCACAAGTAATACATGTTAAGCGTTGAACATATTCCACTCAATACTTAATATAAAATTGTTTGTAAAACTCATGCATAAATTTTACACGCTTCTTGAAGTAGTGGATAGACTCAATAGTCTATGTTGTACTCTATCTGCACGTTTATATCACATCAAACTGGCGAGTAATCAAAAACTTTTCAAAATGACGGTTCAGGGATAGCACGTATCTGTGTACGTGTCAGTGTACCATCAGGTGCGTGTACTACACTCTGAAAATCCCAAACGTTTTAAAACTTTAACTTGAATGTCAAATCTTTATATATGGGAGTTACCAAATGTAACTTCTCTCTCTTACACAAAACTTGCATCCGCAGTTAAAACTATTCATGGCTGAGATTAAATAACTTTACACGTGTTTGTATCTTATGGAGACGAGAGAATACAAGTTTTAAAATTTTCCTACTGTGTTATTTAAAACACAATTTTTGTAGAAAATCATTTACTTTACTCTCTGCAAATTTTAGTCTCTCTCTCTCTCAAAGCAAAAGAAAATCTCAGTTCAACCCTTTCACTAAAATGGCACCAAAGAAATCTTCTTCTACTTCTGTCGAGCCCACCATCAAGGTTACTGAAAGCCTTGTTGTCGACTGTAAATTCTTGTATGAACAACCTTAGATCAACCTGACAGATATGATAGACCTGGTAACCAAGGTTGGGCTCAAAACATTCTTAACACAATATACCTATCTGTTTCCGACGAAAGTCGACACCTTCTGGAAGACTACTAAACTATCCAAAGACAAGAAGTCTATCTCTTGTCTCCTCTATCTAAGAAGGAGCCTCCCAAGGAATTCGTATTGATTGCCGCCTCCATTGCCAAGAACTTCAATCCCCCAAATGAGGGTGAGGCATTGGACAGTGTTACTTTGGAACAAATCAAGGAAGCATGGACGAATATGAGTGCTTATGATGGTGTACCCTACAAACAGCACTTTGAAAAGAAAGACCTGGTATCCAAATACCAACTGATGGCTGATTTTTGCAGCAAGATCATAGAATGCAGAATGGGTACCTTTGATAAGGTAAACCCAGTGCAATTTCAAATGATGACGGCGATACTCCTCAACCTCAAGATCAACTGGAGTGAGTATGTTTTTGGAAGGTTTCGAGATTGTTTAAGCGCCCCAAATAAACCTTATGGGCTTATTTTGAGTGACCTATTGTATCGATCAGAGTGTATCTACTCGCCTGGTCAACCTCTGAATAAGGCCAAGCTGCTGGGAAAAAGGATTCTGAACAATCTCTTTAATCCTCCCAAGGTTGGTGGTGCTGCTAGACCACTATCTGAGCGTCTGGAAGTACGCGAAGCATCAGACGAAGAAGAGGCCATGAAGCATCCGGCTGTTACTAAGAAGAGCGCTCCCATAAAGCCCAAAGCTCAAGCTGTTGCTTTTCCTCAAAAAGATGATGAGGAAACTAATGAGGATGCAAAGGACAAACTCCCTCTGATCAAGTGGAGGAAGCTGGAAGGCATTATCAAACAAATCGACTTTGAGGAACCAGCTGCTGCTCCTCCCGCTCAAACGCTAAAGCTCGTTGAAGGAGTCAACGTGAAGAAAATTTTCAAGCGTTGCAGGACAGGTAAGCGTCAAGCTACTCCTGCTCCTGAAGAGCCTGAGAAGATTGAGCCAAGCGCTCAAGATGCTGCTGTTGAGCCAAGCCCTCAAGTTGCTGTTGAGATAAGTTCTCAGGGTAAGTTTATTTCTTCCCACAGCATTTCCTTTCCTATATCTGTAGAAGATCCTGCTCTTATAGAGGATAGTTCTTGTGTTACAGCTTTAGTTTCAGCTGCTGTTGAAGCATCAACAGACGTCCATCAGGATGTTGAGATGACAAATATTGTGGCCATTGCCCAAGTTGTTGCCGTAGAAGCTACTGCAATTGAAGTCGAGGAACCTGCTCCCAAAGAGGTTCAAGCGTTAACTATTGTTCTGGCTATAACAGAGGCATGCTCAGAAGGTCAGAGCATTGCTAAGGACGTTACAAAGCCAAGGCATTTCTTCAAGCTAGACCCTCTGAAGATGATTGATCATTCAATCAATTATATGCCTCCAGCGCTCGAAGAAGACTTCATTCCAGCAGGATATAATGAAGAAAGATACATTAATGCTGAGAATGAGGTAGCCTCGTTGATTGACATTGACAATCAGATCAGGGATGTAGTGTTCAACACTGAGCTGACAGAAATTGAGAGGAAATATTATCTGGCAGTTTAACTCGGTAAAACTCCTGGTCAGATTCCATCTTCTCTTATTCTCCAACAAGACCGACAAAGATGCCGAACTCTTAAGTGTGATGTAGATCTGGCGTATTACCTTGACTATGGGCACAACAAGTCAACCGGTTTTGCTCTCCAAGACTACAACATCCGTGTGTATGATCCTTTTCGCCCTACCTTTCTCAACCCATCAGAAGCAATTTTGAACAGAGAAGGCTACACATATTTTCCTCACATAGCAAACAGTAAAGAGAACTTGAAGTCTGTCAATCCACTTCTACTGTGGAAGAATAAAGGAATTCATGCAGGTGAGCGTCTAGCATCTCTCACAGATGTGATCCAGACTGAAGTTGATGCATACTTTGACAGCGTCTGGAATGCTAACTATTAGACTGATAGATATCGCTTTGAATCTATCAGAGATATCCACCATGAAGGCGTTTGATCTAGGGTTAATGCTGGGATAGACTACTGTATGGCCGAGGTAAATTGGGCTAAAGCGTATGTGGGCCATCGATATACCTTTCCAGAGTTAATTCAAGCTCCCCATCTTATTAGCATAGGCATGCATGACAAGAAGCGTCAGTTTGCCAAGTATTGCCTTGTGAAGTGTCAGAAAAGGGTTGGACCTGTTGATCAGCTACCCAAAGTCTGTCAACAGATAGAACTATTTCTAAGACAAACGCTGTACAGGCTTTCCATCACTCCTCTCCAGTTCAACGCTCAAGCGTCTACCAGTGGCAGTTCATCAATTTCTTGTTTGAACTTCTCACCAAGCCACTGCGATGACAACTTCAGATTGATGATGAAGATCATGGCTCCCATTGCTCATTTCGACAAGATCTTCACTGAAAAACTACGAAAGCCAAATAGCTCGAGGGTTCGAAACTTCAAAGGTTATCCACTTCTACCTTCTATCAGACAGGAAGTATGCGATCATTATGCCTACGTTCTCTCTCCACTTGAACGCAATCAGGCATAGCTCGAGCTATGTGTCCATATTTGGAAGGCTACTGCCGCATGTATGTGCCAGAAGGTCACAAGTCACAGCGTCTTCCTACAGACCAACTTATCGGATTTTCCTTGCATTGCCGCCTGGATACCCTATTTCTCATTCCCAAGCCGCAGTCAAGGATCTTCCCGAACCACGTATTGGACATCATGGGTCCAATGTATGTCCGAGCCAAAGATAGTCCTCTTTGCACCTTTATTCAAGGGTCCTGCATCTCTCGCTCCAAATTGATTGAACTTCTGGAAGCTGCTTCAGATTCCTACGCAGATATCGCCAATTGGAACTTCCAATTCGATGACTTTCATCAAGAAGAGTCAGTGCTTGAGGAAGCGCCTGCTAAGTTAGTTGAAGTGTCTGAACCTGCAGAAGTTGCGAGTCGTCCAGCATTTGCCGAAGAACCAGTTCAAGCGTCTCCACCAAAGGCTATTCCTGACGCTCTTGAACTCGTTGATTCTGTTGTTTCTGAGATGGCTGAGGATCTTCAACTTGATGTACGTGGTATAATTTTTGATCCTGCAAATCAAGCTCCCCTTGACTCACTCAAGCATACATCCAGATTCAAGCGACCAGCTCCTCAAGCGGTTCCATCGGATGTGGGTCAAGACTTTGGACCTTTTCTGCAATCTGTCTTAGAGGAGGTGAGCAATTAAGCTACTCAGAATGAAGAATCCCTCCACTGGATTAAGACGGATTTAGCGAAGATTGAGTCTCAAACTATGAGCGCCCCGATTGCTCATATGCGCAGTTTTGCTCAGGCCGCCGTTAGATAATGTCGCCGAGAATTTCAAGAGATGAATGATGCTACTTGGGCTAACCAACTTTCCATGAAAGAACACTTTGACAAGCTCTTAGAGAACTTAGAGACTACACTGAATGATGCTACCAGCTCTAAGCTACTCGCAATGCAAGAACATTTCGACAAGCGCCTGGATGATCTTACAACGTCAATGTCTCAGATTGCCTCTCAAGTTAGCCTACTAACAAAACATTTTAAGGCTAATGATGGCAATAAGGGGGAAGAGAAGAGAAAAGAAGAGAAGAGCGTCTGGTTCAAGAGCTCAAGATCCTCCTCCGCCGCCGAAGCGTCAACAATTATCTACTCTTTCTGCACCAAGACTCCCATCTTGGATAACTGCTTATGGGGTAAGTGATTCTGCTGGAGCGCCTAGTAAAACGCTAAAAGAACCTCCACTAGCACTATATTCAAATCTACCAATACCTTCTCGAGCACGGCTTGAATAGTTTGACATTCCTCTTCAAAGAGCATCTATTCCAGAACTTATAGATCCAAGAATTTTAGTTGAAGAGAGGCAGATGACTGACTTCAACCAAACTTTCAGAATTTGCCTAAGATTTATGGGTATTGGTCTGACTGAATGGGACAAACACTTTACTGCTTTAAAGAAGAGACAAAAGGAAGAGAATAAGCTCATAATCGACAAAGATCATGAAGCGATGATGACTTTGGAAGATAACCTAACTGAAGTTATCCGAGCTGAAATGCCCAAGCGATACACAGTTAGACCAAGTCGTTAAGGCTTTTTGATTTGCATTATCTATATTCTTGTCTCTTATGTAACTTTTGTTTAGTTGTAAAAGTGCTTGTAATCATTGATATATAAAAATGCATTTTTCAGCTGAAACAACTCGTTGAAGCTTAACTAACCTCAACTAACTTTTACTAACCAAAGCTAACTTTTATTTTGGTTGTCTAACTCTTGAACTATAAAAGAGTAAGTATTGCCATCATCAAAAAGGGGGAAATTGTTAGGAATTTCATGTTAGATGTTTTGATGATGACAATTAGAATTTTATGTTAGACCCCAAAATATGTAAGTTTGATTTTAGCAAAAATCATGTATAAGCTTTGAGTGTTAGATTTGTAATAGGCTTTATAGGCTTTGCTTTAATTTTGTTCTAGATTGTTAGGCTAAGTATTCTTAGACAGAGCGTCTGATGATTTCTAAGTGAGTTTATCAGTAGTTTAGTTTGAAGACTCAAGCGCCTGAAGTCTGAATGAAGATGAAAATTTCGAGTGTCTAAATGACCAACTATAACAAGCGCCACTTATAGGATAGAAGTAATTCAAAGATGAATGAGCGTCTATCAACGACCATTTTCACCTGAATTTATTTTCAAGTAATTTATTTTCAAGTCCAGAAGGAGTTTAATGCAATTATTCTCAGTGCATTAAGTGACAACGGGCATTTAATTCAAATGCATTAAATGCTGATAAGAGGATTAAATGTGATAAGTACTTTCAGACGTACAGAAAAGCTACCCTATTGGACTGTCAACTTTCACAGACTGCAGCACCAACTTTTGTGCAGCAGATTTTCAGGAAAAAGGACAAAAGTTGTTCACTCGCAGAAGTGAGAGACACGCGCCTATGCATGTGTCAAACGGACACTTTTTCCAAGATTGCCTATAAATAGGACTTCAACAACAAGTCAAAAATAACGATTAATTCCAAGATAAATTGTTGTTGCATTGAAGTCTGATTCCTTAAACTCTCAGAAAAGTCAGAATATTCAAGCAAAACATTCTCTTTGCTTTTCTTCAAATCCTGAGACAGTCAATCAAATATCTCAAATATTCTTTTCGGAGAAACCTACATTACGATTGAGATATTCCCAGTTGTTTGAACTTTATCAAAATCAAATAAACCGTTTAGAAAAACCCCATCCAAGCCTCGCGATCTATGTGAAGTCGAAGTTGGATACTTGCATTATTTCTGGGTGAAAGAAGCAAGAGGATAGAAGTGATTTGGAGCAGAAATCTGTGTAATCAAGGAGCTCAAGTCATCAACATTCTTCTCTCCCTAATTTGTAGAAGATTCTGTGTGATTCTTTGAGAATCATCTTAGTGGATTGCCTCCGAGTGTTCAAGGAGAAGAAGGACATAGTTGGGATTACACAACCCAACGAACCTTACAAATATTGTGTTCTTTACTTTACAATCAATTTTCTTATCATCATAGCATTACATAAATTGATTAAATAAAACACAATCAAACGCTAAGCAACTAAGATATCTTCTGTGACGCTAAAGCTTTCAAACTAGAAGACTCCAAAATCATTCCGCTGTGCTAACACTGATCAAAGAAGTGAACGCTTAAACCTATCTGGTTATAGTATTCAAATCTTGAAGTCTAAGTTAACTTTCTAAAAATAGTCTTCATTAGACGCTCAAGTCAAGCGCCTATTTTTCAATGGTCCAACGAATTTCAATACGAATCTTTTTGAAGTCAAAAAAGACTTCAGGGTCTATTTAACCCCCTCTCCCCCCCCCCCCCTTCTAGACCCTTTCGTATGCCACTTGGGACCAACACTTAATTTTGCACACCTTATGTAAATCAGATCCAGACTCAAATCCTTTAAGCTTATCCATATAGATATCCTCTTCGAGGAAACCATTCAGAAAAGCCGTCTTTACATCCATCTGCCATATCTCATAATCTGAGTGTGCAGCTATTGCAAGTAGAATTCAAATAGACTTGATCATTGTCATAGGTGAAAAGGTCTCTTTATAGTCAATTTCTTCCTTTTGACTATAACCTTTTGCTACAAGCCTTGCCTTGTATGTGTCAACTTTTTCATTCAAGCATATCTTTCTCTTGTAGATCCACTTACACTCTATAGGTACAATGCCCTCAGGATGATCTACCAGAGTCCAGACCTCGTTGGAATGCATCGAGTCTATCTCTGCCTGCATAGCTTCCTGCCACTTTCCAGAGTCGATGTCCATTATTGCTTGATCATAAGTAAAATGGTCGTCCCCATGAGCTCCCACTGCTATAGTGTGGACCCCCTGTTTCTCTTGTAGCAGGTACCCATAGTACCTATATATCAGGTTGATGTGGTGCTCTACCAGATCTTTGCAATATTAGTTGTGTTTCATCATGTTCAGTGTGTGTTTCTTGAACAGTCGTCTCCCTGGTGTTTCATCTTGTTCATTGAGAACAATCTTTCTACCTACACCATCTTCTTGAATAAATTCATCTTCAAGAAAATATGCTTGCAGCGCAACAATGATCCTTTGATCATCTTGTATGTAGAGTAGGTATCCCATAGAATCCTCTGGAAAACTGATGAAAAGTCCTTTAAGGGACCTAGCTTCAGATTTCTCTGCCTTTGTCTTCTTGATGTAGGCAGGCCATCCCCAAATCCTAATATATTTAAGGTTTGGTTTTCTATTTCTCCATATCTCATATGTGGTTCTAGAAATGGATTTGGAGGAACGGATTTGGAAGGACATCTATTCAAGATATGAACACCCGTAAGGAGTGCATGTCCCCACAAGAAGTTGGGTAAATCAGTGTAGTTGAGCATAGATCGAACCATATCTAAAAGCGTTCAATTTCTACGCTCTGCTACCCCATTTAGTTGTGGAGTTGCTGGTAGTGTGAGTTGCAATATTATCCTATCTTCCTTTAGGAAGTAATCAAACTCGTCACTTATATATTCACCTCCACGATCCCATCGCAGTGTTTTTGTATGATGACCAGTTTGTTTTTCCCCCAAAGACTAAAATTCTTTGAACTTATCAAATGATTCAGACTTGTATTTCATTAGATACACAAGACCATATCTTAAATGGTCATCAGTGAAAGTAATGAAATAGTGAAAACCTCCATGAGCCATTTCTCTAAATGGTCCACAAACGTCGGTGTGCACAAGTCCTAATACTTCAGTGGCCCTTTCAAAAGTCCCAGAGAAGGGGTATCTAGCCATTTTGCCTTTGAGGTAAGATTCAAAAATTGGATAGGGATCCAATCCCAATGGGTCAATTAACCCATGTTTCTCCATCTTGTGTATCTTTTGCTCACTAGCATGGCCTAGTCTAAGATGCCACTTTAAGCTTAGGTTAGTACTTTGCCTACCACGCTTGTTTGACATCTACAACACATTCATTTCACATGTTTAAATAATAGAAGTCATTGACTAAAGTAAGTGTCAACAATATTATCATTAAATAAAATGATGCAAGTACTGTCGATGAAATTAAAAATATAATTATTCTTAACCAACATAGGAATCGAAATAATGTTCTTAAGCCCGTTGGGCAAAACCAAAACATCCTATAAATTTAAAACATGTCCAGATGATAAACATAAAGAAGTTGATCCAATGCGAGAAGCCGCGACATTCTGCCCGCTTCCAACACTGATCAGCACCTCTCCATGCTCCAGTTTCCTACTTCGCTGCAGATCTTGTTTCATTATACAAATGTCAGCATCCAATACATATCTCAATGACTACATATTGAGGACTATCCTCAAGTTTCGGAGCCAGTCCACATAGTTCGGACCAGTCAAAGTGTTCTTTTCAAGTAGTACAGACAATGGGTTGATAGTCATAGTGAGAGAGATAATAAGCAAATAACTGCAGAAAAGTAAAAAGACTTATTAAATTCTAATGTAATTGTTGTTCCAATTTTAAATTAAGGACTTTCAAAATAAACTTGGTTCCCACTACATTTTTCGAAAATCCACACTCCCACTGTGGAATTCGGAAGTCATCGTTGGAAGGCTTCGTAGTGGTGATTGATTTCTTTAACTAGATCAAATAGGTTACAACCTTTTGATGGTATGTGGCCTAATTGATTTATTAAAGTGATGTGTAACATCAACCCATCAAATGGATGATTCAATCCCTTTGTCCATTATTCATCAAATCTCAACCATTCAATCTTATTGATTTATGAATAATTTAAGTTCAATCCACTGACTATCTATTAGTCTAACAACTGAATTTCACCTTGAAATCTTTTGCTGGTATGTGGCATGAAATTTGTTTCGACTAATGGCATTCATACACTTCGGAAAAATTTAAAATATATTTCAATATATAACCCCTATTTCTTAGGGACGATATTATATATTCAATATCATTTTAATTTCTCTTAAGTTCAGTGGAGGACAACATACCTAGTACCCTATACCAACTTAATATTTTTCAAAGTGGGAGAATTTAAATTATTTATTAAGTCTCACTTTGCGCAGTGATCTATTTTATACAAACATGGATTAAATAAAAAGATAGCAATCCTAGAAAGCTAACAACACACAATTCCTGAACTTTTATTCCTAGATTGAGACAAGCCAATGTCTTAATCAAAAAAAAAACTACACTAAAGCTTCCAAAGCTCCTTCTTGTATCTTCTCGACTCGACTTGGATTTCTCCTTTGAGCCTATTCTATTTCTAACTATAACATTTCAATATAAGCCACCTATACAAAGATATTCTAGAAAGAAAATAAAGATAGGCTCAAAAAGGCCTTTACAACCCATCGAAAAGAAATACCGATATAAACGAGCCCAAGTGCATGAATCATGTCCCCCATCACATAACATGTTAAACATGATATATATATATATATATATATATATATATATATAACATAATACACGAAAACCATATATGTTAATTTCTAATAAAATTCCAAATTCCATTATTTTTTTTCATATTCTCGAGGAAATTAAATTTATTTAATTCTATTTAAAAATTCAATTTTAATGAACTCCAATTAATTTTATATTAAAATCCAATTTTAATAAAAATTAATCGCTAAGTATATTAAAATTAATTTCATAATAGAAAGAATCCAATTTAATTCAAAGTCTAACTTTAATTAACATTAGATTAGATGAAAATAAAATGCTTTTATTAAATAAATAATATTATTTATTTTTGCATTAAAATTCAATTTTAATCAAAAACTAAATAATATATATTTAAGAAATGACCTGGGTCACCTATGGGTCGACCCAGGTCGGGTCTTTGCAACCCGTGTGTTGAAAAACACAAGGGTGGACTTGCCATGCCAGCCCAATTGCGCGGCAGCTGTGCTGCCGAGAGAGATGGGCTCCACAGCAGCCCCGTCACTGAGCCACTGGCATTCGTCGCCGCTACGATGACAGGTCGGAGCTGAAATTCGCAATTTTTTTTTTATTTCCATCATATTAAATTACATAAAATTCAACTTTTATTAATTTCTTACGAACGAAAAATAAACTAAATCCTCAAGAACACAAAAAATGCGAAACCACATATATAATCATGCATCAATAAAACTGTAAATCATGCATCTTTATCACATATTTACACATAAATTACATACGCCGAGCGCCGCGATTTAGCTCTGATACCACTGTTGGGGAAAAATAACCAAACGCAACGGAAATGGAATTTTAAAATTTATTTGGATTTTCTCATAACAGGATCAATCTCGGGATTTTATCAGACGTATGTATGATAGAGTAAACAAAACTTTACCCGTTGTAGCAAAGTGGTTGGAGAATCACACAAACTCGAATCCTTCAGCTTCTTCATGAATAACTCTGGCTGAAATCTTGATAATCCGAGTAGTCCAAATGTCCTGCCTCTAAATTGTCTCTCCAAAAAAACTTGATGAGAAAAATTCTCCTTCTTATTGGTGTAGACCGACAACTAGGAGAGAGGGAAAGAGAAGAAATTCTTTGTTGTGGCTCAAGAGTTAATTGTAACTTATGACCTAGGTATTTACTAATGTGATATATTTATATCACTTAAGTTAATATTGTGGGCTTAATTAGCCCATTATGGACGCCTAGTGGCCGCGCTATATGGTCTTGGTGTGCCTCTTGGTGCACCAATTTGAGCTTAGTTCAATCCACTATTTAATTAATTAATTCAATCCAATTAATTAATCTAATTAAATAATAGATACGATATTTAATTAATTTTTATTTTTCCAAGAAATAACATATTAATTAATCTATAAATGAACTAACTTATTTCTTCAAAAAATTAATATTATTTAATTAATTTTAAGTATCCAATACTTAAAATATAACCACAAGAAATATTCCATATTTTCTATCGATTTTTCCTTTTTAAGCGTGACTCTTTAAGATTATCTATATTTAACAATGGGAGGATTTCATTGAATATGGGTCCCACCTAGCCAGTCAAGTAGTCCATATTGTAATCCAAATAAGATGAAATGATTGGATCATTATTACCTTTCCTATTGTCAATATTGTGTGAATATAAACTCTTTATTTCCTTATCCCGATCAAGTGAGAGTCATGGTTTTTTGTCAAACTAACTAACTTGACACTATGCTATATTTATAATAAGCTCAGATCAGTTAATGCTTTGGCCAAAGACTTTACGATCTAACTTACTTATAAATGCATAGGATGATTCCTCGTTCACCTTCGAGGGAACAAATCTCATCTTGTATATCAGTTAAGACTACTACTTGCCCATTAGGTTGCAGTTCGAGGTTGACCCCACCAAAGGGTGAATTGGACCTAACTACTCTAATGACAAACCTAATGTCACAAGTATATCTTCAACTCGATTCCTCAAGTCTAAAGTTCAGACACACCTATTACAATTTAATCAATTCTGTCATTGATTGTTAAAGAGTGAAAATCCATGTGACAGAATCGATGCGAGTCATGTTTGAGTGCCACTATCTCCATCAACGCACCTATGATGTGAGTTCTTCAGTACTTCCTAATGATTGACGGGCACCTTTTCTCGTCAAAACTCATATTATACAAGTCTTCAGGATTTTCAATGCCCAATTGAAAATCATTGACTTGCAGACTATATTAGTACACAAGTATCAAACTCCTCTAGTGTCTTAGAGAGTTAACTCTTGTGATCATGGACTTATAGATGGTTACAACATATAAATGCCAATATAATAGTAAACAACTAAATGCCTTTTATTGATAAAATGCGAAACAATTACAAATTGATAATGTCCTACTATTCTCTAATCCTCTAGTGGCATTTAAGGACATTAACCTAACATTTGATACTCGAATAAAGTGTATGACCCCTAATAGATGTGAGATTGCGTGTTTTCGAGCCTTATATTTGAATGATTTAGGCTTGATTATAAAGGATTTTTACCAGATATGCGTGTTATTTGTCTATTTAGTGAGTGCAGGTGAAAATCATCACAATCAAGGAAAAAGAGTGAAAAACAGACATATTCTGAGGATTCTACTTGTAACGTCCAAACGTGGTACTCCTGACATTCGAGTGTGGGGCCAGTCAAAGTCAAAAGTCAACAACTTATCGAAAGAGTCAACTTCCGAACATAGAGAAAGTGGACGTTTGAACGTTGGGCTTTCTATAAGTTAGAATCTTCCTTTTCACCCATATATATACCAAATCTATTCCTAGGGTTGAGAGGATGTCTGGAAAACTGATTTTTTACTCTCCATGACTATTCTTTGGACAGTATTTACATATCTTGAAGAAGGAAGAAGATCAAGATCAAAAATTGGGAGTTTCTTAGAATTAGATCTATATTTTTTTATGAATATTCATATTTGCCTTTGTATCTTTTCTTTTATGATTATGAACTAATTTCTTAGACTAAGGCCTTGTAAAGTCCGGATTGATGATGTTTGATATATAAAAGTTGTGTCTTTGAGTTAATTCTATAGTTTCTAGGTGTTATGATTTTTGTGATTTTAATACAATCATATGCTTGATAACCATGTATTTGCTAACTTGCCTAGTTTAGTCATTCGGGAGAAGGTAAGTTAGGGTGCAAAAGAAATTATAACATCTTCTAAGTTAGTTGATGCTAGGGATGGCTACATACTCCGAATGCTATTAGCCAGATTTATCCGAGGAAATTTGTAGTTTGTTAATGCATGCATATGATTATTACCCCCAATCAAGCATAGGTTAATAACACAGAGGGATTGAATTGGTAACAATCTTAAGAAAAATTCCATCATAGCAATGATAGTCTAATAACTTGATAAACAACAATTATATAGATAACTGATCAATCTGTGTTGATACATGTGCCTTACTTGGTTTTCTTATCATTATTTTCAATAATATTATTTGATAATTGCCTTTTAATTATTTACATTTTAATTTCATCATCTTCAATTGTTTAATTTTCACTTGCTTAAATGTCTTTTATACTAAAATTCAAGTTTCTGTGGGAACGATATCTCGCACTTAAGAATCCACTTTATTACTACACACGACTAGCCCACTTGTTGTGCAAACACATGAGGATTTCTCGTGTTAAGTTTTTGGCGCTGTTGCTGGGAACTTTAATTTTAGTTTTGTACGTTATTGCAAGTTTTGAGTGCTTACTTTATTTTTAATTTAAGAATATATAGCTATGGCTAGAAACTTTCCAAATATGAATCGTCCGGAAAACATAGAGTTGCTGCAATTTATCATACAGTCTATGCAACCACCAGCACCTCTTCCATCGTCTGAAGTAGTCAACCACCAAGAGTTCAAGTGTAAGTGGTTGTTCCTTTTAGGGATCCATTGGGGTAAAAATGCAGTGGAATAAAAAATTTCTGATTCCTAAACATGGATCACTTTAATGGGATCAATGAATTTTAAATAGCTTTACTTAAACGAAATAGATTATCTTATCAATTTCATAGTAATTATTCACGTAACAGCAACTCCTTAAGCTCCTATCTCTAAAGATGCACGCAAAACGAACCTTCAAAAGATCTTCTAAAACTTCCTTTTTATGGTGGTGGACGGCTAGGGCAAGCTTTGGAGGAGGGAGGAATCTTTTTCCTTTTGTGTTATGCAACTAGGTTAAAGTTGTTATGACTTGTTAGTGTTGGAGTTATCTTATAACTCCTTGACTTAACCAACAAGTCTTGGAGTCTTCCTTGACTCTCAAGTGGCCGCCCCCTAGGGCTTTAATTGGACGTGGGTGGGTTTTAAGTTAGCCCATTCAACTTAGCCCACCTTTTAACATGTATTTAATTTAAATCCTTTTTAAATTCCAATACATATTAAATGATTAATTAATTCCAATTAATTAATTCTCCAATTAAATAATTTAATTTAATCTTATTAAATTAAATATTTAATTCGTTTATTTAACCAATAAATCAATGCGTCCATTTAATTTACATCTTTCTAAAAGATTAACACACAAAGGCATCCTGTTCGTTTCTTATAGCGCGACTCATTAAGTTCGTCTCAATTGGCAATGGGAGGAATAACCAAAGGATGTGAGTGTCACCTAGCCAGTCCCGTGGACTCACATCGTAACCCAATTAAGTACGAAATGAACGAATCATTTACGAACCTCTGGACCATAAATACCATATGAGTATAAGCCTTTCACTGATGTATCCCGATCAAGTGAGAGTCATGGTTTATGTTAAACTCACTAAACTTGATACTGTGCATGTAATCATATCATGATGAAATTACCAAACTACCCTTCATGTCCCACATGAGTAAGTTTCATTGCTTTGGCCAAAGACTTATAATTTCATATGCACATGATTGCACAGGATACTTTCTCGTTTACTATCGAGACAATGAATCCCATCTTGGCGATCACTAAACAACTTAAACTTGACTCATTGAGATCGCACTTTGAGGTTAGCCCCACCAAAGGGTGAGTTAGGCCTAACTACTCTAGTAACAGATTCAATAGCACAAGCACATTGATCATGAACCCTCAGGTCTAAGGCCCAGTATACTATTATGGTTAGTAAGCCAATCATTGACAGACACTGAGTAAATACCCATGTGATCGGATTACTGCGAGGTGTGTTCAAATATATCAATTCCATTGATATATCTATGACACGCGTCTCACTATCCCATAGTGTTCTACTGACACTCCGTGTCAGAGCATGTGTCATACAAATCGAATCTTAATGCCCAATTAAGATTCCTTGACTTGCGAACCCTTTTGAGTGATCAAGAATAAGACTCTCCCCGTGCCACATCTTTATTCCATAAAGGGCGAAGAGTCAACCTCGATACACAAGGACTATTTGTTCAATACTTATTGATGACATAAAGTTTTACATGATTAGAATAATAATTGCCTTTATTAATTATCAGTTTATACAACATAGTTGAATACCCTATACAATCTATTTGTCCGTATTAGCATCTAGGGCATATATGTAACAGTTTTGAATTTTATCATACCAAATTTCCATATTCCATCTCACATATATAATATGGTTTAGATGAATTCGCTCGATGGAAATCTAAGTGACTCGTCGCATGATAACCTGGAAGAGTTCGGGAGTGTTCGTTTGACTGTGTCATGTCCTCTCATAGATGTCAATACCCTCTGACTCGGTTAATTCATTTTTCTCTCAAGGATAAGGGAACCGCTTGGTACAAATCTCTTCTATCTCAGTCTATCACAACTCTTCTATCTCAATCCATCACAACTTAGGGAGATCTTGTTGGGGAATTCTTAGATAAATTTCTCCCATTATCAAATATTAAGGAACTCTGAAGTGAAATAAAAGGATTTAAACAGACCAGGGACGAATCTTTAGCAGATGCATGGTCTAGATACAAGAACCTAAATAAACAATGCCCAGAACATAACTATTCTCCAAACGAGGTTGTACAATTTTTCTATGATGGAGTTCAATCAAAGATTAGACATCGACTCAACGCTGGAGCCGGTGGTGATCTTTTGGGATTAGACTATCGCTCTACATGGTACAAATTGGGGCAATTAGCATGGGAGGATGAACTTTATCCTGATGATGATGAGGACATTTTCCTCAAGAAGGCCGAAGCCGTTGAAAAGGTAAAGCCCAATATGGAAAACATGGTTGAAGAAGTCAAAGTTGTGAGTACCTTGAACAGTCAAGGCATTCTCTGTCGACCAGGAAATTTTTGGAGAGAGCTCAATACACCACAACCCGTGTCACAAGGACGGGACCTAGCATTCAGTGTAGATGAAGGACTAGATGTCCATATCCACAAGGATGAGAAAGACACGAATGAACTCATAGTGTGTTGAGGGAGCTAGTGCTACAAGTTAAGCAATTGTCGAGCAAGTTGTCTAAGTTAGCAGTAGGAATATTACCGAACGGTATTGCAGAAAATCCGATGGAGCAATGCAATGTAGTAATTTTGAAAAATGGGAAGGAGATGAAAAATGCAGGAAAAACTTATTTTTACAACACATCCAAACGTGATAAAGAAAATGTTGGAATGCTAGAATGCGATCCAGGGAACGAGAACCTACTGCATATGATGCCCGAATATGTAAACATCAACGTCTGAACATTGATCAGTCAATGTTCAAACGTGAAAACCCCTAACGTTCGAACGTCAGAAGTAGAGGCTTCCACCAATACTTCCCCATCTACCCCTTCTTTTGAAATTTGTTTTCTATTTCCATTACCATAATATAAGAACAGAAAGGAATTTGATAAGAGATTTTTGAGAACTTTATCCATTTTTCGAGAAATGCATATTAATATCCCTTTCATTGATACTATTCTGCAGATACGCAATTATATGAACTTCTTCCAGGACATCTTGTCCAATAAATAGAAATGGGAAGGAAACAAAAAAATCCACCTAATTGAAGAATGCTCCACAGTGGTGCTTAACAAGTTGCCAAAAAAAGCTTGAGGATCCTGGGAGTCTCACAATCCCCTGCACTATTGGTCCATTCAAATTTGAAAGAGTATTGTGCTATTCTGGAGGCAGCATAAATCTTCTTCCATACTCTCTCTTCCAGAAGCTAGGCCTCGGTACCTCTAAACCAACATCCATGACTTTACAACTCGCAGATAGATCAGTCAAACACCCGAAGAGGATCATCGATGATGTCATAGTTCAGGTCGACAAGTTATACTTCCCAGTTGATTCTGTAGTGCTTGAGATGGAGGAAGACACTGAGGTACCTTTGATCCAAGAAAGACCTTTCCTCGCTACAGGTAAGGCAGTTATCAATGTGACTAATGGTAAGTTGACTCGGAATGTTGGAGATGAACAGGTTACATTTGATGTCTTTAATATCCTTAAATACCCAGTTGAATCTGAATCTTGCTCATCTATTGATGCCTTTGATTCTTTAAGTGTTGAGAATTCTCAAGAGACTGAAACTAAAAACCTATACGAGCTAGGCTTCATAGGCTCAATGGGGGATGATTTCGTCGGTGATGTGTTAGGATTATACCCTCAGATGCCATAGAGGATAGAATTATAGGGCATTTATCTTGTAATTAACTTATTTTGATATTATTAATAAAGGTATTATTTAGTTTTCACTTAAATCTTATCTGCATCTATAAGTAGTGTAAAACGTTTTGTCTGTGTTTTCAGTGCGATCCCTCTACTTCCTATGTGATAGGAAGAGTGGCACTAGAGAGATCGATCTTGATTACTAAAAACAAGTTCACAAGTAAAGTGAAGTCTTTAATGGACAAATAAAGACTTAGAATACTTGTACAATCTTATCTCTGACATGAGAGTGCTTGTCTAGTATCATGGGATGATAGGATATTAAAATTATAGGCACATCACTGGAACTGATATGCTCGAACACGACTCGCATCGGTTCTGTCACATGGGTTTTCACTCTGTGACATTCAATGACAGAACTGATTATGCGTAATAGGTGTAAATGAACCTTTGACCTGAAACATAATGCTGAAGATGCATTTGTGACGTCAACTATTTCACTAGAGTAGCTACACCAAATTCACCTGTTGGTGGGGTCGACCTCGAAATGCGGCTTGATGAACAAATGGTAGTCTTAGCTGATATCTAAATGGAATTTGTTCTCTCATAAGTGAGTGAGAAAGTGCCCTATGTGATTATAGATAAATAGAGATCAAAGTCTTTGGCTAAAGCAAAAAGAGACGATTGTGCTAGGCACTAAATCGATCTCGTATTATTATAATTAATACATGTGGTCAAGTCTAGTCAGTTTGACATAGCCAAGACTCTCACTTGACTAGGGTACACGAACAAAGGGTTTATACTTATACGCTATTTACGATTTGAAGGTTGCGGAATGATCCTATTCAATTAGTTTTCGTTTCGTGGGCCACGTGACTGGCTAGGTATTACCCACTTCCTTTGGTTTCCTCTCATTGCCAAACGAAAGGAACCTAAAGAGTCACGCTAAAGGATTGATAAAGAAAAATGAAAAAGGAGTTTCTATTTTTCTTCTAGGTGTTTTAATTTATTGGATAAATTAAATAATTTATTATTCATTAGATGAAATAATTAATTATAAGGGTAAGATTAATTATTAATTAATTTCTTAGGGAAATATATTAATGAATTAATTTATCTAATTAATTTGGTTATTTAATTAATTTATTTATTTATTGAATATAATAAATTATTAATTGAATAAGAAATTAATTAAAACAAAACAATTCCCAGGGCTTAAAATAGCGTCCAAATGGACGCCTATTAGGGCCTCATTGGGCGTCCAAGTGATGCTCAATTTTAGGGCTCTTTTGTTTTAACTTGTTCAATAAGTCATGAGGTATATAAGGACTCTTTGACCTAGAACAAGTACACAACATCCATAACTCTCCTAGAAAGAAAGAAGAAAAATATTCCTCCCCTATCTAATACACTAGTCGTCGCCCCCTTTAGAGATTAGTGAGAAATTTTCGTCTATCGATATGTGCGTGACAATATAGAGATTACGTATTTTCGTTGTTCAGATCAAGTTCAAGATTTGAATATTACACAAAGGATTGAAGATTTAAAAGCTTCAATTTTTTTACTTTTGGAAGAAGAAAAGTCTCCAACAACTTCGCTTTAACAGGTAAGTGATTATTCATTAAATGTATTGATCAATTTGAATATGCGATCATTGAATTCAACTTTGGGTCTTAAATAAAAAAAATTTAAATCCTTCCGCTGAATTTATGTTTGACAAGTCTCCAACAACTTCGCTCTAACGGGTAAGTGATTATTCGTTAAGTGTATTGATCAATTTGAATATGTGATCATTGAATTCAACTTTGGGTTTTAAAAAAAAAATTGAAATCCTTCCGCTGCGTTTATGTTATTTTTCGCGAAACCCAGCAGTGGTACCAGTGCCAATCTCTGATTCGCATATTTAATTTTGTTTATGTGATTTATGATATGCATAATATGTGTTTTTGAAGTATGCGAATATGTGTTAATTAAATCTGCATTTTTATGGTTTTAAGCATGGATTTTGATTTTTTATATTTATTGTAAATCTGGGTATATTTGTGATTGTGTAAAAAAATCAAGAAATGAGAAAAAACGGGGCTCGAAGAGCCCCGAATAGACCGCGCGCAGCCAGCATGTGCGCACTACGTGCAGCTTAATTGATGCTTACTCGGCACACGGCCAGGACGTGTGGCCTGGCCACTTGCACACTGCACGATGGATCATGTGTTCTGTGTTCCGACACACGACCCACTGATTTGGGTCTTGGATCTGGGTCGGTAAATGGGCTATGTATTGGGTTGAAATTGGAATTTGGGTTTGGGTAAATTTAATTATCAGGGTAGGTCAAAAGGATGATGACCCGGTATAATTTAATTAAGCCCAACAAGCACTTTTATCAATTTTGACTTATTAATTAGTTGGGCTTTATTTAATTAATTCCAAATGGGCCATTGGATAGGTGATTTGGATTTTGATTAAAAATAGCCCAATAGAAATTAATAGTGTATGCATGTTTTTCCTAATTAATTAATTTGAGTTCAATTGAATTAAATCCAAGTAGACCAAAAGGATGGTAACTTGGGTTTGATGAAATCGAGCCCAATCAGGTTAATTGGAATAAAAATATTTAATTAGAATAAATTAATTAGTTTTCTTGGACATCAATAATTAATTTATAGATTAAATATTATTAATTTTTCCTCGACTTGAAAATTACTTGAATATTTGAATTAAGAATATAAATTAATTTTCTTGGACAATTAATAATTAATTCTTTAATCAAATAAAAGTTTTTCGATTTAATGATTGCTTTAAATCATAATAAAATAGAATTCCATATTTTATATATTTATTTAGTCGGACTAATATTATTTTAATTAAAGGTAGATATACTTAATTTTGAATTTTGTATATCTAAGTCATCTAGTAGGACTAGAATGATTTTAATTGAAATAAAATAATATATGAAAAGTTGGGAATTTATTCAAGGACTTTTTCGTTGGACTAAAATTTTAAATATTAACATAAGTGATTTTATATTGCGAGCATGTATTAAATGTTGCGAGCATGTATTAATTGATGTGAGCATGTCTTATGTGATGAAAACACCGATCATGGACTTAGGTTAAATTTGATTTATTTTTCTTTGCATGGGTTGTTGTAGTAAAATAGTTTAGAATTATTTAAGCCCGTAAAGTTTTGTTTTGCTGCTTTACCTTTCCATGTGATGGCCTATTGGCTCGGGGCCTCTAGAAAAGTCCATGATCGAGTGTAAATGGATTTATTTATTTATTTCCCTGATAATATTGATAGGCATATTTATAAGTAGTATAATTTATGCATGTTCAATATGTGATAGTTGCGCTATATAAATTAATTAATGTGCAAAGTGAGACCAAACATTTGACAATTTAAATTCTCCCAAATAAATAATACCGAGTTAGAAAAGGATGTGTGACATCCTCGCCCTCCACTAAGCTTTCTAAAATTAAAATTACTATAAATGTGTAATGTTTCCCAGTTATGAGGGTTATGCATTTAGAAATAATTTGAAATTTTATAAAGTGCATGGAATGCCTTAATCGAAACATATTTCACCCCAGAAACCTGTTCGGTTGTAAGGTGAAATTCAAATGTTAGATTATAGGAATTAGTGGGAATGAACTGGGTAGTTCACGAGCCTAGAAATCGGTTAGGTAGGGGCTTGGTGAACTACGGGGAAAGGTATTGAAATATTTATTGGATAAATTGATGTTAGACATCACTTCAATTAATTTAATGGGCCAGAAATCGGTTAGGTTGCAACCCATGTCATTAATTGAGGACCTCAATACCCGCTGTGGAATTGATGCCAATGATGATTCCCGATTTTCACATGGGAATGTGGGATTCGAAAAATGCAGCGGGAGCCAAGATAAATTTTTTTTGTCCTTAATTTTTCTTGGTTAAGTCAAATACAAGTAATCTAATTTATTTCTACAGTTATTTTTCTCGTTTATCTCTCTCAAAATGACAAACCCACTTTCAACACTACTTGAAATGAATACTCTTACTGGAACCAATTATGTGGACTGGCTTAGAAATTTGGGGATTGTCCTCAATATGGAATCTCTGGGATACGTCTTGGAGGGTGATATCCCGGAGGTCCAAGCCCATGAAAAATGAGTCAAGGACACATCCGGGTGAGAAGATACATGCTGGGATCTATGACCAATGAACTTCAAAGGTCACATGATAAGATGCCCACTGCAAGAGCTATCCTAGCTCACCTGGTAGATCTCTATGTTGAGCATAGTCGAACTGAATGATATGAGATATCGAAAGAGCTCTTCGGAGCCAAGATGAAAGAAAGTGAGAAGGTTGGTGATCATGTCCTCAAAATGATTTCGAGTATTGAGAAATTGGAAGCTCTCGACTTCACCATGAACGTCATCCTTCAAACTGACTTAATCTTGCAGTCTCTTCCTAATTCCTTCTCCCAATTTGTAGTTAACTTTAAATGCAATGAGATAGAGTGCAATTTAGCTGGGCTAATGAAAAAGCTGGTTACTGCACAATCTCAAATGAAACCAAAGGGAAAGGAAACTGCCTTGATCATTTCTTCTGGACCTAAAAAGTCTAAGTCTAAGTAGAAGAAGAACAAGAAGCAATATGGAAAGCTTGGAGCGGAAGGGGGTGTTCAAAAGAGTGAGGGAAAAGCTCAAGGGTTTTATAAGAGCAAAGGACCTAAGAAAACGGATAGATGTCTCGAGTGCGGTAAGCTTGGACACTGGAAGAGGAACTGTCCTAAATTAGGCAAGGGTATGGAACTTTTTGTTTTTGAAACTAATTGTTCTATGACCATTTTTTCTATTTCATGGATTCTGGACTCAGCGGCTAGTGCCCATGTGTGTTGTTTGGAACAGGATCTGCAGCGAAGTAGAAAGCTGGGCCGAGAAGAAGTGATGATCAAAGTAGCAGCGGCGAAACTGTTGCAACTACTAGGATAGGATTTACTTCTTTATATTTGAATTTTGGATATTTATTGTTTTTAGATAATGTTTTAGTTTTGCCCAAGGGGCTTAAGAACATTGTTTCTATTCCGATCTTAGTTAAGATTGGATATACATTCCATTTTTCTAAGTCAAATTGCGGCATTTATTATGGAAATAAATTAGTTGGCAATGCTTCTTTAGTTAATGGTTTGTATTATTTAAATATCCGTAATTCATCTAATGTAAATGCTGTAGCTAAGAAACATGGTAGGCAAGAAGCTAACTTAAGACTAAAGTGGCATCTTAGACTAGGCCATGTTGGAGAACACAAGATTCACAAAATGGAAAAAATGGGCTTTTAATCACTAGGGTCGGATCCCTATCCAACAGGTGAATCATGTCTCTTAGGCAAGATGGCTAGATCACCCTTCACCGGGACTTTTGAAAGAGCCACTTAAGTCTTAGGATTAGTGCACACCGACGTTTGCTGACCATTTGGAAAAATGTCTAGTGGGAGTTTCTACTACTTCATCAATTTCACATACAATCATTCAAGATGTGGTCTAGTGTATATGATGAAGCAAAAGTCAAAATCCTTTGAAAGGTTCAAAGAGTTCAAAGCTTTAGTAGAAAATCAAATTGGGCAACATATAAAAACTCTGCAATCGGATTGTGGAGGAGAATATATGAGTGCCGAGTTTGATGAATTCCTTAGAGAACAAGCAACAATGTTACAACTAACACCACCAGCAACTTCTCAACTAAATGGAGTAGCCGAGCAAAGGAACCAAACTTTGTTGGACATGGTTCATTCCATGCTTAGTTACACTGATTTACCCATTTCGTTGTGGGGATACGCGCTCTTTACTGCTGCTTATATATTGAACAAATGTCCCTCCAAATCCATTCCTAAAACTCCGCATGAGATGTGAAATAATAGGAAACCAAGTCTTAATCATATTAAGATTTGGGGATGTCCTGCTTATGTCAAGAAGACTAAAGTGGAGAAATTGGAGACAAGATCCCTCATGGGACGTTTCATTGGTTATCCTGAAGATTCCATGGGATTCTTCTTTTACCTACATGATGATCAGAGAATCATTGTGGCCCTACAAGCCCACTTCCTAGAAGATGAATTCATCTTGGAAGGGGGCAAAGGTAGATAGATTGTTCTAGAAGAACAAAATGAAACTCCCTCTGAGACATCTGTTCAAGAACCAAGGCCTAACCCAATAGTAGCACAACCACCACATAGATCTTGTAGAATCCCACATGAACCTGAGAGGTATGGGTATCTACTGCAAGGGGAGCCTCAGCTCCACATGGTAGTATAAACGGGTCATGAAGATGAGCCTTGTACCTATGATAAAGCGATGATGGATGTCGACGCTTTAAGATGGTGAGAAGTGATGGAAATTGGACTCTATGCAATCGAACCAAGTCTGGACTTTGGTAGATCGTCCTGAAGGTGTAAAACCTATAGGATATAAGTGGGTCTACAAAATAAAGATAGATAGCGATGTCAAGGTTGACACCTTTAAAGCCAGGCTCGTAGCGAAACTGTATAGTCAAAGAGAAGGAATTGACTATGAAGAAACTTTTTCGCCTGTGGCCATGATAAAGTCCATCCGAATACTGTTATCCATAACTGCATACTTAGATTATGAGATATGGTAGATGGATGTCAAAATGGCTTTCCTAAATGGATTCCTCGAAGAGGATATCTATATGGAGTAGCCAAAAGGTTTTGTATTCGAGACCAATATCCATAAAGTATGTAAACTTGAGAGATCCATATACGGTCTCAAACAAGCATCTAGAAGCTGGAATCTCCATTTTGATAAAGTAGTAAAGGGATATGGCTTCATCAAGAACGAAGATGAACCCTGTGTCTACAAGAAGACTAGTGGGAGAAAAATCTCATTCTTAGTACTATATGTGGATGACATTCTACTTATAGAAAATGACGTGGGAATGCTCACCACAGTCAAGAAATGGCTTTCGAGTACGTTTTCCATGAAAGACTTGGGAAAAGCAACTTACATTCTAGGAATTCGTATCTATAGAGAAAGAACGAATAGAATGATAGGTCTCTCCCAAGCCCTTTACTTAGAAAAGGTCCTAAAGAGGTTTAGGATGGATAATTCTAAGAAAGGGTTTCTTCCCATGAGACATGGAATACACTGGTCCAAATCTATGTGTCCTCAAAGTGAGGAAGATAGAGAGGAGATGAGTAAAGTACCCTATGCCTCTGCAGTTGGTAACCTAATATATGCAATGTTGTGTACAAGACCCGACATTGCCTATGCTGTAAGCTTGGTGAGTCGATTTCAGGCAAACCTGAGAAAGGAACATTGGATAGCTGTGAAGAATATCCTAAAGTATCTCAATAAAACTAAGGATATGATTCTCATCTATGGAGGTGGAGACCTGAAGATGGAAGGTTACACTGACTCGGACTTCCAGTCTGATGTCGATGACCGTAAATCCATTTCAGGGTTTGTTTTCACGCTTAATGGTGGGGCGGTGTCATGGAAAAGCTCCAAGCAAAGCACAACAGCTGATTCCACCACTGAAGTTAAATATTTGGCTACCTCAGAGACAGCCAAAGAAACTATTTAGATGAGAAAGTTCCTTGGAGAACTTGAAGTGGTTCCTAGTTCACAGCTCCCGTTACCACTTTATTGTGATAACAATGGAGCAATAGCGCAAGCTAAGGAACCACGGTCACATAACAAGTCTAAACACATTGAGAGAAGATTTCACATCATTAGAGAGATCGTTGGCAAAGGAGAAATAGCAGTGCAGAAAATAGCTTCAGCTGACAATATAGCTGACCCGTTCACCAAACCACTACCTCAGGTTGTTCTGGACCGACATCTGGAAGGGATGGGTATAAGATACCACAATGAGTGGCATTGAGTGCAAGTGGAAGATTATTAGGATTATGCCCTCAGATGCCATAGAGGATAGATTGATAGGGCATCTATCTTGTAATTAACTTATTTTGATATTATTAATAAAGGCGTTATTTAGTTTAAACTAAAATCTTATCTGCATCTATAAGTAGTGTAAAATGTTTTATTTGTATTTTTAGTGCGATCCCTCTATTTCCTACGGGATAGGAAGAGTGTCACTAGAGAGATCGATCTTGATTACTAAAAATAAGTTCCCAAGTAAAGTGAAGTCTTTAATGGACAAATAAAGACTTAGAACACTTGTACAATCTTATCTCTGACATGGGAGTGCCTGTCTAGTACCATGGGATGGTAGGAGATTAAGATTGTAGGCACATCAGTGGAACTGATATGCTCGAACACGACTCGCATCGGTTCTGTCACATAGGTTTTCACTCTATGACAGTCAATGACAGAACTGATTATGCGTAATAGGTATAAGTGGGCCTTTGACCTGAAACATCATGCTGAAGAGGCATTTGTGACATCACGTATTTCTTTAGAATAGTTAGACCCAATTCACACGTTGGTGGGGTCAATCTCAAAATGCGGCTTGATGGGCAAATGATAGTCTTAGCTGATATCTAAATGGGATTTGTTCTCTCATAAGTGAGTGAGAAAGTGCCCTATGTAATTATAGATAAATAGAGATCAAAGTCTTTAGCCAAAGAAAAAGAGACGATTGTGCTAGGCACTAAATCGATCTCAATGATCTCGTATTATTATAATAAATACATGTGGTCAAGTCCAGTGAGTTTGACATGGCCATAACTCTCACTTGACTGGGGTACACGAACAAAGGGTTTATACATATACGGTATTTACGATTTGAAGGTTTCGGAATGATCCTATTCAATTCGTTTTTGTTTGGGGTACGAAGTGGGTCACGTGACTGGCTAGGTGTTACCCACTTCCTTTGGTTTCCTCTCATTGCCAAACGAAATGAACCTAAAGAGTCGCGCTAAAGGATTGATAAAGAAAAATGAAAAAGGAATTTCTATTTTTCTTATAGGAGTTTTAATTTATTGGATAAATTTAATAATTAATTATTCATTAGATGAAATAATTAATTATAAGGGTAAGATTAATTATTAATTAATTTCCTAGGGAAATATATTAATGAATTAATTTATCTAATTAATTTGGTTATTTAATTAATTTATTTATTTATTGAATATAATAAATTATTAATTGAATAAGAAATTAATTAAAACAAAACAATTCCCGGGGCTTAAAATAGCGTCCAAGTGTGCTCAATTTTAGGGCTCTTTTGTTTTTACTTGTTCAATAAGTCATGAGGTATATATGGACTCTATGACCTAGAACAAGTACACAACTTTCATAACTCTCATAGAAAGAAAGAAGAAAAATATTCCTCCCCTCTCTAATACACTAGCCGTCAACCCCTTTAGAGATTAGTGGGAAATTTTTTGTCTATCGATCTGTGCGTGACAATTTAGAGACGACGTATTTTTCGTTGTTAGGATCAAGTTCAAGATTTGAAGATTGCACAAAGGATTGAAGATTTAAAATCTTCAATTTTTCGACTTTTGGAGGAAGAAGAAAAGTCTCCAACGACTTCGCTCTAACGGGTAAGTGATTATTCATTAAGTGTATTGATCAATTTGAATATACGATCATTGAATTCAACTTTGGGTTTTAAAATAAAAACTTTTGAAATCCTTCCGCTGAGTTTATGTTATTTTTCGCGAAACCAAATATGATGAACAATCGGATGTTGTGTATAACTTTGAGATGCATACACATCATTACTTCAGGAGATTTGAGAAATTAGATAGGCCATTATCGAGCACATATCGACCATCCGTTGAAGAGCCACCAAATCTTGAACTTAAACCCTTGCCTGCACACCTTAAGTACATTTACTTAAATGATGATGGAACTCTTACATTGATTATTTCTTCGTCTCTTACAGGGGAGTAAGAAGAAAAATTGATGAAGGTGTTAAGGGCGCACAAACAGGCTTTTGGATGAAAGATAGCAGACATCAGGCCCAACAATTTACATGCACAAGATTTTGATGGAGGAGAACAAAAAAACCTACTATCCAACCCCAAAGAAGGTTAAACCCTCAAATCCAAGAAATGGTCAAAAAGGAGGTAATCAGTCTCTTAGATGCCGGGATCATCTTTCCCATCTCTAATAGTCCATGGGTGATTCCTACTCAGGTAGTGCCAAAGAAGGGAGGTACGACCGTCATACAAAATGAGAATAATGACTTCCTTTAGTCTTGCATCATTATTGGTTATCGAGTTTGCATAGACTATCGTAAGTTGAATGAATTTACTCGTAAAGACCATTTTCTCCTTCCCTTTGTTCATCAGATGTTAGAACATTTAGTCGGTAATGAGTATTACTATTTTTTAGATAGTTATTTCGGGTATAATCAAATTGTCATTACACCCAAGGATCAAGAGAAAACCACTTTCACTTGTCCTTATGGCACATTTGCTTAAAGACGGATGCCCTTTGGACTCTGCAATGACCCGGCTACCTTTCAAAGATGCATGATGGCTATTTTTCATGATATGGTAGAACAATTCATGAAAATATTCATGGAGGATTTTTCTGTGTTTGGGTCTACTTATGATTTGTGCTTGCATAATCTAACATTAGTATTGCAGAGATGTGAAGAAATTGACCTCGTGTTGAACTGGAAAAAATGCCATTTCATGGTATAAGAGGGTATAGTATTAGGCCATAAGATATCTCAAAAACGAATCGAGGTAGATAGAGCTAAGATTGAGTTGATAGCTAATCTACCGCCACCACAAACAGTCAGAGTTGTGAGCAGTTTCTTGGGAAACACAAGGTTTTATAGGCGTTATTGTTAGGAAATTTCATGTTAGATGTTTTGATGATGACAAGATAGGATTTTATGTTAGACCTCAAACAACATGTAAGTTTCTGTTTTGATAGATCTTTGTATAAGCGTTTGAAAGTATGTAATTTTTTATTAGGCTTGTAATTTTTTATCTTTATAGATTTTAGACTGAGTATTAGATACCGAATCGCTAATAGAATTCTAGGTGAGTCTATTAGAGAAGAAGTTGAAGATCAGCGTCTGAATTCAACAGAAGATGAAGATTTGTTCTTAGCGTCCGTCAAACGCAAAAGGACTATTTCAAGATTTATGAATCAAGCGCTCAAATCATTCTAGCGATCCGATGTCAGATTCACCTGAGTTAAATCCTCAAGTCATGAAGGACTTAAATGCAATCATTTAACGGACATTTATTTCCAACGGGAAATAAATTCAAATGCATTAAATGCCTGATAAGAGCATTAAATGTGATAAGCCACTGTGACTTGTGGACAAGCCACGTTTTTTACTAGACTGTCAGAACCTCAGAGTTTATAGCTGCTCCCATCCAATCGGTGCCAGCAGATTTTCAGGAATGTCAGGTTTTAAATAGAATCACGCGCTGCGTGAAAGGCACGCTCCCACATGTGTCCAACGGACAGATGCCAAGAATTGCCTATAAATACCTTACCTTCAGCAAACCCTAAAAATATATAGTACATAATATTACAAGAGAAATTTACGTACCTGCACAAGAAAAAGCTTAGAAACTCCATAGCTAAAATTCCTTCAAGCTTTTCATCTACATTCCAGACAGTCAAAAATATCTCAAACCTCTTCAAAAGAAGAAAGCTAAATTCCTATTGAGATATTCCAAGTTGTTTGAACTTCCCAAAAACAAACAAACCCTTGTGACAAAACCCTCAACCTTTCATCTGAGTGAGAAAGCTGTTGAAACCCCTTACAGGCAGTATTTCTGAGTGAGAGAAGCTTGTAAAAGACGATCTTCATTGGTGCTGAAATCTGTGTGATCAAGGAGCCCGAGATCTTTTTCATCCTTTACTATCTTGTAGAAGATTCTGTGTGATTCTTCGATAATTATACTAGTAAATTTCTCCAAGTGAAAAAGGAGAAGAAGGACGTAGCTGAGATTACATCACCCAATGAACCTTACAATCTCTTGTGTCATTTACTTTAATTATTGTCTTGATTTACATTATATTATATTCTTTGAAAAAGACAAGCTAATTGCAAAGTGATTAATTAACCAATCGAACGCTAAAAATCATTTCCGTTGTGCTAACCCTGATTAAGCGATCTAGGCATGACCCTACTTTGGCAAATTGCTAAAATCACTAAGTCTAAATTATCTTTACTGAAGCGCCTGACCCAAGCGATCAACTTCTAAGCGTTCAAATCTTTAAAAGTGATACGAATTCTTTTTGAAGTCGAAAAAGATTTCAGGGTCTATTCAACCCCCCCCCCCCCTTCTAGACTCTTTCGTATGCCACTTGGGACCACCAGTTATATTGCAAATTTTTCTAAAATTGCTAAACCTTTATCTAATCTCCTCATGAAAGATTCTCCTTTTAACTTTGATCACAATTGCATGCAGGCTTTCCTCACTCTCAAGGAAAAGTTGGTTTCAGCACCAGTGATGTTGCCACCGAATTGGACTTTACCGTTCGAGCTTATGTGCGATGCAAGTGATACAGCCGTAGGTGCAGTTCTTGGTCATAGGAAGAGTAAATTTTCCATACAATTTATTATACCAGTAGTACGAAGCCCAATTAAACTATGCTACGACTGAGAAAGAACTCTTAGCTGTGATTTTTGTTGTTGATAAATTTCACTCCTATTTAGTTCTCAATAAGGTAATAGTATACACTGACTACTCTACATTGAAATACTTGTTTGCTAGAAAAGATGCCAAACCTAGACTACTTAAATGGATCCTTCTACTACAAAAATTTGACTTAGAAATCAAGGATAAGAAAGGAACTAAAAATGTAGTGGCCGAACATCTATCTAGACCAGAATTGATTGATAATAATGCAAACGAGGTCTTAATTCGAGAGGAATTTCCCGGTGAACAACTTTTTGCTTTATATGCAAACCCCCTTCCATGGTATGCTGATTTTGCTAACTATGTCGTTACTGGTATTCCACCTCCTAATCTTTTTCCTAACAAACGCAAGAAATTCCTAAAAGATGTGTGACATTATTTTTGGGAAGAACCCTTTTTGTTTAAGATTGACACGGATGGAGTGATTCGGCGATGTGTACCCGAAGAGGATATGGTATCTATATTAGCTTGCTGTCACGACATGCTGGTAAGTGGACACTTTGGCCCAACCTAAATGGCTGCTAAGGTTCTTCAATCAGGTTTTTTCTAGCCAACTCTTTTTAAGGATGCCTATAATAACGTGCAATCATGTGATCGGTGTCAAAGCACGGGTAATATTTCTAGACGACATGAGATGCCCATGAATAATGTGCTTGAATGTGAAATATTTTATGTATGGGGAATAGATTTTATGGGACCCTTTACTAGTTCATGTTCGAATAAGTACATTCTATTTGTTGTCAATTATGTGTATAAGTGGGTTGAAGCTGAGACTTTACCAACAAACGATGCTAAGGTTTTTGTAAGATTCTTGAAAAAATGTATTTTTACAAGATTTGGCACCCTTAGAGAAATTATTAGTGATGGAGGCACCCACTTTTGTAATAGGCAATTCAAAAACCTGTTGAGCAAATATAATGTGAAGCATAAAATCTCAACCCCTTATCATCCTCCAACCAGTGGGCAAGTAGAAGTATCCAATAGGAAAATTAAAAGGACTTTGCAAAAAATGGAAAATAACCATAGAATGGATTGGTCTCTTAAGTTAGAGGATGGGCTTTGGGCTTACCGTACTGCTTTTAAGACCCTTATTGACATGTCTATAAACTAGTATTTGGTAAAGCATGTCATCTGTTTGTTGAACTTGAACATCGTGCATATTGGGCTATCAAGTTTCTTAACTTTGATGCCAATGTTGTAGGAACCAACAGAATACTCCAACTACATGAGTTGGAGGAATGGAGACGCGAGGCCTATGAAAATGTAAAGTTGTTTAAGGAATGCACTAAGATGTGGCATGACAAGCACATAGTTCCCCGCTTTTGAAGAAGGAGAGAGAATGCTTCTCTACAACTCTCATCTCAGACTCATCCCAGGGAAATTGACGTCTCGTTGGTCAAGTCCCTTTAGTGTGACACGAGTCTACTCCTCGGGAGCTGTGAAACTTACAACAAAGGATAGGAGAACTTTTACTTTTAATAATCATCGGGTGAAGCATTACACAGGAACTGATTGGAGAGAGGACAAGTCGTCTGTCCGACTCTATGATCCTGTGAACTAAGTTGACCATGTAAAATCAAGCTATTGACTATAAAAGAGTGTTTCTTGGGCGGCGAACCAAGCTTGTTGCTTTCTATCATTTCTTTTATTTCCTTTTTATGTTGATTTTGCTGTTTTCTTAGTGTAATGGTTTTCTTTTCTTGTGGTTTTTGTTGTGTTGCAAGTGATACGTTGAACAGGGAACCTCTGCGGTTCTGACTCAGATGTTCGAACATCATGACAACTACAATTCGAATGTGATATATAAAAAATTCTGGGGGCTACTGGACGTAACATTCGGACGTGACATTTCTTAACGTTCAAACGTAGTCTCTGTTAAGAGAAAATAACATTGAATTAGGGATCTAATTTCACTATTCAAAATCCCTAATTCCTAAAAACCCCCAAATCCTCAACGCACTTTTTCACGTTCGAACTCCAGCATACCCTTCTTCTCCATCGTCTCTCCGCCATTATCACGCACCACCTTCACCATCAACTCTGATATCCATCACATCCAAATCCCTAGTTCTAATTTCTTTAAATACTAGCCTAACCCCCACCAAATCACCACACCAATCTCACCTTGCCGGACATTTTTGGTAGCTCAGCCAGGGGGTAACCACAGTCGCTGCCACACCACCTCAGCAACAATTCGCCGCTATTTTCAAAAAGTTTGAGATGCCTGAAAGTTTGATAACTCACGTTCAAATGTCAAACGATGTCGACGTCCGAACATTGCTATACTCACGTTCGAATATTACCAATAAAACACTTCTCTCTGCTCTAAGTGATTAGCTTGAACCCTATGATATTACGCAATATTGTTTAGTTGTGTGGGATGTAGTTCTGTGTTGATTTTGGGTAGAAGTGTGTCGTGGTTGATTGTTTTAACAAGTTTGGGGATGGTTATGTCAGTTTACTGTTGTAGTTTAGGGCAGTTTTGTTGAGTCGTTGTTGCGGTTCTGTGTGATTGATTGAGAATATGGCCCGTTCGAATCAAAAGTCTACTGGCGAAAGTAAGAAAAAGGCCGGAGAGGGCACATCTTGAGCTAATAACCCCATTCCCGAGTTAGATAAGGCATCATCTCCTTATCTGGAACCCAGGTTTAACAACCTCACTACATAGGCTATTTATCATCAGTTGACTGCCAAATCACTTTGAAGGAACATCCATTGGTTCCTCGAAAGCTGAATCTTCAAGAGATTTTATCTAATAATGGGTGGCAGCAGTTCTATAAGCCACCCTAGCCGATTATGCTACCCTGGGTCCAAGAGTTCTATGCCAGTGCCACTGAAAGATTTAAGAGACCTATTCGTGAGTGGATTCTGAGTATTGTTACTGTCCGCGGCAAAGAGGTTAAGTGTTATGCCTCTAAGATTCGCACTAACCTCCATCTTTCTACTGTCCACAATTGTAAATATAAGGCTATGCTCAGATTACATGGACGGTATAATGTGAGTTTGGATGAGGTTCTACGGATGATTAGACAGCCAGAGACAGTTTAGGAGTCCAATACGGTTGTGAAGAGGGGGTTGCTAACTATGGAGGTTGGGTTCTTATACGAGTTTGTTTGTTTGTGGGTTCAACCCACAATGAACAAGTCGGAGGTTACAAGGTACAGGGCGGTGCTAGCTTATGCTATGCTATTAGGGAAAAAGATTGATTTGAGGGCATTAATCAATGAACCATTATAGGCCCACATGAAGAGATTCACCGAGGAGAGGACCCCTTAGTCCAAGATAAACAAGACACATTTTTTCTTCACGTCCCTAATTACAGCCCTTTGTTTGACTGCTGAGGTACCGGTAGGGGATGGAGAGGAGTTTGACTTGGCTGGAGGAGAGCTCGATTATGATGACTTAACACATCCGACTACTGGGGTTAAGAAGGCACAGACTACCCATGAGAGGGGAGAGAGTTTGAGGGTTGCACCTTCAGCCCCTTCGGCTACCTCGATTGAGCTTTTTCAGCAACAGGTTGCTAAGCTTAGCATGAGCCACACAACATTTCAAACTCTGATTTAAACTGCCATGAGTGCAAATTTTCAGATGATGGGTCAATTTTTGGGTTGATATCAGCGGGACTTAATGATACATGCTGACACTGCTTTTGGGCATCCTGTTCCAGACTACCCTATGTCGCCTGAGTTCCAGCCCTACCCTTTTCCTGCCCCTGTTGAGACGATGTTTGATTTGGCTGATTTGGACGAGCATCTGGAGTATGATGATGCTGCTGATGATGTGGCTACAGAGTGACTATTAGATTATGCTATCATTTTACTTGTTTCGGTTCTAGTTTCTATTTTATGACGATTTATGTTTTGTTGGTTATTTTGAACTTGTATTTTGACGATATTTTATTTTTGTTGCTTTGTTTGATGTGGATAATTTTAATGTTTGTTTGATATGTCATAGTCAGCATTTTATTACTCTAGTAGCTGGCTTTAGACGGAATTGGTTAGTGGCTTTTTGAGTGAACTTGGACCAGAAGACATATATGAGGAATTTGTGTTTGCTTTTCCGCATCCATTAATGTGAAGTTGATTTTTACCCCTGTTTATGTGTTTTATTTGGTACAACATTGAGGACAATGTTGGTCTTTAAGTTTGGGGGTGGCGGATCGTCATTCTTTATGCTTTTGTGTTTTTCATTCAAGTTTGGGGGAGTGCCGACTAGTTATTGTGATATGTGCTTCTTCGTTTTTTTTGGTTATACAAGCATGAAAACATTTTAGCCCTACAATTGATGCTTGAGATTGATTAACTTGAGTACAATGGCATGATTTCTTGATTAATTTGAATTTAATGGAATTTACATATCTTTGTTTTGAATATTGAGTTAGATTTTTCATAAGGTTATGATTAGTTGCTTGTATGCTTAATAATAAATTAATGAGGTTGATGATTGGTATAACTTAAAAAGTCGGGCGAATATGTATTGGAGGTGAAAAGTGGCATGCCTACAAACTGTACTATTATGTTAATTTTAGCTTTACATAAGCCAATTAAATGTAATTTGTTTAAAGAACCTAGTTTTGTTTCGTGGCCTTCGACACTCTACCCTTAAGAGTGTCTCTACACTTCATAACCTAAAGTCATTTGGTTTCAGAGTTGTTGAACTAAAACTTGCTACACAGGTACCATAGAAAGCCTAATGTAGAACATCGTACATGATCTAGCCTTCATGAATTTAAGTTGAAATTTTATATGAGTTTTGAAAGTTTTAAATTGGTTTAAGTAATGGAATTTAAATGGCTATGAGGTTTTCTATGATTCTTGTGCCTTATGATTGATCGAAGGTTGATTAATACAAGATTTATGTCCAAAATTTGGTAAAGATGCCACTTGTCCGGAAACCTGTTCGGTTGCAAGGTGAAATTCAAATGTTAGATTATAGGAGTTAGTGGGAATGAACTCGGGTAGTTCACGAGCTTAGAGACCTGTTCGGTTGCTGTTTGATGAACTATGGGGAAAGGTATTGAATCATTTATTGGATAAATTGGTGTGCGACACCACTTTGAATAATCAGTGGGCCAGAAATCGGTTAGGTTGCAACCCACTGAATTGTTTGAAGAACTCAATACTCACTACGAAATCTATCCAATGAGATTTTCGAAAAATTGCAGTGGGAGTGCAATGTTTCGAAAAATGTAGTGGGAGTCAAGTGAAAATAAAGTCCTAGTTTTACTTGTGTACAATATAAACATCCTAATTAAATCTTGTTTATTTTCGTTTATTTTCTGCGTTTATTATATCTCTCTCTTGAAAATTAACCCGTTTAAAAATATGCTCGAAAATTTTGTCTGAACTGGCCTAACCAAATCAACAGACTTAGAAACTTGAGGAAGGTCCTCGGTTCAGAGTCGTTGACTTGTATGCTTGAAGCAAGCATTACTCAAGTCTAAGAATGGGACGAAGAGTAGGGCTTAAATATGAGGCGCACTAGACATAGAACCATGTGTTTTGGAAACAACTGTTCTGTGACCGATTTTCTCAACTTTTTGTATTCTACATTCTAGAGCTAATGCTCATGATTGAAGAATTAGAAAGAAGTACAAAAGCTGGAGAAACAAGAGGTGATCAATATTGGAACCAGACATGGTGTCGAGTGTATCCAAATATAGTCCACCTCTGTTGTTTTATAATTCTGAACATGTTTGGATGATTGATTAGTTTTATCAAATGACATTAAGAAAGTTATCGTTTTCTGACTTGGTCAAGAAATGGTACTTCTTTAAGTTTGGTAATAACTTTCATGGCATTTATTTTGGAAATAAGTGTGGGAACAATACATCCTTACTAAAATTGTTAACACGATTTGAAAGTTTGGAATTAGTATACTGTGAATACATAAACTAGAGAACGTAGTATGCTAGAAATAAACTGGAAGAATTGTTTGGCACCTATGATTAAGTCATGTCGTACGAGCATAAGATTCACTAGTTAGGAGAAACATGGGGGTACAAGCCCAATGGGATTGGATCCTTATCCAAACTTAAGAATCTTATCTCATAGGCAAGATGACCAAATCTCCCTTCACAGGGAACATATTAAAGGACCACTCAAGTTCTAAAGTTTGTGCATACTGACGTTTATGGTTGAATATATGGTATCATACTAAGACACTATAATTGGATTGTAAGGTCAAGCATATGATTTCCTAATTTGACCCGTTCCTGAAAGAACGTGACATAGCTTCACAGTTGACACTTCCAGCGACTCTACAAATGAATAGGGTAGTAGTAAACAAGAACGAGACATCATTGGACATGACTCATTCTTAGCTAAGCTACATAGAATTACCCAATTCATAATGTGTCTTGCGCTACTCATAGGTTCATCTTGAATAGATGTCCCTCCAAATTCATTCCTAAGGCACCATATAAGATGTGGCCCCAGTGGAAGCCTGGTCTTAAACATGTGAAGGTATGGGAATTCCCAACCTACGTAGAAAAGATAAAGGTAAAGAATCTGAAGGCTTGGTCCTTAAAAGGACGTTTTGTTAGTTATCCCGAAGATTCAATGGGAACTCTTTCTACTTACATGATGATCAGGGGATCATTATGGCCTTAGAGGTCTGTTGTCTTGAAGATAAGATCGTTCGAGGAATTGGAGAAGGTGGAAAGATTATTCTAAAAGAATAAAACAAAACATCTTAGGACACTACTATTCAAGAAACCAAACTAAGCCCATTAAAACACAACCACCAACGATTGATATGGAAGAGTCTCTCAACCGCCTGAGAGAAGTGGTTGTCTGCTACAAAGAAAGCATAGGATGAATGATGTAGCAGAGGAGAACCAAGGATACAATCCCTCTACCATGACAAATCGATGGTGAATATGGACTCTACGAGAAGGTGTCAAGGTTATGAAAGTGTAGATGGATTAGATGACTTTGAATCAACCCTGGACTCTAGTAGATCGCCCCAAGAGTTTTGAACTCATCAGAAGCGAGTACATCTACAAGAGAAAGATTGATTTGAATGGCAAGGTCAGGCTCATGGCGAAAGGGTATATTCAAAAGAAGGGCATTGACTATGAGGAAGCCCCCTTGCCACAGCTAAAATCAAATCCATTAGAATCTTACTTTCGATAACAACACACCAATATTATGAAAATCTAGCACGTGGGTATGAAGACTCGTTCATAAATAGATTCCTCTAGAAGGACATCAATTTCGAACAGCCCAAGGGTTTCACATTTGAGGTCGATTATCATAAAGTCTACATGCTGTATGAATCCATTTATGGATTTAAGCGGACCTCTCGTAGTTAGAATCTTCATTTTGATGACATAATTTGGAATTATGATATCATCTAAATGAAGAGAGACCATCTGTGTGCAATAAGGTAAGTGGGAGCGAGATATCATTTTATGAGAAATGATGTGGGCTCATTGACTATGTCAAGACATAAACATCGAGCATGTTCTCCATGAAAGACTTGGGAGAAGCCATCTTTATCCTTATAATTTGCACCTATGCAAATAGGGCGAATAGGATAATGGGCCATTCCCAAGCCCTTTGCTTAGAATAAATCCTAAAGCAATTTGGGAAGAAGATCTGAGAAAGGGCTCTTGTCTAGAGAGGAAGAGCAATGGGTAGACAAAAATATATCATGAAGTACTTTAGAAGAACTTAGGATATATTCTTCGTCTATGCCCATAGTGAACTGATAGTGGAAATTTTATACTTACTCGGACCTTAAGTCTGACAAAGGAGATTAAAACTCCACTTTGGGTTAATATTCACCCTCAATTGTGGAGTATAACTTGGAAAGGTTCCAAGTAAAATACTCTACTGCTGAGAATGAATATGAAATGCCTTGGATTCTTGGAGGTTGTCGAAGGAAACTGTTTGGATCTAAAGTTCATGGTAGAACTTCTATTGGTCCCTAGCGCAGAGCTTACATTGTCATTTTACTGTGATGAAATGAATTTCACGCGCATGAAAGGAACCTAGGTCTCACAAATCCAGACAAATGATGAGAGATACAACATCTCTTGAGAGATCGTTGGAAAGGGTGATGTAGCCTTGTAGAAAAGAAGCTCAGCCAATTAAACGTCTGACCCACTCACTAGGTATTGTCACAGGCGGTGCTAGAGCGACATCTTTTAAAAGATGGGTGTTTGATACAACAACGATTGGCATTAAGTGCAAGTGGGAAATTGTTGGGAATGTGCCCTCGATGCCAACGAGGAGTTAGAATATGAGGCACGAGTTTATATTATACAACCTCTAATTACTATAAAGGCAATATTATGTTGTTCGTATAATTCTTGATGGCATCTATAAGTCTTAAATGAACAACTAGTCCATGTGTGTCAAGACAAACCTTCACACTCCTTGAGGAGATGGGCACTGGAAGAGTTTTATACTTGATCACTTAAATCGTTCGCAAGTCAGAGAATCTCAATTGGGCATTGAGATTCGTGTAAGCCTTGTATGACACAGACTCGGACAAAGGAGTGCCAGTCGAACACTATGGGATAGTGGGAGTTTGTGTCATAGATACATTGATGGAATTAGTGTATTCGAACACGGCTCGTAGTATACCAACCACATGGGTTTTTACTCAGTGACTGTCAATGATTGGATTACTGATTATGAAGGTATGCGTGAGCCTTAGACCTGAGGAGTTACGATCACAGTGTGCTTGTGACGTTGGATTCTGTCACTAGAGAAGTTAGGCCCAATTCACCCGTTGGTTGGGCCGACCTCGAAATGCATTCCAATGGGGAAGCAGCATGTGAGGTGATTGACAAGATGGAATTCATTGTCTCGAAAGTAAACGAGAAGTATCCTATGTGGTCATAGGTAAATGAGATTGAAAGTCTCTGGCCAGAGCTGATGAACTAACTCGTATTTAGTGATCTCAGATTACTACGATTCTTAAGCATAGCATCGAGTGCTGTGAGTTTAACATATTCCATGACTCTCACTCGATCGAGATACCTGAGTGAAAGGCTTATACTCATACGGTATCATAATCTAGAGGTTCATAATGATATAATCATTTGGTACTCGGTTGGGCTACGATGTGGGGCCAGGGTGCTAGTTAGGTGTCACCCACATCCTTTGGTATCCTCCCATTGCCAATTGAGACGAACCTAGAGAGTCGCGCTATAAAGGAATAGACGGGGAAATCAAGTCTTGTATTTGGAGGGTGTTCTGGTAATTTGTCCTTGGGAAGGATGAATTAATTAATTGGACAAATTAATGTAATTAGTTGTTTAATTGGATTAAACAATGGTAAATTAAATTAATTAGTTTGAATATTTAATTGACTAGGTTAATTAATTATTTAGACTAGAATAATAATTAATTATTTGATTAATTAATTAATATTGATTTAATCAATATATATTTAATTGGATTATATATTAATTGATTAAATTAATTGGACTAAGTTGACTGGGTCAACATAGCCCAATTGATTGTCCAATGGCCCATATGGGCGTGTGTGTGTGATCCGGTGGGCTTAAGTTGGAGGATTTATTTAATCCTCCAACACAAGCCAGATTACACAGTTGTAACAATTCACATAACTGAAATCCTCCACCAGAAATACAAAGCAGAGGAGAAAACATTTTCCTTTTCTCTCTTCACAGTCCACTCGATCTCGCCTAGCCGCCATGGAGATTGGAGATGGAGATTTCTCGGAGTCTGTTCCTGAGTGATGATCTAGAGACGGTACAATTGAACCGTTGGAGAAGATTGAAGATTCGCGAGGATCAAAGTTGAATACGCGAAATTGTAAGTTTTTCGTATTCATCTTTTTCATGATTAAAATCGACGAAAGCCACGAATTGATCTCGATTTGGGAATCCAGATTTGTTTTACGTTTCCGCTGCGCATGCCCAACAGGATTCCTAACAAATATATGGTATCTTACTAAGACACTACGATTGGATTGTAATGTCAAGTGTATGATTTCCTAATTTAACCCGTTCCAAAAAGAACGTAACATAGTTTCATAGTTTATACTTCCAGCAACTCTACAAACGAATAATGTAGTAGTATGAAAGAACGAGACATCGTTGGACATGACTCATTATATGCTAAGCTACATAGAATTACCCAATTGATAATGAGTCTTGCGCTACTCTTAGGTTCATCTTGAATATATATCCCTCCAAATTCATTCCTACGGCACCATATCAGATGTGGCGCCAGTGGAAGTCTGATCTTAAACACGTGATAGTAAGGGAATTCCCAACCTAAGTAGAATAGATAAAGGTAAAGAATCTGGAGGCTTGGTCCTTAAAAGGATGTTTTGTTAGTTATCCCAAAGATTAAGTGGGAGAACTCTTTCTACTTACATGATGATCAGGGGATCATTATGGCCTTAGAGGTCTGTTGCCTTGAAGATAAGATCGTTCGAGAAACTGGAGAAGGTGGAAAGATTATTCTAAAAGAATAAAACAAAACATCTTAGGACACTACGATTCAAGGAACCAAACTAAGCCCATTAAAACACAACCACCAACGATTGATATGGAAGAGTCTCTCAGCCGCCTGAGAGAAGCGGTTGTCTGCTACAAAGAAAGCATAGGATGAATGATGTAGCAGAGGAGAACCAAGGATACAATCCCTCTACCATGACAAATCGATGGTGGATATGGACTCTACGAGAAGGTGTCAAGGTTATGAAAGTGAAGATGGATTAGATGACTTTGAATCAATCCTGGACTCTAGTAGATCGCCCCAAGAGTTTTGAACTTATCAGAAGCGAGTACATCTACAAGAGAAAGATTGATTCGAATGGCAAGGTCAGGCTGATGGCGAAAGGGCATTGACTATAAGGAAGCCCCTTTGCCACAGCTAAAATCAAATTCATTAGAATCTCACTTTCGATAACAACACACCAATATTATGAAAATCTAGCACGTGGATGTGTAGACTCGTTCATAAACAGATTCCTCTAGAAGGACATCCATTTCGAACAGCTCAAGGGTTTCAATTTGGGGTCGATTATCATAAGGTCTACATGTTGTATGAATCCATTTATGGATTTAAGCGGACCTCTCGTAGTTAGAACCTTCACTTTGATGACATAATTTGGAATTATGATATCATTTAAACGAAGAGAGACCATCTGTGTGCAATAAGGTCAGTGGGAGCGGAGCGAGATATCATTTTATGAGAAATGGTGTGGGCTCCTTGACTATGTCAAGACATAAACATAGAGCATGTTCTCCATGAAAGACTTGGGATAGGCCATCTTTATCCTTATAATTTGCATCTATGAAAATAGGGCGAATAGGATAATGGGCCCTTCCCAAGCCCTTTGCTTAGAATAAATCCTAAAGCAATTTAGGAAGAAGATCTGAGAAAGGGCTCTTGCCTAGAGAGGAAGAGCAATGGGTAGACAAAAATATATCATGAAGTACTTGAGAAGAACTTAGGGTATATTCTTCATCTATGCCCATGGAGAACTGATAGTGGAAGTTTTATACTTACTCGGACCTTGAGTCTGACAAAGGAGATTAAAATTCCACTTTGGGTTAGTATTCACCTCAATTGTGGAGTAGTAACTTGGAAAGGTTCCAAGTAAAATACTCTACTACTGAGAATGAATATGAAATGCCATGGAGTCTTGGAGGCAGTCGAAGGAAACTGTTTGGATCTGAAGTTCATGGTAGAACTTCTATTGGTCCCTAGCGCAGAGCTTGCATTGTCACTTTACTGTGATGAAATGAAGTTCACGAGCATGAAAGGAATCTAGGTCTCACAAATCCAGACAAATGGTGAGAGATACAACATCTCTTGAGAGATCATTGGAAAGGGCGATATGGCCCAGTAGAAAATAAGCTCAGCCGATTAAACGGCTAACCCACTCACTGGGTATTGTCACAGGCGGTGCTAAAGCGACATCTTTAGAAGATGGGTATTTAATACCATTGCGATTGGCATTGAGTGCAAGTGGGAGATTGTTGGGAATGTGCCCTCAATGCCAACGAGGAGTTAGAATACAAGACACAAGTTTATACTGTGCAACCTCTAATTAATATAAAGGCAACAATATGTTGTTCGTATAATTCTTGATGGCATCTATAAAGTCTTAAATGAACAACTAGTCCATGTGTATCAAGGCAAACCTTCGCATTCCTTAAGGAGATGGGCACTAGAAGGGTTTGGTACTTGATCACTTAAATAGTTCGCAAGTCATAAATTCTCAATTGGGCATTAAGATTCGTATAGACTTGTATGACACTCACTTTGACAAAGGAGTGTCAGTCGAACACTATGGGATAGTGGGAGTTTGTGTTATAGATACATTGATGGGATTAGTGTATTCGAACACGGCTCATATTAATCCGATCACATGGGTTTTTACTCAGTGACTGTCAATGATTGGATTACTGATTATGAAGGTATGCGTGAGCCTTAGACCTGAGGAGTTAGAGTCACAGTGTGCTTGTGACGTTGATTCTGTCACTAGAGTAGTTAGGCCCAAATCACCTGTTAAAAGGTGGGGTCGACCTCGAAATGAGTTCCAATGGGCAAGTAGCATGTGAGGTGATTACCAGGAGGAAATTCACTGTCTCGAAAGTAAACTAGAAGTATCCTATGGGATTATAGGTAAATGAAATTGAAAGTCTTTGGCCAGAGCTGATGAACTAACTGTTGTTTAGTAATCTCATATTACTATGATTCTTAAGCATAGCATCGAGTCCTATGAGTTTGACATATTCCATGACTCTCACTTGATCGGAATACGTCTGTGAATGGCTTATACTCATACGATATTCATAATCTAGAGGTTCGTAATGACATAGTCATTTCGTACTCGATTGGGCCACGGTGCTGGCTAGGTGTCACCCACATCCTTTAGTATCCTCCAATTGCCAATTGAGACAAACCTAGAGAGTCACGCTATAAAGGAATAGACGGGGAAATCAAGTCTTGTATTTGGAGGGCGTTTTTATAATTTGTCCTTTGGAAGAACGAATTAATTAATTGGACAAATTAATTTAATTGGTTGTTTAATTGAATTAAACAATGGTTAATTAAATTGATTAGTTTGAACATTTAATTGACTGGGTTAATCAAATATTTAAACTAGAATATTAAATGATTATTTATTTAATTAATTAATATTCACTTAATCAATATATATTTAATTGGATTAAATGTTAATTGATTAAATTAATTGGACTAAGTTGGCTGGGTCAATATAGCCCAATTAATTGTCCAATAAAGCCCATATGGGCGTGTGTGTGATCTGGTGGGCTTAAGTTGGAGGATTTATTTAATCCTCCAACACAAGCCAGAGAACACAAGAGAAAAATATAACTGAAATTCCTCCACCAGAAATACTAGACAAAGAAATTATTTTTCTTCCAACTCAATCTCGCCTAGCCGCCATGGAGATTGGAGATGGAGATTTCCCGGAGTCAATGCCGCCGCGTGATGATCTAGAGACGGTACAATTGAACTGTTGGAGAAGATTGAAGATTCGCGAAGATTAAAGATTGAATAAGCGAAAAGGTAAGCTTTTCGTATTCATCTTTTTCATGATTATAAAATCGACGAAAGCCACGAATTGATCTTGATTTGGGAATCCGAATCTGTTTTTCGTTTCCGCTGAGCATGCCGACAGGATTCCCAACAATTATTTGATAATTGTCTTTTAATTATTTGCATTTTAATTTCATCATCTTCAATTGTTTAATTTTTACTTGCTTAAGTTTTTTTTATACTAAAATTCAAGTTTCTAAGGGAACGATATCTTGGACTTAAGAATCCACTTTAGTACTACACACGACCAGTCCACTTGCAGTGCAAACACGTGAGGATTTCTCGTGTCAACCCCTTAGGTTCATTTATATGCTAGTAATGAGACATTTACCTTAGGCTTAAATAATTGCAGCACAAACAATTAATTAAGGTCTCAAGTCTTATCACCAAACTTGACTCGAGGCTCGCACTGTTCATGGTTCAATGTCTAGTAATATCATCATAAAGACCTAGATATAAATTTATAACAAAGATCTCTCCAGGTTACAATCTTAGTATGAGCCACTCCTTCCATCCTTTTTTGAATCCGAGTTTAGAGTTTGGATTCAATCGAAATTCAAGTAACTCAAATAAATACTTCAGTCGAAACTTAAGTAACCAAACTTGACTTGAGGCTCTCACTAATCATGATTCAATGTCTAGCAATGTCGTCATAAAGACCTAGATATAAATTTATAACGAAGACCTTTCCAGGTTACAATCTTAGTATGAGCCACTCCTTTCATCTTTTTTCGGATCCGAGTCTAAAGTTTGGATTTAGTCGAAACTCAAGTAACTCAAATAAATATGTTTTTGTTGTTATCATAGTGACATTCTCCATGTAAGAAGAATCACCACTTCTTTTTAATGACTTTGTACTCTGGCCAGAGATTTTTCACTAGTCATCTATGTCATACAACAACATAGAAAATCTCCTGGCACCTGTATCGAGGAAGGATCCCCTTTCGATGTCATCTGCTCTATCTTACGGCAGACTACACCCAACCTTATTCACTCATTTGATTCTCTTAGAATATGGAGTAAGATCAAAGTGTAGTGGACAGTACCCATCACAGCCATGACATCTCAAGTCATAAGGATTATTTCACCTATGTAACCCTTAGGATTCCAAGTTCGACATTGAACCAATCATGAAATCTTGCGGGGTAGTTCAACCTTCATAGTACACAAGTGTAGATCATCTGCACATACACTGATCCTCGATCAATGCCCATGGAAAAAGACATACCCAATACAAGATGTAGTACGAGCAAGCTTTCATGAGACTATGATTTCCCTTTTCCTCATGTCTCTATGGCTTGGAGCTAGTTAGGATCACAACCCCAGAAAATATTCCTTAGTCGCCACCTACTTGTGCACGACCATTTCCGTGGCCATGCAATGATCCTTAGGACTCTATCAACTACGACATAGATTTATTGACAAAGACAAAATATCATTTATAGATAAAAGGTTTGATATATAAAATAAGACTGTACTCAACTGTTTTACAAGTTCGGTAGTGCCACTAAATGGCTTGTCGGACACCTTAAACTAACAATTGTCTCCGTGAGACTCATGATGGTGAAGTCTTGGAGGGTTTTCATGTATTCTATTTCTATTATCTATTTTATTTGGGCTTCTTGAAAGACTCGAGACTTCTTTGCTTTAGCTTTTAAAGTTTTCAAATTATTCTCGAATGAATCTTTTAATTGAAGAGATTCTTCAGTAATATGCCCCTTGTCCCCATGGGAACAATAATACTTGTCAAAGTTTCATGTGTTAGGCATCTCTCTCATCTTTCTAGGCCATTGGACATTATCAAAGTTTGTGCTCGACCTCACGTTGAAGTCGGGGGGGGGGGTTAGCAATCTTACTTCTAATCTTCTTTTTTTTCGAACTAAGACCTAGACTGTTCTTTTCTAGTTAGATTGATGTCATTGCAAATGATCTCTTTATTCTCGAGTGTCTTTCTGAAAGCGAGGATTCTTATCCCAAATTTTGATCTTTTACGAGATTCATCTCTTTATCTAAAACATATTGTTGGGCCAATACCATCATTTGCTCCTGATCGATGGGGGTCTGCCGAGCCAAAATTGAAACCAAAGGTACCTTCTTTAGCACATGGCTTAGAAAAGTAACCAACATCATTACACTAATATCTTGTACATCTATTACTTCATTGTTGAACCCGGCAATAAAATTTATTAGAAATTCATCTTTATCTAATCCTCCAGTAGTCGCATGGAGGACCTTTAGGTTGCGTTTGGCCATATTTTCAAGTTCATCTTTAGATTTTTTTTTCTTGTGAATATGAATTATTGATATTCGTGAAATTGTTGAATTTTGTATTATGTCTGGTTGAATTTTTTTTTTAAATAGTTGGAAGTAGTGTTGATGTGATATAAAGATGATATTTTATTGGGATTTGATGTAGGGTGTAATTGAGTTAGTTTTAAAGTAAGATAGAGAATAAATTTAATAGTGATGATAAATTAATTAATGATGAAAGATAATATGATATGATTGAAAAGTCTAATAATATGAGTGTTTGTATAGAAAAATGTGTAATAAAAAATGAGAATAAGTATGTTTTGGAGAAAATTGGGGTGTGGATTTTAATTCCAAAAAATAAAAATACAACTAAAAAATTTGGTCAAACACAGCCTTAGTCTTGTTGGGATTGGTACAACCACGAGGATGCCACAGTGGAAAGAATAGATTTTAATAAAAAATTCGACATCCCCAAATTAAGGTATGGTACCATCAGATTCAAAAACTAACTAAAAAAAAGTTTTCTCGTGTTTACCCCTTGAAGAACTAATCAGCAATTTTCTTTTTAAGCTACTCCCTACTTCAAAATCCAGAACGAGCTTGGCCTGGCGCCCCAAGTGTTGCGCTTCTGAGATGTATCCACACCCCAGCTCGTACCCTCGATTATCTCCATCAGTGTTAGCCAAGAGAATATCGAATTTTGGCTCGTGAGAAAAAGAGTAGAAATTCATTTAGTATTCTTCGTACTTAACACATGAGTTGGAAGAATTAGAGAGAGAGAAATAGGGGAGAAAATTTAAGAGAAAGACTTTTTGAGGAATTGAATCTCTTCAACATCTTTTCAAAAGATGGAATGCACATATATATCTAGAGTCCACCAAGTGGAAACACACACATATACATGCTTACTTCTCTCATACAGAAAGGCGTGTATATGCTTACATATGTGTGTGTGTATATATATACTTCCTTTCTCTTTTATTCTCTTCCTTCATTAGTTGGATACTTTTCCAATTAATTAGATATTTTCATATATTTGAGATAATCTCAAATATACCATATCTATCAATATCTTTACTAATATATTTATAAGATCTTTCCATATTAATTAGTAACTAACTAGTTAAAATAGATCCTACTAAATATATTACAAGATATATATATATAGGGTCAAGATCGAGTACATACCTTCTCTTAGATAAGATATAAGATCCAATATACACCATTAGATCCATTAAATCCAACAGTCCAAAATAAAATTAGAATCAGCGTTGCAAACCCATTTTTTTTTGGCTTAGGGGTATAATAGTAAAATACATCCCATTATACAACAAACAACTCCCTAAATTAACTCCACAATCTCCCTAAAATCCCTCATATAATATATAATGTGTGTATATATATATATATATTACTGCAGCGTATTTCTTCAACTCTCAACCATCTTCTTCTTCAACATTAGTTTTTTCGGTTCTTCTCTCTTCTCTCTCAAATAATTTATTAGACAACATAGAGAGAGAAATTATTTATTGTACACATTGATGGCAAAGATCACCCATAACTCTGCCATGGGAAAGTTTGTTGCAGTTCTGGCGTATGTACATATAATTTGTGTGGCAGTGAATGATAGAGTGCACCCATACTTGAGTCATGTAGAAAAACCCATCACAAAGATTTTTGATACCTCAAAATATGGAATTTATTAGCTGCGCAATTGTTTGGACAATACTCCTCAGATGGGTTAACAAAATTCAATATTATACAGTGAATATACATGTGATATACAGTATGTTAATGGGTAACAAACAGTATGTGTTAACATAGAGCATAAAATAATTAATGAGACTTCTTACTGTATAATATTGAATAACTCGCTGTATAACACCCATAAATATTCTGTATACTGTTTAATTAGTTAATGTATCAAAAAAAGTATAATGTGTTAACATGCACTGTCTATCGCTGTTGTACTAACTGTATACCTGTGTACATTCTACTGTATATAGTATTCAACTGACTATGTGGATTGCATTTATTTCCACACTGTATAACCCCATTATATGAACTGTATAATGTAATATAATATACTGTATAATGGTGATTAATGTACTGTATAATTTAAAAAGGGAAGAGGAATAATAAAGATTTGAGGTAATCAAACTTCATTTTTTGTCTGCGTAATACATTTCAGTATGAATTGGATGAATTTCAACATGCACTACCCTCAATTTCAGTAAACTTCATCAAAATTAGCTATCTAATCTCTTATCTATTTGTTGAATGCCTGATCCTCTACCAGGGAAGATAGCAGTTGTTGGCGGTTACCGTGAATACACTGGTGCACCATACTTTTCTGCTATTTCAGCTTTCAAAATTGTTAGTTTACTCACTTTACCCTCGCTTATCTACTTCAGTTTCCTCCACCAAATAAACAAAAATAGATGATATAAATCGTATCTTTCTGGGAGTTTAAATTGGAAGGAATAATTAAAAAGGGAAGAGGAATATGTTATTGCATATAATAAGGGATTTGATTTTGATCCTGCATTTTATTTGTATGAGTTTGTTAGACTTATTGACTAAAATACCCCTATTATCATTAAATTAAAGATAAAAACTGAAATATAGGCTTTAAATATGGACCTTGGGATCAAATGGTTTAAATGGTCTAGATTGGGTCTTATATCTTACCTAAAGTATAAGAATGTATTTGATCCATACCCTATATATATATATATATATATAAAAACTTGGTGAACAAGATAAAATCTTTCCACCAAAATCACATACACATACACACATGCACGTGTACATATATATATATATATATTATTTTTCTTTCACAAATTAATTAATTAGTCTTTCCCAATTTAATATTCCAATATTAAATTATAAGATTATTAATTAATACCATTTAATATATATCATTTTCTTGAGTAATTAAATCCATTTAATTAATCTCTCCATTAATTCACAAAGAATTAACTAGCCAATAGGTACTATACTAAGTTATGTGTGTGTAACCCCTCGGGCTCATTAACAAGCTAACAATAAGTCCTCACATAGGCTAGATTAATTATTCTTATTAACTAGGTCCTAGATTAACTTCACCAATTAACCCAAAGCACCTATTGGTCATGGATCGATGTCTAGCAATGTCGTCACGACTTCATAGATGTCAACGATGAAAAGCAGACCTATCCAGGTTACGATCTTCATGTGAGTAAAATTCCTTCATCAATTTCCCGTCTATGGTCTAGGGTATGGAGACGATCGAACCTTACTAACTTTAGAAACTATGACTGTGTTGTAAAATCTAATGATCCAGTCTTCCAAGCCAAGAGCACCAATCCCTTTTATAAGACAACCGCTTTGATCAAAGGCTTTCATCAATCATTTAGATTCTCGCAACATCATAAGAAGTGTAGGGTACTTGACCCTGGATGAATCCCTTGACGACTGCCATCAGTTCCGCCATACTATCAGACTATACCCAACACACACGCCATATGACTCTCTTGGAGTGCACGTGCATATCAGAGCATAGTGGATAGCACCCTTCCCAATGACATCTCAGATTTAAGGACTAATCTCATACTACGAAACCAAAGGACTCCATGTTCAACAAAACCAACGAGGAATCCTTGCTGGGTCGTTCAATTCCATACTTCTCCAAGGTATGAATCTCCGCGCATGTATTGACTTGCCAGCCATTGATAATGGAACACGTCAATCTCTAACGAGAGTTATAAACACGAACAAGTCTTGACGAGGCCCATGATATCCCACATCTCACAGCCTATATGACTTGGAGCACGTTTTAGGATTACGGTCTTTGAGAGTGTTCCATAGGTATACCGATGGCTCCCCTAACTATAATTTAATCCCTGAGATCTTTATCTATATTAGCATAAGTAAATGACAATAAAGAAGCATACCATAATATTTAAAATAAGACTGTCATAGTGTTTATAAATGAAATGACTGAGCCTAAATTATGGCTCGCCGGGCACATAACACTATCAAGTCTCTCCTTACCCACAGAGTGGTACAGGAACCTACTGTACAATGTTTCATACGAGGCACTGTCCTTGGATTTGAAGATGTGAACCACTCTTGTGCTCTCCTTTACAGCGTAGTCATAAAAATTCTGGTATATATAGCACCAGTTTGCCCATGCACGGTCATAAGGTGCTTTTTAGATCCATCATATTTCGGTACTTTTGGAATCATGAATCCTGGTGGGATCGTTTCTCATAAAATGTTCTCATGGAAACATGGCTTCTTTTTGTAGGTCGGAACACTCTTCCTTCCCCTCCTATTTTCAAGTTACTTTCTTAAATATTTGAGAGTGTCCTCCTCGTTCGTTATGGTGTATCGTGGCAAGGTTTCAAGGTTAGGATTATAGTCTTGGTCTTTCTCTATACTTTGCTCTCCATGGATGCCAATGAAGGTCGCTTGGTCGCCTCATCCTAGAGTTGATCCACTTGCAACTTTTGCTTCCCTCTGTCGTAAGCTTTAACAATTCTCTCTCCTCAATCGCTACCTTAATTAAGTTATTTGCCAAATTGTGATCTCAGAATAGCCATCACGGGGTCAATATATAAAATGGAAAGGGAATTATGAGAATCATTGTTTCGTATATAAATCAACTTTCCCACATTTGATATACGCTATGCCTTGTCCAAAAAATCAAAAGCCCTCTAAATTGTAGCCAAGGGTGGATGTTGACTAGTTGCGGGATGCCACATGACACAATATCCACGCTCCATATGTCGGATATGAACAAATCATTACCTATTTACACAATGGGGTTGGACATTAGTTCAGGTTTTGAGGTCGACCTGACCCATGGACAAACACACATTCCCCAAGGTAATAGGTGATTTAAAACCTTTCCTAAGGATAATTTTGTCTTTGATGTGCGAGATAGTTTATCCTACATCAAGTACCCAATATGATTTTTAGTTATTTTTACCCTTTTATTATATAGTTTACCATCGCAATATTTGCAAGCAAAACTATTTAAAATTTAGGACTTCAGTTTAATTTCAAGTCGTTTTTAGACAAGAGAAGATATCAAGAGATTTTATAGTTTTCCCCTAATTAGTTCTTTAGGCAATCGGATTTAGTACATGTAGTTTAGATGTAGCCTGTTAAATTGAAAAAACTCAACAGTCAAAAGGTCTCCATCAATTGGATCCTCTTCCAATTTAGACACACATAATAGAAAAATTCTATAATAGAATTGGTGCATTGGTCCTAGTCCATCTATCACCATAGTGGTATTTATGTAATTGTGTGGTGATAGATGTATTAGGACCAACGGCCTAACACTAGCATAGAATCACCCCACATAATTTGTATTAAAAATCATGTCAATAAAATAAATAAAAGAAAATTATACATATGACGTACAAATGAGTAATGGAATAATAGATGTAATATCACTCAAGATCCAAAGTATTGGGACGTAGGGGCCAAAGTTCCCAAGTAGCGTGTCATTGATGTAATATTCTGTAGGTGCTTGCAGTTTTTTACATTCTTTTAAGGTGAAAATCTGAGAAATAAATAGGGGAGAAGACAGTAAATTTCAGTAGGAAGAGTCAACAGTTTGCAATGCATAATAATGTGCGCTTTTAAGTTGTGGGTGTAAAGATAGAGAGCTGGCAATTGGCATTGGCATATTCGAAGCAAACGCTTCACGAGGCCCGCTAGCTAATTTAACGGTCCTATTCCAGCTGTTTCCCATTGAGAATGCCCCCACTCACCCATCCCCACCCCCACCCCAATTATTATATCATTAATTACCACTCCCTATTTTTCATCTAATTAGCCCATCTTTTATTCTTTTTCACAAATAACTTTTGTAAGCAACACGAATAATTGATATTTTTATTTTTATTTTATTTTCTAGTGTGTTCTTTCTAGAATAGATTGGGTCCAATAAAGCTGGTCTATTCAACATTATGGATGCCAGTGATTTAGGTAGTTTTTACTATTTTGTCTCCGCATCGTATCGTATATCGGCCCTATTGGATTTGGTGTGCTAGAATCACCCTGTGTTCTTGGGGCAAGGCCATACCCATTCATAGGGACCTCTCTCTGAAAGTTTTATGCTTACACAAGGACTTAAACTTGAGGCTTATGATTGACATTTTAATTTTAATGTTTCATAAAATTCACAATAAATTTTGATGTTCTAATTAAACGGAAAATTGTGGAAAGGGCCGGATAAAAAAGTAAATGTGGAATTATGAGGGGCTAACTCCCACCGACAGCACATAAGATAACACAAGAAAGTATCCAAATAATCCCATCGAGATATGTTTATAATAAGATTAAATACAGAAAGAAATAGAAACTAAACGTAAAAATAAAAGAAAAAGAAAAAGAGAGAGACAAATAGAGCATAGAATGCGGGCTAAAATTGGGGAATTTTGCGGTGGAGGCGCCGATGTTTGGGTGTGTCCGCCTCCTCCTCCACCTCCTCCTCGTGATCATTTAAGTTCTTTAAGCTCCGTATTGCGGCCAATATATCGCTTTTTTTAATCTCCGCTATGGTTTCCAATTCCGATATACTGTCTTCTGAGTCTGCCAAAAATTAATAAAACAAGCCCAATAATTCTATTATCTTTATAATTAAGCTACAAATATTAAATTTAGCTAAATATATAATTGTGGAAAATGCGTACCTGTAGGATTGGAGAAAGTCTTGAAACCATTGAACTGAGCCATATCTGATATCATAAATTGAAGAAACTATTAGGTAGTATATAGGAGTATGAAATTGTATGTATATAATATTATTAGGTAGAAAAGGAAAAGATGTAAGTAGTACCATTTTGGGAAGGGTGGTGAGAGGAGAGATAAAGAATGAGAAAGCAGAGGAGAGTAAGCATTGGAATAAGATGAATGTAGGTTTCAGGCATGGGCATAGGCATAGTAGTCTTGAGTACCCTGTGCAGCTTCTTTTTAAACTCATCTGCTTTGTGTTTGCATTGATCATCTCCATTAATGGTGGAAATAGATGATGAAGAGGGAAGTTGGTTGTGGGTTTCAGAAGTGGTGATAAGGTGCTGCTCATTTTTCACAAGCTTTGAAGATGGTGAGCCCAGTGACTGCCTCTGCATGTTTTCTTTCTCTCACACTGGAGATACAAGAGAGAGAGAGTATTGATGCTTGCTTTGGGTGGATATGCTATTTTTATTACTCTTTCCAACCTTTATTTTTTTAATAATAATATATAATTGTTTGCTGTTCTTTTTGTTGTATATAAGAGACAGAGAGTATATATAGTTCAAGTGGAGAGTTTTGTTTTGGAGTATGATGATGGTTTTTTGTTTTCTTTTCTTCTTCAAATTGCAAATTGAGGCTTGGACTTGGTCTTTTTTTTATTAGTTAATTAATAGAGTATGTATGAATCATAATGGCTATGTTTGGATGTGTTTTTAATTTATTTTCAATTGTCATTTTCAAAAATATGTGAGAGAATGAATTTTTTTATTCTCGTGTGAGAAAAGTGGGTGTGTTTAATTGTATTTTTGAAAATTGTTGAAATTAGTGATTGGTGATATGTGAAATTATTGAAAAGTAATTATTTCATAATAGAAGATAATAGTTCAAGAAAGAAAATATAAGGAGAGAAAAGTGATAAAAAAGATGTAAGAAAAGTGATAAAAAAGATGTAAGAAAAGTGATATAAAATGTAAATTTGAAAGAATGATCAAAATTTATTGGGAACGTAAATGTGAAAACGAGAATGAAAATATTTTCGTTAAAAATAATGTAAATTTAGTATTTTCATTTTTATATGAAAAAAGAGAATTGAAAACACAAGCAAACATAGCCATTCTGTTTTGCAGTTAAATTTTTCCTTCCAAATTGTAGTTTAATTTTGAACTCTTGTTCCTCTTATATGTATGTCGAATGTATAATTTTCATATATATATATATATTAATGTAATGTGAATTTGATGATCATGTTTTGTATATATAAAAAGTAAAATACTAGATGAAATACGGTGTTAGAATAAAAATCTAAAATAATTATACTGGCCCGTCTTTAGCTTATGATCCAAGCTAAAGATAGTCTTTTTAAAGTGGATTATTATGTCACACAACTAGAATAAAGTTAAAACATTAATTTACTTATGGGATAATTCTTATCATGCTGATCAAATGGGGAAAATATGATTTCTTTGGGATGGTGAGAACGACAATTACTTTTACTTATTGGATAATTCTAATGGTGATCAAATGAGAAGCATAATAGATTTTTTTATGCCGGTGAGAACGACAACATAAATTTTTTTATGATGGTGAGAACGGCAATCAATTTTTTAGTGAAGATATACATGGTACTAAATATCTTTGGACTTTAAATTTTCTATTACTATTTTTTTAATTTCAAACATTTAGAATCGAACTATGTGATTTTTCAAATTTTCACCAAGAAATATTATGAATTATGGTGATCAAATGAGAAACATAATAGATTTTTTTATGCTGGTGAGAACGACAACATAGATTTTTTTATAATGGTGAGAACGACAATCAATTTTTGAGTGAAAATATACATGGTACTAAATATCCTTGGACTTTAAATTTTCTATCACTATTTTTTTAATTTTAAACATTTAGAATCGAACCACGTGATTCTTCAAAATTTAACCAAGGAATATTATTAAAAAACAAATTGACTAATGTATATAGTAACATAAAAATAGACTAACAAAATATATAATACTTAAACTAGTTAACTTAAGAGCTAAATACAATTTGCACCTGTAAAATAAGGTGCTTACATCAACTACCCTAATCTATTAAAACCTTCAGTCACACACCTAATATTCACTATAGTCATATTTTATTGGATATAAATGTGCAATTCATTATACAATTTCCATGGTAAAGTATGATATTCTTATTCTTGATATTAAACTTCAAAATCTAACTTAATAAAACAATTCCAGAACCAAACTCGGGGTAGTAAATTTATTATGACCGAAAATTTCAAAATCTAAAGATGATAAATTTGTTTTGTAGAAAAGAAGATAAAACCAAAATTAGGAAGTATGACAAGTTCTCAATAAAATTTTGGGTTGTTCTCGAGTATTTTTTGTTTGTAACACTCTTTCTTTCAATGCTATATCACAGTCCTTTTTCTCAAAATTTATATATTGTGCAGAATTCTTATTTGATGTATTTTCTCTGTAAGTAAGAAACAAGGGGAAAACCTTGTAAGTACCAGAATTGAATGAAGGTGTTGCAAGACTTACAAAATTTATCAAAATACTTTGTAAACAAAATTTATCAAAATACTTTGTAAATTTGGGTTTTTCACATACTTTCCTTATCCCAAAATTATGTTATCTTTACTATATAAGTCGAGCTTTTTTTTTATTATTATTTTTGGTTGAATGAAGTGAATTATTTACTTTTTAAGAATATCAATGTTATCTTTACTATATAAGTCGAGCTTTTTTTTTATTTATTATTTTTGGTTGAATGAAGTGAAATTATTTACTTTTTAAGAATATCAATTAGTTTTTTTTAGTAATTTTATTATTACTCAAATATCAACTTTCAGTATCTCTCTCTAAACCCTAGTCTTCTTTTTTTTTCTATTTTCCTCCGCCGGCGATGGGTTGGTGAAGCAGTCCTCTACTTCATCACTGTTACCACCACCATCGTCGGCGGATTGGGTTGGAGCACCCTTCTTCAAGTTGTACATCACATCTTCAAATTTGACAAGACGGATATGGATCTAAAGACACATCTCCATATCTAATGAGACGGATATGGATCTAAGAGACAGAGACAAATCTGAGGAGATGAAGACGGGTGATACTTAAGTTTTTAAATTTATATAGCGTTTTAGATATTTTGTTTAGTATTTTATTTTCTCTCTCGTATGACAGTTTGCTTTCTCTCTCGAATGAGAGTTTCATTTCTCCTTAAATAGGAGTTGCACAAGAACTTTTTTGTGTTCGTTTGTGAGTTCTTAAGATTTGTTATCTTCAAGAACTTGATAATTGGTGTTTCAGATGTTGTTACTACATCGTTTGAGTCGATATGAATTGTATTGTTCCAAGTGTGGTAAATTTTCGATTGAATGATATATAAAACCGATCTTTCTTCAAAAAAAAATATCAACTTTCAGTGTATACAATAAAAAAAATAGTATTTATTGTTGCACTTAAAACAATTATTAAGTTATTTACTAGAAAAATAGTCCAACATATATATAATTTCAGGGTGGAAACAATTTAAATTTATAATCCTAATTTATTTTTTTTGTTTATAAAATTATTGTTTCAAAATTGATTTGAATGTGTTTGCTTAAGTTTGGTTTTGTATTTTAATATATAAAGAGTAATAACGTAATTATCATACTTCAAGAATGTAACTTAAGTAATGAGCTATTTGACTACTGAAATATGACTAAAGACAATAAGAAGGTAATTGAATGTTTTCATAATTTATGGGGTGTTTGATAGAGGTACCACACTTTAGGGATGCAAACTAAACATAATAATGAAATCAGAGAGAAATAAATTTGAAAAAGAACTTTCAATGAATATACTTATAATTGATCATAATTATACTTATGGTTTTACATGATTTTGAATTTTATGAAATCCATGAATGCTTTGTTTTTTATAATTTTCTTATGAAATTTATATCAAATCATATTCGTATTATTTTAATTCTTAAGTCTCCACAACAAACTTTAATCATATCATTTAATATAACTCGCTCTATATATATACAAAGTTAAAAGATGGAATTGGCACTCCCTTTATGTATGTACCGAACAAGGCATGGGGTGAAATGAAAGAAGAAGTGATAAATTGATAATGGTTGACTTAATAGAGTAAGGAACATCACACATTGTAGCTTGACGTTAAAGTTATGTTACTAGTTGGTTGCCACCAAAAGTGTCATAATGCATACTTGTTAAAAAGTTTGTTTCCATCCCATATCCACGGACTTGCTCTCAAGTATGGCCACACTGTTATTCCATGCTATTCAAGTGAATATATACTTAAGTGAATGTAAAATCGTTAAATTATACATGATCATGTCATCATATGACTATATGATATCAACATGTACATATCAAACGGCTCACATAACACCAATTACAATGACGACATTGTCCTTATTTCTCTTCTTTCTTTTTTTTTTCTTGTAACTCTTCCTCTGCAAGACTGCTACAATTACCTTCTTCTCCAATGTGATCATCTATCTATCTATCTATATATATTATATCTTTCTTTACAATTAATTTTACTAGATAGTACAGAAATGAGCAAAAACTCAATAAAGAATACAACCAACAGTACAGAAACTACAAATTTCTGACAAGATGGATGATCGAACCAGTTATTTTAAAAAGTCGTCACCCTCCAAATCTGTTCTCTAGTTAGTTTAAAAGTACGAGTTACTCAAAAAGAAATTCAGAATATTTTTAATACTTTTGATCCTAATGACTATTTATTGAAGAGTTCAAGAAGAAGGGTTAGAGTTTTAGTGTTTTTAAGTTTTATAGGTTCAATATAACTTTATCAGTTCCTTGATCATATCAATTTTATTTTATTTTTTGAATCACTGACATTTATCTTCTTTATGTCATAATATATGAAATATTTTGAATTTTAAATGAAATTAATTTTATATGAAAATAGTCTTTGAAAGCTTTCAAATTATAGGTCATGAGTATATTACATGTCTTCGTATGAGAAAGTTATAGTCATTTGAAATTGACATTTCTGCACATATCTGGATTTTTATCATTGTCTCTAATTTACTCACCAATTATCCTATTCAAAATACAATTCTAGGGGGAAAAGGGACAAATTTACATATAAAAAAAGAAAAAGATTACTTTAGATAATTAAGACACTTTACCCAATCTGGATTAATTTTTTCTAATCGTTTTTATTTTTGTTATACTACAAAGCATGTTCACATAATTAAGACACTTTACCCAATTATCCTAGCTAATCATAAAAAATGTAAAATTAAGCTCAAAGTTGACTGTAAAGTTATAGGTTTAGTAGTGTTTACTATAGAATATATTATAACTTGATAGAACCTTTATGTAAAAGAATGAGTAAGAACATTTATCATGAATCTTCTTATTTGCTTGTGACTCCAATGATTTCTTTTTGAGAATCTTTTGTCAATAAAATAATTTTCATAATCACAAATATTTGTATCGTGAATTCGTGATACAATGAAAAATAACTTCAAATGCATATTTAGTTCAAGTTTAAGGGATAATTGCATAAGCCCCCCCCATGTGATATGCGAAACCTGCGCCAAATTTCCCTGTGTTAATTTTTTTGTGAATCACCCCCTTGTTTTATTTTTTATTCTGTATATTCCCCTTTTTTTGATTTTTTCGGAATTTTTTTTCCATCATAAATGTTCTAGATCCAACCCAAATTAAATTATTTAACTATTATAAACATGTTTGGGGCAAAAATGCATTTGGATTGATATTTATGATGAAAAAAACACCAAAAAAGGGGGAATATGCGGAATAAAAAATAACACAAGGGGGCGATTCGCAAAAAAATTAATACAGGGAAGTTTGGCGCAAGTTTCACATATCACAGGGGGGTTTTATGCAATTTTCCCCAAGTTTAATAATACATGAATATAGTACTAAATTCAGAATTTACTATTTAACATCATAAAATTGAATAATTCGAGAGAAATGCTATGTATATTCAACGGAATGCATGAGATTGTTTAGCACAGGGATATCCTCATTTGCCTGTGGATCTAATTATATCACTATAAAAATATTATTTTTTGCAGGAAAAATTGCATACACCTCCCTTCAATTTGGCATCCACACCCCTTTATGTTTGCTATCTTGGCTTGTACCTCCCCTTCTTTTACTTTTTTCATTAGGTTTACTCATAAAAGACTAAAAAACCCTTCACATTTGGGCTTTTTTTTTTTAAATAATTGAATAATTTGTTGGAGAATGAAATAAGAGAAAAAAAGTTATCCTAATCTAATATTGACAATTGTCTTAATTTTAACTCTCTTTTGGTTCAACTAATGCTTAATCTCATGAAAAAATATTATTAGTTTGATTATGCTATTTTTTTTAAAAAAAAATCTTAAATAGAAAAGAAAGTGCTTTTGTTTTGCTTCTTTCTATATTGCATTTAGTATAATCTGAGTTTTCCTTGTTTTTTTATTAAGATAGGAAGAGAAAGAAATGATATTGTTTAGCTTTTGAATTTTTTATTGACTTATAACATTATTTTTTAAATTTGGTATAATTATAAATTATTTTAATTTATTATTTAAATATATTACCACATCTACTTAACAACAAAGTGGTGGCATATAAGAGGGGTATGTAAATTTTCTTAATATTATTTTTCTCAGTGCAATATACTAGTTAAATTAGTAATTCTCCCGAAAAAGTTATTGAATTTTATTAAAGTACAAAAAATAGTTGAACATATAGAATTTTGGATTATAAAAAGACTCATGAGGTTTTTACTTCGTTGCTTGTATTTTTTTTGTAAAAAAGGAAATTGTACAAGACTTTTTGGAAGTTAGAATTATTTATGTTTATAAAATTTAAATTATATTAAGATTAACATACTTCAGAAATAATTTCTTGAATTTTATTTTAGGTTACAATAATTTCTTTGAATCACCAATAATTTCACGATAAACCAAGAGCATATTTTCTAATTTTTAAATTAATTTTACGTTTAAGAGTTTTAGAGTTTGATGATGGTAAAAATCACCAGACAGTGAATGTCACGTGATTGACCACATTGGGTAGTGGAACTGATCCAACGCACAACAAACTAGGTTGGGGGTGGTTAATGTATAGACTGCACTCGAATGTAGCGAGCTGCTTACGTACCAGTTATATGTAGGATCAAGTCAGTTCATAGTTCTTTTGTGGTTTGACTCTAAGTTCTTACCAGTAGATTTTTCTGGAGAGAGTAGATAATACTTTTTGGTTACCCTCTTGGGGTATTTATATGGTTGGTCATGGGCCATAGGCCAAAGCCTTACTTTAAGCCCGTCGGAATATATATTAAACTAATAAATATGTATTTCATATTTATTAGCCCAATTATTATTTGTTGGCCCTTTTCAACAGAATAGGCTCATTTCATTATAGACTTCGGGCCCAGTGGGCTTGTCCATATGATTTATGCCAGCTATGCCAGGGTGAAAACCCGGTCCTAATCCATAGGTGGGCTAATGACAATTATGCCCCTAGCACAATTGGTGCACATAATAAGCCCCCCACTCCCGAATGTTTACTCCGACATGTGAAATATTCGGGAGTAGGAAGTCGATACAATTGATAGTGCAAAATTTACCCCCTCCCTTTTATATATATATATACATATATATATATACATATATATATATATATACTTGTCAGCCCATCAAAATGGGCAGACATTGCCACGAGGGATTGCCTCGCGGCAATTACTGTTAGGTGTATGCCCTCAATGCCTATAAGGAATTAGATGGAGTGGGCCTTAGATAAGTTATTTGTACAATATGTTTGATGTTTCTAATTATAGAATAAAGGTATTGATTTTGTTCATATAAATCTAATGGCATTTAACTGTATTGAACAAATTCATCCAAGAGATTTTAAGATAGACTTTCCAACTCTTATGGACAAGAGGAGGCATTGGAACAGTCCATTACTTAATCTCTGAAACTGGGAGTTTTGTGAGTTAACGAATATTAATTGGGCATTAATGTTCAACTCATATGACACCTTCTTTGACAAGAAAGTGCTAGTTGTACACTGATTAGATAGTGGGAGCTGGTGTCATGAATATGATTAATGGAATTAACATATTTAAACTCGACTCGCATTAATACGATCACATGGCTATTTACTCTTTGCAGTCAATGATCGGGATTAAGATTGCGATAGTATGTGTGAACTTTAGACTTGATGAGTCATTTATAACATGCATGTAGTATTGGATATGTTACCAGAGTTGTTAGACCTGTATCACTTGATAGGTGGGGTCGACCTCGAAGTACGATCCAATAGTGTATTCGATGTTATAAGATAACTTGCCAAAACGGGATTCGCCGTCTCGACAGTAAACGAGTATGTGACTTGTAAGATCATAAGTAATTGAAATTATAAGTCTTTGGGCAAAGCATATAAACTATCCCGTGATTGTCACTGAGGGTAGTTTGGTAATTTTACATTATTATGATTTTAAGTACAGTATCAAGGTCTATAAGTTTGACTAAACCATGGCTCTTACTTGATCGGGTCACGTCGGTGAAAAGTTTATAGACATATGGTATTCGTAGTCAAGGTTCGTGATGACATGATCATCTCGTTTTCAATTAGGTTACGATTTGGTTCCACGGTGTTGGCCAGGTGACAACCTTATCCTTTGGAATCCTCTATGTTGGTCCCAAGTAACATACGAAAGGATCTAAAGAGGGGGGGTTGAATAGACCCTGAAGTTTTTTTCGACTTAAAAAAGATTCGTATTAAAATATTTTGGACTTTTGAAATATAGACGCTTGACTAAGCATTTACTTTAAATATAGACGCTTAGGCTAAGCATCTGATGAAGACTGTTTTAGAAAGTTAACTTAGACTTTAAGATGTGAATACTTTAACCAAATAGGTTTAAGCGTTCAGTTCTTTAATCAGCGTTAGCACAACAGAATAATTTTAGAGTCTTCTCTTTTGAAAGCTTTAGCGTCACAAGAAAATGTTTTAGTTGCTTAGTGTTCTCTTGAGTTTTACTTAACAGTTTTATACAAAGATATAATAATATGTGTTGTGATATATTTCTGTAATATCATGTTTGACCGTTGACCTTTTCTTTTTATAGGTTAGCTTGTTTATTAGTTTCCTTAGTCAAATATATTTAGTGGTTATCTCTTAAGTTTGTATCTCAGAACCTATTATTCAGTTTAATATGAGAACACAATTTCTTCTTCTTCTCCACGATGGGTCTCTGATTTTTAACATGGCACCAGAGCCATTATTGATTGATTCTTGATTATTCGTAATCCTTCTTTCGATCCTGGGGGGGGGGGGTGTGATCTGTTCTTGTTTTGAGAGTGTTTTGTTCGATTGTTTATCTTTGAATTTGGGGATTTTCTCTGAATTTGGGGATTTCAATTCTTGGTTTTGTTTTTGTTTGGATTGCATCTGTTGAAAGTAGGGCGTTGTTTTTTGTGCGTTTTATCGATCGTGTGTAATCAATTTGGGGAGTAGGGTTCTTCTATTATCTTCTGCTGCTGCGAATTGGATTCTTGAACCCTAGTTCATCATGTCTACCACGGATATTACCCAGGCGTCGCAAGTTAAAATTGATTTCAATGATCCTCTGTACATCCACCCATCGGATTCTCCAAACATTGACCTCGTCACAGAGACGCTCAAAGGAACCGAAAACTACAAGGTATGGTCAGGGAGATGCTTGTGGCTCTTGAAGCCAAAAATAAATTAGGTTTTATTAATGGACTGTGTAAAAAACCTGATGATGAGTCTCCTAGATGTTTTTACTGGAAAAGGTGCAATGCCTTAGTTAAATCCTGGATTACTAGGTCAATTTCTAGGGAATTAGTCCATGGGGTGGTGTATTGTGAGTCTGCAGAATTAATTTGGAAAGATTTAAAGGAGAGATTTGACAAAATAAAAGGGGCAAGAATGTATTCTCTATATAGACAAATTAATACCATAGCCCAAGGCTCTAACTCGGTTACAGAGTATTATTCTACTCTCAGGCAGTTATGGGATGAGTATGAGTCACTCATCCCATCTCCAGCCACTGAAGTTTCAAAAGAATATGTGGCTTTTTGTAATCAACTCAAAATGATGACCTTCTTGATGGGCTTGAATGAGTGTTATAGTGGTATAAGGTCTCAAATTTTGATGATGACACCCCTTCCCTCTCATAGTCAAGTCTTTTCTATGGTCTGTAATGAAGAAACCCAAAGAGGAATAGGTGTGAAGACTTCTGACTCCACTGTATTAGTGACTAGTGGTCCTTATAATTCTGGTAATAATCCTGACAAGAGGTTAAAGTGTGATTTCTGTAAATTTACTGGACATACCAGAGAGAATTGCTTTAGGATTATAGGGTATCCACCTGGTAGAGGAAGAGGGGGAAGAAGAGGTGGAGGTAGACAAGGAGGAAGGACCTTCAATAATCAAGGAAGAGGCAATTCCAATTTCAGTGCTAACAATGTGTCCACTGATCAATCTGTTGTTCAAACTGGTACCAGCTTTCAAGAAAGAAATTCTGGTCAATTTCAGCCTGCTCCTGTCCTTACAGCTCAACAATTTCAGCCTGCTCCTGTTCTTACAGCTCAACAATATCAACAACTGATGAAATTGATTGGCAATCCAGGAAATGATGTGCATAGTTCTCAATCCAATGCTGATGTGAACTTAGCAGGTATTTGTGTTAATTTATCATCTTTAGATAATCATTTGCATCATAATAGGTGGATAATTGATACTGGGGCCAATCAACATATTACTCATGTTTTTGATCTGTTTGATAACAATGTGCGAAAATGCATTAATACCTCTGTGAAGCTTCCTAATGGTAGTATGAGTAAAGTTACTCATACTGGTAGCATCACTGTAGCCCCTAATCTTGTCCTGCTAAATGCTTTATATGTCCCTGAGTTTAAGTTTAATCTAATTTCTGTATCTAGACTAAGTAGAGACAATCAATGTAGTATAAGTTTCTATCCTAGTTTTTGTTTGATACAGGAAATTTGGACTGGATTGACCAAGGGGATTGGTAAACAGCTCAATGGGCTCTACTATTTGGACACCTTGAACAAAGGCAATCTTATCTCTAGTTTTAAGAAAATAGATTCTGCTTGTAATAATGTGAATATATCTGGCAATCCTTCTATTGTTACTTTGAATAAATCTACCCTTTGGCATTATCGACTAGGTCATGTGTCCTTTGATAGGCTTAGAAATCTGCCTCAGTTAGGCATTGATGTGAAAAAGGATTCTTGTTTCTGTCATGTGTGCCCTTTAGCTAAGCACACAAGGGCTGTTTTTCCTAAGTACAACTCTCATTCTTCTTGTATTTTTCAAATTGTGCATATGGATGTATGGGGTCCTTATAAGGATGCCACTTACAATCAAGAAAGATATTTTTTAACTGTTGTGGATGATTTTTCTAGATTTTGTTGGGTGTTTCTCATGAAATATAAGTCTGAAGTTGCAAATCACATCAAAGTGTTCTTATCATATGTTCATAATCAGTACAATTGTAAAGTTCAAATCATTAGAACTGATAATGCTCTTGAATTTTTCAATTATGAGTGTAATGATTTGTGATAAGAGGTGTTTTTACGTGTTTTTAAGACCGTAATTCTTATGATTTGGATTCATTTATTGCTTAAATTATGTCACATTTGCATTTAATAGGTGTGTTAAGTGAATACAGGTAATAAATGAGAATACAGGAAGAAAAGGGAAGAAAAACGATGTACAAAACAAGTTTAAGCATGTTTTTCAACACCTAGGCGGTTTATGCATCTCCTACCACATTCGAGCGATAATTCCGTACATTTCGAGACCGATTTAGACAAAGTTTCCTTCTACAAAGTTTTAGATGTATGTCTTAGCTTCAAATGGGAACTTGAAACATCCAAATCGGAGGTCTATAGAGATAATTGTGAAGGAAATACGATTGCTGCGCCGAACAGAGAAGTACATGTGCCAGGATACGCCCCAACGCCCTCCTAGTCATGCCTAGGCATGGAGAGTCCGAATGTTACTCCTTTTCAGCCTAAATTCCAGCATTATATGATGGGTAAGAATCACTTTTGGTCATAATTCAGCACATGTGTTGAGGGGTTTCCATAAGTGTGTTTCTTGGTAGATTTACTTTATGGGTGCCAAATCAGAAACAACTTCCATATTGAAACGTAATTTAGGTATACTTAGCGACTGAATTGGACAATTTGTCCTTCTGGAAAGTTGTAGATCTATGTTGTATCTGAACATGGGGACTTGAATCATCCAATTTGGAGATCTGTGGAGAATTTTATGAAGAAACTACTAAGACTGCGCTGGAAAGCAAGAAAATGGCAGCATGCATGTGTTTTGTTGAAGTTTTCACATGGTTATGCTTGGTGGAATTCTTAAGGGCCGAAAGTTTAGCATTCTTTAGCTGGTTGGAATCTTAAAAGCCAAACTTTAAGCATCACCTTAGGTGGAATTCTCATTGGGGAACTTTAATGGGAATTCTTAATGCATACTTTAGTGGAATTTTGGCTATAAAAGGAGGGGGAACCCATACTCTTCATCATTCACTATCAATTTCAGATTCTTGGAGGAGAGGAGGAGGAGGAATCAGTCCTCAAGCTTCATTCATCACCATTCTTCATCATTCTAAGAGGAGAAAGCTAGGAATTGAAGCTCCAATCAAGGGGCCATCATCTATCACATTAGAGGGAGTTTTTATAGCCTTTTCATTTCATTCATGTCTATGAACATGTGTATTTATTCATTATTATTTTTCATAATATCTATCATGAACTAAATTCATAAGACTAAGGCCATGTAAGGTCAAATTGTGATATATGCTTATAATAGATGATTGTTGAGGTTATACTTATATTGTTATGTGATGTGAATTTGTGTTTTTACCTATCTTGCATATACTTGATCACTATATGTTAGAATCTTATGCCTAGGTTGATATTTCGGGAGAAAATTAACTTAGGGTGCAAGAAATTCACATCATGACCCGCAACTAATGAGGAATTGCCCTAGACATAGGTAAAGATTCCCGGGTGAAGTTGTCCGATTCTAATCGAGTGAACTCTAGTACGTTAATGCATGTTTAGCGGTTAGATTTCCGGACAGGAATATTTGGGAAATCACGATCTAAGCATAGGAGTTTATACGCGAGACATCGGTTATTCTCTACCCTCGGAGCTCTCACCATAACAATATAAGTGTAATCCTTCAACAAGAACCTTTATAAGTATATTTGATCAATTTGAACCTAGCATGTGCCTTAGTCTCCCTTTATAATTGGTTTTAAATCACTTGCTCATCTTTGTTCTTGTTCTTTACAAATTTTATTTGAATTTATTCTTACTTTGTTTATTCACTTCATTACAAATCTTAAACTAGAATTCAAGTCCTTGAGGTTCGACAATCCGGACTTACAATCCATTTATTACTACACACGACTAGTGCACTTGCTATCATAGCACGTTAGCTTTTAGCGTGTCAATTTGTTTAAAAACCTTGGCATTGTTCATCAAAGTTCTTGTGTGTACACTCCTCAGCAGAATGGAGTGGTGGAAAGGAAACATAGGGATATTTTAAATGTAGCAAGAGCCTTGAAATTTCATAGTCATATTCCTATTAAGTATTGGGGTGATTGTGTTGTGACCTTTGTGTATCTTATTAACAGAACCCCTTCTCCCTTATTAAATGATCAAACTCCTTTCTATGTGCTAAATAAGAAAATTCCTAAAATTGACCATTTAAAGATTTTTGGCTGTTTGTGTTATGCTAAAATATTGCTTGTGCAAGATAAATTTCATGCTAGGAGTAAACCTTGTGTTATGATTGGATATTCTCTTACTCAAAAGGGTTATAAACTGTTAGATTTAATTACAAAAAACTTTATGGTATCCAGGGATGTCATTTTTTATGAATCCATCATACCTTTTGCTACTTCTTGTACTGATGTGCAATCTCATGCTCAATTCCTGAATCATGATCCACTGTTATATTATGATGATTTTGTGGCACCTTATATTCCATATGGGCAAAATTCTAATGTTCAGGATAGTTATGTTCATGTTAAGGAATTTAATCTTGATAGTTCAGATTCTCCTAATAATACTCATGTTACTACTGAACCTACTGTTAGAAGGTCTACTAGAGTAACTAAGTTACCATATTGGTCCAAAGATTATGTCTCTCCCTTCTTAGATAAATCTGACCAGTCTAGTTCTACATCTCATCCTCTTTCTAATTTTGTGAATTATAATCATATTTCTAGCTCCTATAAAGCCTTTCTTACCTCAATTGCTTCTGAATCCATTCCTAAAACTTTTGAAACTGCTTCTAAGTATAAGAATTGGCAAGAAGCCATGAAAAAGGAGATTCAAGCTTTAGAGGTTAATAAAACTTGGAAGATTGTGGATTTACCCTCTGATAAACATCCTACTGGTTGTAGATGGCTATATACTATTAAATATAAGAGTGATGGTTCTATTGATAGATACAAAGCTAGACTTGTTGCAAAGGGGTTTACTCAACAACAAGGAGTGGATTACTCTGAGACCTTTGCACCTGTTGCAAAACATGTCACAGTAAGAATGGTTATTGCTTTGGCATCTATGAATAATTGGTATATTTTTCAAATGGATGTCACTAATGCTTTCTTCCAGGGTGATCTCAATGAGGAAATTTATATGGATATTCCTTCCGGATTTGGCAGTCATGGAAAGGGTAAGGTGTGTAAGTTTCTAAAGTCTTTATATGGGCTTAAACAAGCCCCTAGACAGTGGAATTACAAATTTTCTGTTGCTTTACATGAATTTGGTTTTTTACAATCTAAAAATGATTATTCTCTATTTGTCAAATCAAGGGAGAGTGCTACTGTGATTTTACTAGTTTACGTGGATGATATTCTAATTACTGGTAACAGTCTTGATCTTATAAATGATTGCAAGTTATATTTGTGTAAAAAGTTTCATATGAAAGATTTGGGTCAGTTAAAATACTTCCTCGGTATTGAAGTTGCTAGATCTAACAAGGGGATATGTTTGAATCAAAGGAAGTATACATTAGAGTTATTAGCTGAGACAGGAATGTTAAGATCTAAACCTGTTTCTAGTCCTATGGAACAAAATATTAAGCTTACTTCTCATGATTATGATATTGCTTCTGGTGTATATTCTGATGATAATATTCTAAGTGACATATCTGAATATCAAAGGATAGTTGGTAAGTTGATATATTTGTGCCTTACAAGGCCAGATATCTCATATTCTGTTCATGTTCTCACTCAGTTTATGCATAAACCAAAAAGAAGTCATCTTAGTGCTGTACATAGAGTGTTGAGATACTTAAAAGGTACGCCTGGCCTTGGAATTTTGTTGTCTGCTAATAGTTCCTTGCAGGTCAAAGTTTTCTGTGACTCAGATTGGGCTTCCTGCCCGATGACGAGAAAGTCCATTACAGGATTTGCTGTTCAAATTGGAGACTCTCTGGTGTCTTGGAAAACTAAGAAGCAGAGTGTTGTTTCAAGATCCTCTGCAGAAGCAGAGTATAGAGCAATTGCTACTGCTACTTGTGAAGGTGTGTGGATTTTAGGAGTTCTTAAGGATCTTGGAGTTCAAATTCAAGGACCTGTGAAGCTATATAGTGACAGTAACTCAGCTCTGCAGATTGCCTCCAACCCTGTGTTCCATGAGAGGACTAAACACATAGAGATCGACTGTCACTTTATCAGAGAGAAAATACAACAAGGAATCATTTCAACTCAGTTTATTGCTACTCATCAGCAGCCTGCTGATCTTCTAACAAAAGCCTTGAACAAGTCTCAGGCAGAGTTTCTTCTTTCCAAGTTTGGTGTTTTAGATCTCTTCAAAAACCAAACTTGAGGGGGAGTGTTGTGATATATTTCTGTAATATCATGTTTGACCGTTGACCTTTTCTTTTTATAGGTTAGCTTATTTATTAGTTTCCTTAGTCAAATATACTATTAAATATATATAGTGGTTATCTCTTAAGTTTGTATCTCAGAACCTATTATTCAGTTTAATATGAGAACACAATTTCTTCTTCTTCTTCTCCACGATGGGTCTCTGATTTTTAACAATATGAAGAATGACTGTAAAGTAAAGAGCATGATATTTGTAAGGTTCGTTGGGTGGTGTAATCCTAACTACGTCTTTCTTCTCCTCGAACACTTGGAGGCAATCCATTAAGATGGTTCTCAAAGAATCACACAAAAACTTCTACAAATTAGGGAGAGATGGATGTTCATGACTTGAGCTCATTGATCACACAGATTTCTGCTCCAAATCATTTCTATCCCCTTGCTTCTTTCACCCAGAAATAATGCAAGTATCCAACTTCGACTTCACACAGATTGCGAGGCTTGGATGGGGTTTTTCTAAACGGTTTGTTTGATTTTGATGAAGTTCAAACAACTTGTGAATATCTCAATAGTAGTGTGGGTTTATTCAAAAAGAATGTTTGAGATATTGGTTAACTGTCTCAGGAATTGAAGAAAAGCAAGGAGAATGTTTGCTTGAATATTCTGGCTTTTCTGAGAGTTTAAGGAATGAGACTTCAATGTAACAGCAATTTGGCTTGGAATTGATCGTTATTTTTGGCTTGTTGTTGAAGTCCTATTTATAGACATTCTTGGAAAAAGTGTCCGTTTGACACATGCACAGGCGCGTGTCTCTCACTTCCGCGAGTGAACAACTTTTGTCCTTTTTTCTGAAAATCTGCTGCACAAAAGTTGGTGCTGCAGTCTGTAAAAAGTTGACAGTCCAATGGGGTGGCTTCTCCATACGTCTGAAAGTGCTTATCACATTTAATGCTCTTATCAGCATTTAATGCATTTGAATTAAATGTCTGTTGGTATTTAATGCTCTGAGAATAATTGCATTAAACTCCTTCTGCACTTGGAAATAAATTCAGGTGAAATTCATCATTGATAGACGCTTGTCCATCCCTGAATTGCTTCTGCCTAATAAGGTAACGCTTGATATAGCTGGATATTTAGACGCTTGGAAACTTCATCTTCATTCAGACTTCAGGCGCTTAAGTCTTCAAACTTAACTACTGATAAGCTCACTCAGAATTCATCAGACGCTTAGCCTAAGACTACTTAGCCTAACAATCTAGAATAAAACAGAACGAAGCCTATAGAGCCTATTACAAATCTAATGCTTCAAAGCTTATACATGATTTCTACTAAAATCAAACTTACATATTTTGGGGTCTAACAAAAACTCCTAATTGTCATCATCAAAACATCTAACATGAAATTCCTAACACTCCCATTGCCAATTGAATCGAGCCTAGAGAGTCGCGCTATGTGAAAAAAAAAAGGAATATTTCCTTAAGCTAAGAGTATTTTGGTAAAATCACATTTGATGTGAATTGACTGACAAAATAGATGGCATGATTTAATTAAAGATATTTAATTAGAATAAATAAATAAATTAAATTATATTAATTCATAAGTTAAATTAATTGAAAATTAATTTATAAGCTGAATTATATTAATTGGATTGGATTAATGTAATTAATTAATTACCAATTGAATTGGATTTGGATTTAATTAATTACACATGGGCTAAGTCAAAACAAAGCCCGAAGCCCATCTACAAGGCCTAAATTAGCCGTCCCTCTCAGTGTAAACCTAGGGGAGTCTTTTACTTGGTATAAGTATTCAGTCAGTGTCAGAACTCCATACACACAAGTCATTGTTTTAGAATCTGACACTGAGCCAAAATAAACCTAGAGTATTAGGAAAGAAAAAATCTCTCCATCTCCATCCGTCTAGCCGCCTGCAATTGTTGCCGAGGAGGAGATCGAGCTTTTCTCAAAGAATTTTCCTTCCGTGTGATTATCTAAAGGCAGGAGTCCGAGGCTGCTGCTGATAATTCGAGATTTAATAGACGATAAAGGTAATTCAATTACTCTTGTCAAATCTCGTCAATTGATCTATATGCTAAATATCATGAATATCCCCGGATTGGATTCTCGGGTGTGATTCAGATTATAATTTTTATCCGCTAGACTGAATCACAATAGTGGTATCAGAACCAAAATTCGGGAAATTCATGATATTCGTTGTATGTTTATGTGTTTTAATTTTTTTAATATCATAAACATGATTTTATGTATTGTATGTAAATTTGGGTAATTAATGTTATGCATGCTTGTCTGTAAAATTGATTTTTCATGTGTTGAATTGGATTTACTGGGTAAAACGAAAAATTGAATTGGATTCGTGAGTTTTAAAAAATTGGAATTTGTAGGAAAATCGCGCCGCCTGGAGCGGTGGCGCTACTGCCGTTACTCGCTCCTGGAGGTGTGGGCTGGGGGCGGCGGCAGCAGGTATTGGGCTAAAGCCCAACACCCATATGCACAGCGCTGGGCTTGGCCCAGTGCACATCGGCCCAGCGCACAGTCAACACGAGCTAGGCCGAACAGCGCATGACAAGTCTAGCACAGGTTAATTTTTTGTTGGGCTTGGCCCAACGCAATTAATTAATAATGTTGGGCCAAGTCCGACTGTTGTTTAATTAATTGGGTATTTTGAATTGGGCCTAACATAATTGATTATAGGGCTTGGCCCAAATGATTTAATTGGATTAACCAATTATCAATTAATTAATTTTGTGGGTTCAATCCGAATTGAAAAAACTTAACCTAAATATTTATCAAGTAAACAACCTTAATTAAATTTCGTTTCAACTTCTAAATTTGATTTAGTGAATAAATTTTAATTAGATTTAAGTTTATTCCCAAAAAAACCATAAATTGGATTTAGGAAATTTAAATTAGTTTTAATTTTGTTCTAACTTGGATTTAGTTACTTTATTTAAATTCAATTTAAACTTGAAAAATTTCAATTGAACTTAGAATTGTTCAAAGTCTTAAATTGGATTTAAAACTCCTTTTCAAAGTTGATATATATTAAATTGGATTTGTTGAATTAGATTTAAATATCGCTTTCCTTATTAGTTGATATTGCTATGTGTTTAGATTAAATTACGCATTAGACTTTATTTGATGATAGTCAATCTTTAATTATATTAAAGTATTCAAACTAAATTGGATTTATTTTGATGATATTAAATTCGATTTAATTGAAAATAAATTGGATTTAATCAAGAGATTGAATTGGATTCAATCATAGATTAAATTAGATTTAATCTTAGACTAAATTAGATTTAATCACACATTAAATTAGATTTAATCACACATTAAATTAGATTTAAAGGATAAATTCTCATATGTGTTTAAATTGTTTAATGTGTTCCTTATATATGTGATGGTGACACCATGTATGGACTTAGGATTTTATTTATGTTGTCTTACCTGGGTTGTATTTGGTCGGTTTTGAGCCCCTCAGTTTGTATAGGGCCCAATCCTTGTAATAGATAGGACCCCTCCCCGATCACTCATTGGCTCGAGTTGAACTAGATAGTCCATACATGTGTGTGTTGTTAGAATTGCTAGGCTTATCCTTATGCATTTTCAATTATTGCGCGATAAAGAAATTAATGTGCAAAGTGAGACCAACTTAATAACATTATCGAATGTTTTAATTCTCCCAAATTAAAATACTGAGTAAGTAAAGGGGCATTGGATGTCCTAGCTCTCCATCAAACTTGAGAAAGTGGGTTCATTTCCAGTGCATGGCATCTTCCTGGAATAAGGGGGTCACGCATCAAGACATGGTACTCTATCTTCTCTAGTGCATTTGATGCCGTCATGTCGAAATAAATTTTGCCCCATATATCGTTCAAGGTTGCAAGACGAGATTAAATTTTTAGACTAATAGGAGTTGTTGGAATAAATGACTTAGATGGATCACCACCTATATATCGAAAAAGTTTGCGGCTCTGTGATCCATGAGCTAAAGGGGATTGAATCATCGGTTGGACTGATTGATGTTTGACATCACCTCGATGATCTAACGAGCCATATATCATTCAAGGTTGCAACTTGTTAGATTGTTGGGGAAATCAATCACTCACTATGAAACCAATCCAACGAGGTTTCCGATTATTGCAATGGGAGTACAATATTTCGAGAAAAATAGTGGGAGTCAAGTAAGTATTGAAATCCTTAATTTTACTTGAAAGTACAAAATAACACATCTAATTGAAAATCTTGGTTATTTTTCTGCAGTTTATTTCCATCACAATGACCAACCCTTTGATAATACTACTTGAGAAAAATGTACTCACTGGACCAAATTTCATTGATTGGATGTGAAATCTGAGGATTGTCCTCAGCCTTGAATCTTTGGGACATGTGCTCGGCGAAGAGATGCCTGAAGTCCCAGATCCTGGATCTTTTGAAGATTGACTTGCCCATGAAGATTGGATTAAAGTCGACACTTGTGTCAAGGGGTACATGTTGGGATCGATGACCAATGAACTACAACGATCTCATGAAAAGATGGGAACAACTGCTGAAATCATGGTTCATCTAAAGGAACTCTACGGAGAGCATAGCAGGACTGCTCGTTATGAGACTTCATGTCAACTCTTTGGGGCGAGAATGAAGGAAGGAGAGAAAGTTGGGGATCATGTTTTGAAGATGATCTCCATGTTCAAGAGTTTGGAAGCCCTCGACTTCTCTATGGACTTCCAGCTTCAGATTGATCTCATCTTGCAGTCACTACCCAAGTCTTTTTCGCAATTCATAGTGAATTTCAATATGAATGACATTGAGTGTTCACTGATGGGTCTTTTGAACAAACTCACAAATGCTCAATCAAAAATAGACCCTAAGATGAAAGAGACTGCTTTGGTCGTTTCTACTGATTCCTCAAAGAATCAGAAGAAGAAACGAGGCAAGAAGCAACTGGGAGTGACAAATTCTTCTGGGAAGACCAAAGGTAAGGGAAACCAAAAGAAGAAGTTCAAGGGCAGGGGCCCGAAGAAGACAGACATCTGCCTCCACTGCAAAGAAGCAGGGCATTGGAAGCGTGATTGTCCGAAGCTGAAAGCAGAAAATAAAGCAGGTATAGAACTTTATGTTTTCGAAACAAATTGTTCTATGATGATATTTTCTACTTCTTGGATTCTAGACTCTAGAGCTAGTGCTCATATTTGTGTTTTGAACCAGGATCTGGAGGCAAGTAGAAAGCTAGTTGAAAACGAAGTGATAATCAATGTACGAAGCGGACACAGTGTGGCTGCAACTCACATTGGAATTACAATTGTTTCACTAATTTCTGGACATCAAATTAGGTTAGATGATTGCCTTGTTTTGCCCAATGGGCTCAAGAATATTATTTCTATTCCTGTATTAGTCAGGAAAGGATATTTGTTTACATTTAAACATAATTCTTGCGCTATTTATTTTGGAAATAAATGTGTTGGCTCTGCATCTTTAATTAATAGTTTATACTATTTGAATGTCCGAAATCAATGTATGGTTAATACTATGACTAGAAAACGTAGTATGAATGGAATGAACCAAAAACTCATATGGCACCTTAGACTGGGACATGCCGGTGAATTTAAGATTCACTAGTTGGAAAAACGTGGGCTCATTGGTCCACTTGGGTCTGACCCATATCTGATTTGTGAATTGTGCCTCAAAGGCAAGATGACTGGGTTACCGTTCACTGGACATTTCGAAAGGGCTAATGAAGTTTTAGGATTAATCCACACTGACGTTTTTGGGCCCCTCAAGGATGCAGCTCTTGGAGGTTTTCAGTACTTTATAACCTTCACGGATGACCAATCTAGGTATGGTCTAGTTTATTTGAAGAAGTATAAATCCGAAGCACTTGAATGGTTCAAGGAATTCAAGCTTTGACTGAAAAATAAATTGGGCACAGTATTAAGGCACTGAGATCTGATCGAGTTGGCGAATACATGAGTGTCGAGTTTAACGAGTTCTTAAAAGAACAGGACATAGTATTACAATTAACTCCTTTAGCAATCCCACAACATAACAGAGTAGCAGAAAGAAGGAATCGTACTCTGTTGGACATGATACGCTCCATGCTTAGCTACACCGATTTACCCATCTAGTTGTGGGGACATGCTTTGCTTACAACTGCGCACATTCTGAACAAATGTCCCTCGAAATCTGTTCCCACTACACCATATGAGATATGGAGTGGTAGGAAGCCTAGTCTGAAATACATAAGAATATGGGGTTGCCCAGCATATGTAAAGAAGACCAAGGTAGAGAAACTAGAGGATAGATCCTTGAAATGACGTTTTATCGGTTTTCTTGTAGATTCGATGGGATACCTCTTTTACTTGCAAAATGATAGGATCATCGTGGCCTTGCAAGTCCACTTTCTTGAAGAAGAATTCATTAGAGAAGGTGGTGCAGGTAGAAAGATTGTTCTGGAAGAATAAGATAACGTCCCTTTAAACAAATCAGTTCAAGAATCTGAACCCAACTTAACACAACCGTCGCAGTGACGATCTAACAGAGTATCTCAGCCGCCTGAGATATATGGCTATCTGCACAAAACGTAGCATTATTTGTATACCTTTGCAGAAGAAAGCCATGGCGATAATCCCTCTGACTATTATGAAGCAGCGACGGACATAGATTCCTCTAAGTGGCTTGAGGCTATGAAAGCAGAGATTGATTCGATGTATTTGAACCAAGTCTGGACTCTTACTGATCTACCAAATGGAGTATGACCAATTGGATGCAAATGGATCTATAAGAAAAAGGTTGATTCGGATGGCAAGGTGGACACCTATAAGGCCAGGCTAGCGGCAAAATGTTATAGTAAAAAAGAGGGCATTGACTATGAGGAAACCTTTTCGCCAGTAGCCATGATCAAATTTATTAGAATTCTGCTAGCCATAGCTGCAAACTTAGACTATCAAGTCTGGAAAATAGATGTAAAGACCGTATTCTTAAATGAACATTTGGATGAGGACATTTATATGCAACAACCCATGGGCTTTATATCTGAAGCCAACTCTCATAAAGTTTGCAAACTTAATCGGTCTCTCTATGGACTGAAGTAAGCCTCTCGGAGTTGGAATCTGAGGTTCGATGGTTCATCAAGAATGAAGACGAACCGTGTGTCTACAAAATGGTCAGTGGGAGCAAGTTTATATTCTTGGTTCTATACGTAGATGACATACTACTTATAGGGAATGACACAGGCTTATTGACTTCGGTCAAGACATGGCTCTCAAGCATATTCTTCATGAAAGACTTGGGAAAAGTGACCTACATTCTAGGAATTCGCCTTTATAGAGATAGAACGAATAGAATGATTGGTCTCTCCCAAGCGCTCTACCTAGAGAAAGTCCTAAGAGATATGAAATGCATAACTCTAAGGGAGGACTTTTGCCCATGAGACATGGCATTCATCTTTCCAAATATATGAGTCCTAAAACGGACAAGGATAGAATGGAAATGAGGAATATACCCTATGCATCTGTTGTGGGTAGTCTCATGTACGTGATGTTATGCATGAGGCCAGATTTGGCACATGCTGTAAGCATGGTCAGTAGGTTTCAAGCTAACTCAGGGGAGCCTCACTGAACAGTAGTGAAGTGTATCTTAAAGTACTTAAGAAGAACTAAAGATATGCTATTGATATATGGGAATGGAGAATTAAAGGTGGATTGTAGCATCCCAAAAAAGGTTACTTTGGGTATTCAATATATGTTGAGTTTCTTTTTTTATTGCAATTAAAAGTAAGGGTAGATTAGGGCTTTCAAATTTAAGTGAAATGAAGGAGGGTTATTTTCATTTTTTTGGGATGAAGCCTAGGCCCCATCACTTTGTGCAATTTAAAGTCACACCCCATTTCCCCCCGGTAAATCAAATGTAACCTCTAATTAGCAAAATAAATAAATAATAAGGGCCTGTTTGGCCCGTCGTTTTTGACTTCACTTAGTGTTCTCGCAGAACAAAAAAGCCCAAAATGCATTTGGCCCATAGGTCTCCGATTCCATTTTTCAGAAATCCCAGAACACAAAGTGAAGATTTTGAAGAACAGCTTTTAGCTGTTTTGCGATTAAATTGACTATTCCAGAACAAAAAATTTCAGAATTATCAAAAACACGGAGATGCGTTTTCTATGCACTAACTCGTGTACTGTTCATCAAAATGTGAATAAAATGGAAAAATTTTGCACTGTTCATCATTTCACAAAAGAAAAGACCAAGCTCATCTCCTCTCTTGCGATTGGCGATTTCGTCTTCTCGGACCACAGCGACGACTCTCAACTCCGGCGGATAGATTATCACCTCCATCCATAAATCTGAAGCTAGTAAGTTGATCACACTACCACAAAAAAGTCCTATTACAGCGCACCTATGGCAGCGGTTTTGAAAACTGCTGTAATAGGGGGTACTCGGTTCGGACCTATGACAGCGGTTCGAGCCGAACCGCTGTCATAGGGGTGCCAAAAAAAAAAAAAAAAAAAAAATTGGACTTTTGGCAGCGGTTCAGCCGAACCGCTGCCACAAAGTTCACTTTGTGGCAGCGGTTCGGCGGAACCGCTGCCAAAAGTGAACTTTTTGGCAGCGGTTCTGTCCGAACTGCTGCCAAAAGTGAACTTTTTGGCAGCGGTTCTGCCCGAACCGCTGCCAAAAGTTGTCAAAAAAAAAAAAAAAATTTTTTTTGAACTTTGTGGCAGCGGTTCTGCCCGAACCGCTGCCAAAAGTTCAAAATTTGGGCGGGTTTATTTCAAACCGGCCCCCCCTCTCTCTCATTCTCACTCTCACTCTCTCACTCTCTCTCTCTCTCTCTCTCTCAACTCTCTCACCACCACCACCACCGCCGACGCCGACGCCGCCCACCTCCGCCGCCGCCGCCCTCCTCCGCCGCCGCCGCCGCCGCCGCCGCCTTCCATTTAGTTTTGGTATTTTTTTTTAGATAAATATATACACACACACACACACATAGAGTATATATAGATGTATGTATATGTGGGTGTATGCATATATATGTGGGTGTATATATGTATATTTGTGTATGTGTGGGTGTATTTATATTTGTGTATATGTGGGTGTATGTGTATGTATATTTGTGTATGAATATTTGTGTATGTATATATGTGGATGGGTGTATGTATATTTGTGTATATGTGGGTGTATGTGTATGTATATTTGTGTATGAATATTTGTGTATGTATATATGTGGATGGGTGTATGTATATTTGTGTATATATATGTTCATGGGTGTATGCATATATGTGTATATGTTAATGGGTGTATTTGTGTATGTGTGGGTGTGTGTATATTTGTGTATGTATATATGTGGATGGGTGTATGTATATTTGTGTATATGTTGATGGGTGTATGTATATTTGTGTATGTGTGGGTGTACGTATATTTGTGTATTTATGAAAATATTTCTCGGTTGAAATTTTGCGGTGTTGGAATGACACGAAATTCACAAGGTCATAGAGAAACGGCATTCTGAACAAAACGCAAGACTTTGTCTTGCGCTCTCGTGATTTTAGCTATCCAAGATCGTTTAAGGCCTCAAATACGTGTTTTATTACAAAAATACGTATTTATGTAATAAAACGCGTATTTGAGGCCTTAAACGATCTCGGATGGCTAAAATCACGAGAGCGCAAGACAAAGCTTGCGTTTTGTTCAGAATGCCGTTTCGCTATGACCGTGTGAATTTCGTGTTATTCCGACATGGTAACATTATAAACGATAAAATAAAATTAAAACAAAATAAATATACCACCCTATGGCAGCGGTTCAGCCGGAACCGCTGCCATAGGGTCCAATTTTTTTTTTTTTTTTAAATAAATGACCCTATGACAGCGGTTCTGCCGAAACCGCTGCCATAGGGTCACCCTATTGCAGCGGTTTCTATAGAACCGCTGTCATAGGGTGACCTATGGCAGCGGTTCCGGAACCGCTGCCATAGGGTTTTGACCTATGGTAGCGGTACCTATGGCAGCGGTTCAAAACCGCTGTAATAGGCCCAAAAAAACCGCTGCTATAGGTCATTTCTGTAGTAGTGTCATTTGTGATAGTTGTATCAAGAAATCAATTATTGGAAAGTTAGGGTTCATGTAAAAATTTGGGGCTTTCATTTCTGTATGCAGATTTAAGACGAGAAGCATAACGACGGCGGTCCTATCTATTGTCGCTTGATTTTTGGACCAGGTGGTAAGAATTTTTCAAGTTTTCAAAGTTTTACCTTAGGTTACTGTTGATAGATGTGTGAAAGTGCAAAGTTAGGTGTTTATGTTTCAAAAATTGGGGTGTAGCTATGCAATCGAGGCATCACTCTAGTGAAAAAGTTTTTGAAATAAATGGAGGGGGTTGAGTTCTGACTTGCTTTGAGATAACTTGTGTCAATTGAGTTGCAATTTGAAGTTAATCTGAGGGTGGGTGGACAGGTATTGCTTGTGCATTTACACATTGTGTGTTTATTTTGTGTGTCTATGTACTTGAAATTGTGATTTTGTGTGAATTGTATTCACTGATTTCTCACATTAGATCATTGTGTTTCTGTGTTTCTATAGAAAATAACAACCATTTTGTTTTTCTGTCTAATAGGTACAAATTGGTTTTCTACAAGCAAGTTTGCCTAAGAAACAGACTTATGATAATAATAAGACTACATTTGACCAGAAGAAGAAAAAGATTGCAAGAGTTTGATCCATGGCAGTAATGTCTATGATTGGTTTTCAGCAGAAAAATAGGTTTTGACAGTTCATAGAGTGCTCTTTTAAGCTTGCTAATTAATTAAAATTGGTATAATCGAACAATCTCTTCCTCCACCAAACCCTACAAAGAATTTTCAGAGTATAAACAGGGGATATTTTTTAGGATCATCTTCCACGAAAAAGGGCAGATATAAACAGGGGAGACAGGGGATCATCTTGCATGAGTAGAAACAGAGTATAAACAGGGGAGACAGGGGATCATCTTACACGAGTAGAAACAGAGTATAAACTGTCATCAGTTCATATAAACAGCCATGGAACGAGGTACAATTTCTAATAATGGACTTAGTTTCCTTTGTGAGGATATAATTTTTCATGTTATGGAAAGGTTATCAAGGGATGCATGCATTGTGGAGGCAGCCTGATTGGGTCTTTTATCACAATATTTTCAGCATTGTTGGTATTCCATCCCTACTCTTTTATTCGATATTAACCGTTTTGAACAAAGGGGTTATCATGGTTTAGATTTTATTCATTTTGTTAATCGCACTATACTTGAACATAATGAAAGTGTGGTTGAAACCTTGAGCTTTGAGTTACCAATGGGGGCCGAGGCATTGCATTGGATAAGGCAAGAGTGGGTGTCGTTTGGAATAGATCATTCTGTGCATATGCTGAAATTAGTCGGTCGGTTGTCCACTTCACTCCCTAACGGCCTGTTTTTGTCACAAACTCTTGTTCAGTTAAAATTATATCTACCGAACTACATTGTTAGGTGGGAAGATAGATATAATTTACGAAATTTAAAAAGACTCATATTGAAGCACATTGTGCTGAATGATAACACATTTTCTTCCCGCCTTGGAAAATGGTGTCCCTAGTTGAATGATTTACAGTTATTCAACTGTGATTTTAGAGGACTAACAGAATTTGAGGCATATTTGCCTTCTGTAAAAATATTCAAGATGGCATTCAATCGGGCCTAAGGAAATGTGAATATAAAAGTACACTTCCTCAATGTAGATGTCCTTGTTATTTTATTAAAACAAGACGAACAGGGTCCGGGGCATTTACAAGTATTGGGGCCGTTACCTCGTTTTTTACAGTGGATAGTACACCGTCATCGACACTTCATCGGATCAACTTGCTCGACATACCGACTACTTCGAGAGGTTGTAAAATTGACGAAAGAATTACTGTCCAGCGAACGAGCACGTGTCCTGGTTGATTTTGTTAGGGTATATTTATCTATCCTTGTTTGAATAAGTGCAAATGCTTGTAAGAAGTTGTTTTGACTTCCTTTTTTTTTCGAATTGTTTGTTTAGAGGTTGGCGCATGTGGAGTCTCTACATCGCATTATGGCGAAGTACTTTTTTGTTAATATGCACTGCCTAGAGATCAGGTGTTCGAAGCTGCTTGACAATCTTGCTGTCACATTGGTGCTCATCAGTAGATGTACAGGCTTGAACGAGCTTAAAGTTGATTTGGTGGTACTATTTTAAGTTTTATGGTTTGTCGCTTATTAGTTATTACATGGTTTATTTAACATGTTCTTTGTTTGGGTTTCTAAAATAAAATTGTAATTGACTTAACATGTGTAGGGTGCACCATGGGAAAACGCGGGCATTAGTGTATCCAACTACGTAAAGGACTGGAAGTTGCAAGCAATGGGATTGGAGGCATTGAATGAGGTCACGATCTTCAACTTCTCGGGTTCTGATTGCGAGATAAGCTACATTATGTACGTGTTGTCACACGCAACTGAGCTGGGTACACTAAATATCTACTGTGTTAATCAATTTTTTGATGATCCAATTGGTGTGTATAAAAGGGTTAGAGCGTATGAAGCTACCGCGTCAAACAATGTGCAAATTCGTTTCATAAAAGGGGCTTATCCTAGAATAAGAGGAGAATGAAAATTGCACAAGAATTTTACAGTGGTTCGAAGCATCAATTATCCAACAATGTACTTAATTTGACTATGAATGTACTTAGGAATAAAACAATTTTTCTTAGTTGTAATAGAGATATTCATAGTTTCGTCTAATTAATATATAATGTACATGAGGATGTAGGTACTACTTACTAAACATTAAGCTATATAATTTAAAAAATTATTAAATATTATACGAACAATATATATATTACACCTAAAAACAGGTCCATCCAAACGTGTTCTTGTTTTTTTTTTCACTGCAAAACAGTTTCATCCAAACGCATTCTCAGAGAACATATATTCTGCAAAATAGTGGGCCAAACAAGTTTTCACTTGGTTTTATTCTTCAAAAATTATTCTACAAAACTATTTTGCAGAACTACGAAAACAAAAACGTGCCAAACAGACCCTAATAATTCCAAATTTCCAAGAATAAGTGAGGTCTGTGAGAATTTGAACGTGACGGCAGCACATGCCTCAAAACTAAAGAAAAGAAAAGAGCCCTTTGAATGGAATTTCTGGAAGCATCTTCAAATGACTTGCGAAAAACGAAACCTCATAGATAATCGCTACTGCTATTGAATCGAAAGAGATCGAGAGAGAGATCAGAGTGTGGTGAAAATGGTGCTATGGGAGATCACATTGGGAACGGCGTATTTTTTGGGTCTGAAGCGAACTTACAAACTTGCTCTCAAAATTCAGCGAAAGCTAATTAGCCCTAAACATCCTAAGATTCGTCAGTTTGTTCAAAGGTATTATTATTATTCTCCATCCCTCTATTGTATTTAATTTATTCCTTTTTCTATTGACTTCATCTTTCGTTATTTAATCCGCATTTTAGTTCTCATCGTTGTATTGGATCAAATTTTCTGTTGTTGGTACTGCATTTGTGGCATCTTTCTTTGTTTCTTGTTGTCATGATAATCCGAAAACTTTATTACTCCATATACTGTGCATTCATAGTCGTATGCTGTGGGTAATTCGACATCTACTTTACGCATACCAACCGAAAACGAAATTATAAGTGTTTGTGGTCTGGGAGGATGAGTATACAAATAGGCCCTGTCTCAGGTGGATCAAAGAATCTTGATAGGTTACTTTAGTGAAGCGATCTGGATGGATGAAACTGTTTGAATCTCAGGGGTTGATAAGAAAGAATGGAGTAATTAATCAACCATGAAAAATATGGGTGGGTGGTTTGAGGTAAAAGGCGGTCCTTGCTTTGGTCAAGTATTCTGGCTTTTTCTTTCTTTGTTCGTCTTTTTATTGTTTCCGTTCTGAGAAATGTTTGGAGTCATTGATGCCAGCAGAGTAGCTGGAGATGTTAAAATAGGCAACATTTTTTCATCCCTGATTCAGTATTAAGGTTACCAAAATCACCAAATTACTAATATTAGCTTAGATTTGCTAATTTTTTTAGTTGATTGGTTATTTAGGCTAGCAACACACTAGTAAGTTACTTGACAGTTTCTCCTGGAGTTCATGAGTTTTACTTTGGAAAGAGAAAAAAGTCCCATAAAATTTGACTTCTTATGATAAATCAATAATATGCTGTACCATATCTGCTAATAAGAGTTGGACTTGTAATAGGTAATGTCAGATGGTTGAGACAAAGAGACATTTGTAATACACTAGGACTTGATCTACTGCAACATTATCTTTGACTACTTTCTTGGATCTAATTAAGTATGAAGGGCTCACCATCATATTTCTTGTCAATGTGGCAAATTGAACTAATGTTTAAATTTAATACCTAATAAATGCACAAATGTCACTAATAAATTCTGAGAATTAGCTCAAAACTGTGCTCTCTATGCTTCCACGAGTCTTCTTTGCTTCTAATTACGTGGGAATCTAAAAACATGAAGTGATAGTTCACTGATAACTGCACAAACTGCAGGAATAAGTTCATGAATCAGCTATGCATGAGCAAAATTATATTCTAAATAGGCTTGCTCAAGCTCTTTGCTCCTAAATACAATTCATTAGTCAGTAGATATGTAATATGATTCTTTTAAGTATCAAAATTTGCTTTTGCAATTTCATTGTCATAGAACTTTTTTTTTAGCAATAGTAATAGCTAGGGTATGCAATTGTTTTCGAGTATGTACACTTGCTCGGGTGTCATAAAGCTTCTTTTCATTGAGCAAATAGAATTTATTGACTTCTGAATTTATGATGTGACCAATACTGGGAGTCTAGCTTCAGTGTTCCGCCTTTGAATAAACCATGGCAAGTGGTATACTCTAAAGATTTAAATTTATGGCTTCCAGGAAGGAAAAACATTCAATCTCCATTGACAGCTTTCATCCCACTGTGTGCAATTACTTTTAATTTGTCGAAACGCTTGTTACCTTACCAGATCTGGCATTTATATTAGAATCGTAAATTGTATCGATCTAGAATCTCTGTTTATGGGTTTTTATACATTTGCGTTAGTGCGGTACTTCACTATGAGTCGATGATCCTCTTCTTAAGATTAGCCTATCGACTACAGTGGTTGATCTACAAATTCTGGATCTGGTCAGAATTTATGTTGTTAGACCTTGATTCCTTATTCTGCTTGCAATGAGCTTCCAGTCACCACATTTATATGACCCGGTGCAGTATCGTACTCGTACCGGATACGGATACGGGTCGGATACGGGGTGGATACATACCGGATACAATTTTAAAGTATCCGAAAATTAAAAAACATAGGATATGGTATCCGATACGGAAATTTGAAGTGTCCGGGAAGTATCGGATACGGATGGGGTATATTTTGATATTATGGAATACTTTTTGGGTCAAAACTCAAAATCCTCAAAATCTTACAAATAAGAACTCAAAAGTCAATTCAGAAAAATAGAAGCAGAACAGAGACGAGAATGCAGGACGAGAAACCCTCATCCATCTTCATCCATTTTCTTCTCTGCAAGACTTCAATCGTGATATCCAAACTGCAATAGACTGCGATTCGTCCTCTAGACTGCGAGTACACCATCTTCTAAGACTCCTTCCATCTTCAATTTCTTCAAAAACTCTTCAAGTAAGTTATTTAGGGTTTTGGGATTTATTTACAATTTTCAATTAAATTAAATACTTTGTTGTTGTGCTGAGCCTGAGTATGAACAATGAACACTCTTTTACTTTTAGTAATATTAATGCAATAATGTAAGTTGGTTGTGGTTGCTGTGTAGAATAAAGTGAGAGTAGCATGATTTTTTGTATTGCTGTTCGATGGTTGCTGTGCTGAGCTTTTTATATTGTGCTGACCTTTGTAGAATAATGTAAGTTGGTTGTGGTTGCTGTGTAGAATATATATATATATATATATATATATATATATATATATATATAAAATATATCTATATTGCTGTATCCCCGGCGTACCGTATCCTAAAATTTTGGAAAATCACGTATTCCGTGCCCGTATTGTATCGTATCCGTATCCCTGTATCCGTGCATCATAGAGTGTAACCAAGGGATTTCTGTCAGTCTGTTGTGTAAACATATTAAATAATTTGAAAAGTTAACCTAAGACGATCAGGTTTGTATGTATGATGTCAGGGTAAAAGAAATTGTTACCCTTGAATCCATCGGTGGGATATATTGCAGAGCCTTTACTTTGTGCTTGTTCAGGAATGTGGATATAGCCCCTCGAATTTCAAACATATTGCATTTTTCCTCTTCATATTTTCATGTGTGATATAGCACATTGACTGATTAATGAGTGTCTAGTAAGCCATTTGTTCTTTTTCCCCTTAATTTCTTTTGACAGTTAACTAAGTTCTTTGTCCTCTAAATAATCAACTCATTTAAGATTAGATCAACGAAAGAAAGGTTTCGGATCATCAAGAAAACTTCTAAAAAGGCATAATGGTTGCTAGTATCCTTTACCTTTATAGTAATGATCAAAAGGAAAAGTTTCATTTTTTTAAAGATAGAAGTTTATTCTTGCATCAAACCTGTGGTCTTTGTTCGACAAAAAGAAAAAAAGTCATATATTGAAAAGAAATGAAGAATCTTTTCTTTTCTCTTTGTGATGCTGTAATGTTGTTTGCTTGGCTAGTTATATACTGGTCACTGTATATCCACACCAGAATATAATGTACACCTGTTGTTATGTTTGGAGTGTCACCTTTACATTTAAATCTTCTTTCTAGTTTAGTGCAACTGGATTGTTTTGGGTCCCTTTTATTGCAGCTGGATCGTTTTGGGTCCCTTTGTTATATCCCTTCTCTGAAACCAGCTCCACTGTCCCTCTTCCGTGACCAAAATGGTAAAACCAATGTCAATAACTGCCTCTATACTCTTTTTCCTAATTCCCTATATTACAAATGTGGGGAATTCTACAGAGATAATTATGAACATTGATCTACCAATTAATTGGGCCTTATTGAAACACCAGTATAACGACAATTTCACCATCAAAGTGATAAGAAAATAAAGGCTGGGAACATACTTTTATTTCATAAAATGTCACCCATTATGATCCAAGAATGAAGAAACATAGTAGACGAAATTCATGTTCACTCTACTTTTGATATGATAGTTTTCTTGGACAGATGCGCACAATTCTAAACCTTAGTTTTCTTGGACAGATGCCCACAATTCTAAACCTAGAAGAATTTTCATTCTTTTCTCTTTACTGCCAGCTCTATTTCATACCATCATTCCAGTTGTATGTAAACAAAGCTTTGCAATTTTTTTTCTAGATAATGCAATTCAAAATCTACAGGCAATACATGAAATCTGAGAGCCCTTTGACGGGTAGTTCGCCAATGTTAAGAGATGAAGGAACTACTCAACAGATGAATAAAAGAAGGGACCTAGACAAGTAATGGATAGGGCCACTTACCAAGATAATTTCGTATGTCACAATTGCCAGGACGTAATCCTATTAGCGGCTGATGGTTTAAGTTTTATTGGTGGGATGGGTTCTTGGGTCACTGGATCTTAATTCACACGGTTGTCTGAGGTACTTGGGTAGAAATTTCAACTGAAGTTGTGCTACTCATAGGTAGTGTCAATTTTTTAGAGTTCGATCTCAAGCCAATAGTTTCGTGTCCAATCGTGTTGGATTATCGGGTCACTTTGAAAATTCCATCCCTGTCTTCAGATAGACCTTTTTATGTTTGCCTGCCTCACTGTTTTCTTTCTTGCTTCATAGTTTGCTGCCCCATTACAAATGTTTAATGCCAGGTAGGTTTTGCAGTTCATGTGTATTAAAACTACCTTTTTTTTGGTAATTAAACTACTTCTTGTTTGGTTTAATTGTAGTTTTTAACTTTTTTTTTTATTATTCCCCAGAATTAGTATCCCCTAACTTCTGTTACGAATGATCCCAGCTTTGGGTACCTATTGCCTTTGGTCGTAACTTGTAAGTTAATGTAATTGCAGCACAAGTATTTTATTCCCTCATATAGGATTTGGCTTATTCATTTTGTTTTCCTGAGTTATTTCAATTGTATGGATTCTTTGAGTTTCTCAGTCAACTGATAGTGAGTTATCGTAGTACCACAGATTTATTCTGAACCCCAGCGAAGACTGATAAAAAAGTGCAACGTTGTTTTGGTGAAAATGCTGTACCGATTAATTTTCCATATTTAGTTTTAATAAATTAGCAACATCATAAATGTTTACTTTGGCCGTATTATGGCTGAAATATGATATCGGTGTTTTGTGATTAATTGTTATCCTAATACTGCTAATTATTCCATGAAATAAAGTCCATTGTACTACTAATCGATTTTTCCCTCTTCTGTGACCAGTTGTTTGTGAACTAGTTATGTAACAGAAAATGATTTTCTTTTGAATGCCATTAATGTGCTGCTATGTCTTTTCTCCATACTTGTTATGGTGTGTTGACATGAGACGCTTTAGGACTTAACTATGGTTTTGTACCAGAAAGTCAACCAAAAATTCCCGCATCGTATTAGTCTGTAGTACTGCCTTGGAGTCATTAGATTTTCTTATGCATTTCAGACGAACTCGTTATGCATTCGATATGGCACTCAGAATTCATCTCAAGATACAAGAAAGGGACATCGAAGTTGGTCGAAACCTTGGCAATTGGATCCTTCGATGGCTTGACAGAATGAAGCCTGAAGCTCAAATCAGAACAAAGCCTCCGCCACCAACTAACATAAACAACAATGTCACAAAACACTCGAACAACTCAAGTAACAATAAGGGGGGCTTACAGAAATACAGTACAAGAAGTATGGATAGGAAATCAGATAGGCATCTTTTTACTTCTGCACAAAATGTGTGGCCTAAATCCTTTCCCACGATGGTAATGATGATGAGGCCAATGAGGCCAGCTGGACATAGTATCCAGTACAGGCAATACAGCAGCAGTGGCTCTGAGCTTTTCAGTGTGAAGTATGGGAGATTTGGTTTTGGGGACGTGATTAGGAATGATATAAGGCAGTGGATTATGCATAACTAAATTTAGTAACTTGTTTTGATTGTTTGTCTCGAGCCGATAGCAATGAAAAGTGAAAAGGGAAATGCGTGCATGCCTGAGAAAAGCAAGGACTGGAAACCGTCCTGGTTTTTTGCATGCCCTTGTAAAGATTATGCTTCTTTTTCGTTAACTTGTATACGTTCCTTCGGCCAATGTGTTTTTGGTCGATGTAGTTGTCCAATTTGTGAACCCTGTTATGTTCTAAACTTCATGTTATTTCTTAAATAAGTGCACTTCTTCCCACATTGCCTTCTTTTTGGGGTAGTTCTTATATAGAGTTATGCTATACTTGCATTTTCTAACTCATGCCCTTTTTGTCTCGTATTTTATTTCTGGTTTAAAATGAATGCAGTAAATGCATCTTACCATATCCAATATATGCTAACACGATGAACATTTGTATTTTTTTTAGAAAAAATAGATTTCTATTGGGAGAAATACTATTCTTAAACTGTGTGCGCCATATCCCTATCTCTCTAGCTGTTGACTGTGCCACTAAGTGCATGATATGAAGGTTGATATTGAGTAAATTCATCACTTGAATCAACTGTTTTTTTTTTTTTTTTTATGGCATTTAGTATTTAACGCGTTATGTATTTTCTTTTTTTTATAACGCGTTATGTTGGTCTCTCCTTCCTAGCCCCATATAAGTAGAGATAATAATGGAAAAACAGGACAGATTTGTTGAAAACTGCCCCATTTAAGTGCCAAATTTAGACACGGCTCCTGCTTCTCCTCAGTATTTGATTTGTGTCTCAAGAATGATATATATAAATTAAAGAGGCCGCCTGAATTTCCTTTTAAGCGATTTATGTTTCAGATATAAAATAAAATAAAATTGACGTGATTGAAAACAGAAATATATGAGGGGAAAAAGTCACCTATATTGCCGATGAAATATAGCTCTACTGGCAAAATTGAGACCCCAATATATTAGAAGTTTGGGCTGGACTCCCACCTACTTATGAACATTTTTCTACTTTCATATTAGTTGTTAGCTGATTGTAAAATGTTATTATTTCATATTCATGACATGTATCATGTAATCGATTTATGCAAAAAAAAAAAAATCTCCTAGATTGAGTTTTATGGACCATATAATTGTCATTGAGTCACCTCGGAGAATATAACAAATATATAAAATATCAAATAGCTATACAAAATTACAAATAGTGATCTGATTCATGTTTGATTTCCAAGAAAATTGAACTCTGGAAAATTACAAGACTATTGTAAAGCCTTTTTTCACTAAACGAAAGTAACTGAGTACACAAATTTGTCTTTTTATAAATAGTTACTGTAGGACTTGTTTGATTAAATTCTCGCTGAGAAAGAGAGACGCATGATAATGTTACCACTCTGCAAAAAACAGTTCAAATTCTGATTTAATATGGGAGTTAGTAAAGAGACTACATTGACACTCCACATTTTTTTAAATTAACTAAATTAACAATAATGCCCCTCAATGTACCATATAGAATTCTTATTAACATTAAAAGGTAAACTGAATAATCCCTTCTAAATAAATTTTGAAAAATATTATTTTATTCTTTTTTGTGAAAATAATACCAAATAAAATTGCATTCCATCTCAAACATCTTTTTGGAAATAAAAAATTTCTACTTTGCATAGCATAATAAAACTGATCATCTTATCATGGATAGTCAAACCCGATATAATTTTATCGAACTCGTTAAATGATGTATTTCTATTTGCTTCATAGTTCTTTTTTGAATATTGGAAATTAATATAACATCAAAAACCTAAAAACTACAAAAAAAAAAGTAAAAATAATTGTCAGATCATATTACACTGAGTTAATATTAGTAAAATCATATGCCCACCTAGAATAATAATTGTTTCTTGTTAAATTTAATGAAAAAATATTTGTTAAGTTTATCCAAAATAAAATAACATTTATCCTAATTTAGTTCTAAATAAATAATTAAAAATTTTAGTCATATCTATGAACTTCTGTTTTATTTATTATTTACAGTGGTTATCCGTTACTATTAAATTTTTAAAATTATGAACTATCAAATTTTGAACACTTATTCTACATTTAGTTAGAAAAGAGGTATAAAACTAGTTTGTTAAATAAAATGATAAGAATTATTTTGATAGATTAAAGGACATTTTTGTCTATGTGATGAAATTTAAATAAAAATGCAGTGCATCTAACAAAATATAAAATGTGGAGTGACTTTATCAATTTTCTTTAATAATTATGTATAAAAGGGTCCATACATAATCTGAGCCATCCAAAACCAAAACTACACTAATATTAGTTCCATCAGGATATCAAAATCCATTAGTTTTATCAGGCTATCAAAATCCATCCCTATGAAACAAATGCTTGTCCCCTTTATGCTAAAAGTGTACTATTGTGGAAACAAAATGCAACAACTTATTTTAAGCAAACCTCAAATACTCTATCGTAGTAGAAAACGCAAACATACAACTCAGCCCCCTCATTTCACTTGAGAGAATTAGCAATATCAATAACAAACCGATACTTCACATCCTTCTTTATAAGCCTCTCGAGTGCCTCATTTGCGTATTGAATGGGGATCACTTCAATTTTAGGGTAAATCTTGTGGGATGCACAAAAATCCAACATCTCTTGTGTCTGCTTTGTTCCACCTGTTATACTTCCTGTAATTGTTTTTGCACCTACAATACAACAATTCACTCATTCATTTTAGTTCATAACAATGGCTCTCAACAACAAAGGCATAAAAGTTAGCGATAATTACACAAACTCCCCCTCCTCATTTTAAGCCTAATTACCAAAATCCCCCCACTTTTGGAAAATTACCGTAACTCCCACTATCAGTAAAAGGCTAAAAGCAGATTACAATTGTCCACACTCAGTATGAATATATTACAATTTTACACTTGAACACGGGGTATGCTGGCAATAACATAATAAGTGAGGGGGTGTGCGTGTAATTATCCCTTAACATTATTCACATATTTGCATGAAGTAGTAATACCTAAAACCAGATTTCCCGGACTAAATTTCACTTCACTTGGAAATCCAACCAACACCAGAACACCCGCTGTCTTCAATAGTGAAAGATATAAATCAAACGGGATATCACCCGATGCTGTGTTTATCATAAAGTCGAATGATTTTTGCAAAGCCTGCACCAAGATATGTTACCAAGTTTAAAACAATCTCATTAGCTGTTTAACAAACATTTTTCATTTATTTTGTCGACAGGCAATTATTATGAAAACGAAGCTAAGAAGAATCTTCAACAGATTATTAATAAAGACTTACAGTCATCTGTTCTTCGTCAGACGAGATGACAAAATTGTCTGCTCCAAGAAGATTTAATGCCTCGTCCTTCTTGGATATGCTGGTGCTAAAAACTGTTACTTTCAATCCAAACGCCTTGCCAAACTTTACTGCCAAGTGGCCAAGCCCACCTAGACCAATCACCCCTAAAGATTTTCCAGGTTTATTCATGTTATGCCGAATCATGGGGGTGTAAACTGTAATTCCAGCACATAGCAATGGTGCTGCTAATTCTGGAGGGTAGTTTTCAGGTATCCTGTAGCAGTATCTGCACATACACAGATAAACTAGGGTTGATTACCATTTAAACGACACAATATTAGTAACAAAATTTCAAGTGACAATATCAAAGTTCTCAATGACACATATGAAGTGGATAGAAGATTTGTTTTGTCAATGATTTTCACAGACTTAAAAGTTCGTAATTATTTCTAAAAAGATGCATAGTGACAATACAAATACGGTGTTTGAGTTATTGTTTGGTGTAAGTTGTCAATACAAATGTACTACTAATTGTTAATAGTAACAACCTATACACGGTTCTTTGTGTCATTGCTTGTTAAAAGATTGACTTATACACTATTAAACTAGTGAAAATCGTTACTATAATAAAACAGAAATTCTTGTCACTTAATAAGGAAAAGTTTTTTGACATTGTACTAACATTTTGTTTGCATTATGTTTTCCGATCTTCTTTATTCGCATCTAAAATAAGGTTTGGCAGCATGAAGTACAGACCTTTGATGAGCTACAATGTAGCTTGAATATCCTCCCTTAGTGATAGTACCATCCACATCTACACTATCAAATGTGAAGATTGCTCCTTTTGAGCAATGAACTTCCAATCCATCATCGCAATACTCACACTCTCTGCAAGAATTAACATAAGTTCCAACTCCAACACGATCACCTACTTTAAAACGCTCAACATCCGATCCAACCTCTCTTACAATCCCGACAATCTCGTGTCTATCAAACAAAGGAAACCATATATCATCCCATCAGCATGATAAAAACAAAGGAAAATTGCAATATTTGTCCCATAGGATAAAGCCTGTTGCATTTTGAGTTCCATAACTTATAGACTTGCAAAATTAGTCTCATATGATGCAATTTTTTGCAGAAGATGGATGGAAACCGTTAGTTTGATCAAGTGCCTTGATAAAATTAAGGGCCGCGTGCATTACATGCTCGAAAATCCATCCAATTTTTAACGGGTGGGACCATAATTGCAAAAAAAATGCACCTATGAGACTGATTTTAAAAGTTTATAAATCACTGCATTAAAATTGCGAAGGCGTTATTCAATGAGACTAATATTGCATTTTTCCCTTAAAACAACAAATGCTATACTAAATCAACATATATTACGCAAACTCAAGGTCCATACCCAGGCACCAAAGGATAATTTGAATGCCCAAGTTTATTCCTGGTCCAAACAACATCAGCAAAACAAACTCCACAGTATTCTATGCTTACTGAAACATCATCGCTACCAACAGACCTGCACACAAATCATCATTTGAGAGACCAAAAACACCTACTAGTACTACAACCATATGTGATTATATAGCAAGTTGGTTAGCAGTTGATTTACGGGGTAAATTACACAGACACTCTCGCCTTAATTACGAAAAATACTCGAAGGTTTGGGAAATTACCGTAACTTCGCCTATTAAAGCAAATTAGAGTTTCACTCTGTCAGATTAAAAACGGATTACAATTTCATCCCGTGTGTGTTTGTAATTACACAACAAATGAAGTGGTATGCATACAATTATCTATTTATTATATAAGAAACCAATGAAAGGGGAAAGCAAAGGTGAATATTACTATTTATATAAACAAAAAAAGATGGACAGGCCAGAAAGATAATGAGTAAAGGACGTACGTACCTGCGGGTGAATTTGTAAGGTGAGAGAATTCCAGAGGGATCAGTGGCAGCCCATCCAAGGCATTCCTTCGCACCACCCATTTTCAATTGATCATCAAATTTCACAACAATAAATAAATATTATTACTCCTTATACAGCAGCGCTAGCTATAAGCCTATAATGATATGATTGTCTTGTCGTCAGGAAAATATATGAACTGAATTGTTGATTGAGTGTGAGAGAGAGAGCGGACAAATCCAGATGCCAGAGTCCAATTGTAGACTGCATTATATTGTGTGCGGTCCCACGTTTGAAATATATAAACAATCATTAGATTCAATCTTCAAAATTGGATTCTGTTTTGGTAATTATCATTAGAATGAATCTAACATAGAGTTATCCACTAAAATCAATTTTTAAGTTTTCAATTGTTTGGTGCGTATGGGATGACCTCACCTCACCCTTAGTTTGGGGGTTCCCACCTCTAGGAAACAGCGGGGCTTGTTAGACTTCCCCTTTTTTGTCTTTTTCTTTATAAAACCAATAATTAGGGTTGAATGGGGGGATAGTTTAGGAAGAAATATCTAAACTTTAATCTAATTTATTAACGAGTCCAGACAAAATTTCAAGCTCTAACTTTCTAATCTAAATTAGAAATTTTGATTCACTCCCTGCCTACTTGAAAAGACGAAAAATACCCCCTTTACTCATTTTAAATTCATTTCTTACTCACAATTAATTTTATACAATCCATCTCTCCTCCCACACAAATCCAATTAGATAGGCTTTTCCAGTGATCGGTGGTGCTCAAAGTCGACAATTGTCTTGTGCTCCACGACGAAAGGAACAAATTGAAATCCACTGCCAATATTTCGAGTAAAAACATATTTTTTTTAAGAAATCATATATATTGGGATTGACAGCATCGATAAGCCATGTTAGAAGTATATTTAAAGCATAATCGAAATATCTTCAATTAATAAATGTAGAACGTTTTGCGTTATTTCACGAGGAAGTCCATAATACATTGTCGTATGCTCGGAACCATAAACCATTTTTTTTATAGTAGGCACGTATATATTTCCAATAACATATGACATATTATCAAAAAATCATTTAGTATGAAATGATTTATTCTTTAAACATAAACTTAAATTTGTCAACATTTTGCGCGAATTAACGAGAAAATGCATAACACACTGTATATTTGGAATCATAAACCATTTTTTTGCCTTTGAAAGTAGACACATAGAAATTTTCGAATATATGTGACACATTATCAAGAAACGTCTAATTTGAAATAGTATTTTCTTCAAAATAAGCTAAAATTTATCGACAATTTTGCGCGACTTCACGAGAATGTTTATAACGCACTGTAGGATGCTCGGAATCATAAACTATATATTTTTTTTCAAAGTAGACTCATAATAATTTTTGAAAATGTATGACCCAATATTAAAAAAACGTCTAGTATGAAAAAAATTTCTCTTCAAATGTAAGCTAAAAAGGTTCAAAGGTCTATTCAACTCCCTTTCTAAACTATAATTTGTATGCCACTTAGAATCAATATAATCAATAAGGAAAAATTGCATTTTTAGTCCCGCAAAATAATTAGGTTCACATTATTGGTCTCAATTTTACAAGACTTGCACATTGACTCCCACCAGATAAAATTTCGTTGCATATTTAGTCCTGGTCGTTAAAAATATGATGAAAACCGCAAGTTAACTTCTGAAAATTGCATAAGACCACCCAAAAGTATGTAAAACTTGCAAATTCCATCCTCCTTTGGCTTTAAATATATTTTCTCCTATTATTTTTTTCTTTTTTTTTCCCTCCTTTTCCGTCTTCTTCCCATAGGCTTCCACAGACCCACTCCCTGACCACCTTTCTGCTACCCACCTCTACAAATGTTGCTTAACCGTCGTCGTTCTGCCCCTGCCACCAATGTCAGTCACACACACAATTTCACCTGAACCCAACACAACCATCCCAAATTCCGCCCAAACCTCTCCACCCCCAAATTGGAACCAACCATCGCATTCTCACCCAAAATCGTGATGCCGCCATTGCATTTCCATCGTCTTGCCACAACCTATCCGCTTAGATTGCATCTCCACCCAGTGTTGACACCCTCCTACCTTTTTGATGTATTTTCTTTGATTTTTGCTAAATTTTTCTCATTTTTTTATTTTCATTTTCTATTTTTTAAAATACTTTTTAGAACTTTTCTAGTTTTTTTAAAAAACTTATCTTTTTTTCTCTATTTGTGAAATTTGTTTTCTAATTGTGTTTTTAATTTTCTTGGTTTATTTAATTTGTTTTCTATATATTTTTATATTGTTTATGATTTTCTTTAAAAAAAAATTCTTATTTTGTTTAAGATTATTTTTATTGATTTTTCTAAAAAAAAATCTGACTATAATTTTCTAATTTGCAATTGAGTCTTTTGGCTTTCAGAAATTTTGAGTTTTCTTTTTTAATTTTTCTAAAGGAAATTTGCCTTTTCTTATTTTTTGATTTTTCAAAAATTCTGAGTTTTTCTTTTCTTTTCTAATGCTTTTTAGAAATTTATTAAAATATAAGAAACACTCTAGAATATTTTAGAAAAAAAAAACAAAATCTTAAGCAACATATGCAAATTCAAAAAAACAACTAAAATGTAAGAAAAAATCAGAAGAAGTTTTGAATAAGAAGAATAGAAGAAAATAAGAAAAGAAAAATATGAAAAATAAAAAAAATAAGAAAATTTTCAAAAAAAAAAAGAAGAAAATATCAAAAACACAATAAAATTGAGAAGATACGGTAAAAAAATAGAAAAAAAATTGAAAATAAAAAATATTAGAATCCCCCCGCCCCCAAATTCAAAGAAAATACAGCAGAAATGTGGGAGAGTGGTGACGCTAAGTGGAGGACATGGTGGCGAGATGGTGGGGACACGATTGTGGCATCTTGATTTTGGGTGGGGACACAACGGTTTATTGCAATTTGGAGGTGAAGAGATTTGGGTAGAATTTTGGGATGGTGGTTTAGCGTCCGAGCGAAATTGTGTGGGCGACGGGCGTTGGTGGGAGGGACTAGGGACGGGGTGCAGAAAGGTGTTTGTGAAGGGGGGGTTGTTGTTGAAGCATAGGGGAAGAAGAGGGAAAAGGGGAAAGAAAAAAGAAATATTTAAAACCAAAGGGGTGGAGTTTGCAAGTTTTACATAATTTTGAGTGGTCTTATGCAATTTTTAGAAGAAGACTAACGGTTTTCGTCAATTTTTTAATGGTTAGGACTAAATATGCAACAAAATTTTATCTTGTGGGACTTAATGTGCAAGTCCCGTAAAGCTTGGGATCAATAGTGTACACCCAATTATTTTGTGGGACTAAAAGTGCAATTTTCCCTAATCAATAATTGAGGGTGTGTTGATTTATGTAATTGATCCTTGAAAAAGTCAAATTAAAAAACACTCGTTCAGAGTGTTCAACTTTTTTACTGGTCCTACTACATTTGGTGGTGTCCAATTCATTTGTGCATAAATTTGACTAAACGTTCAGAGTTTTGTAATTTGGTCCTACTACATTCATACTTGTGGATTTTGCAATCATCTCCATCCAGACCCCACACAAACATAATCTGCAATTTTCATGAACAATCCCAAACCTACCCACCTATATATGTCTCATATGCATGACAATCTGTAGCGCCAATCACAAAATGGCGGATACACACAGAATGCCCCATGCTATAATGATCTCAGTGCCTTATCAAGGTCATATTAACCCTTTTGTCAATCTAGCACTCAACCTTGCTTCAAAGGGCTTTACCATCACATTTGTTCACCTTGAATATATTCACCAAACACTATCTAAAGCCCAACAAACCAATAATTTTGGTAAATTTGTCGACTTGTTTACTGAAGCACGAGAATCGGGTCTTGATATACGTTACACGACGATTAGTGATGGTTTTCCTCTAGAATTTGATCGAGACGTCCACTTTGAGGAGTATTGGAAGTCCATTATCGATGATTTTCCAACTCTTGTCGATGATTTTGTGGGGAGGACCATTGATTCCGATTCATATACGACCCCTTTCTTGGTAACTGACACTATATACACATGGACTTCAACCATTGCCCATAAGTACAACCTAGTGAATGTTTCCTTCTGGACACAACCAGCTTTGATATTTTCTTTACTTTACCATTGGGACCTTCTCACAGAAAAGGGCCATTTTCCATGCAAAGGTAAGCATATACATCAAAATTTAGTGTTTAATCTGGTATTTCATCTCTTAAATACTTATCAAATACATAAAATACCTCTTTCGATATGTACTTTTTTTTTTAAAGTTAGATCAAGTCGGATTCCATATTCAATTTGTGTTTCATTATATCCAATTTCGCATATACGCCAAGTGTAAGAAATCAATATCTGATATAAACACTTGACATGTCAAAAGATGAAGCAACACATTAATCGAACTAAAATCATATATAATATAAAATAAATAAAAGATGAGAAAGAGAATAGGAAATAATATCTGAAGTGTTAAATACATATCTACTTGCATATATATATTTATATAAACTCACTCTATTTCATCCAATTTTATGATTCGTATTTATTTTTGGGGAGTCTCAAAATAAGACTATTTCTCCTAACTTTTTTTAATAAAAGTATTATCTCAATTTAAAATAATATAGTGTTCAATACTCTCAAAATAAGACTATTTCTCCAATAAAAGATTTTTTTTTTAAAAGTATTATCTCAATTTAAAATAATGTTGTGTTCAATACTAACTCTCATTTACTATACAATTGTAAGGGCAATATTTTAAAGATATACTTACCACCCCGCATAGACCTATAGGGTCAAATTGGATGTATATATTAGCCAGAGGGAGTTTATTCTTGTTCTACAGACTACACTGCATAACATCAGGTTTATAACCTGCTTATGATTAGTTTGACAGTTTATTTTCCATATCGATCTTCTATATAGGATGTTTGCAAAATTCTAAAGAAATAGGAGTAGTAAAATTACATAAGAACATAAATACGACGATTTACTAAGATTTTTACTCAATAGTATATATAGTAAAAAGAAAAAAATTGCCTTTATTATTAATAAAATTAAGTACAACGTCATTGTCAGGTTATATTTGTCATAGAAAATGTTGGAAATCTTGATTGAGTAAATTGTGTTTAGCGCGATTTTATTAGAGATTTAAGTGAATTCCACATGTTGAGAGTGGAGTGTCTTTGGCTTAAATTAATCTACGTTTTGAGTAGATAAATTTTGAGTATTTAATTACTCAAATACGATTTCGGGTGAATGAGAAATTAATTAGCAAAGTGTATCACTTAAAATGTTTCTCGTAATTGGAATCAATAATTGATGTGAACATAGGCGAATAAATGATCTCAATTATACGATCGACGGCCGCGGTTGTATAAGAAATAGTTCATTTAGCTCGTGGTCTAAAATGTTCAAATTGAAAAATTGAGGGACCAATTTGAAAGGACTTAAGGAATCAAGATTCAAAGTTTTGGGGTCAAAATTAAAGTCTGTGGAAAAATAGGGGCTGAATTGCACAGCCGGATGGTGCAACCGCCCGCACCTAATCATTTCCCGAAAATAGTGGCTTGTTATTGGTTGAGAGGCGGGTGTACGGTACACCAGCCACACCGGATCATAACCATGTCAGGCGGATTTTGTCTTTTAGCTCAGGGGTTGTTTTGAACAATTGCAACTCTTGGGGCAAATCTGAAAAGTCCGAAAAGGTGTAATCAGGGGGCATTTTGTCCAAAAGACACAACCTTTGGGCCTTTCTGCAGAAATCCGAAAAGTCACACTTTTTGACCCAAAACCTTTCATTCTCTATAAATAGCCCCCCATAGTTTGGATTTATTTACACCAATATCATATTCTCTTCTCTCTTTTATTCTTAGTACTAATTTGAGTACTTTGAATATTCTTTTGATTCTTTAATATTATTTATAATATTGTAAGAATGATTTAGTACTAATTTGAGTACTTTAAATATTCTTAAATATTATTTTAATATTGTTAGAATAAGTTTGCATATTAAATGTTTAGATGTGCATTTAATTCATCCATGTCCATCGAGAGAGTTTGGAACAAGTATTTTGTTCGCTAGGCTCGAAAATTTGTAGTGGTACTATTTTCGAGACGTTTGTCGTTGTATCTTGGGAGACAATTGCCGTATTCCGTGACCACCAAGTGCGGGGCAATATTGTCTTAAGGAAATAGGGTAACCCTTGCCTCGACATATCATTATCATTTTGCATCTTCATAAACACCGCCCGTTATACGTGCTAGAATTTTTCCCAACAACTTAAGACAATATTTGAGTGTTTCTTGAAGATAGCATTATTCGATGAAAAGAAAGAAGGAAGCTCTATTTAGTTTATTGTATACTTGAATACAATAATTATATTATTCAATTTTGTGACTTACTAATAATGATTTGTAATTGTGCATGACCAACAAAGCAAAAATTGATGATCACAATGCCATTTGGTGAATTGGCTAATCAATTGCAGAGTCGGCGTCATATTTAGCCGATGCAATTAAAGGATACGACTTATGAGATAAGTTTATTTGCTTTATTTGAGATTAAAGCGTTAATTATTCTATTATGAGAATTGAAGGCAGAATGCATTATGTCATCTTATATATTATATATTTAATTCTCAATGTTGAATTATGAGTTGCCTGCATAACATTTCGAAAAGTTGCATGGCATTTCGTTGACACTTTCAGATAAGTGTATTATTATTCAATAGGTCAAACTATGTTATGAAGAGTGAATAGTTATTCGTAGAATTAATATTTCTGAAATGATTGTTGTAGGATGAGATTATTCTACTGGATTGGAATTGAAAGGTTAAGTAACTTCTCAATTTCAAGGGATCAACTTCGACATGCTATGAATAAGGAAATACATGAAAGCAATTGAAGGCGAAATATTGGTTACGAAACCAATAATGAGATAAGTTCATTATATGAATTATCAATTTTATAATTGCTTCATTTGATTACATATTGTGTTGAATAATATTAAACGTGATTTAATATTTAGTTACGCAACAATGATGTAATCATGTTAGATAAACTTGAGCATGCGGTATTATGTGATTAAATATTTAATTATATTTTATCTTTGTGATTTATTCTTGATAAAGAATAACTAATTGTGCATGCATAAAATTACTTTATTTTGCTACGCATATATGAAGTAATTGTTTATTAGTTTTCTTTCGACTTGTGAATAAATGCAATAAGTGTGATTATTCGTTATGTTTGACAATCTTTAGTATAAAGCCTGATCACAATGAATGAAGAAATGCATTATTTAAATAGTTGATTTAAATTGATTGCATGTTCTTTTCATGTGATAGTGACGTTTACTTAAAGAAGTCAATTTTGTGTTAAGAATAATTATTGCATTATTTAGAGTTGTAGCCTACAATTTTCACCATAAAAGTGAAATAGTTGTAGAGGCTAAACTAGTCGTGGTTTCGTTTAAGCGAAAGAAAATCGAGTCTAATTTTAAGAAATTAAAATAGACAATGTGGAACGTCGTCACTATGAGCCTCTAAGGTTCTAAGTGAGAATTTTTCCAATTGTTTCATATTATGAAACGTGCTCTCCGAAGAGAGAAATGTGGACGACGTATTGTACAAAGTACACAACTTGGTCAAGAATAAAGGATGTTAATTGTCGGAGTAAGATCGAGAAAGTCGATCAAATGTCTAAAATTAAATCCGAGAAAATGACCTTAAGGCCTTAGACAATTTGGTAAAATAGTTGGTGCACTGACAATATTCGGAATAAAGATAAGTCAAAATTGTCTTTAATCGAGGACAAATTGAACCATATAAATGGTGGGTGTTCGTCTAAGACAATCCCAACCACACAAAATGTGCGTGATCATCAAGACAAACCAAGCTAGGCAAATGGTGGGTGATTAAATCACTAAAACCAAGCTAGGCAAATGGTGGGTGGTCGGACCTTAAGCTCTCGACTGTAGTGAGAGGTAACTAAGCGAATGGTGGGTCGACACCGGTGCTACACATACATCCGAGCTGGAAAGGCAGATGTATTGAGTATCACGAGTAATTGACGTAATGACCTTTTGAAGGCATTGATTAGAGTTCGTAGATATATAAAATATGCTATGAACTGTGACTACTCTATACGATATATTCAAGTGTACTAATAGAATACACTGAGGAAAAATGGATATTCTTTATTGGCTAGATTTTGTGACACCTATTCCGATATATTGTACAAAATAGTCGACAGTCGGAAGGGCACAAAATAGCATGTAAAGTGGTAGTCTCGACACAAACGTCGAAGATATAAAACCATTAGCAGTGATTTTAAGTGGCATTGTCTCTATTGATTGAGTAAGATCAAATGAGAATGTATGGATCCAAATGTATGCATAAAAGATCAAATAAAGTGCATATCGATGGGAATGGGCCTAAAGCCTACATAATTAAGAATCGACATAGTGGAAACCCAACCTTGTTGACTGGAGATCCCAAGATCTTGGTTCAATGGGAGAACGAAATTATGAAGATTCAGTGACGCACTTGAGGAGTTTAAAACTACTACCCATTCCTAGGATAAACAAATGCAACCTGCAGAGCGTAGCTGAGGTTAAGCAAGTAGCTTTTAATGATTCCTATACTGTCTAAATGTGTGACGCAACAAAGTGGGGTACGGCAGGGTACTCTTTATAGGAGATCACTTATGTAAGTGAGAAGTGAGGGCCGCTTCAATATAGTAAACACTTATGAATCCAAGATGGTGTTCCATGGCCAAAACGGACCCAATTGAGAACAAAATCTGTTAGAGAAGTTATTGTGTGAGTATCATTGTCTTGGTTTGCACAAACGGCTGGCCAATTCAAGACATCACGTTCATTGGGTAGCCAAGTAAATCCGATGGTATTTCACTAAGGAAGGTTCAAAGCCACAAGCTACCTCTCCTGATGCAATAGCTTTTCGCCCAAACTCTCTCATTGTCTGCATAGTCTGCATTGCGTCTGCATTTGCATTAATTTCATTCATGGTGGGTATGTTGGAAATCTTGATTGAGTAAATTGTGTTTAGCGCGATTTTATTAGAGATTTAAGTGAATTCCACATGTTGAGAGTGGAGTGTCTTTGGCTTAAATTAATCTACGTTTTGAGTAGATAAATTTTGAGTATTTAATTACTCAAATACGATTTCGGGTGAATGAGAAATTAATTAGCAAAGTGTATCACTTAAAATGTTTCTCGTAATTGGAATCAATAATTGATGTGAACATAGGCGAATAAATGATCTCAATTATACGATCGACGGCCGCGGTTGTATAAGAAATAGTTCATTTAGCTCGTGGTCTAAAATGTTCAAATTGAAAAATTGAGGGACCAATTTGAAAGGACTTAAGGAATCAAGATTCAAAGTTTTGGGGTCAAAATTAAAGTCTGTGGAAAAATAGGGGCTGAATTGCACAGCCGGATGGTGCAACCGCCCGCACCTAATCATTTCCCGAAAATAGTGGCTTGTTATTGGTTGAGAGGCGGGTGTACGGTACACCAGCCACACCGGATCATAACCATGTCAGGCGGATTTTGTCTTTTAGCTCAGGGGTTGTTTTGAACAATTGCAACTCTTGGGGCAAATCTGAAAAGTCCGAAAAGGTGTAATCAGGGGGCATTTTGTCCAAAAGACACAACCTTTGGGCCTTTCTGCAGAAATCCGAAAAGTCACACTTTTTGACCCAAAACCTTTCATTCTCTATAAATAGCCCCCCATAGTTTGGATTTATTTACACCAATATCATATTCTCTTCTCTCTTTTATTCTTAGTACTAATTTGAGTACTTTGAATATTCTTTTGATTCTTTAATATTATTTATAATATTGTAAGAATGATTTAGTACTAATTTGAGTACTTTAAATATTCTTAAATATTATTTTAATATTGTTAGAATAAGTTTGCATATTAAATGTTTAGATGTGCATTTAATTCATCCATGTCCATCGAGAGAGTTTGGAACAAGTATTTTGTTCGCTAGGCTCGAAAATTTGTAGTGGTACTATTTTCGAGACGTTTGTCGTTGTATCTTGGGAGACAATTGCCGTATTCCGTGACCACCAAGTGCGGGGCAATATTGTCTTAAGGAAATAGGGTAACCCTTGCCTCGACATATCATTATCATTTTGCATCTTCATAAACACCGCCCGTTATACGTGCTAGAATTTTTCCCAACAGAAAAGACTATACCTACAAAAAATTATCAAATTATTTCTATTATAAAAGTACGAGTTGATTTTTTGATATTTTTGATGTACTTCAAATATCCCTATATAATTTAATTTTTTTAATGGCAAAAGAGTCGGGAAAATTAAATAAATAATACAAAAATAAATATTAATTATTAAAATAATATAACTTTTATTAGACATAAAAAAATAGCACATTCTACTGTCGGGTATAGTGGAATCAGACTGATTCCACTGTACCCGGCAGCGGAATCAATAAAATATTAATTTTTTTAATAACTGTTGCATTCCGCTTCAGCTGTCGGGTACAGAGGAATGCGATATAATATTATTATTTTAAAATTATTTGCCCATTTCGCTCTCGGGCAGAGCGGAATCACTAACTGTCACATGACCGTTCGACCATTCTGGGCATAGCAGAGCGAAATCAGCTTAATTCCTTTGTTTTTACACTACAATTTCTCCAAAAAAATCTTTCCTTCAGAAATCCTCTCCAAATTTCTCATGTAAAGAAATTATTGGATGATAATCATTTAAATTGAATCATCCTTTTTCTTAAAAAAATTTAGATTATAAAATTAATCATGTAATGATAGAAATATATGTTTTAAAGTATTTTCTTACATATCCAGTCTTCCATGCCGTGGCATGGGGTTACGTTTAGTTATCTTATATTGATCAATATTTTGAACTATATTTGACACTCCTTGACTACCAGATAACATGGAAGACGAAATAAATTACGTTCCTGGGGTTGAGTCAATAAGTACAAGGGACTTGATGTTATTTCTGAAGGAAGCTGAATCGTCAAGTATAGTGCCTAAATCATTGTGCATAGCATTTGAGCAAGTCAACAAGGCAGATTTTATCTTACATAACACTGTGCATGAATTAGAACCTGAAACATTATCAGTTCTGAACAAAAACCAGCCAAATTATGCAATTGGCCCTATTAATTTCTCCAACAATCTTGCCTCATATACTGTTACCAAGAGTTTATGGTCTGAAGCAGACTGCACTCACTGGCTCAACTCTAAGTCCCCTGGATCAGTTCTGTACGTCTCGTTCGGGAGCGCTGTTAATGCGAATAAGCAAACCATTCAAGAAATAGGGGATGGCCTTCTTCTTAGTGAAGTGCATTTTATCTGGGTTGTTCGGGCGAGCTCTGATGATGGTAATATGTTGTTGGCTGAATTTAAGGACGAGATTAAAGATAGAGGATTGATAGTCCCATGGTGTAATCAAATTGCAGTTCTGTCAAATTCAGCAGTTGGAGGGTTCTTAACGCATTGTGGGTGGAACTCAATAATTGAGAGCATGTGGTGTGGAGTGCCGATGATTTGTTATCCGATAGCGTATGATCAACCTACTAATAGGAAACTAGTGGTTGATGATTGGAAGATTGGGATTAGCCTTTGTCATGGAGATTCAGTTGATAGGAAAGAAGTTGCCGACAAGATCAAAAACTTGATGAGTGGAACTAGTTCAAGGAACTTGAGGCAAGAGGCGAAGAAAGTGCAAGGGATAATGCGTAACGCAATGGAAATTGAAGGGTCATCGCGTCGAAATTTCGATCAATTTATCAATGATTTGAAGGCAAAAATTCATGCTAGAACTACTGCTAGTAATCGTATTGATTAGCAAAAAAGGAATTATCTGTATTTCAGTGTTCAATTCTGATATTAGTTGGGTTGTTATTTGAGTAATCTACCTCTATGTGAAAAGTTGAATGCTCATTATGTATTTTCGGAACGTAAAATTATCAGACTTCGTTTCTTTTTTTTATTTGAAAAGTAAACGGTAGATATATTAAGACTGCAAGCAGAACGATCAGAAGACAAAGCCGAGTCAGCAAGAGGAGGAAGATCAGGAACATGCTCCAATCCCCTACAGCTGCTCTCACAATAAAATGTGCGACGAAATTACGTTTGGTAAACGAGACAGAGAAAGAAATAAACACATGCAAAAGGGAAAAAATATCATCAACAATATGGCCAATAGACGAATGATGTGAGGCTCGCTTCTTCAATTTAAAGACGAGGGATAAGCAATCTCCCTCCAACACAATTTTGTTCCAACCTTCCCGAATCGCCAGACGAATAGCTTCCAATGCTGCAAAAGCCTCGATATGTTCCTGGTCCGATGCAATCGGGAGCTGCCCACTATGCCAAGCCACACAGTTGCAATGATCTCTTCCAATAACACCCAGCCCTGCCAAATTGTTCTCTAAGTCCACAGCTCCATCAAAATTAATTTTTATCCTGGGTGCCATTTAACCGAACAGAAGAAGGAATTCTTAACTCATCACCACGAGCAGAAGCTGATTTAATGATGACAGAAAGCTCTTAGCAGCCTTCACCAAACTTGCACTTTCCATGAAAGAATTTTCCATTAATTTAGTATTTCTATTATACCACAGAAACCAAATGATAACCAAAGCCAAAGAATGTTCCTCCTCTTCCAAATCTCGGTGAAGGCCACGGATCCAAGTTTCAAAAGAAGCTGCCATACGTTCGATCGGTTTTCTTGGTAGCCAAGCTAGCACCCAAACTTGCCTAGCAAAAGTACATCCCACACTCACATGAATACCATCTTCGTCTGCCTGATAGCACAAAGGACTCAGACTTCGTTATTTTATCACAGTTTAAAATTGATTGTCCCAAAAAATAAGACTTCATTTCTAACATGAATTTTTATTTTCAAACTCTCTCAAAGCACTTTTTTTTTGACGTAAAAACCGGTATAATTATATTAAGCCAAATCGGCAATCAAAGCATCCGACACAGACACCGGGAGATCAACAACTCCCTCAACATCACCCTTAGCAGAACGTGCAAGAAGATGTGCAGCTACATTACCCAACTCTCTCAAAGCACTGAACACTAGTTTTTGGTGCGCACTATGGTAAAGATGCTCTACCCTAGAAATGGCAAGACTTGGCCTAGACGTATAACTACTATCACAGTTTTTTGGGGATAAGCTAGTAGGGTAGCACCTTTCTCTCCGAATCAAAAAAAAAAAAAATCATAAAAATCAGGGAAAATTACGCACAAACTCTTCACTTATTGTACAATTACCAAAACACCCTGCCACTTATTGAAATTGACCAACACACCCTCTCATGTTAAAAATATCTTACAATTACACTCTTGTATGTTTAAACATTCTTATAATTTTACCCCTATGAGCCTTACAAATATACCTTTAAGCGGGTGTGTTGGTAATTGCCAATAAGTGATGGGTCATTTTGCTAATTAGACTATATATAAAGGGGGCTCTGTGTAATTTTCCCTAAAAATTATTCTATTATTCAGCTGGACACAAATGCAACTATTAGCAACGCGGATCACACTAACATTTTATGATTCAAGTCTTTAGCGCAAATCATTCTCTACAATCTTCTGTCCCACTAAGCAAAAATTAGTTCACCTTAGAGGCTGACTGAAAACTACATTTAAACAAGTCCTTATAGAAGGAAATCCATTACAGAGACATTTTTGGAGAAACAAACCATTGGGAAATACAATAATTTTTTATTGAAGGGTAAAATATTATCGTGCTCGCTTTTTGTTTGAGTTTTGACGTTTTCCACTCTTTATCTTCAGATCCATGGAGCTGTTTGACTGGTCAAGTTGAGGTCCATCAGGAAGTGTGGTGAGGAAAAATTTCTTGGTAGAGCCAACATGGTTACAAATTTGCTTCAGCATACTCCGACCCTGCATCCATTTCAACAGCAACTTCATGTGTGTTTTGCTGCTTAATCCGCTTATACCGGCATCCTGCATTATTCATCAAAGTTCTAGTTCATGACCGGATATGCAACATTATAGGCAGAAAGAACGGATGAAAAATAAATTTTAATGAAGAAAACCTAGACATTCATTGCAAGTAATTTGCTTACTTCAATAAGCTTAAGCATGATATGACGTTCAAGACGAAATATTTCTGGTATAGTACATATAATCATAACTCGGTCTAAGATTTGTGTTGACAAAACACATGATGTGGTACCATATTTGGCAAAAATTAAAGTTAATCAGTACGACATAATTCCCTCAGAATTTTCTTATGCAATACATTTTTTCTTTTCCCTTGAGGAGGGATGTCAGGTGGACAGGAAACACTAATCTAGCCATGCAGATTAACTTTTGCCGGGCACGCACCTTTTTTACTATTATTACTCTCTGTTCAGTTGAGAAACACTCTTGTTTAACAAAACAATTTCGCTAAATATCTCATATGAGCATAGACTACTTTTTAACAGTATCAGCACTCTGGTTGCATTCAAATCTGTGGTGATGCAAATGAAACTAAAGAGAAGAACATTCTCTTGTACAAATAATCAACTATTATACCGCAGATGTAGGAAAGTGATAAAGATTATCAGTGTGAAATGGTCATACTCATACATCGAGCATTATTTGTTAGTCTTGCATTCACGACTCAATATCAACCCCCCATTTAGAAGGTTAAACTTGAGCTATGTTTGGTCAAAAGGATTTAGAAAGGAAAAGGAAGTGGGAAAATAAAAGGTCTAACAACTACAGAATATTAGTCTAAGCCTGGATAACTCTATCTTGTAAAAGTCCCAGAGTTGGGTGAAATGCATTTCACACACACACACACTCCCACCACGTTCTGGAACATGTCGTATTACCCCATGTGTAATAACAAATGGCTGATTACCCCTTTGTGTTTGCAGAATTGGGGTAAATAACAGCAACCTTATTTAGCAAATTGAAAATGACAAATATAAGTCCTTTTATACATGATGGAATTCTCTTTGTTTATCATTCTTTTTTGCTTTTAAATAATTAGTTAATATAATACCATCAAATAATATATGTACACTTATGAATTTGTTGATAATATAATGTTAGTTCAAAAGATGAAATAAAAATAAATTGTTTGTTAGTGTTTTTATCATTGTCATTTTACTCAAATAATGTATATATCAAAATAAAATAACATAATGCATTAAGATTTAAGATTTATTGTATATGGCATGGTTAAAATCATATTATGAATAATCTCTCACATATCCATATGTTGCATAAGAATAGTGAACATCTTTTTATGCTTATATATTACTTTAATTTACAATATAAGTTACAACATCTATAATTAAAGAAAAAAGACATCTATATTCTTTTATATTATACATTTCAAAATAGCATACGTATTATTTGTGTGTATATATATATATATACACACTAATTACATATACTTAAAAACTATTAGCTTTAACGATAATGAACAATAAACAAAGTTGGGTGTTTTTGTAAGAAACTTTATTGGATTCATTATTATATATATAAATAAGGTCATTTTTACACAAAGATGGGTAATATGCCCTTCTAAGGAACACAGGTGAATTGTGAAGCCCCTGTACGTACACATCCCACATAGGAAAAATAGCAAAAATCATGTTGCCACATAGAAACTTAGGAACTTAAATATCACATTGGTTATCCCTGTTGGGTCATAGATCAAGTGCCTTCAAGTTGCAGTCAGTTGGTATAAAGGGAAGGTCCAATGGGCTTGTTGGCACGGGACGACATGAATACTTTTTACGCTTCCGCAGCTATCATAAACCTTAGAAATATGAAGGATTGCAAAAAGGGTACGAATCGGTGTAAGAGATGGTACAACTTAAGAATTCTCTAAACTTTCGTTTTAGCACATTACTATCTCACATAATGCCTTGATTTTGAATTTCATCCAGTATCATTTCTAATTCAAGCCATTCATTATCCCCAAAAAGAACCCTGAGAAGCCCTTCAATAACACTGCCACTCCACAATCTCGTATTGCTATAGAAATACAGATCCTAGGAAATCAATACTCGTACATTACAAAATCAGACAGTATTTGAACAGTAATTTATGTTGGATGGGAGTAGAGCAGCAACAATAACATTACCTTGGCGTGGTTCCATGCGTTAGAGATGGTGAGGGGGCCATTGGTCTTGATGATGCCATAGAGACCTTCCGCAAGGTAGGCGGCTTCCTCAAATGGCACCCTAGGGTTTATCTTCCTCAAATTGGGGGCGCGCTTCCTCGAGCTTGAAGAGAAATACCTCATCATCGTCGTCGTCATCTTCATCATTCCATTTCCGTTACTACTATTATTCCACATTTTTTGAAATCTTCAAAGTTCAAACCAACAGAGATTGATCGCACTCTGTTGCCTATTCACCCTCTTCCTGGGTTACACACAAGTGAAAAGTGAAAACCCTCCTTAAGTCCTCGCATACAAAACCTTCTCCCAATTCCCAACACAGCCCAAATCAGATGGTAAGTCCAACCCCTTCCTGCCAGCCCAGTCTACTAATGATGTTGCACTCAAACCTAAGTTAGTTAAATACGGGACGGTAAATTTTTTATCATTTAATATAATGAGTAACAAATTTTTATTGAAAGTTATGGAGAAAAAAATCAACTAAGAAAATACGGGAATGAGAATTAAATGAGTTCGTAAATACACAAGTGCAAATGAATTATTCGGGAGGAAAAATACAGTTTATTGTTATATAAATTTGTATGATATATTGCTTACACTTACTTTAAACTTATAAAGATAGTATTTTATATGAGTCACTGCTCACTAGTTGACAATAATTGAATTATGATAAATTATTGACGTTCCTAGGTCTTAATAGTATAATACTAAATTAGTACAATTTATTAAAGTTTATTATAATTTTCAAATTTCAAATAAAACCATTTTTTTTGTTACCAAAATTAGAGTATTATTCATCTGTTAGGGATATACCCTCTAATGCCATAGAAAAAAGTTTATAATGGGGTTTTAGCTTTGTAATTGTAAAATCTTTTTATTTATAAAAGGCATTTCATTGTTTCACATAAATCTTATAGGCATATTCATAAGTAGTGCAACAATTAGTTCATGTGTGCAAGAGTAAACCTATGATGCACGGATATGGATACGGCGAATACGGGTACGATACGATATGGGTACGGGATACGCGATTTTCCAAAATTTTAGGATACGATACGCCGGGGATACGACGAAATATATATATATATATAAACTTGAATTTTTTACAATTCACTAAATGAAGTCACATGACCATTCATACTTATAGATGAAGATGCTATTATAATAATTAGTTAATTACTGAACGTATAAAATTTCTATAATCGATAATCATAACTATTGAAACTTTATTCTACACACCAATTAAGTGGCTATAAAACTTTATCAACCTTTTTCTCGAACAATATTAGAAGATAAAAATACAAACCTCAATCTATATTATTGCATATTACTAAAAGAGTAAAAGTAGAAGAGTGTTTATTGTTTATACTCAGCACAACAACAAGATATTTAGCAAAATTGAAAACTATAAACAAAATCTCAAAATCCTAATTAACTTATTTGAAGAGTTCTCGAAGAACTGAAGGGTGGAATTTGAAAGGAGTTTAGAAGACAGAATACTCCAGTTATAAGGCGTAGACGGATTTCTATCGCATATTGGGTATTGCAGTTGCAGAGCAGAAGACTGATGAGGGTTTTTTTCTCCATTCTTGTTTCTATTTTTTTCCAATTAATCGTGGATTTTTTTGTTAAATTATTATAGTAATAAGTTTTTACCTTTGAATTTTGAGTTTTGACCCAAAAAGTATTTCATAATATCAAAAAATACCCTTGCCGTATCGGATACTTCGAATTGCCGTATCGGATACCGCATCCAATTTTTTTTTTTTTTTGGATACTTCAAAACCATATCCGGTACGTATCCGACCCGTATCTGTATCCGATACGAGTAGGATACTGCACGGGGTCATTTTAGGAGTATCCGTGCATCCTAGGAGTAAACTTTCTACTCTATATGGGATAAGATGATCGACACTAGAAAAGGTTTAATAATTATACACTTAAACTATTCGCGAGTCATAAAATCTCAATTGGGCATTGAGGTCGGACAAAACTTGTGTAATGTATGCTTTGACATGGAAGTGTCAGTCGAATATTATGGGATAGTGAGAGTTTAAGTTACAGGTGCATTAATGAGATTAATGTACTCGGACTCGACTTGTATTGATTCTTTCACATGAGTTTCACTCTATGACAATCAACAACGTGGTTGATTAATGCGCTCGGTATGCGTGAACCTTTGATATCAGAAACTTGTGACATCAGGCTTGTCATTAGAGTAGTTAAGCCTAACTCACCGTTTGGTGGTGCCAACCTCAAAATGCGACATTAATGGACAAGTGATAGTCTTAACTAATGTCCAATAAGGTATTCGCTATTATAAGTGAATGAGTAAGCAAGTGAGATCAAAGGTCTTTGGCCAAAGCATTTGAGCTGCTTGTGTTAGACACAAGAGGAAACTCAGTGATCTCGACTTATTATGTCCATAAGTTTCACAAGAATCATGACTCTTACTTGACTAGGATATTAGAACGAAAAGTTTATACTCATAAAGTATTCACAACAAGAAAGGTTCAGAATGATCCAATCATTCGTTCTCATTTGGGTTAAGATATGGGCCCACGTGACTGGCTAGTTGTCGTCTACATCCTTTATTTTCCTCCTAATTACCAATTGAGACGAACCTAAAGAGTCGCGCTTAAAGGAATTACAATAAAAATTGTAGAGTTAATCTTAAGGGAAAAGGGGCATTTTTTAAAGGGAAAAAACATAAATTTATTTCATTCAATAAAAAGTTTACAACATCAAAAATAATACAATTCAGGTTGTCTCTAACGATATAGTAATAATAATTGAAACACCGAACATCATGTTTCTTCAAAATAACAAATCTTAAGAACTAACAAATGAACACAAGAAAACTTTTGTGTAAAAGGGCGAAACTCTCATTCGAAAAAGAGAACAAAATACTAAAAAGAATATCTAAAAAGCTATATAAAATCTAATGTATCGCGGGTCTTCATCATGTCAGATCAATCTCTGTCTCGTTAGATCCATCTTAGCCTCATTAGATTTAAAGTTGGGATACACAACTTTAAAGAGGGTACCCCAACTCGGCCAGACGACGATGGTGGTGACATTAGTAGTGATGGAGGGGACTGTTTTACCAAACCATCATCGGCAGAGAAAAGAGAAGAAACAGATGGTTAGGGCTGAGAGGGGGGGGGGGGTAGTGCTACTTCATTGTGAAAAATAGGCATTTGGATAAATTAGTAGAGACTCGTGAATTAATTATTCATTGGATGATTTAATTAATTCATGTATAAGATAAATTAATTGATTACTATCTTGAAGAAATAAATAAATAAATAAATTTACCTAACTATTTATTTATTTAACTAATTATTGGATTGAATTAATTAATTAAATGATTGAGTCTAGGACTCAAATTGATGCACCCACATGAGCGGGTGCATGGGACGTGTTTGGCATCCTATTGAAAACCAATGATGAGCCTTTGAGGCTTGGTTATAGGTTAAGTGATATGTAAGTATCACTTAATTAAAACCTATACACACTTTTTGAACTCTCTACACAAGAGTCCAATAAAATAAAATAAAATAAATAATACTCCCCTCCCCTCAGTCTCTCTAGCCTTCCACCAAGGAGAAAGAGGAAGAAGACTTTCAGAGATTTTCTGGCCTGGTGATTTAGAGGTGGCGTGCTTTCATCACTTGGGTGAAGAAACTCAAGAAGGTGAAAATATTGAAGTTGGAGATTCAAACAAAATCAAAGGAGACAAGATTTTCTCCAACCACTTCGCCTCAAGGGTAATCCCTATATGCATATTGTTCTCATATTTATTTTGTTGCGCTAGTGGTTTCCCAACATCGTCAAGTATAATACGGGATACGTAAAGTATGTGTACTAAACGGTTCAACTCAAAAGTACGAGTATTATTCGTTAAGTTCAAAATGCATATGGGAAGCGAAAATATTTTTCAATTTTATGTATATACGTGTATTATACAAGTGTTAACTAATAGAGACTCATGGTCTTAAGTTTCATGTAAAAAGATTGAAATTTTGATTGAATTTTCGGATTCCCTAGATCTCAAAGTGAATAGTATTTTCAGTTCGATTTTACAAAATATTCACCAAATTTTCAATTGAAATCCAAAATCTATCGAAATTTAAAATAATATTTTTCAGCATAATTTTTTTGAAAATATTTTGGATATTTTCTTGTGTTCTTTGGACCACACTTGGAGTTAGGAGAGTACTAATGATAATGATAATAATTTTGATCCTCCTAGAAAATCCATATGATTTTGAATGCTTGATTTGACCATAAATGTATGTGTTATAACTTTTAAGCAGTGTTTTAAAAGGAAGCCACGGGGCGCGCCCTGGGAGGGGCATTGCTGAAATGCCCGAGGCAATAGGAGGGGGGCGTAACCCCTCATGGACGTACGCCCAATCAATTGGAGCATACGCCTCGGGCGAAAACGCGCCCAGTCCTTGGGCGTACGCCCAATGTATTTCATGTCCATATGGTATGATTTTAGGCCTAAATTGATTTTTTTTTCCAAGTTCCAATTTAAAACCTACTTAAACTTTTTACATGTTTTATTATTTTAGTAAAAACTCATGGCCCACTTATTCAATTAAATCAAACATTAAAAAAAGAAAAAAAAAACTGCAAGAGCAACACAGCTTAATGCTCGAGTATTGAGAGTCGAAAATGAGGATAATGATCTTAATGATGAGACTTTTGATAGTGATTGAGTAAATTAGTGCTCGTTAACTATTATTTTAAATCTTAATTTTACGTAACACTAGAATTTGAAACAATTATTTGTCTATCTTGATTGTTTTTTGCAAGAGTTAAGCTTGGACTTTTAGTTTGTATGGTTAAATATATTATTATTTTTAACTTTCTCTATCTTATATTTTTACTTAATTTTATCCTTCAATTTTATAATTTTTTCCTAATTTTAATTAATTCTTAACATTATAATATATTTTTTTAATACTAAATAAGCAAAATCCGCGGGGCATACGCCCCACCTTGTGGGACATAAAATGCCCCGCCCCGCGCCTTCACCTTTTAAAACACTGCTTTTAAGTTATGAAGTTTCTATAAGATTAAGTCATTACTTGACCACCAAATTCTACTTATTTTATATTTTCATAATTGATTTTGATCATATTATTTGACAACTTACTTAACATATACCATATATATCATATTTATAATGTAAGAGATTCAAAATCAGATTAATTATAAAGATCGAAAGTTTCACTAGAAATTCCAATTATTTTTATAAATTTTCATGATATCTCTAAACTCGAAATTGAAATTTTGGACATCCTCAAAATTTTAGTGGAAACTTCTATAAATTCATTGCTCCAAAATCTACATCGTTACTAATTTTGTATACACACGATTCAATCTCCTTTGCAATGTCACACCAGCTAAGCCATTATTAGGGTTCTAAATAGGCAAAATTCAATTGAGTTGGACGTGGTTAAATGCAACTTTCAATTGTCATTAAGTAAGAAAGAATATCTTTAATTGAGGTCCATGCTGTGCAAGCGACGTAACAGTGACTAAATGAAGCAGGGATGGTTCTTCAATAAAAGCAAAGGTTGGAATTGTACATGGTAGAGGTTAAGGAAAGAATTTTGAATCTTTAATTTACAACTCGTCCTAATATGTATATTTGTATTGACACTGGAGCATGGAGCCTCCAGTGTCAATACAGTTCATTAGTCAATACATGGAGGCTCCATGCTCCAGTGCATATTAGGACGATAACAGACCTCATTTTGGAAAATCTTGATTGAAAGTTGTGATTTAGCACAATTTTGACTAGAAAACTAAGAAGTTTCATTTGTCAAAAGTGGAATGTCTTTGATGGTTCTTCAATTCCGATTTAGGGTGAATGAGAAATTAATTAACAAAGTATGTCACTTAAAATGTGGTTTCTAATTGCAATCAATGGATCGATATGAACATACAAGATTAAATGATCAAATTCATACGATCGACGGCCGAGATCGTATGGAAAATTGTTCATTCAGTTTGAGGACTAAAATGTTCAAATTGAAATATTGAGGGACTGTAACGCCCACCGACCACCTGGTGGCCCGCTACACCGTGACACTAGCTCGATCCACGAGACTGTCCTTTCTCGAGCTAGCGCTAAGCGTCAGAACTATACCAATTCTTTATCTACTAAAACTAAAAGAACATTCCACTTAAACCAACAACCTTATTCATCAGTCTTACACAATTAAACAATAACCCTATCAATTACAAATCTCCAAGCCAAAACATATACATACCCAATCGTACATCCCAAAACATTACTCCCTTTGATAGAAACAAACCAATGCTTCCTTTATTTCTCATTTCTCCATTTGTATCCGACATTCTAAGCTTATCTGAAAAGGAAGAAAGAAGGAGGGGTGAGTCCGAATGACCCAGTGAGGTAGGCTAATGGCTTGCTTTACCTTATCAGGAGAGATAGAATCTGCAGCGAAAATCAATAACGACATGGACATATACGATGGCAAGCAAAAGAATAGAATAACATATCACAAGTTAAATTAATCGAGTATGTTACGTATGAATCAGAGGACATAACCCATGTACTTTTGTAATCATATCATGTGATCGTGATCCACCTTCCACTGTCCCATACCAGCAGGAGGCTTCACACCTTTATGTTCTATGAAGTGTTCCAGGTGTCGGGATTCTAGTGGTGGCTCCTACGGGTTCAAGAGGTGGCCCCCGCCGTCGCGTGGCACTTTGTCCCGTATAGCACTTAGCTCCCTTAGCCGACGGAATAGAGCCAAGAAGAATAATCATTTCAACGAGTTTCCTACTAGAATAGGTATACTGATTTGTATTCGAGCTAGAGCGAGCGGAAACAAGAACGATAGACTACAAATTGGGACACGGTTGGACACTTACCTTAGATGAGAATAAGGGTCTGATCAACAAAACTTTACGAGGTCACACTTGGCTATGATTTATTAGATAAAGGGAACGAAAAATGGTAAGCAAGATCAAGTTGAAAGAACAAGAGAAACCCTCACTATAATAAACCGGCGTCGTTGCCTCGACCTCGGAATCACGAAAGTATCCTGTGATACAAAATACTATCATTTTCACAAAACAATACACTTTAAGCTAATCACATGCAACAAGTTATATCATACTATCCAAACATATAGGCAATTAAGTTCCAACTAGCTTTACATGCGCAACATATTTCAACAATTTTTTAACATATTCTCGGATTGGAATTTCTTTCTCAAAATTTTCAGGATAACATATAGGATGCTGTAAAAGTCTACATAAATTTTCTAGATTTAATTTCCTTGTCAAATTGGGGATTTGATCAACGAAACTGGACCGTCTCGGCAGATTTGTTTCAGAACAGACACCTTATACTCAAATATTTTTGTAAAATCCCCTGTTTACTGAAAACTTCCGAAATTTATATGACATCTCTATAACACATGTATCAAGCTACTGTAAAAGTTTTAGAGTAAACAAAAATTTCCAAGTACACGAAATATCTTCAAAACAGTAACAATTTGCACTTCCGCCGAACAGACTGGCGATTTTGTTCAACGATTTTTAGAAAATTCCACACAACTCTAATCCTTACCAAATTTTTCAGAGATGTTTACCACACAATCAAGTTATTCTATAAAATTTATCATAATCAAACTCACAAGTTTAGGTACCTCATTACAGCTTTAAACGTAACTTCAGAAACTGAAAGTTCCAAACACAGTTAAACATCATGCCATAGAAGTTAACTAAAATACATATATATGATATGATATTCTCAATTCAAGGTCATATACGGATTGAACTACATTTAGTCTACAATATATTCATGCAAAAGCAATGATTAACTACCATATACCTTAAGAGAATCAAGTGAAGGTGATGTCTTTAGAGTATCCTTGGCAAACCTTTCTCTCCCTATGTAAATTGTTTCTTTCTACAATTGTTTGTATCTTAAGAGGATAAGAAGGCTGAATTGGGGAGATGTTCAGCCGTGAGTGTGAGTTGTATTATATAAGGAGTCTTGGTCAAACAAAAAAAGGTATTGAAAAAGAAATGGAGATTAATTCTCCCTTAGCCACGTTTGTTTTTTTGGTAGATGAGATGTACTTCCTAGTTGCCACCTCCTAGTCTTCCTTCTCTATTGGAGCATGCATGGTATATATATATATCTATGTGTGTGTGTGTGCATGCGCCGTAGTTAGGCATAGTTAGGCATAGACCCACTTAACTATTACTAATCATTTGATGAAGATGAACATATATGTGTATATATATATACCTTAAATGATATAATGCATCAACTATTCCACCATGAGGTATAAACTACTAACCTATTTCACATATAGATATAATAATAGTTATATAAGTAAGTAGAAAAATATTTTTAGTCGAACGCGAATCACTACAATCAAATAATTCACAAAATCTAATTAGCGGTGATTGTAATGTTTACCTTCACTTCTACGAAATTAGGAGCGGAGATTATTGGGTGTTACAGGGACCAATTTGAAAGGACCTCATTAATCAAGATTAAACTTTTTAGGGTCAATTTGTAAGGTCTGAAAAGTTAAGGGCTGAATTGCACAGAAATGGGTGCAACCGCCCACACCGGATAAATCGCCCTAATGACAGCACCTTTTATTGGCTGTGGAGCGGGTGCATGGTGCACCCGCCCACACTGGATTGTAGCTCGTGCCAGGGGGCTTTTCATTAAAGGTGCAACTGTTGGGGCTAAAATGAAAAGCTGCTTCAGGGGGCTTTTCGTCCAAACGTCACACCTTTTGGGCCCTTTTGTAATGTACGAAAAGTTACAACTTTTGACTCAAAACTCTTCATTCTCTATAAATAGACCCCCATATTTTGAGATTAAATACACCGAAGTATTGACTTCACATACTCTCTTCTCCCTTCTTCTCTTAAATACTATTTTGAGTATTTTTGAGAATTCTTTGGATATTCTTAAATATTAATTTAATATTTGGAGAATAATTTTGCATATTAAATGTCTAGATATGCATTTAATGTTGGAATTTTCTCAATAAATGTTTGTATAAAACAAGTGTTTAATGAAGAATTAAATAGAACTTGTTTGGAACATTTATGAGAAAGTTCTTTATCCCACATAGGAAAAGTAAGTAAGTTGAAGTGGGTATATAATACATGTACTTTCTTGAATACTTAAATTGATAAGCTAAAAGGGAGTGGAGGGGTCACCCACGCCCGGTGCAATGCACCGCATCGCACCGCGGACGCGTTGCGCGCGCCGCGACCCGCGTACCGCGGCCGAGGCCGGTTCCGGTCCGGGTCCGGATCGGATCGGATCGGGCGGTCCGGGCCGTGGCCCGTGCTCGTGTGCCGTCGGTGGTCGTGATCTATCTTTTTGCTGAAAATTCTAATTTAAGTATGGAAAAGTCACAAAGTGTGCCAAAATTTAACCGTTAAAACGAAATGGTTTAAGTTTGGCGGCGTTGGAAGGCAAAGATATTTTTCTATTTGATGACGCTGAAGATAGGCTACGTTCTTGAACGAGATGCTCCTGCAGAGTTCGAAGGCGAAACAATGGCACAAATAAGAGAACGCCAGAAGTGGGAACAAGACGATTTCATGTGCAAGGGTCACATTCTGAATGCTATGTCGAATTCACTCTACGATGTGTATGAGCCAACTTCGACAAACAAAACGGTGAGGGGACTATGGACAGAATTGGAGAACAAATACAAAACCGAAGATGTGGGAAATAAGCATTTTTTGGTTAGTAAACTTTACGATTTTCGTGTGGTAGATACTCAATCTGTTTTAGTTCAACTTCATGATTTTCAAGTACTTCTTCATCAAATTATTTTCGAGGGTCATACTCTTGACAAGGCTTTCCAAGTCTCTAGCATTATTGCTAAGTTGCCTCCGACTTGGAAGAATACTCGTAAAGAGTTGACACAAAAGAAAGAACCTTTGGATTTACAAGAATTGATCAAGTTTCTTCAAATTGAGGAGAATACCCGAAATATGGAGAAAATTGAAGTTGATAAGAAAAATCCAAAGGTTATGGTTGTTGAAAATAAATCTCGGAATAATGGAAAGAAACGAAAATATGATGGAAATAACAATTCCGGTAATGGCAAGAAACCCAAAATTGTCAAAGGAAATTGTTGTGGTTGCGGTAAACCTGGTCATCTCAAGAAAGATTGCAAAGAGAAATCTAAGGAAAAAGGACAGCAACATGAACAAGCCAACGTCGTAAATGACAAAGACTTTGCTGCTGTGGTGTTCGAAGCGAACATGGTTGATGATGATAGTGAGTGGTGGATCGACTCGGGTGCAACAAGGCACATAGCAAGAAATAAAAGTTTGTTCCAAACCTATGAGGAAATTGAAGACGGTCAAAGCCTTCGCATGGGAAATTCCTCATCGTCAAAGGTTGCGGGAAAAGGAAAAGTGGTACTTAACTTATCTTCCGGAAAGAAACTCACTCTCAATGATGTACTTCATGTCCCGGACATTAGGAAAAATCTAGTGTCAGTGAGTTTGTTGAACAAATTTGGTTTTAAATGTTGTTTGAGTCTGATAGCATCAATGTAACTAAAAATGGACAATACGTTGGAAAAGGATATGTAACCAACGGATTGTTCAAACTGAGTTTGAGTAATAATATTAATTCTTCCGTGTATGTTGTTGATTCTTTTGATTTATGGCATTATTGATGAGGTCATGTTAATTCTAGAAGTATGAAATGCATGATGAACTTAGGATTAATACCTAGTAGTATTAAATCAAATGATGAAAAGTGCTCTATTTGTGTTAAATCGAAAATAGTTAGAAAACCTTTTCATAAGGTAGATAGAAACTCAAGTCTTTTAGAATTAATTCATTATGATATTTGTGAATTAGAAGGAATTCTAACTAGAGGTGGTAAAAGATATTTTATAACTTTTATAGATGATTATTCTAAGTATGCTTATGTATATTTGTTGAGGACTAAAGATGAAGCTTTGGAGAAATTCAAAGTGTATAAGGCTGAGGTTGAAAACCAACTAGATTGCAAGATTAAAAATCTTCGATCGGATAGAGGTGGTGAATACATAGCCTATAATGACTTCTTAGAAGATTATGGTATTATTCATCAAGTGACAGCTCCTTACACTCCTCAACAAAATGGAGTAGTGGAAAGGAAAAATAGAACTTTAGTAGAAATGGTTAATACGCTTCTTAATACTTCTGGTTTGCCAAACAACTTGTGGGGAGAAGCTTTGAACACGGCTTGTTATATACTTAACCGTATTCCTCACAAGAAAACTAATATTTCACCTTATGAATATTGGAGAAAGTGAAAGCCTTCTCTTGGACACCTTAAGGTGTGGGGGTGTAAAGCATTAGTGTGACTTACGGACCGTAAACGTCCTAAGCTTGGTTGTAAAGCGATAGAATGTGTTTTTCTTGGATATGCACTACAAAGTAAAGCATATAGATTTCTTACTATGGAATCTACGAATTCCATTGATAAAAATACAATTCTTGAGTCTAGAGATGTAGAATTTTTTGAAAATTCCTTTTCATCATTTAGAAAAAGAATACAAGAAAACATATATTCAAATCAAGAGCTCAATGGAACTTCTATAGATGAATCTACAGAAAATGAAGTTGTTGAGCTAAGAAGAAGTTAAAAAGCAAGAACTGCTAAGTCTTATGGTTCTGATTTCTACATGTATCTAGTAGAAGGTGATAGAAATGATATTACTTCTACGATAGTATACAATGTTGAGCATGATCCTTTAACTTATAAGGAAGCAATTTCATCTAGGGATGTAGCTTTCTGGAAAGAAGCTATTAATGATGAAATGGATTCAATCATGTTAAATAAAACTTGGGTGCTATCTGATTTACCCCCTGGTTGTAAACCTATTGGATGCAAATGGATCTTTAAGCGTAAGCTTAAACCTGATGGATCCATTGACAAGTTCAAGGCTAGACTTGTTGCAAAAGGTTATCGACAAAAGGAAGGTAAAGACTATTTTGATACCTATGCACCTATAGCAAGAATAAGTTCCATTAGAGTTCTAATTTCCTTAGCCTCAATTTATAACTTAGTTATACATCAAATGGATGTTAAAACATCATTTTTAAATGGGGAATTAGATGAAGAAGTCTACATGGAACAACCTGAAGGATTTGTTTTGAAAGGGCAAGAAAAGAAAGTTTGTAAACTTATTAAATCTTTGTACGGTCTAAAACAAGCTCCTAAACAATGGCATGAAAAATTGGACCAAAAGATTGTTCAAAATGGTTTTAAAATAAATGAATCTGATAAGTGTATTTATTCTAAAAGCATAAATGGAAAATGTGTGATTATTTCTTTATATGTAGATGACTTGTTAATTTTTGGGACTGATAGTAGCATAGTATTAGAAACTAAAGCTTTTTTATCCACATGTTTTAACATGAAAGATATGGGAGAAGCTGATGTAATTTTAGGAATTAAAATTACTAGATCACATGATAAAATTACACTGTCTCAATCTCACTATATTGAGAAAGTGTTGAAGAAATTCAATCACCTAAATTGTAAGACTGCAAATACACATTTTGATCCTTCGGTTAAATTGACGAAGTATGAAGGTTTTGCTGTATCACAATTAGAATATTCTAGTGTGATTGGAAGTCTTATGTACGCAATGTATTGTACAAGACCTGATATAGCTTTTGCGGTTGGAGTACTAAGTAGATTTACTAGTAATCCGGGTAAAGTTCATTGTGATGCAATTTCAAGGATTCTTAGATACTTGAAAGGCACAATGAATTATGCATTAAGTTATCAAGGTCATCCTTCGGTGTTAGAAGGATACACCGATGCAAATTGGATTACGGATTCTGATGGAACCAAGTCCACAAGTGGATGGTTATTTACACTTGGTGGAGGTACGATTTCTTGGGGTTCAAAGAAACAAACATGCATTGCACACTCAACTATGGAATCCGAATTCATTGCCTTTGCGACTGCGGCTAAAGAAGAAGAATGGCTTAGGGACCTGATGATAGAAATTCCTATTTGGCCTAAACCAATGCCTCCTGTTTCAATCTTGTGTGATAATGGAGCTACATTATCACGGGCATATAACAAGATTTATAATGGTAAGTCTAGAAACATAAGTCTACGACATAGTTATGTCCGAGATCTTATCGGAAGTGGTACCATATCAATAACATATGTTAGGTCAAAGGAGAATTTGGCTGATCCCTTCACCAAAGGCCTTGCGAGGGATGTGGTTTGGAAAACCTCAAGGGAGATGGGCTTAATAGCTTTGTAAAAGGTAACCTATAGGTGGAAACCAATCAATTCTTGGATAGTATCCAATTCAATTGATTTAATGGAAAAACACTTGTAGTTAAAACCGAAAATGCACAAACATATAGAATTTAATTCTATATTATCTCAAAGTAGTGCATGCTTGTATGGAAAGAGGGTGAGATAAATCTCTTAATGAATCTATGTCCAAATTTTGGAAAGTGTAAATCATACAAGTACACTTGATTAGATTCACCTATGTAAGTGAGGAAGTTTGGCCGCTTCTGCAAGATTGGAAGCTTATCTCTAAGTCACTTATTAATCCTGAGATTGTCGCACAAGGCCGTTAATGTGCGTGTTAGAGTTAGTGCCCGGCGCACCAATTATTGGGCGCCATTCTATGTAATAGTAACTCTAGAGCTGAACAATCGTTTTCTTATAAATAAAGTCAATCTCTTTATATATGTGGCATGTCTTTATTCTTAAATTAGTTTTTACTTTGGCTTAGAATAAAGTCCCGAAGGATCACACATAGCTATGGGACATCATTGCACATTGGGTGTGGCAATGATGGAATATGTCTCGAAGGCTGTGATCTTTAAACATTGTTCCAAGTCGTGAAAGGGTTCATCGAGATAAAGGGATATCGATGCAACCAAAAGACTTTCTCATTTGATGCATACTCTGGTAGAAGTGTATCTCGTTCCATAGATACTGGCACGGTGAAAGCCAATGAATATATGAGGGTTGCCATTGTGTTAATGGGCGAACTGAACAACCCCATGGAAGTTCCTAAAATGGATTCCCAGTCGAATGTGGAACTTCCAGTGGTCTTGTAGTATAAGAGTAATCCTTATGGACCTAAGATCCCATTGGATGTCTTATGCGTAACCGCGCATGTTCTTGATTTGTTACATGATCACTTTAGATGATCGAATATGGGCAAACTCAGACATGCACGTCTTACGTAGTAAGGCACATGAGAATCAAGAGGAATCTATCTCTGACATTAGCTAGTCGGTTAATCTCCTATGGTTACATAGTGAATCGACTTAAGGAATCTTCGGCTGAAGTATGATATCTAAAGAGGCGTAGGGTTTCCTCGTTTAGATAGTCGAAGTCGATTTCACATAACGTGGGAAACATGTATTGAATTAATAGAGCTTCGACCTTAGCCACTGCTTTAGATTCAATCGGGAGATTAGATAGAGAGATCTTACTTATGCGAGGATCAAGATCGCAAAAGGCATATCTTTACTTTCGTTTTATCTAGGTCTTCGAGACCCTATGCTAGGTGGGCAACCATGATTTGTAAGTGCCGAGAATTAGCTTGGTGACTAATTCGAGACTTGATTAAATCAAAGGATTGATTTAATCTAGTACTTTCCATTTTTGGAAGGTACACTAGCACTGTGGGAAAGTGTACTTACTACTAGATAGAAACGAGCCTAAGGGGTCACACACTAACTCGAGAGAGTCACTGCTTGAATAGATGTGATTAATCAATTTCGAGGAAATTGAGGGAATTAGGAAAGTGTAGTACTTTCCTAATATGGAATAAAAATTAATTGAAATTTTACTCTTTTAATTAATCTTGTAGAATTAATTAAATTAATGGACCTAGTAGAGTCCAAGTATTTTATTTAATTGGGTGGAGCCCAAGTTAAATAAATAAATGTTGGAATTAATTGGTTGGATTTAATTTGACTTGTATTTAATTGATGGGTTGTGCCTATAATTAAATTGAGAAGTCAAAATTGAACCCTAGAGTCCAATTGAATGTGTCGACCGATTTCTTGAGTGATAATAAGGGAAGGGGGCGAATTTTACCTTGTGGTGGAGGAGGAAAAGAGTTTTCCCCTTCTCTAAGTCTTCATAAGATAAGGATTACTAGAGAGTTTAGGAGAAATGAAGTTTCCTTTTCCTAATTGGACTCTAGGTAATTTTCACCTATAATTAAGAGATGAAGGAGACTAAATAGTATGATAATTTTTGCTGGAAAAAATTCGCCCCTCCCTAGCTACTAAAATCGGCCACCTTTACTCCCACTTCCAACAAGACGTCGTTCTATTCATGTGTTGAATTAAACGACTTAGAAAATATTCCTACCCCCTTCATATAATCAAGCCTAAGTTAAGCTTAGAATCGTTTTGTTGTCTAGCACGCAAGGCAAGACGATTGGTGACTTGAATGAGGTGTGGATACATCTTAGAGGTGCGACGCTTGGAGCACTCTAAACCGGTAGATACGAAAAGACGACGGGAAATTTCTCACCCAAGGGAAATTGTGTGGATTTGCACCACAGGGTTGTTGAGATCCAAAGTACGAGGTGGAACGAAATTTTTGAAAGGTATAATTTCGTTTACCTCCTTGTCGAATTCGATCGAACCAATTCCATATTCCTGTCTTCGGGTGGTTGTACGTTTACTTTTGTAAAATTTTGATTTCCGCTGCCACGAGCCACCCGAGGGAATGAGTCAACCCAACAGTGCGAGCAAGTTGAATGAGCTGTTTGTAAATTGTACGTCTAACATGTGCTAGTATCCACTATGAATATTTGATTCGAAGTTTTTACTATCACAATATTCGGGTACCTGAAACGTGCTAGACTATGTAAAGGTTCAAGTCGAAAGACACCTTTATTGAAGTGCAAAATACTGTGAAAATAGAAATTTTGGAAATTGTATGGAATTTCAAAAATTGGGGGGGGGGGGGGGATTGTTGGAATTTTCGCAATAAATATTTGTATAAAACAAGTGTTTAATGAAGAATTAAATAGAACTTGTTTGGAACATTTATGAGAAAGTTCTTTATCCCACATAGGAAAAGTAAGTAAGTTGAAGTGGGTATATAATACATGTGCTTTCTTGAATACTTAAATTGATAAGCTAAAAGGGAGTGGAGGGATCACCCACTCCCGGTGCGATGCACTGCATCGCACTGCGTACCGCGACCGCGTCGTGCTCTTGCGCGCGCGCCGCGACCCGAGGATCCGCGGCCGAGGCCGTTGTCTATGACGGTGCCGGATCGGATAGGGCGGGCGGGCGGGGCCGTGGCCCGTGCTCGGGTGCCGTCGGTGGTCGTGGTCTATCTTTTTGCTGAAAATTCTGATTTAAGTATGAAAAAGTCACAAAGTGTGCCAAAATTTAACCGTTAAAACGAAATGGTTTAAGTTTGGCGCCCTAACTTTTCAGCTTGAACGAAAAGGTGCAATCTTTTCGTTCAACAGCCTATCTGAAGCAATGTGATTTTTCAGTGATGGCTTTACGTTTTTTATATATATCTAACCCTTAAATCCGAAATCAGTACTTTTATTTACAATAAAAATATACAATTTTCGTTTCTTTTGAAATCTGCTCTATTCAAGAATATTCAAAAACTGTTACTTGAATATTGTATTGTCTGTTTTATCTTGGGAGACTTATTTGTTGGAACCTAGCAGTAAAGGGTACAAATAAAGTCTTAAAGAAAGAGCAATCCTCGACTCGGACAGAATCTCGGTTACAATTTTTTCAACATTTAATTCATCATAGTCCATCGAGAAAGTTTGAAACAAAGTTTGTTCGTAGAGTATCGAAGTTTGTAGCGTTACTACTTCTTTACTAAGTTGTTGAATTTTGGGAAACGATTGCCATATCCCGTAAGCACCGTGAGCGGGGCAATTTCGTTTCAAAGATAAAGTGTAGAACACTTGCCTCGACTTTGAAATTGTTCTTGAAGATACTAAGCCTGAGTAGGCTGATGGATTTTTTTCTAACAATTTTGAAACAGACTTTTTTTTTTGTATCGGGAAGAATGTTGAGTTCATCACCCAACATCTTAGGACAATATTAGTGTGATTTTTGAAGATGGAATATCCGATGGAAATATTATGAAATCAAGAATATAGGATGGAATATCCGATGGAAATATCATCAAATCTATTTGTGGATAAATTCATCATCCGCCAGAATATACATGGAGGGGCAGTAGGGTTCATGGTTGTAGACCATTTTTGGAAAGAACGAGCTGTCATTATACCTAACAGGGAAGTCAATTTCCATTTTTCTTGTTTTAAATACTTAAATGGCTTTTGACTTACATATTGTATATTTCCTATGAAGGAAACATACTGTTACGTAGATGCTATCGAGTGACTTGCATGTGCAATAATCCAACAACGCGTCTAATTTGGCAAAGACGTGTAAGTGTCCTATTGAAATAAAGATGGAATCTTATTTTGGTTTATTGTCATATATTATAATTATAATTGTTTTATGACTAATTCAAGTTTGAATTTATTTTTTGTAGTAAAATTCAAATTGAACGAGCGAAGATTCGAACTTCCATGGTGTCAAGGAAATTAGTCTAATACACGAAAGCAATTGAAGGCGAAATATTGGTTAAGAAACCAATAATGAGGTAAGTTCATTTTGTGAATTATCAATTTTATAATTGCTTCATTTGATTACATATTGTGTTGAATAATATTAAATGTGATTTAATATTTAAGAATGAATGATGTAATCATGTTAGAGGAATTTGAGCATGCAATATAATATTTAATTATATTTTATCTTTGTGATTTATTCTTGATAAAGAACCAATAATTGTGCATGCTTAAGATTACATTATTTTGGTACGAATATATGAAGTAATTGTCTAGTAGTTTTCTTTCGGCTTATGAGAAATGCAATAAGTGCGATTTTTCACTATGTTTGACAATTTTTAGTATAAAGTCTGATCACAATGAATGAAGAAATGCATTATTTAAATAGTTGATTTAAATTAATTGCATGTTCTTTTCATGTGATAGTGACATTTATTTTAAAGAAGTCAATTTTGTGTCAAAAATAATTAGTGCATTATTTAGAGTTGTAGCCTATAATTTTCACCATAAAAGTGAAATAGTTGTTGAGGCTAAACTAGTCGTGGTTTCATTTGAGCGAAAGAAAATTGAGTCTAATTTTAAGAAATTAAAATAGACAATGTGGAACATCGTCACTATGAACCTATAAGGTTTATAAGTGAAGAATTTTTTTGAATATTTCATATTATGACGTGTTCTCCGAAGAGAGAAATGTGGACGACATATTGTACAAAGTACACAACTTGGTCAAGAATAAAGGATGTTAATTGTCGGAGTAAGATCGTGAAAGTCGATCAAACGTCTGAAATTAAATCCGAGAAAATGACCTTAAGGCCTTAGATAATTTGGTAAAACCAAATTATAGCTGGTGTATTGACAATAGTTGAAATAAGGATACGAAAAAATTGTTTCGAGTGGAAAACCACAAAAGTGGTAAGTCAAATCACGTTGATAATGGTTAATCATAAATAATCCGTACCATGTAAATAAATAATCTGAACCATGTAAATGATGGGTGACCATCGAGGACAAATTGAACCATATAAATGGTGGGTGTTCGTAAGACGATCCAAACCACACAAAATGTGTGTGATTGTCATGACAAACCAAGCTAGGCAAATAGTGGGTGATTAAATCACTAAAACCAAGCTAGGCAAATGGTGTCGACACCGGTACTACATATATATCGGAGCTGGAAAGGCAGATGTATTGAGTATCACGAGTAATTGACATAATGACCTTTTGAAGGCATTGACTAGAGTTCGTAGATATCTGAAATATATATGTTATGAACTGTGATTACTTTATACGATATATTCGAGTGTTTCGATAGAATGCACTGAGGAAAATTGGATACTCTTTATTGGCTAGATTTGTGCCACCTATTCCGATACATTGTATAAGATAGTCGACAGTCGGAAAGGCACAAAGTAGCATGCAAAATGATAGTCTCGACATATACATCGAAGACATAAAACCATTAAGTAGTTGATCTTCAGTGACATTTTCTCTATTGATTGAGTAAAATCAAATGAGAACTTATGGATCCAAATGTATGCTTAAAAAGATCAAATATACTGCCTATCAAGGGGAATGAGATTAAATCCTACATCTTAAGAATCGATATAGCGGTAACCCAACCATGTTGACTGGAGATCCCAATATCTTGGTTCAAAAGGGACAACTAAGATATGAAGATTCAGTGTCGCACTTGAGGAGTTTTAAATAATCTCCTACTCATTCCTAGGATAGAACAAGTGCAAAACCTGCAGAGTGTAGGTAAGGTTAAGCTAAAAGCTTTTAATGATTCCTGTACTGTCTCAAGGGTGATGAGACGTAAAGTGGTGTATGGCAGGGTACTCTTGATAGGAGTGTCACCTACATAAGTGTGAAGTGAGAGCCGCTTCAAATGTTAGACATTAACATTAAACACTTATGAATCCAAGATGTGTTCCATGGCCAAAACGGACACAACAGTGAGAACAAATAACTTTGTTAGAGAAGTTATTGTGTGTGTATCCTTGTCTTGGTTTACACAAAACGCTGACCAGTTCAAGATACACGTTCACTGCCCAGCAAGTAAATCCGATGGTATTACACTAAGGAAGGTTCAAAGCAAAAAACTACCTCTCCTGATGTAATAGCTTTTTCGCCTGAACTCTCTCAGCTTCTGCATAGTTTGCACTTGCATTAATTTCATTCATGGTGGGTATTGTTGGAAAATCTTGATTGAGTAAGTTGTGATTTAGCACAATTTTGACAAGAAAACTAAGTAAGTTCCATTTGTCAAAAGTGGAATGTCTTTGGCTCAAATTAATCTACTTTTCGAGTAGATAAATTTCGAGTATTTAATTACTTAATTCCGATTTAGGGTGAATGAGAAATTAATTAACAAAGTATGCCACTTAAAATGTGGTTTCTAATTGGAATCAATGGATCGATATGAACATACATGATTAAATGATCAAATTCATACGAACGATGGCTGCGACCGTATGGAAAATGGTTCATTTATTTGAGGACTAAAATGTTCAAATCGAAATATTGAGGGACCAATTTGAAAGGACCTAATTAATCAAGATTAAAAATTTTGGGGTCAATTTGTAAGGTATGGAAAGTTAAGAGCTGAATTGCACAGAAATGGGTGCAACCGCCCACACCGGATAAATCGCCCTAATGACAGCACCTTTTATTGGCTGTGGAGCGGGTGCGCGGTGCACCAGCCCACACTGGATTGTAGCTCGTGCCAGGGGGCTTTTCACTAAAGGTGCAACTGTTGGGGCTAAAATGAAAAGCTGCTTCAGGGGGCTTTTCATCCAAACGTCACACTTTTTGGGCCCTTCTGAAATGTACGAAAAGTTACGACTTTTGACCCACAACTCTTCATTCTCTATAAATAGACCCCCCATATTTTGAGATTAAATACACCGAAGTATTGACTTCACATATTCTCTTCTCACTTCTTCTCTTAAATACTATTTTGAGTACTTTTGAGATTTCTTTGGATATTCTTAAATATTAATTTAATATTTGGAGAATAGTTTTGCATATTAAATGTCTAGATATGCATTTAATATATCATAGTCCATCGAGAGAGTTTGGAACAAAGTTTGTTTGTAGAGTATCGAAGTTTGTAGTGCTACTATTTCTTTACTAAGTCGTTGAATTTTGGGAAATGATTGCCAAATCCCGTAGGCACCGTGAGCGGAACAATTTCATTTCAAAGATAAAGTGTAGAACACTTGCCTCGACTTTGAAATCGTTCTTGAAGATACTAAGCCCAAGTAGGCCCACAGATATTTTTCGAACACCTCAAACTTGGTAATTTTACTTCGTAGGATTATGTTAATGCTATCTTCACAAAAGATTTGAAGAAGAAGACGTCAAGAAGTCACAACTAACTTTGATGGAGGTTGGTTAATGAACTACGAGAGCTCGGCGATGATAGGACTCTTGTGTGGATGTAGTCGGCTAAGGATAAAATTCAAAGTCGAAATTTGAGAAAGGCAGCAAATCAATTTTGAAAGGTTGCCGTCGGTTTGATAGTACGAAAAAACTTAAATGCAATTTATAGCTACCATTTACTTAACGACATTTATTTCAAATTGTATTTAGTGAAGTCATTAAATTAAGACAATGAAGTTTCTAACAAAGACTTGGCTGACACACTAACTAGATTGTCGAGTCAGGCTTGCAATGACAGACATTCAGGGAAAAGAGCGAAAAGCCACCAACGGAGTCTAATGTATCTTCAAGTAAATCTACCTATAAATAGAAAATCAAAAGTAAGAAAATAACTATTTATCAAATTGAAAAACTTAAGAGCCACCAATCTCCAAAGTTCTAAATCCCTAAACAGTTAAAACTCTATAAGATGTCATCTTCACCAAGGAAGAATATATCAGCAGGGATAGAAAAGCTTCTCGGGAAAAATCCAACTCTTACTATCATTTGTATGAATAGAGTAAAAAGACCAATCCTTATTCATGCATGGGAGAAGTTTAAGAGATTCAAAAAACTAAAAGGCCTGTGTGAGCTCAAGGACTGGGATCTAGATCTTCGAACATGTGAAAGGTTACCTTATAGGTGAAACTACTCTATGTTCTCTGGGTGAAATTGAGCATCGAGTTAGTTGATTCGTCTGAAAAAGAAGAATTGACGTAGAAAGATTACACTACTTTCAAACTACTACAAATTTTGTCTTCATTATTTTATACATTTCTGGTTTGATTTATAATGTTCATATATGATGATGGTAAAAATCGTTAGACAGTTATTGTCACGTGATGGACTACGTGAAATAAGGGAACTGATCCAACTCATAAAAAATGAGGTTAAGAGTTAATTAAGTTATAGACTGCACTCGGTTATTTCGAGTTGCCTACGTAACTAAGGTGTGTGGGATCAAGTCAGTCGTAGTTCTTTTGTGGGGTTACTTTCAATAGCCAATGAATTTTTACTGGGGGAGTAGATAATGAGCCCCTCCCAGCTCCTCTTAGGTATTTATAGGGAGTTGGTGGTGGGCTACGGGCCATGGGCCTAGATTAACTATCAACCCATCAGGGTTAGTCTTCTTGATATTATGGTCTCTTAGACTAATACTAAGACTCAACTATCTTTGATGGGTCTTCCGTCCTTTTAGGACTTGTACAGCGGGTCATCAACGGACCCCATCCTACGGGTGGCGACCCGACCCATCTTGGGGACACATGAATTTACCATAATGCCCTTAGGTACTTTTTGGTGCACATCATAATGCCCCCCACTCCAGGGTTTACTAGGCGGGATGCTCGGGAGTGAATGTAATACCGCTTAGGTCATGCCACCTAATCTCGAATTTTACTAGGCAATGAGTCATAAAGGTTCCTCATCTACTCTTGCATAAGTATGGAGGGGTAGTTAGCACTTAGCCACAATTTCTCTTCACCTCTCCACACTCTCTCATTCCTCAAATAAATTATTTCTCTAGGAGCTTCTCTCACTCTACCATGGGCAAGAGCCACGGTGATCAAGGTAAAAATACTGTAATTGGCTATTGCTTTCTTTTCTGGTGTGGACATGAGATAATAACTTTGAGATACTTGCTTGCTTTTCTTTCCCCTTTTTTATTGATTCAATTCATGCTCTCCCTGCCCCAATAGAGGTCATTTAGGAGTCGTCGGAGTCCAATCGGGGGAATTTCATAGGGCGGAGTCCTTAATAGCCCCGAGGTGAGATCCATGAAGCGTCGCGTCGCGGTTGTGGCTGCGAGGCAGCCGCACGGTTGTGGTCGCGCGACCGTTTTCTACGAGGCGGTGCCTCACAGCTACTGTTGCGGGGCTTAGCCTCGCGGCGGGGAGCCGCGTGACCTGCTTTGGGTCCGGGTCTATCCTGTTGGTTGAGTTTCGCGTATGTTTTTGAGATGTGTTCACTTCTTGTGTGCATATGCTATCTTATTTAGATAACCTCTATTCAGAAATAGTTATTGACGGAGCCCTTCATTTTCATAGGACTAGGGAGTCATTATCTACCAGATACTTAGGCCCCGGTCTCCGATGATGGCTTTGCGTTCGACTCACGTGATTCCACTATCACTGAGGCCGAACTTGTTACTCTATTTGAGGAGACGACGATGGAATTCGAGTTGCCCTTGCCTGTGTCGGGGTGTCGAATCCTAGATCCTCCAGAGGGGCATGTGACCTTATACTTGGAGTATTTTCATTCGGAGCTCACCTTCCCATACCATAAACTCTTCGGGGAGATATTAGACCACTATAGCATATGCATCAATCAATTGACCCTGACGTGTTTTGCCCTCTTTGAGGGCTTTATTTTTCGGTTTACTGAGCTAGGTCTTGACATTAACCTTGAGGTCTTTCGGGCCTTGTTTACAGTCAAGGCTTGTCATTTCACGCTATATGTGTATTTTTTCCCACTTCCGACCTCTAGGTTCTTGGAGGGCAATGTTAAAACCAAGGGTGATTGGAAGCTAAAGTTTTTCTATTTTCCCTTTACCAACTTGGGTATATTGACGCCCTTGCGTTGGAATAGGAACCTAGATTCTCAGAAGCCACCCCCTCACAAAGGCAACTTAGAGTTGACTTTGGAAAGGCGGGATTGTATGATGGTAGATTTGATGTTAACCAGTTCTATACTCCCAGTATATGGTGCCCTTTATTTCTTAGCCTTTTGCATTATAACTCTTTCATGTTATTTAGCATTGTATTTTCAAATGCTAACAGTTGATAACTCTGTTCTTTGTGCAGGTATGAGGATGCCTAAGAGCGCTATACCCAAGGGTGCCAAGGCAACTTCCACCATCCCCCGTGCCTTTAAAGGTTCGCATGGTCGTGGCAAGGGGGGATGATCTGCCAGGTCCTTCGTCCTTGTCCCTTCGAGTGTGCCCCAGGCTCTTTCCTCTTTGGATCCCACCTCATTGGAACAGGTGCCTTGCACCCTAGATTTTGACTCCTTGATGGCGGATTTAGGTGCTAAGGGTCCTCAGGGCTCTAAGCTGGGCACTGCTGTTAGTCCTCGGGGCACTGAGGTATTGGCTGCACGAGATGACGACAATGCTGTTGAGCACTCTACTCATTCGTTTCCGAAGAAAGACCATGGGAAAGGGGTGGCCCCTAATGGGGGACGCATGCCTTCTTATCCTTTGCCTCCACTGGTTCCTGCAGCGAAGCATGCTCGAGGTGACACTCCGGGGAGTTCTAGCTCCGTTGGACCTGACAACTGCTTGTTTAACTCTGGGACAAACTTGGACCCCAGTGTTAATTCCTTTTGGGACACGACTGGTCCCGTGATGCCTTGGTCGATGATGAGGAAGGTCGTGACCGACTATGACGTTACTCGCTTGTCATCCTTGCCAGTCGATCATCTTGACCAAGAGATTTACACTGGTGCTGGTCGGGTAAATATTTACTAGTGTTGCTATAATTATTCTGAGGTTATTGTGCCTCTAAGATTTTTTTTTTCATTCTTACCTATTTGTTAAGCTGTCCAATTGTCACACTGCTTTCGCCTCAAGTGCGAGGAGGTGGAAAAGGAACGTCAGAAGAGCCTTTAGCAGAACCGTTAGCTGTTATCCCGGTTCTGGGGGGGGGGGGCTAAGAACTCCTCTAACAAATGGAAGGGAAAGTATAAAGAGGCTCAGAAGAAGCTTGAGGCAGAGAAGTCTAGCGGTAGTTGCTTTCTTGCCTCAGATGCTAGGAAAAAAGCTTTCAGCGATGCCAAGAAATTGGCAGTAGAAAAGTTTCACAAGAGTGTCGCCTATATCAAGAAGTGCAACCAGTGGGCTTATAAGGTTGCTAGGGGTTTTATGACCAAGACGCACAAGTGTCGTAGGTCTCTTCGCGAGAGCGGTCGATATCCAGATGATGATTTCACTTGGTTGTACGAGAATGTTCCTGACACCAGTGATGGGGAAACCGATACTAGAGGCAGTGCTGCTAGCTAAGGTCTTGGTAGCTTCCTCAATTGTGAAGCTCTTTTATGTTGTCACCCTTCGGGTTTTGTGCTCTCACACTGTTTTTAGGTTGCTTTACGCTCTATCAGTAGTGACATTTATTTTTACTTAGCCGTTGATGGGTCAACGTTATTTTGGCCATGTGAGGCTTGATGTTATTTTAGAGATGTGTGGCTTGATGGATATTTTTCCTCTTGGCATGTTGCCTCGTGAGGATTTCTTTTCTTGTCATGGATAGCGATTGATTTTTTTATTGTTCTAACAATTAGCTACTTGGCTATATTTTTCCCCGTATGCGCCCCTACTCCTTAATTTTGTTGGTCAAATTTAGGAGTAAGACTATATAGTAAGGGTGTTAGAAAATATTTGCCCTTTTGCCATTCGATGATTGTTTAGCCCCATGTCTATGATGGGTGTGTTCCTCGGCTATTGACTGGTGTCAGTAAGCGGGTATTAGCCAGTGGCTGCCAAATATCATACTACCACTTCCTATTCTTCCCCTTATAGAGTAGGTGTGTAAGTGATAGCAAGATATTTGGCTTAGTCAGCTATTAATTTCTCACATTGGAAACATGAAACGATGTTGATTATTTACTTAGTTACCTCACTTTTGCTATCTACTTGTTGTTTGATAATAACGTTTGGAGTAGCAAGGTTTATTTAATTGACTGGGAGGCACGGTCCATGATACCGAACGTCACCACTTATTATGGGCTTGGCTGCCTCTTAGTTTGTTCACAATCTCATTCTGTACCCTTAGTGAGAGTGGGGGGACCTTTTATAGGTCCTCTACCTCTCTCGGTATTATTAGAGGGATTATGAGGTATAATCTCTATCCATAGCCTTAGCGTGAGTGGGGAGACCTTTTGTAGGTCCTCATCCTCTCTCAGTCTTATGGAGGGACTATGGGGCATGATCTCAATCCATAGTCCTAGCGGGAGTGGGGAGACCTTTTGTGGGTCCTCAACCTCTCTCAGTACATGGAGGGATTATGGGGTTGCCCATCCTCAGGCGAGTTGTATATGACTAGGGGGATTTTAGCGATGCCACCCATGTTGACCTCGAATGGTCGCGTGTGAAGTTATAAGGCCTCCATTGGGAGCTTGATAAGTCCCAGAGGTTGTATTGAAGTTTTCGTTCCTTCCCTTATACGGGTGGAGTGGTTATTTGTTTACAGCTATCGGATTATCTAATAGCATAACAATGGTGACACAAGCATCTAAGTATATGTTTAGCTAGTGGCCTAAATTTATCAAGTGTCACCCACGATTATCATGGCAACTCACAGAATAGCAGAAATAAACTAAGTAGTGAGACCTTGTAACAACCTTAATTGGAGTCACAGACTCTCGGGTTGCTATTCGACCATAATTCGAAAATAATATCTAACATATGTTATGGAGAAGGGTGCTAATAAGCACTTAGTTAAATTATTCAATCATTTATGCATGCAATAAAAGAAATAAAAAGGGTGCACGCAAACACCTCAAAACAACGTCTGCGGGTGCACTTGGGCACCTCAAAACACAAAATAAACACTTTGCTCATGGCCAACATGATATTATTTTAAAGTCGGATATAGACTAGGTGATGGTAATTGATTGTTTACCTTCAGAAGGCCCTAGGGGCTAAGTACGCTGACGCTGCTGAGTCAGGGAAGTGATTCCCTGAGCTCTTCATACTTTCCATGAGATTTTTAGCCAGCGAAGGGGTGATTGAGAGCGACCGCTGGGTTACCTCGGCGTTGTCCCCCAAGCCATCTTCCACCATTGAGATCAAGTTGATCGCCATTTGCTTCCCTTTATCCTCAGGGTCCTTTTCTCCGTGTTTTCTTTTGGGTTTCTTTAGTGCGTTCGCGTAGCATTCTCTTGCCACCTTGACATCCCCAGCTGCTTCTCCCACTCCCTTGGGGGTGGGGAACTTAATCTTCATGTGGAAGGTTGATATAACGGCCTGGAATAAGTTCAAGCTCGGCCTCCCCTAGATGACGTTGTAGGTGGAGGGGGCTTTGACCACTAAGAGCTTAACCATTTCTGTGGAGCGTGTGGGATAGATGCCAAGAGAGATGGGGAGAGACACTTTCCCTGGGGCATCCACAGTCTCACATGTGAATCCCGTAAGGGGAGTAATGACTGTCTGAAGTTGGGCATTGTCTACCCCCAAGTGAGTAAAGGCATTGTGAAATATTATCTGCCGAACTCTCCCTACCAACTAACACCTTTTTAACCTAGAAGTTTAAAATAGTGGCGGATATCACCAAAGCGTCATTTTTTAAGAGGATGCCATCCTCTACATCTTGCTGGCCAAACTCTGTAGTGGGACTGTTGGATCCTATTTGATTGACTTGCTCTCCACTGGGGGAGCTTAATGCATGCAGCCCAGTAGCTGCTCTTTCTGAGGCTTTCCTCGAGTTCATCGAATCGCCTCCAGCCGGGCTACCCAAATTAACCCTTATGATCCCATTAATTGGGGGATTGTCCATGTCTGAGTCCACTGTCGGGGGGTTGCTCTTGCCTCCATCTCTTCCCCTTGGTCTTTAGGCTGTCTGAACGGTTACTTCTGGTGGGGCAATCACCTCTTGTAGGTAGCCTCTTTTGATTAATTTTTCAATCTCCACTTGAAGGTGGTGTCATTCTTCTGTCGTGTGACCTTTGTCACAATAGAACCTACTGTATTTCTTGGACTTGAGGCGGCTGGGACTATCTCTCATCTTCTTTGGCCAGGAGACTATGCCTTGTTGGTCCGCTATTGCTAAGACTTGCTCCCTCGAAATGGTGAGTGGAGTGTACTTGGCAAACCCCGACGGGGGCATAGGCTTTCTCTCTTTAGCCTCCGACACCTTGTCTTCGTTTCTGACTTTTGTCTTGTTGCCTACATTCTCATCCTTTAGTGACCCGATGGTCTCTTCAATCCTTATGTACTTTTAAGCTCTAGCCAGTAACTCCACCATGGTTGTCGGGGGCTTCCCTGCGATAGACTCCTTGAACCTACTGTTTCATAAGTTCTTTTGCATAATGCTTGACAATAACTCGTGATTCACATGTGGCACCTCTGACACAACATTGGAAAAATGCCTCACATTATCCCTTAAGGATTCTCCATCCTTTTGAACCACCGTGAACAAGAAAGATGCAGTCTTAGGGTATATCTTGTTCATGGAGAAGTGATTGAGGAAGCGCCTGGTCAGCTGATCGAAGTCGGTGATAGTGCCGGCTGGTAGCCTATTGAACCAACTCAGTGCCTTCCTCGAAAGGGTGGTTCGAAAGATCTTACAGTATGCGGCGTCGCTGATATCGTACATGTCTGCCTTTGCGTTGAACTTGTCAACATGTTCTTGAGGGTCTCTGTCTCCCTCATACTCACTTAAGTGAGAAATCTTAAGCCCTAGGGGCAAAGACTCAGCTAATATTGCTGAACAGAATAGGCTTCTTTTCCCTGGAGCCACTGCTAAGGGCACCAATTGCATGTCTTCATACCTCCCGTAGTCTTTCGGGCTTATATCACGGTGAGGTTCATGCCTTCTTTGACCTTCAAGCCTTGGAAAGGCCTCCTCGAGGGTCACGGAGATGTGACCTCGACGTGGAGACTGGGGAGGCGTTGGCCTTCTTGTTAGGAATTTCATGTTAGATGTTTTGATGATGACAAGATAGGATTTCATGTTAGACCCCAAAAGAATGTAAGTTTATGTTTTCATAGAAATATTGTATAAGCGTTTGAAAGTTTACTTATTTGGTTAGACTTGTAATTTTTGTCTTTATAGATTTTAGATTATGTGATACCAAATCATTAATAGAATTCTATGTGAGTCTATTAAGTGATGAAGTTGAAGATCAGCATCTGGAATCAAAAGAAGATAAAGATTTGTTCCAAGCGTCCAGCGCTTACTATTCACGCGTTACTATTCAAGCGCTCAAGCGTCCAGCGCTTACTATTCACGCGTACTATTCAAGCGCTCAAGCGCCTGTTGAATAGTGCTACTATTCATCCGCACTATTCAACGCACTATTCAAGTGAACAGTCCCCAAGCGCCTATTGAATCGTGATACTATTCATCCGTCACTATTTAACATACTATTCAAGAGAACACTCCCAAGCGCCTGGTGAATCGTGATACTATTCATCCATCACTATTCAAGTATTACTATTCACACGATACTATTCAACGCTCAAGCGTCCAGCGCTAACTATTCAAGATACTATTCACGACTATTCAGGTGAACAGTATTCAAGCGCTCAAAACTTCAAACGTACTATTCATATGAACAGTATTTTCAAGCGCTAATTGAATAGTATTACTATTCAGGAGTTACTATTCAAGCATCACTATTCAAGCGCCAGCTGAATAGTTCTACTATTCATGTGAACAGTTTCGACGTCTTGTGAACAATGCTACTACTCAATCAATTATTTCCAACGGAAATAAAGATGCATTAAACAATGGATAAAGTGCATTAAAGTATGAGCACTATCACATGGGCAAACTACCTTTTGACCAAGACTTGTCAGATTCCAAAAAGCAAGAAAATGCCTGACTATTTAATATAGCCAAATGTCAGGAATGTTAGAGACAAGGAATGTTTAGGGAACCGTGCTCCTAATTGTGTCCAACGGACAAAATTCCAAGAAACACTTAAGTAGTACCCTTTCAGCAAAAACAAGTGTGGTGACAAGCGTAACAACAGTGAAAAGAGACCGAGATCACACGCTCATATACACTGAAAAAGGTCCAAACTTTGCTGATATTATTTGAGAGAAAAAGCTTAGAAACTCCATAGCTGAAATCCTTCAAGCCTCTCAAATACATTCCAAAGACAGTCACCAATATCTCAAACATCTTTTTAGAAGAACCACACACTATTACTGAGATATTCCAAGTTGTTTGAACTTCCCAACATCAAACAAACCCGTTACAAAAAACCCTCAACATCTTTCATCTGAGTGAGAAAGTTTGTTGATTCACAAGCAGCATTTTTGTGTAAAAGAAGCTTGTTGAAGTTGATCTCTATTGGAGCTGAAATCTGTGTGACCAAGGAGTTCCGAGATCAGTGGAGTACTTGAAGTTGATCTCTATTGGAGCTGAAATCTGTGTGACCAAGGAGTTCCGAGATCGAGCGTAACTTGCACTATTTCTGGGTGAAAGAAGCAAGGGGATAGAATGCCTTTATTGGAGCTGAAATCTGTGTGACCAAGGAGTTCCAAGATCATATCCAATCTCTCTCTATTTTGTAGAAGTCTCTGTGTGACTCTTCGATAATCATCATAGTGGAAAACCTCCCTGATAAAAGGAGAAGAAGGACGTAGCTGGGATTACATCACCCAGTGAACCTTACAAATATTTTGTGTCATTTACTGTTTTATTGTCTTACATTATACTGTCATATTATATCTTGAAAAGGCATTTAAAACTAATAAGCGACTAATTGGTTAAAACGAACGCTAAGCTATAAAAACATTTCCGCTGTGCTAACTCTGATTTAGTGACTAAACTCTGCCCTACTTTGGTAAGCGTTGAAATCACCGAGTCTAAGTTAACGTTTCTCAAGCGTCACATCCAGCGCTTAAACCTGTCAAGCGTTCAAATACTTCAAAGTGATACGAATTTTTAAGAAGTCGAAAAAGACTTCAGGGTCTATTCAACCCCCCCCCCCCCCTTCTAGACCCTTTCGTATACCACTTGGGACCAACAAGTGGTATCAGAGCGGTTGAAGTTGAAACCTAAGCGTTTCCAAGCGTAACTGCTTGTTCAGATCCTTATTTTTTTATAGATATAGTCGCTTTAAATTTTTCTTCTAACTTTTCATGGCATTTGCTAGAGTTCCTAAGTTGACCGAGTCAAATTATGACTCATGGAAGGTCAAAGCGTTTACTTATTTGTGTTCATGTGATGATGAAATGTGTGATATTATTTCAGATGGTCCGATTCAAATTCTCAAAGTCATCACTAGAGCGCCTGGAGCTACAGAAGCAACACTTGGCGATTATGTAGCGAAACCTAAACATGAATGGTCCCCAGATGAGCGCCGAAGAGCTAATTTGGACAATGTTGGGAGGAACGCTCTATATACAGCCATTGGTGACAATGACAACTTATTCAACAAAGTTAAGTCTTGTAAAACGACTAAGGAAATATGGGATAAGTTGGCTATAATATGTGGTGGCTCAGCACAAATTAAGGAAAACAAGTTTTCTATTGCCAAGGAAAGATTTAATGGTTTTAAGATGCAGCCCAATGAGACGCTAGAACAATTAGACGCGAGATTCACTTCGCTCATTACAGAGTTAGCGTCACTAGGCATGGAATTGACCAACAAGGAAATGGTCAACAAGATATTCAGAAGTCTTCCCAGTAGATTTTTGATGAAGACAACTGCCATGAGAGAATCACAGATGTTGGAAATTCTAACTCCAGAGCATGTGTTTTCGAAACTAAGGACTTTTGAATTCGAATTGGGAGCAATCAGCGACAAGTCGACTTCAGCGACTGAATCCGGAGCTTTAATCGCCAACATTAAAAACAAGGGAAAATCAGTCAGTGAGGCGGAAGCGACAGAATCGAGTGAAGAAAAGGAAATGGACTTATTGGTCAAGAAATTCAAGAAATTTCTAAGATATGAAAAGAGAAAATCCTGTTCTCCATTCCAAGACGAGGTATGAATGATTTAAAACGCTTAATCATTATGCATCATATTTTCATTAGACATATAATGTAGGGGGAATTCACTTTATTATTTTGTCTAAAAGCGTTTCAAAATTGTTACAAGTTATCAAATTTAGGGGGAACCTTAAAATTGTACTTGTACATATGTATAAGCGTCAATGATAAAAAAAAAAAAACCTATTTTCATATGCATCGGTCATCAACGCTTATCGTTATTTGTGCATGATATGTTGGACGCTCAAACATAAAAAGATTTAATTTCAAGCGTCAACATAAATCTTACAACAAGTGATATCAATATAACAAGTAGTATATGTTAAGCGTTGAACATATTCCCCTCAACACTTAATATAAACTTTGATAAAAATCATGCATTTTTAAAAAAAAAATAAAAAATTATATATATATATATACACACATATATAATATATTTATATATATATATTTAAATTAATAATTACTAGAGAACTAGAGGTCAGATATAGTTGGTTGTTGATTTACCAACAAGTGGTAAAACCTTTCAATAAGTTATCAATATTAAGGAGAACCTACATAGGGGGAACCTTAAAAGGCATAACTAAACTTAAGTGAGAATGACCAAAACCGTTTTTTTATTTATTTATTACATTGGTCATAAGCACTTAGCGTTATACACTAAATTCTTTCGGACGCTTATCAAACGTCTTTCTCTTAGTCTCTGCGTCCTCTCAAAATAAACTGAATGCTTAGCTTTATTCCCAGCTAAAGCGCTCAGTAAAAAGATCCTTTAAAAGCAAGCGTACATTACCCTACGCTAAACAAGAAAGTGGATTAGTCAATCAATGCAATTAATGCTGACTTGACATCCCTCACCTTTTGCTCAAAAAAAAAAAAAAAAAAAAAACAAGGGTACTCATTACGTTTTTCAAAGATGGTTCAGCACATGTACACGTGTAAATACAATTACCATGTATTTTAGGCGAATACAACCAGCGCTGAATATTTTAAACTAAAGGTAAACACTACCACCATGACAAAATGACAAGTATTGGGAAATAGTGTCCTTATATATATCCTGAAAAGAATAATTATATATATTACGATGACCACTTGGCACAAAATGTCTCTTGAAAGAGAACCTCAAGATTCTCAAGCGTCAACATAACACTGAATTGTTTCAAGCGTCATTCTCTTCTGAATAGGTCCGGACGCTCCAACAAATTTTTGGCGGGTATCTGAATAGTTGTTCAAAATTACGGTTCCCGAACAGTTTTCATAAAATACATGTCCGCTTTTCATGGGCACATGTACCACACTCAGTATATCAAAAGTCTCTGTTTCAAACCTTTAATCAGACGTCAAAATAGTATGTGGTATCAATGGTGGTGGAAATCTCTAGAGAATTTTTTCACTGTCCATCCAGACGTGGATGCGACTGTGTAAAATCACTAGAAGATTTTTTTTCTTTCACTGTCCGTCCAGACGTGGATGCGACTGTGGACGCTGAACGGTCGATAGAAGTGGCCGAGTTTTTTTTTTCCCACACCAACTGGTCCTCCTCCTCTAGTATGTATCGCTTGAACTGCAACCTTCCCTTGATGATGCCAAGAAGGGGGAAGAAGAGAAAGAAAAGCAGTTTAGGAGACGAGAAAGAAAAACTTTTAAAAAGAAGAGAAAGAAAAGTTTTTTGAAAAGGAAGAAAGAGAAAGAAAAACTTTAAAAAAAAAAAAGAAGAGAAAGAAAAGTTTCTTTGAAAAGGAAGAAAGAGAAAGAAAAACTTTTAAAAAGGAAGAGAAAGAAAAGGCATGTATCCATTGTTTCAGTATAAATCATATACGCTTTCAATTATATATATATTAATGAATGATTTATTGCTGAAACATCTTGTTGAAGCTAATCTAACATTAGCTAACTTATCTAACTTTCTAACGCTAACTTATATTATTTTGGGCTTTTCTTTGAACTCTTAAACTATAAAAGAGTTATAAGAGTTAAGGTCTTGACATCATCAAAAAGGGGGAAATTGTTAGGAATTTCATGTTAGATGTTTTGATGATGACAAGATAGGATTTCATGTTAGACCCCAAAAGAATGTAAGTTTATGTTTTCATAGAAATATTGTATAAGCGTTTGAAAGTTTACTTATTTGGTTAGACTTGTAATTTTTGTCTTTATATATTTTAGATTATGTGATACCAAATCATTAATAGAATTCTATGTGAGTCTATTAAGTGATGAAGTTGAAGATCAGCATCTGGAATCAAAAGAAGATAAAGATTTGTTCCAAGCGTCCAGCGCTTACTATTCACGCGTTACTATTCAAGCGCTCAAGCGTCCAGCGCTTACTATTCACGCGTACTATTCAAGCGCTCAAGCGCCTGTTGAATAGTGCTACTATTCATCCGCACTATTCAACGCACTATTCAAGTGAACAGTCCCCAAGCGCCTATTGAATCGTGATACTATTCATCCGTCACTATTTAACATACTATTCAAGAGAACACTCCCAAGCGCCTGGTGAATCGTGATACTATTCATCTGTCACTATTCAAGTATTACTATTCACACGATACTATTCAACGCTCAAGCGTCCAGCGCTAACTATTCAAGATACTATTCACGACTATTCAGGTGAACAGTATTCAAGCGCTCAAAACTTCAAACGTACTATTCATATGAACAGTATTTTCAAGCGCTAATTGAATAGTATTACTATTCAGGAGTTACTATTCAAGCATCACTATTCAAGCGCCAGCTGAATAGTTCTACTATTCATGTGAACAGTTTCGGCGTCTTGTGAACAATGCTACTACTCAATCAATTATTTCCAACGGAAATAAAGATGCATTAAACAATGGATAAAGTGCATTAAAGTATGAGCACTATCACATGGGCAAACTACCTTTTGACCAAGACTTGTCAGATTCCAAAAAGCAAGAAAATGCCTGACTATTTAATATAGCCAAATGTCAGGAATGTTAGAGACAAGGAATGTTTAGGGAACCGTGCTCCTAATTGTGTCCAACGGACAAAATTCCAAGAAACACTTAAGTAGTACCCTTTCAGCAAAAACAAGTGTGGTGACAAGCGTAACAACAGTGAAAAGAGACCGAGATCACACGCTCATATACACTGAAAAAGGTCCAAACTTTGCTGATATTATTTGAGAGAAAAAGCTTAGAAACTCCATAGCCGAAATCCTTCAAGCCTCTCAAATACATTCCAAAGACAGTCACCAATATCTCAAACATCTTTTTAGAAGAACCACACACTATTACTGAGATATTCCAAGTTGTTTGAACTTCCCAACATCAAACAAACCCGTTACAAAAAACCCTCAACATCTTTCATCTGAGTGAGAAAGTTTGTTGATTCACAAGCAGCATTTTTGTGTAAAAGAAGCTTGTTGAAGTTGATCTCTATTGGAGCTGAAATCTGTGTGACCAAGGAGTTCCGAGATCAGTGGAGTACTTGAGGTTGATCTCTATTGGAGCTGAAATCTGTGTGACCAAGGAGTTCCGAGATCGAGCTTAACTTGCACTATTTATGGGTGAAAGAAGCAAGGGGATAGAAGGTCTTTATTGGAGCTGAAATCTGTGTGACCAAGGAGTTCCAAGATCATATCCAATATCTCTCTATTTTGTAGAAGTCTCTGTGTGACTCTTCGATAATCATCATAGTGGAAAACCTCCCTGATAAAAGGAGAAGAAGGACGTAGCTGGGATTACATCACCCAGTGAACCTTACAAATATTTTGTGTCACTTACTGTTTTATTGTCTTACATTATACTGTCATATTATATCTTGAAAAGGCATTTAAAACTAATAAGCGACTAATTGGTTAAAACGAACGCTAAGCTATAAAAACATTTCCGCTGTGCTAACTCTGATTTAGTGACTAAACTCTGCCCTACTTTGGTAAGCGTTGAAATCACCGAGTCTAAGTTAACGTTTCTCAAGCGTCACATCCAGCGCTTAAACCTGTCAAGCGTTCAAATACTTCAAAGTGATACGAATTTTTAAGAAGTCGAAAAAGACTTCAGGGTCTATTCAACCCCCCCCCCCTTCTAGACCCTTTCGTATACCACTTGGGACCAACACTTCTATATCTGCCTCTTGGAGGCCTCTCAGGGGGTGAGGCCACACTGTTCTCTCCTTCTTTGGTAGCGCCATTCATTGGGGAGTTGGATCATTTCGAACCAATCCCCCCGGGGGTCAGAGATTCTCGACCTCGGCGGGGAGATTGGCCTAGCGACCCTTGGTGATGGTGACTCTTCTCACGAGGCTCAGTACCTCCGCGAACGGATGGTGGAGGCAGATCTTGCATCCCCTGCTTGCGAGGATGGGGAGCCTCCGGATGACTTCTCTCATGGGGGTCTTGCCTCCTACTAGCTATTGGACCTTGGGGTGCCGGGGAAGGATGTGCCCGGGCATACTACTGAACAACCCTTGCTGCGACTTTCACTGAGGCATCCTCTACCAGAGCAAGTAGCCCCTCTTGGGAGATCTCGAACACCCTGGAAGCAAGGGGTGGGATCACCTCTGGTACAACAGGTGGTGCATTTTACTCTCTGATCGGGGGTGCTACTTCCGGACCTTCGCCCTCAGTCTGACCATTGAGAGGATTTTCTTCCCCTCTGGATGATCGCGTCGATTGTCCGGCGCTGGGTTGGGAGTTGCATCAGCAGCAGTCGGGTGATGTTGGATCGTCATTCTTTCTCTAGTAGTACGAGCTTGTGACCTAGTTTGCATACTCAGTGGTTGAGACCGTGTTCCCAAAGAAGGCGCCAATCTGATGATGATAAAAATCGTCAGACAGTGATTGTCACGTGATGGACCACGTGGAATAAGGGAACCTATCCAACTCATGACAAACTAGGTTAAGAGTTAATTAAGTTATAGACTGCACTCGGTTATTTCGAGTTGCCTACGTACGCAAGGTGTGTGAGATTAAGTCAGTCGTAGTTCTTTTATGGGGTTATTCTCAATAGCTAGTGAATTTTTACTGGGGGAGTAGATAATGAGCCCCTCCCAACTCCTCTCAGGTATTTATAGGGAGCTGGTGGTTGGCTACAGGCCATGGGCCTAGATTAACTATCAACCCATCAGGGTTAGTCTTCTTGATATTATGGTCTCATAGACTAATACTAAGACTCAACTATTTTTGGTGGGTCTTCCGTCCCTTTAGGACTTGCACAGCATGTCATCCACGGACCCCATCCTGCGGGTGGCGACCCGACCCGTCTTGGGGACACACGAATTTACCATAATGCCCTTAGGTACTTTTTGATGCACATCAATATGTTATTATTGCATTTGCACTGTCATCAAGATTAATAGCTTCAATAATGCAAGTCTCAATTTATCTAAACAAACCCTCAAATCCAAAGTTGATTTATACTTTGAGAAACCAAAACATGAATCCCCTATGCAAAACCTAACAAATCAGCTTTGAATAGCTTGCTCCCAAGTTTCTCAAGTTAGTCTAAGGTGATATATAAAGTTTACTCTAAAGTACTTTTCAAAATCAATTTGAAAAATTAGCTCAGATATATTGAAAGTTTACCAAGAACAATTTTTTAAAAAAGGCTAAGGACCTATTCAAGTGGTATTGTTGGGTTTTGTTTGTACATAGGATGCTACGTGCCATCCCAAACTAGGCCTTGATCATGCTCGATCTTGACTCACACGATAGTAATTTAAAATCCTTATAAGAAGGTTTGAGTTAATTTTACTCTTGTTTTCTAATCCGGGATTATGCGAATAGAAATCTGGAAAATCACAAAAACTTCATAAATCATTGAACCCGAGTTGTAGAACTCGAATTTGGAAGCGCTAGAAATATCTTGAAGTTTCAGTCCTTTCACTACTTGTGATTTTCAGTCTTGTTTATTTTTCATGTTCTTTATATTTCTTCAGTTGGATCTCTACCTTGATCCGGGATGTGAATTCATTTTCAAAAAGATCCGAGATGAAGAATTGGTGGCTATGAGGACAATTTAGGTGGCTAGAGAGCTATCTATAAGTTTGAAACTTAAAAAGGAGTGCACAGTAAAAAAAAATCTAAGGATGAACTAAATCATAACTTCTACGATGTAGGGATTTTTCATTAATTTCTCCTATGCTTTTAACATTCACGTGCTTTAGATATTATTGTTTCGAACAAACTAAAACATAATATTTTCTCTTCAAATGACACATGAAAATTTAAATAGAGTTATATTTTGTCAACCTATTCATGTACACAATCACAAAGATACCACAAGTATGCTTAAAATATATTTCAAAAGTTAGTAATAAAGAAAAGTAATTACTATAAAGAAATTGAGAAGTGAATTAACAAATAGTTATTCAAAAGTAAGTATATACACATGACATATATATTTACATAAAGAAAATATATGACTCTCAATATTAAAATTTAAAAGAACTCTTAATATATTCATTTTATCTTAAACTTCATCAATAAAATTTTCTAACTTATCATAACTACTTAGGAGATAGACAATATTCCAACATAATATCTTTAAAATATACAATAACCCCAACAGAAGAAAATATTAAATCACATAGTAATAATTATTTATATCATATTTCTATTTATATATTATTAATCCATTAGATATCATTTTTCATAAACATATATTAGTGAAACTCGTCGATTTAGACATAAAAAAAAAAAATAGTCAAAGTAGATCTTGAACGTTGAATTGTTTTGAATTAGAATGTTTTTAACAAAACTTTTTTCTAAAAAAATATGGAATTTATATATTTACAAGTATTTAAATTTATAAATTGTTTTAAGAAAATAGAATAAGCATTAAACAACCATGGTCAGATGCACCACTTAAGTTATCTAGTATACGCACTTTATTAGTATGAAATTCAAGATAGACATAATTAAAATAGGAGATTGAAAATATAATTTTGATAATTTATTTCATATGTAGTATTAACTTTTCTGATTTGTGAGTTATATTTTATCCACCAAATGCCTGTATCGCGATTGTATAATTACTTTTTTGTATTCACTCCAAAATTTATCGTCCAAACTCCAAAGTGATAATAATTTTATTACTTTTTTGTATTGAGTTGAATATTATATTACACTTTGAAACAAAGATCCGGAATCAATGGGTAGTAGTTTGCCTAGAATAGGACTTGGGGTGGAGAGCCACTTGAGGCTCTTCTGTCGGGAACTTGAAGTTAAGAATGTCCATTCTCACTTACTTTTTCCATCAAAAGCTCATCTTTTTCATTTTCATTAGACCATCTTACATATTTCTCTGTTAGTTACACACCCTTATTATGTGTATTACTCTAATGCACACATACACCATAAGTTGTTGAGAGGAAATGCAAATGTTGATATGAAAGTTTGCGTAGTAAATTTTGAAGTTGTAGTATTGCACGTGGTGAAACTCTTTTGTTTATTATTCATCCTCTCTCAGGATTATTGCTTTCAAGTTTAAATGGGTAAGGAGTACAATGGATCCCCAAAGCCTCATCAGGTGGATCTAAAGAGAAAACGTCTAACTTGGATCCTAGTTGTGAGTGGCCTCTGTATCTTGTTTTATATATTTGGAGCTTGGAAAGGTTCAATTTCTCCTCCGTCTGAGGTATACTCTAGAGTCGGTTGCGATGAGGCCTCTTCTCAGAAGGTTAATCGTGATCTTCCAAAATCATCAGCAGCAATATCATCATCAACAGAGCCACTTGATTTTGAGAGCCATCATGAGTTAGTTGTCAACACATCGGAGGTATCTGAGAAATTTCCACCTTGTGATATGTCATATAGTGAATACACTCCATGCCAATCTCCACAAAGGGGTCGCAAATATGACCGCAAAATGTTGAAGTATAGAGAAAGACATTGCCCCACAAAGGAAGAGCTATTGCGTTGCCTCATACCCGCCCCACCAAACTATAAGACCCCTTTCAAATGGCCTCAAAGTAGGGACTATGCATGGTATGCTAATATTCCCCATAAAGAGCTAAGCATTGAGAAGGCAGTTCAGAATTGGGTCCAAGTTGAAGAAGATCGTTTGAGATTTCCTGGAGGAGGTACAATGTTTCCACGTGGCGCTGATGCTTACATTGATGACATTAATGCAATCATCCCTCTCGAAGATGGATCTATTCGAACTGCTATTGATACAGGTTGTGGGGTACGTAAGGAAATCTTAAATTTCATATCCTATTCTCAGAGTTAAATGCTCCTTAATCCTTGTTTATTGGTGTAATAAATCTTCCTATGGACTTTCAATGCTTTGTTGCATTGATTTTTCAGGTAGCTAGTTTTGGTGCTTACTTACTGAAGAGGGATATCATAGCAATGTCTTTTGCTCCAAGAGATACACATGAAGCACAAGTGTGGTTTGCACTAGAACGAGGTGTTCCCGCAATGATTGGCATCATGGGTTCACAGAGGCTTCCTTATCCTGCAAGGGCTTTCGATTTGGCTCACTGTTCTCGTTGCTTGATCCCTTGGAACAATTATGGTAAGAAAGATTATAGACCTTTTAATTCAATAAATTTTATAATATTGAAAGAATATAGGTATACAATATGTTGCATTCTACAACATTATGTTTGAATGACAAACCTAGTACACGGTGTTACGATTTTGAGAAAAATACCAAGGAAAACTTCACTAAAATCCAGGTCCAATCATACCCTAGATGATCATGCAGTTGTCAAGTTCTTGTCTACATTTCTCTTGAGTATTTGTTTTTGATTGGCTGCAGATGGAATGTATTTGATTGAGGTAGACAGAATTCTTAGGCCTGGTGGGTATTGGATACTCTCTGGCCCTCCCATCCATTGGAGAAAATATTGGAGAGGTTGGGAGAGGACTCAACAAGATTTGAAGCGAGAGCAAGATTCAATTGAGGACGTAGCAAAACACCTCTGTTGGAAAAAAGTCATAGAAAAGGGTGATCTTGCAATTTGGCAAAAACCTTTCAACCATATTGAATGTCTTAAGAGCAGAGCAATATATCCTAAACCACATATATGTAAATCAGACAGCGCCGATGCATCTTGGTACTTGCTGAATATTTCAAATCACAATTCTAGATGGCATCAACTCTTTGTTTTTTTCCTCGGTTTTTATTTTTGTAATGCAGGTACAAAGACATGGAAACTTGCATAACCCCACTACCAGAAGTAAGTAACAGTAACGAGGTTGCAGGTGGTGCGTTAAAGAAATGGCCCGAACGTGCATTTGCAATCCCACCAAGAGTTAGCCGTGGGTCTATCCCGGGAATGAATGCAAAGAAATTCCAAGAGGATAATGAAATGTGGAAGGCTCGATTACCATATTACAAACGCTTAGTTAGTCAATTACCACAGGGGATATATCGAAATGTAATGGACATGAATGCTAATCTAGGTGGATTTGCTGCAGCTATGTTGAAATACCAGGTTTGGGTTATGAATGTGGTCCCTGCTAATTCTGATCCCGATACATTGGGTGTTATATATGAACGAGGTTTTATTGGTACATACCAAGACTGGTGTGAAGCAGTCTCAACTTATCCAAGAACATATGATCTCATTCATGCTGGTGGCGTCTTTAGCATATACCAGGATAGGTAATGAGATGCTATATATATTTGACATAATAATATTGTCATTGAATGACTCATAACTCAATTAAGTAGGATTATATCCAAGTGGGTAGCATCTAATTTCTAGTAAATTTTACACCAATGATATATAATCCAAAATTGGTGTCTAATGAAAAATGCTTAACTTGTGTGTTTAACTTTGTTGTTGAAGGTGTGACATTACTTACATTCTCCTGGAGATGGATAGAATCCTACGGCCTGAAGGCACTGTTATTTTCAGAGATGTGGTGGAAGTGTTGTTAAAGATTAAAAGCATAACAGATGGAATGAGATGGGAGAGTCGAATAATGGATCATGAAACTGGACCGTTTAACCCAGAGAAAATTCTTCTGGCAAAGAAAAGTTACTGGACTGGTGAAGAAGCCAAACAAGGACAACAATAATACAATTTTGAGCTAGCAGTTGGCGCTTAATAAGTAAATTACACGCGGATTCTCTTCTATAATTCACCTTATTTTTGTATTTGGAAGAGAAATCTCAAGCAAACCAGGTGACAGAGAATAGTATTTCATTAGTTTCTACTTGTATCTTTTGTATTCAATTGGTTTGGATTGACTAGTGGGAATGGAAGAAGCTCCGTTGATTTTTATAAGAGAATTGTTGACAATGTAAGAAAGTAGACATTTATTTGATGCGTATAATCAAAAAACTCGGGAGATGGAAGAGACTATCCAGGAGTCCAGCAGTTGCTAATCCACTAAATATCCAATCTCTGTTATAACAACATATGTATGATAAATGTATGTTTGAGTGATTAAGAAGTAGATAGAGCATCTTCAATTTTTTTCTCCACTACATCTGTTAGTGTAACATTTGCTTGACAATTATGTAATCGAAGATCTACGACCAATAATAGTAAAAGATTTTTTTTAATATAGAAAAGACTGTTTGATTTAAATATGGGCCATGTTTGGTTGATGACTTGAAAATTTTTCCAAACAATTCGCAAAATATTTTTTGAGAAATGATTTTTAAAAATAGTAAGTTAGAGCTGAATCCCCACATGGATTTTGAATTTGGTGTTAATGACAACCTCATTTTTCACTCTTCACTCACCAATGAGTTTTAAACTTAGAGATACAAAGACAAAAAATCTTATTATAATATTTAAAAGGCATAAAAACATTAAACCCCCCGAACTTTGGCCGTTTTTACACTTTTTTTTTACAAACTTTTTTTTTTCACTTTACATTCTGAACTTAATGGGATTTGCAGATTTTTATATAAAAGCATATTCTGTGGAATATTCCGACATAAAATGCAATTAAAAACAAAGTTGAGGATGTAAAGTGAAAAAAAACAAAAAAGTTGAGGATGCAAAGTGCAAATTTATTTTGAGAAAAGTTCAAATTCTGGAGAATATTCCGCCGGAATATGCTGTTAGATAAGAATTTGCAAATCCCGTGAAGTTCAGGAGGCAAAGTGAAAGAAAAAAAAAGTTTATAAAAAAAAGTGTAAAAACGGCTAAAGTTCAGATGATTTAATGTTTTTATCATTATTTAAAATGAATCCAAACCTATGATTTCATCTCTTTTCTATGCGGATAATGAGGTGGATGAGTTTTTTGTGCACTGTTTTGCCACATTTGAATATTATCTTAAATATTTTCAATGTGATAATTTAAAACCATGTGATTATCATTTATGGGTACTTTCTTCTCACTAATTACGGTCAATTAAATCTTTTACCACACTTAGAGGTCAGTTATAAATTTCATGCTACCCACTTGGGTACGTGCCCAAGTGTGTTTTAAACAGTTGGATTTGCACATGATAATATCATAAAGTGAAATGATTACATCATCATGTATGATCCAGCGGTTTAAAACCCACTTGGGCACGTACCCAAGTGGGTAGCATGGAATTAACCGAGGTTATATTTTGTTTGGCTTTGACAACTATCCTTGATTCAAGAATCTAACAATTTAATTGAGTAAATTATAATTAGATTCTAGCAATTCAAATGACTAAAAGGGTGTTTGGCTAAGCTTATTTTAAAGAGCTTATAAGCTCTTAGTGCTTATAAGATATTTTTGGAGTTTATAAGTTCTCCACCTTATAAGATCTTAAAAAATAAGTTGGAGTTGTTTTACTTATTTTTTAAAGGCTTATAAGCTCCTAACATCTTATTTTAAGAGCTTATAAGTTGTTTCACCAAAATATTAACCAAACAATTTGTAAGAGTTTATAAGCTCTTAAACATCATATAAGATATTTTAAAGAGCTTATAAGTTTAGCCAAACACTCTCTAAATTAAGCCATTCCAATTTCAATTTACCAAAACAAGGCAATCAAATACAAAGCCTAGGAATATATAAATCAAAATGCAGTAACACGTTTTAGTTTCCATATTTTATTATTTAAACCACTAAATAGAAAGTTACTTATATATTTTATTATAATTAATTCCCACTCTCATCATCACAACACAATTTTTTTTTTATTATTACAGTGTTAATAAAATTAGGAGTCACGGAAGGCATAACATTTGGCTGTTATATTTATATATATTTGCTAGCTTATACGTTTGTATCGTTTTCTTTTTAAATCAATTTGTTAATTTCATAAATTATTAGTTCTGTCTTTATTCCATGGCCGTTTCTTAATTTGAAATCTTAAATTATATGTAATTTCTCAATCAAAAGAACCCATTCTTTTGCTTTTATACTTGCTCTTAATTTCTCTAACACCCATATTAATCTCCCTAATTCTCAGCTGAAGCAATTATGATTTATTAATTAAGAATTATATAGTTAGTATGTATATATAAATCAAACATACTTTCATTGCCACACCACCCTAATCTCCTTCCACTCGATGGTATGCATTCATCTTCATCCAATATCAAGGTAATTCTTATTTTTTAACACAACTTAGATTTTAAAAGCTAATTTGAGATGCTATGGAAGCAACATATGCATTGAAAAATGTAATATCCAAATTAAAATATTGGCACAGAATATCCTATAAGTAGTATTAATATTACTATGATATAATATCATTTTGATGTTGTTTAAACAGGAGCATACTCAAATACGAGAATATGATATTATAACTGAGGATGGAACTTTTTCATGGAATTAATAGATTCTCTATTCTTTTTCTTTCTTATGGTAGTAAAATTTTGTTTCTTCTGCTTTAGTTATGAGAAAGCCATTGATCTTTTAAATATATATAATTAAATTAATTAAATTTATATGCCAAATGAACTAAGGTGTGCATAACAATCTCTTTTAAAACTACACATTATTTTTACGTTGTTTTACTCATTCTCTGCATTGTTTCTCTTATTACAAAAAAATATGTAGTGAATAATAAGTTTATGAACAATTAAGTAATTAAATAAGTTGTCTTACTATATATTGCACTTCACAGTTTTTCCACTAAAAGGTATTACATAGTAGGTCAATCTTACAATTCTAGCAACATTGAAATTTTACAAATGACAATATCATAATTATAATGTGACAAAAACTAAGACCGTCAAATTATAAAAAATAACTTTATGTTTAAAAATTCTGTAATATGATATGTTGCTATGTACGATTTGTTAACCATAAACATGAACGGTAATGTTAAATTTTCAAAACATGTGACATTATATCCAAAAATTTTAAAGTAAAATCTTGTTGCAATTGAAATTATTTCCCGTGCAAAGCACGGGACATATACTAATACCAACTTAACACTAAACCACAAGCCACCTTCCCCTTCTATTTCACTTTTTTTTTCAACTAACAAACAAGATAAAAAAAAAAAACAAAAAAGAGGTCCACTCCACTATCGACATCACGACTACCACCCTCTTGATGTTGTTGCTACCATGGCCGCCACAGCGCCAATTCTATCACAACTGCAACCACCATCACCATCATCACAGCTGTCGTCGCCACCACAATTGCCTCCACTACAACAACAACCATAACCACCATCGTCGCCATTATCACCACCACTACACGGTCACCACTACTACTGCAACCATCAACGTACTGTCACCACTGTTGGAAAATAGTATATTTTTAGAATATTTCAAAAACAAGAAAGGAAAAAGAAAAATAGAGATTTTGTTATGCTTTGAATGCGAAATCAATGAGATTTTTAATCAAATTATTTGAGACTTAATAATGGTTTAAATTACTCAAAATCTGCATTTACAATAATGTTTTTTGCTTACATGCTTTATTGTGTGTGTGTGTATATATATATATGTATGTCTTTCCAAAGGTCATTAGAGCAGAGAAGAGAAAATAAAATAATAGAAAAGCTTTATTCTTCTACACTTTGTGTAAGTCATTCTCAGGCAAATTGAAATTTTATTTCAACTGATTGCCAACAGTCCAACCTCCAATCACTTCATATGCTACATCAATACTATATTATTCAAGTCATCTTCACTTATTTTATTCTCAACTATTTTACATTATCGTCGAAATTCGAGAGTACAAACTAAGGGTTGTTCTATTGAAATCTTCACCAACTTGTGTGCACACGTGGTGGGATATGACTATTGAATCCTAGGGGTAGACCGTTGATGCACGAAAACCCAGTCATGTATTTTACAGCAACAGGACTGATCGTCTGTAGTAATAAAGTGGACAATTAAGTCCGGGATGTCGAACCCACAAAGACTTGTGTTTTAGCCGAAACAATAAATTAAGTCAAGCAACTTGTAAATTAAAGTAAAAGAATTGTGAAATTATAACTAAGATAGGAAATAAAGATATGCAAAGAACAATAGATAAAAAGCAACTAAGACACATGTGTCGACACAAATTAATCAATTATCATTATATAGATATTTTCGTATTTCAGATAAATATTGCTAAGGTGAAAAATTCCTTGAGATTATTATCAATTCGATCCCTCTGTGTTGATAAGCTATGCTAGATTGGGTGTAGCAATCTCTCTTGCATGTATTAAGAATAGAATTTCCCCCAGATAAATCCTGCTAACAGCATCCAGAGTTGTACAACTAACTTAGAAGATGTTATTAATCATTTTTGCTCCTTAATTACTTTATTCTGAACAGATAATTTAAGCATAAAATCATACATATGTTGGCCAAACACATGAAGCACTAAGAACAAGATTATAACACAAAGCAATATAAATCATTCATATGAAGAATACTTTTATAACTCAAAATTCGGCCTAAGCATGGCCTTAGTCTACAAATTTAGCTACTTATAATGGAAAAACTAACTAAAGAATTCATAAAAGTAAAGAATAAAGAAGAAAAACCCCCTATGGTTGTATGGATCTTCGTCGTCTTGCTCTTCCAAAAGATGTATTTCTGAACTCCAACTCTTCTCTAATTAAACTCTAAAATTCGTATGTAAAAGTGATGTAAAATACTCTCTACCATCGCTCTATTTCGTCTCTTAACCCTACAGAAACATTTAGTATTTATAGATATAAGATTAGGAGAATCCTTTTAGGTTTAGAATCTGGAAATTTCCAAAACTGCTTGACATGGGTAGAACTCTACGTGTTTTTACAGCAAGAGGGTTGGTCGTGTGTAGTAATAAAGTGAACAATTAAGTCCAGGATATCAAACCCACAGAGACTTGTATTTTAGTTTTATGATAAATTAAAGCAAGCAAGAACTTAAAGAAAATAAAAATTTAAGGATTTTAAAAGCAATAAAATAAATTAAAAGAAGAATTAACTAAAATATTATGGAAGAAAATAAAAGAAACAAGATGTCGAAATCAAGACAGCTATGGAAGAGAGCAACTAAGACACATGTGTTGGCATAAATTAATCAATTCTTGTTAAAATCATGTTTTCATCTTATTAGACTAATATTGCTAAGGTGAAAAATTCCTTAAGATTACTATCACGCGGATCCCTCGCTCATGATAACCTATACTAGATTGGGTGTAGCAATCTCTCTTGTATGCATTAAAAACTAGAATTTTCCCTGGATAAATCTATAATTCCTCCAAATAAATCCTTCTAACACCATCCGGAGTATGCAGCTATCCCTAACATCAACTGACTTAGAAGATGTTATTAATCCCTTTTGCACCTTAAATTACTTTCTCCCGAATAGATAATTTAAGCATAAAATCTTACATATGGTAGCTAATCATATGAACATGAAGAACAAGATTAAAACACAAAGCAACAAAAGAATTAATATGAAAAACTCAATTTGTAACTCAAATCTCATAATTTAGCCTAAACGTGGCCTTAGTTCGAAGAATCTAATTCATCAACAAATATAAAAGATAGAAAATCAAAGAAAGATTCATATTCATACACAAATATAAATCTAATCTAAGAAAACTCCCTATTAAATTTGATGGTTGAACTTTGAATCTTCATCTCTTCCATGCTTCTTGATTTCTTCACCTTCAAGGGTTTGTGTAGATCTTCATGAATATGTAAAAACTAAACCGAAACCCTAATAGGGCTCTATTCTATGTGTATTTCGTGTATAAAACCCTACAAAACTGATCTAGTATCTATAACTAATGAGTGGAAGAATCCTCTTTGAATTAGAATTGGAAATTTCCAAAACTGCTACTCCCGACGCCGATGTTCGAACGTAGTGCTTCTCAGCATTCGTGTGTAAACCACTCCTCACGTCCGTGCGTAATTTTCAATTAAAATCTAACTTTTCTAGCCGAACTCACGTTCGGACGTCAGGTAACCCACGTTCGAATGTTGACCAAGTCAACATACGGACGTCGTCTTCTTCACACTCGGACGTGCTGTTCTGTTACATTTTTTATCAGCGCAGCGATCATGTTTCTTTCATAACCTCTTGTACAAATCTCTAATTTAGGTGATTCAAGTTGCCACATGAAGCCAAATAAACCTCTACAACTTTTAGAAGAACATGTCGTCAAATTCGGATTCTAAATACTCTAAATTTCTGCATTTCCATCCAGTTTTTCTCAATTGCAATGATTTTCTACCTTTACTCAATAAGCACACAAATTAAATGCATATGTGGCATAAATCGTGCATAAACTAATGTAAATAACATGAATATGAGGCTCTAAAACACGTGAATTTATAACCTATCACTGCTCATCTCGGCGCCGATGTCTGGACATTGAAATCCTAGCATATGTATGTTATACTGCTCCCACGTCCAAACGTTGATTTCAGAATGTTTCTGCTTTTTACTCCAAATTTCCTTCTTTTACCGTTTCTTCGCCCTTTTTCCTCAATTGTTATGATTTCTACCTGAATACTCAAAATGGACAGATTACACGCATAGGTAGTATAAAATCATGCTTAAATCAATGAAAAACATATAAAAAAAGGATTACAAAACCGGTAATTCTCAACCCTATCAACTGTTGGTGACCTAATGCACTGATTCATTGACTACGAGGGGTGGAACTCTACTTTTAAGGACAGTGTTTTGCACGCCTCAGTTTAAATTTGATAAGTTTTCTTAATCTCTCGCATTTATCTTATCTCGTTGTTTAATTTGAATCTTTGAATTAATTAATATAATTCTGATTTTCCTTTAATGTTTCCAACATTCTTAAAGGTAGATAAATTGTCAGTAGCAATCTCTAGTTAAACCGTGGTAAATGCTCATATTCATTAATGATAAGATTAACGAAAATTGAATTAGAAGTGAATCACCGAGAATTCGTCATATTAGTCACAAATATTATTGAGATTGCTTATAAAAGAATATAAAATTGAATGCAACATAGTATTTATTGATGGATAGTCATTGTACACGGTGGCTGAACAAGAGCTAACTAGAATATGAGTCTCTACGGTCAAAGTTTCAAATATATCTCTTATTTTAGTAATTTATTAATTGTACAATTACACATGTTTTACGTGTATATATATATATATTGTTGGGTTGACTCATTCCCTCGGGTGGCTCGTGGCAGCGAAAATTAAAATTTTTTACAAAAGTAAACGTACAACTACCCGAAAACAGGAATATGGAATTGGTTCGATCGAATTCGATAAGGAGGTAAACGAAATTATACCTTTCGAAAATTTCGTTTCACCTCGTACTTTGGATCTCAGCAACCCTGTGGTGCAAATCCACACAATTTTCCTTGGGTGAGAAATTGCCCATCGTCTTTTCGTATCTCCCGATTTAGAGAGTGCTCCAAGCGTCACACCTCTAAGATGTATCCACACCTCGTTCAAGTCACCAATCGTCTTGCCTTGCGTGCTAGACAACAAAACGATTCTAAGCTTAACTTAGGCTTGATTATGTGAATGGTAGGAATATTTTCTAAGTCGTTTAATTCAACACATGAATAGAACGACGTCTTGTTGGAAAGGGAGAAGAAGGTGGCCAATTTTAGAATCTAGGGAGGGGCGAATTTTTCCAGCAAAAATCATCATCATTTTTAGTCTCCTTCTTCTTTTATTTATAGGTGAAGATTACCTACAGTCCAATTAGGAAAAGGAAACTTCCTTTCTCCTAAACTCTCTAGTAATCCTTATCCTATGAAGACTTGGAGAAGGGGAAAACTCTTTTCCTCCTCCACCACATGTAAAAATCGCCCCCTTCCCTTATTATCACTCAAGAAATCGGTCAACACATTCAATTGGACTCTAGGGTTCAATTTTGACTTCTCAATTTAATTATAGGCACAACCCATCAATTAAATATAAGTCAAATTAAATCCAACTAATTAATTCCAACATTTATTTATTTAACTTGGGCTCCGCCCAATTAAATAAAATACTTGGACTCTACTAGGTCCATTAATTTAATTAATTCTACAAGATTAATTAAAAGAGTAAAATTAATTGAATCCTTCAATTAATTTATATTCCATATTAGGAAAGTACTACACTTTCCTAATTCCCTAAATTTTCTCGAAATTGATTAATCACATCTATTCAAGCAGTGACTCTCTCGAGTTAATGTGTGACCCCTTTGGCTCGTTTCTATCTAGTAGTAAGTACACCTTCCCACAGTGCTAGTGTACCTTCCAAAAATGGAAAGTACTAGATTAAATCAATCCTTTGATTTAATCAAGCCTCGAATTAGTCACCAAGCTAATTCTCGGCACTTACAAATCACGTTTGCCCACCTAGCATAGGGTCCCGAAGACCTAGATAAACGAAAGTAAAGATACGCCTTTTTGCGATCTTGATCCTCGCATAAGTAAGATCTCTCTTTCTAATCTCCCGATTGAATCTAGAGCAGTGGCTAAGGTCGAAGCTCTATTAATTCAATCCTATGTTTCCCACATCATGTGAAATCGACTTCGACTATGTAAACGAGAAAACCCTACGCCTCTTTAGATATCATACTTTGGCTGAAGATTCCTTAAGTCGATTCACTATGTAACCATAGGAGATTAACTGACTGGCTAATGTTAGAGATAGATTCCTCTTGATTCTCACGTGTCTTACTACGTAAGACGTGCATATCTGAGTTTGCCCATATTCGATCATCTAAAGTGATCATGTAACAAATCAAGAACATGCGCGGTTACGCATAAGACATCCAATGAACTTAGGTCCATAAGGATTACTCTTATACTACAAGACCACTGGAAGTTCCATATTCGACTGGGAATCCATTTTAGGAACTTCCATGAGGTTGTTCAGTTCGCCCATTACCACAATGGCAACCCTCATATATGCATTGGCTTTCACCGCGCCAGTATCTATGGAACGAGATACACTTTTACCAGAGTATGCATCATATGAGCAAGTCTTTTGGGTTGCATCGATATCCCTTTATCTCGATGAACCCTTTCACGACTTGGAACAATGTTTAAAGATCACAGCCTTCGAGACATATTCCATCATTGCCACACCCAATGTGCAATGATGTCCCATAGCTATGTGTGATCCTTCGGGACTTTATTCTAAGCCAAAGTAAAAAACTAATTTAAGAATAAAAACATGCCACACATATAAAAGAGATTGACTTTATTTATATGAAAACGATTGTTCAGCTCTAGAGTTACTATTACATAGAATGGCGCCCAATAATTGGTGCGCCGGGCACTAACTCTAACATATATATATAAATATATATATATATAACTTAGTGAAGTATACTTGAAAATTTGTTCTTTATGTGTTTAAATTGTATATAATATAGTGTTGTTATAATACCCTTACTCGGAACTGTGGGGGTTAAAGTTCTTATCTTGATATATATTGACAAAAGGAGAAATTTGAGATAATATATCTTATCAATTCCATAGGTCATGAATGTAAATGTCAATGCAGGTTGAAGTCAGTTAACTTCATCGAAGAACATACCTCGAGCCTTTGGTGGCTTCTTGTAGTCCTTCTTCCAGTGTATAGGCTTCCCACGGTTGAAGAAATAATCCGACTTGGTTTTGTTTCCTTTATTTCCCTTCTTCACACCACCATTGCCTTTTGGATCTTTGGTCTTGTCCTTGTTTTTCTTTCCTTTCTTGGATTTACATGAAGAACTCACAAATAGCATTGGCTTTTCTTTCTTGATGGTTCTCTCAGCAGTCATCAACATATTCAACAACTCATTGAGTGAGGTGTTCAAGTTGTTCATGTTGAAATTGATGACAAATTGGTCATAGGACCTAGGAAGAGATTGTTCCATACAACTCTTCTAAGTGGTTGACAACATCCTTTGCGAGTGTCATCTTTTCATGTTGCTTTCGCAATTCTTTAGATATTAAAGTCATAATGCGACACCACACTTGAATATTGTCATTAGACCACAACTTAGCATACTCCCTATCTTCATCAGTGTTGTCGAGTTATTCCAGGCTATTCAACCATCAAGATATACCCCCTCTTATCAGATTGAATGATAATTTTCAGGTTTCTCAGCTAATTAGCATAGTTAGGCCATGTTAACTTGTTGGTTTCAAGAATAGCATATAGTAGATTCTTAACCCTTTTTAAGAACGATCTACAAAGGTTTTAACGAGGCAAATATTAGCATACATTCTAAACAAAGTCCTTATGCAATTTGGTCTTTAATTGTACAAGGCTTCCACTCTTTTTCTGAATTCCACCGCCTTCTGGACAGAATTCGAGGAAAAAATAATTTCCCTTAGTGGGCTTGAGATCTAACTAAATTAATCAAATCACTACAATTATATGAACATGATCGATTTATTAGCTAGTAGCCGTGCCGGGATTTCCACCTCGTTGGATGGTTCTCAAGATTGTTTTATCTCGTCTGTCACATGTTGCCTAATTAAATGGGTGTCCAATATGCTACCTCAACGTTGGGCCAAACACATCAAATATTCCATGGTCAGTCCTCTCAATTCATCGTCCCAATTATATGAGTGCAAGATGAGTGATTAAATCCCACAGTGCATCTCTATGCTTAGTGACAATCAAAGCCTATCTTGACTAAGTTAATCCCCATTTATATGAGTGATTCATTTAGCCTCAATGACATTTCAGATGTTGTCACTTATGATGGAAGGCATGGAATAGAAATCCAATTTCAATTCCATATGGGCATAATATTTTCTCGGGAAGGAATTGCAACATGATATAGGTCTCACCAGATTAAATCTATCTTGTTTAATTTTCTATCATATGCATGCATTCCAAACACATCATATATATATAGGAGGAACTACCTCGAGCTATAAACTGGGCTAGACTTCTAGGAAATAAAAATAACTTAACTATTACCATGGATCGCCACTGCATACAAGTCTTCAATTTGGCCTTCGTCTTCTTTCTTCGTCTTCATGATTACATAGACTATAAATAATTACAAACTACTAATCTAAAGACAGAAATAAAAGCCAAATCGGCTATTTTTACAACTCATAGAAATTACATGCATCGAAAACCAAAGACTAGACTAGGTTCTTGGTTCATTCTATTACATAAAAACATGTTAAACCACATAATATGCGATATCCAAAATTTACCTACCTCTCGTTTAAAATAAATTGCAATTTATTTGGGATAATTTGGATTTTTCACAAAAAATATTTTCTAAGGAAAAATAATAATTTCCAAAATTATAAATTTTCAAAAATAATTTTAATTTCCGAAAATCTGATTTTCAGAAATAATAATTAAAAAAAAATTCACAAAAACCAGGTCGGGTTTGGCCGACTTAACCTACGGGCATCACCTGGCCCGATGATTCCGGACCCGATTGCACAGCGCGTGCTGAGCACTCGCAGGTCCGATTCTACACGTGCCCAACACGCGCTAAATCGGGTCTCGCTGACCGCAGTGATTCGGGCTGAGCAGTGAGATTTTGAACTTCAAGATCTACATCGAACCAGGTTGTTACTCGACATACGGGCCTTCGGCCCGTTCATCTCGCTACTTCCCACCCATGAGTTTCTCAAATCCTAAATTCTCACCACCTACCTAAATCACCCAAATTGACGTGTTTTGCAAAACCATATTTGTGATAAAATTTCCAAAATTTTCAAATGATTAAATCTCAACATAAATTCAATTCACAATAAACTAAAGGCATCTTGATTAACATGTTTCCAATTTGTTCTTGCGTATATTTAAATAAAGCATATAAATCAAATAAAATAGTTCGATTAAACTAACTAAGCTCTGATATCACTGTTGGGTTGGGTAATCCCCAGGGTAGGTTAGCACACCGGAATATTAAAAAATTTAAAAACTCTACCCTAAAATAGGATTATGGTAGGTTTAATCAAACTAAGATAAAAACTATAAAGAAGATTTTCGTGAAGTACCTTTCGCGCTATTTTCCTTGTACAAACTTCTGATCATTAACCCGAACCAAAAACACGTCGCTCTCTCGAAATCCTAGACCTAAGATTTTTCGTTCCTTTGTATCTCCAGTACAAGCGTTCCAATTGTTTTTGTTGGCTATGGGGTTTTCTATGATTATTATGCCTTGTGATTGATCGAAAGTTGATAGACATGGGATTAATATCCAAAAATTGGTAAGAATGCATCTCGACCATAATGCCTTAAACTTATTTTCACTACAACCTATGGAGTCTTTTCGAGTTGAGGTGTCATATAAGAAAAAATTATTTGATATGTATATATAATTTTGAGCTTTAAAGGGATGATTTGTGCCATTGGTTCTTGTTAATTATGTTGATGTGCATTGATTTGGTTGGGTCTTAAATTGTTGGATTTTGTGGGTATATTGTCTGCAAACCCTCACGAGACTATACTCGTCCTTTTTGGAGAACTTAAAGGTTTAAAAGCTTGTTGCACATGCTAAGTGTAATCATCTACTCCACGCGAAAGTGAGTTTATCCTTTTTGTTTTTTTATCTCTCTTTGATTGTTGTTCTTGATCTTAAGTATATGCTTTATCAATGCTCGAGGACGATCAATGTTTAAGTCTAGGGGTGTTGTTAGGGTTGAGATTTACGTGATTTGATACTATGATTTTACATGGTTTAAGCTTATTTATGAGTAATTTATGCCACAAATGTATGTAATGAGTTGGATATTTGGGTACATGTATAAGTTCTTGCAATTGAGGAAAATAAAGGAGAAAAACACATATTCAGTGTAAAATGATAGAAGAAGAGTCTAACGTTCAAACGCCAGGTGTTTTAACGTTCGAACGTTAGAAGAACTTACGCACGAATGTGAATTGAGATTACGCCCGAACGCCAGGAGGGGTAACATTCGAACATTGATGTCGGCAGAACAGTTTTGGAAATTTCCAATTCTAAACCTAAAAGGATTCTTCCAACACTAAACCTATAAATACAAAATGCAGGAGTAGAAAAAGGAGAGGAGTTCAGTAGGTAGAAAAACACACGTTGTTTAGATTAAGGTTAGGGTTCAGTTTAGTTTTATTCTTGGTTACTTTTGGATCAAGATTACATAGAAGAAGGAAGAAAGAAGATCATCTTCTACAAAAAGGGAGTTCTTTAGATCTAGATAAATTTTGTCTATGAATATTTATCTATTTTGTTGTCTTTTTTTTATAGTTATAAACTAATTTCTTAGATTAAGACCATCCAAAGGCCGGATTCATTTTGAATAATATGTGATAATTGTTTGCTTCAAGTTAAATCTATGATTGCAATGTGTTATGATTTTTGTGCTTTTATCATCTTCATGTGATTAGCTACCATATGTTGAATTATTGCCTAGTTTATCTGTTCGGGAGAAAGTAAATTAGGGTGCAAAGGAAATCATAATATCTTCTAAGTTAGTTGATGTTAGGGATAGCTACATACTCCGGATGCTGTTAGCCGAGTTTGTTTGGAGGGATAAATCTGAATAAGTTTGGGGAAAATTCTAGTGTTTAATGCATGCAGAAGAGATAGCTACAACCAATTTAGTGTAGGTTATCATGAGCGAGGGATCCACGTGGTAATAATCTAAAGGAATTTTCCACCATAGCATTATAGTCTAATAACTTGATGAAATAACAATCATATATGGAACGAGTAAATCTGTGCTAATGTATGAGTCTTAATCACCTTTATCACCATTGTTTTTATCTTTATTAAATTTAAGTTTTGTTTAATTATATTTCTTACCGCATTTATAATAAAGTCAATTTTATACTTACATTAATTCTTGTAAAGCTAAAATACAAATCTCTGTGGGTTCGACACCTCAGACTTAATTGTCCACTTTATTACTACACACAATCAATCCTCTTGCTGTAAAAACACGTAAAGTTCTACCATGTCAGTAATCAAGGTTCGTGATGACATATTCATCTCGGATTCAATTGGTCTACGATATGGTTCCACGGTGCTGGTTAGGTGACAATCTTATCCTTTGGTATCCTCCCATTGCCAATTGAACCGAGCCTAGAGAGTCGCGCTATGCGAAGAAAAAGAATGATTTTTTATGCTAAGGGTATTTTGGTAAATTCACATTAGATGTGAAAGACTAAATGGTGGTCCCAAGTGGCATACGAAAGGGTCTAGAAGGGGGGGGGGTTGAATAGACCCTGAAGTCTTTTTCGACTTCAAAAATTCGTAACACTTTTAAAGATTAGAACGCTTAGAAAGCTGAGCACTTAGGTCAGACGCTTCAGTAAAGATAACTTAGACTTAGTGATTTCAGCAATTTACCAAAGTAGGGTAATGCTTAGATCGCTTAATCATGGTTAGCACAACGGAAATGATTTTAAAGCTTTAGCGTTCGTTTTGGTTAAATAGTCGCATAGTAGATTAACTTGTCTTTTTCAAAATAGATAGAATAATATAAAACAAGACAAATATAAAAGTAAATGACACAAGATATATAAGGTTCACTGGGTGATGTAATTCCAGCTACGTCCTTCTTCTCCTTTTTCACTTGGAGGGAATTTACTAAGATGATTATCAAAGAATCACACATAATCTTCTACAAGATAGTAAATAGGTGAAAATGATCTCGGGCTCCTTGATCACACAGATGTCAGCACCAATGAAGATCTTCTTCTACAAGCTTCTCTCACTCAGAAATACTGTGTGTAAGGGGTTTCAACAACTTTCTCACTCAGATGAAAGGTTGAGGGTTTTATCACAAAGGTTTGTTTGTTTTTGGAAAGATCAAACAACTTGAAATATCTCCGTAAGAGTTTAGGTTTCTTCTTTTGAAGATATTTGAGATATTTGTGACTGTGTGGAATGTATGTAAAAAGCTTGAAAGATTTTGGCTTAGGAGTTTCTAAGCTTTTTCTTCAGCAAATTTTTCTTGTGCACGTATATTTCTATCTCTCTATGTCTTTTAGGGTTTGCTGGAAGGAGGTATTTATAGGCAATTCCTGGGATCTGTCCGTTCGACACATGTGAGAGTGTGCCTTTCACGTGGCGCGTGATTATATCTTTTCTCTGACATTCCTGAATTCCTGCTGGTTCCGATTTATGCTTTCTTCTTTTTGGTAGATCTCATTTGCTAAGTCCATGAGGAGTCGATCAACATCTATCATGGTGGTATGTTGGAGTTCATCATAGCCATGTCTTCACTGTCTAGCGCTTTCATTTAGTTCTTTCAGCCTATCGACCCATTCCCTTGGAGGAATACCAAGTTCACGAATTAAGTCATAATAGATGTCTTGTCTTCTATCGTTGGATGGTTTCCAGTTGATAGGTCGTCTAAGCGGTCCGGCATAAGGATGAAATCCCATACTTTCTAAAAATTCGACGTCCAAGTCCGGGAGCAAGTACCTTCTTAGATAATATCTTGGCTTTCTCTTTTTAGTTAACATCTTCTTTATGTTCACTATTTCTTCAAACATTGATCGCCAGTGTTTATTATCTGTTTTAGATATTGCCTTGGACTTTTCTTTATCTTCCCCCTTCTTGACATCAGCAAAAGAGTTCTTTAAGTCAGTGATATCCTTTCGGAGAAGCTTGACTTCATCTATCAGGAGAGCGATCTGTTCAGCGATACTCTGAGATAGAAGGTTGGAGAAACTGTGACGCTCAGTATCAGCTGAAGCATTCTGGGCAAGCGTCCGGTTGAAATTGTCTGAAAGCTCTTTCATGAGAGGAGCGATACAGTTCATCATGGAGATTATAAGCTTGTTGGCATTTCGCAAATCAGCTTTGAGAACTGTTTCTACTTGATTAAGCGTGGAAGTACTTCGCTCTTCCAATCGAGAACAAGAACCCTTTATATCGCTGAGAGAATGCCGAACTGCTTTTCTGAAGTCTCTAGCTTCTGGATCACTGTCAGAGTCTGAATCTGATGAATCGAAACGCTCAGGTCCGTGAGAGCTTGAGACTGCTGGAGCTTTGCCTTTAGATTTGTCTCTAATAATAGGCTCTGCAGGCTGTGCGGCTAAGTCAGCATGAACCTCTTCTATCGCTGAGTCGAGCATCTGAGTTGCGAAGTCAATTTAAACAACTTGTTCCTCAAGTGGAACCTCGACTGCTGGATCGTTGGGGACAATGTCTTGCATATCAGCGTCTGTGGGTTGAGCAGCTTCCACCGCAGGAGTTTGTTCCTCTTCAATTTCAACAATCTCAATTGGAGACGCTAGACTTTCAATAGGTATGACCCAAAGTGGGCTAATCGCTTCCATTACGTGCCTTGGACTAATCAGGTTGGTCTGCGGAATAAAGAATATAGCGTCTTCGCGCTCTTCATTGCTTAGTGCAAGTTGCACTTCTTCTGGCAGATCAACTCCTGAAGTATAAGAGTTGTAAAAGTCCAAAATAAATGGCATCAGCGCTTGAGCTGCTTCTAGGTCCACTGGCTTGATCAGCGATATCATTTTGCCCAATTGGATGTTTTGTTCACAAAAGAGCACAGGGTGAAGATTGTATCCTCGGAAGTCGCTCAGCCCTGAATAGTGGTTGAAAGTGATGTCCAACGCTTGTGCATTTTCTAGCACTGCTCTTCTATCTCTGTGGAGTTCAGCAAACTCAGTGTGCTCATTTGCAATTTGTCCTGGAAGAAGCGGTTGTTTACTGGTGGAGGCTTTTTCGTTCAAATCTAGAAAGATTCGCTGAACAAACGCTTGACGGGGGTGAAACACATAGCGTCCGCTTGACTGAATAAGGCTAGTTGTTGGCGAATGTAGCTCTCGATGGATTACCTATAAGTTAGCAGATCGCTAACATTTCCAGCAATATGCTAACGCTGATGAAGTAAAAAGGTAGAAAACCCTTAGCGTCTGTATTCTATTCCAAATTCAAAAAGAAATGGATATCGAGTTCTTCAAAGGTATAGAAGTGTAAAACGAATTCTTCAGCCTATCTGTCTGTATCCATCATCCATCGCTTACCAAGCTTGTCAGCTTTTTTCTGATCTTTTCTGGCAGCAAGGAATTTCTCAAAGCGTTCAGTTTCTTCATCATAGTCCTCAGCCCATAGTCTTGCAAGGTATTCTCGGGCTTCATCTTCTATCCTTGAATTGATAGGATTAGGATGCTCAGCAACTACTGGTCCTTTTCCTTTCCACAATCTGAGAGGTTTAGGGGATAGAGCGTTTTGAGGAGAATGAACTACTTTGGGGAAAGCAGAGTATCCAATGCTGTTGAGGATTTTTTTCGTCTGGATTCTTTGACCAATCACCCATATGGGGATTCTTGATGACGACTTTATTCTGGCGCAAAGGATAAAAGGACTCTTCAGAATGACCAGTGAAGTTAAAACGCTTTTCGTCAAATTCAGTCATGTTGAACGCTGGTCGACGAATATACTCAATTCGAGATTGGAGTTGCTCAAGATTGTAAAGACCTAGATCGGCGAATCACTCGAAGAATTAAAACTTGTCAGAGTTGGAAAGATCAGGCCTATGGAGAGTATTTTGAAAATTGATCTCCTTTTCGACTAATTGCCTGGTGTCAAGCTCTCTAGCGGCATAGTAGAACTCAACGTCTGCATTGTATCCGCGAGGAAAGAAGTCTATGACATGGGGAGGAGATCCGGTTGGAGTGGGAATGAAGGCAATAGATTCTGTTGGGATAGGGGCCACTTCTATCGACCGCTCAGCATGCTCAGTCGCTTTACTGACTGGTGATGTGTTAGCGTCAGGAAGGACATAGGCTACTTCCTTAGCGATATCCACAACTGCTTCCATATCCACATCCAATTCAACAGGAATCTCGGAAGGTGAAGGTGCATCAGCGTTTAGTGCATCTCGAGCTGATACATGTAAGCGTTTGAGAAAAGCAAGCAAAATTTCTACTAAGTAGAAATTAAAATAAGATACTACAAAGCTTACCCTGAGGACTATCATCGACTTTGTCAGTCGCTCGATCTGTTGCAACAGTTGGTACAGTTTCCTCAGGCTCCGGGACCTCTTCATCAGGATCTAAATCGAGAAAAGAAGTGAGGGGATTAGCACGAATAGGTATATTCAAAGTCTCAAGAGTGTTAAGAGCATTTTGAATATCCGTGTCAACTTCGGCTAAAACAGGTTTTATCCTAGCGTTAGAAAAGGAAACCTAACGAGGAAAGGATAAACTACTTTGTTTTTCACAAGTACTTACCCTAAAAACGAGCAGCCTTCTCAGAAAGAGTAGTGGCTCTAGGCTCAGGAGAAGATTCAGGAACAACGTCTGAAGAAAGAGGAGGAACACTCGCTGAGTTTTCAAGCGCTGGTTCAACTGGAGCGCTTGTTAATGCAGTTGGAGTGGAAGAAGAAGTACGCCTGCGTGCTAGCGGTACTTCTTCTTCTTCTTCTTTGTTTACATTGAAGATAAACGCTGGAGGGGGAGAGGGTGATTTAGGAGAAGGAGAGGGAGACTTCTGTGTCTTCTTGGGCTCTGGCTTCTTTTCTGGTTTTGATGGCTCAGCAACTTTCAAGGTGATTTTTCATTTGGGTCGCTTAACCACCACCGCTTCTTCCGATGATTATGAAGATGAAGATGCTTGCTCTTCATCATCGCTCCGAACAACTCCTTCGGCAAGAAGTCGCTCATGCTTATCTTTGGGAACCGCTGCTCCACCACGCTTCCTTGGCCTTAGCAGCTCGCCAATCATTTTCTTTCCATAAAACTTTAGCGCAGGTATTTTCTTTCTAGCGGAATTGGTGTAACCGCTAGCGCTAAGAATTCTACTTAAAACAATCCCGTAAGGCTTGGGATTTACCGACTTGGCCATCGCTTGCTTGAAGCAATTGAACATATAAAGTGACCAATTTATCTTCAGCTTGGTCAGAATGGCCACCATCATCTTGTACTGGAGATTGGGAACTTTATCGAAGCTTCCCTTTCTGCATTCGATCATCTTGGCGCATATGTCCGCAAGAATGACATACTCGCCCTTCATATCATTTTTCTTGAAGTTGGGTTCATAGGCAGCCTCAACTTCATCTTTCTTGATCAATGTCCATACTTTTGTAGCATCACCATGGGTGACATTTTCCACTTCGGCACCATCATTTGGCAGGTTTAGTAGAGAGGAAATCAGAGAAGGGGTGAGGACGAAGGTCTCACGGGTGAAGGAAAAGACGCAGGAAATGGAGTTTTCGTCGTTGGAGATTTTTTCGTTCTTGAAGAAAAAGATGGTTTCTTCCTCAAACAAGTTGAAAATGGCATTTATCATATCACATAAACCAAATTCCTGAACAAGAGGAAGAACAGTCCGAAGAGGGAAATTCTGGTTATCGCAGAGATAGTCCTAGTTAACAAGAAAACCGGCGTTAACAGTAACTGGTTTCTCTGATTTGGAAGATTTTCTGGCAGCCGATTTGGAAGATTTGGGTGTCATTGATGAACTTGGAAAAGCTTGGGTAGAGGAGAGAAAAGATAATCTTTTACCTTAGAGAGACCTTTTACAGTAGAAGAGTTTGGAAGTTATAAAGTTTTACTGTAAAGGTTGTGAAGGGTTTAAATAGGAGGCAACAATAACTCCTCAGCTGGTAGATAAATGACACGTGTTCAGAAGTTAATTTTGAAAATAACAAAAAGTAAATCTGAGCCATTTACTCATAAAGACGGATGTCAAAAAGTGCAGTAAAATGGGTAACTACTATGGAATATAATGGTTTGAAATCCGCAGTTACTTTTTCAAAAACGTTTGAATAAATTTGAAATTTTTAGCGTGAAATACATGCGCCTGATAGTACACTGACACGTACTCAGACTGGTGCAGTTACTGAATCGCCTAGTTTTTAGATAGGAATCATTAACCGTTAGTTTAATGTGATAAGCACGTGTGGGCAGTTGTCAAATCTAATCTTTTGGACTTATCCACACGCTACTTTCAACGATGAAAACTATGCATGAATTTCAGAAAAAGATTACTTAGCGTTAAAGTGGGAATCTATTTAACGCTGAAGTCTTTTAAGACCAAAATTTAATTTCTTAAAGTTAAAAATCAACTGCTTGGATTTATAAAAGACATTTTCATTCATTAGAGATTGATTTTGTCATGCATAATAGATAAGCGCTAGGGATCAATGCATAAAGTTTCAAAGTCATTTTTGATCACAGTCGCTTATGAATTGAGATAAGTATAATTTTAAAGTTCCCCCTAAAATTAATAACTTATTTTAATTTTGAAAAACGATTTAGACATAATCATAGAGTGGATTCCCCCTAAATTATATGCCTATAAAATATGATGCTCTATGATTTAAGCGTTTAAATCAATCATACCTAATTCACTTCTCAAAATGAGAAAGCGTTGTTCGTTGAGCTCTTTGGTGAAGATATCTGCCAATTGTTTATCAGTTCTAATGAAGTGCATGGAGATATCCTTCTTTTGAACATGGTCACGCAAGAAATGGTATCGAATGTCAATGTGTTTAGTTCTAGTGTGAAGAACAGGATTTTGGATCATAGCTAAAGCGCTTTGGTTATCATAATGGATTGGGATAGGACCTAGGATTGTTCTATAATCTCTAAGTTGTTGCCTCATCCAAAGGATTTGTGCACAACAGCTCCCAGCGGCTACGTACTCTGCTTCAGCGGTAGAAGTCGTTATGGATTGTTGTTTCTTACTATGCCGGGAAATGAGTCTATCGCCTAGAAATTGACATGTACCACTAGTGTTTTTTCTATCTATTTTGCATCCTGCAAAATCTGCGTCTGAATAACCAATTAGTTCAAAAGGAGAGTCCCTTGGATACCATAACCCCACATTTTGTGTGTGTTTTAGGTATTTAAGGATTCTCTTGGTAGCATTTAAGTGTGATTCTCTTGAATCAGCTTGAAAGCGTGCACACATGCATACCAAAAACATAATATCGGGTTTATTAGCGGTAAGAAAAAGAAGTGATCCAATGATACCTCTATAGTTAGTGATATCAATTTTCTTTCCACTTTCATCTCTATCTAACTTAAGCGTTTGGCTCATTGGAATTTTTGAAGATGATGCATTTTCCATACCAAATTTCTTAATCATATCACGTGTGTATTTAGCTTGGTTTATAAATATACCATTAGGGAGTTGTTAAACTTGTAATCCTAAGAAGAAAGTTAATTCACCCATCATGCTCATTTCAAATTGATCTTGCATCATTTTTGAAAATTTTTCACACAATCGCTTATTAGTAGAACCAAATATGATATCATCAACATAAATTTGGACTAAGAGAATATCTTCATTATGGGTAATTTTAAATAACGTTGTATCAATGTTGCCTTTTGAAAATCCTTTACCTATAAGGAAGATAGAGAGAGTGTCATACCATGCTCTTGGAGCTTGTTTAAGGCTATAGAGTGCCTTATCCAATTTGTAGACCACACTTTTGTCATAGTTGTTGATGAACCCTGGAGGTTGCTCCACATAAACTTCTTCTTGGAGTTTACCATTCAGGAATGCACTCTTCACGTCCATTTGATATACTGTGAACTTGTTGAATGCGGCAAACGCTAAGAACATTCTAATCGCTTCAAGATGGGCTACTGGGGCATATGTCTCATCAAAATCAATACCCTCTTCTTGACAATAACCCTGAGCGACTAATCTGGCTTTTTTTCTTATAACAATGCCATCTTCATCCATCTTGTCCCTTAAAACCCATCTAGTGTCAATAACTCCTTGGTGAGTTGGTCTTGGTACTAGCGTCCAAACTTTGCTTCTCTCAAATTGGTTAAGCTCTTCTTGCATTGCTTCTACCCAACTTGAATCACTGAGCGCTTCATCCACTTTCTTTGGTTCCATTTGAGACAAGAAGCTTACGAACATGGCCTCATTGATTGTAGCGGACCTAGTTCTAACAGGTGCTTCAATATCTCCAATTACTAACTCTAGTGGATGGTCTCTAAGCCATTTACGGTCAGGTTGGAACGGGTTAAGAGACTCTTAATTATCAATTGCTTGACCCTCATTTGTCCTTGGCGCAGTCGCTGCATCATTCACAGTTCCATTTTGCTCTTGATGATCATTCTCTTCATGATCATCAGCGATTTTGATAATATCATCATTTCTAACCTCACGAGTAACTTTAGGAATAGGCACGAAGGTCTCATCATCCTCGTCATCACTGTCATCACCAAGATTGATTTGTGACGCTTGTTGGGCAAGATCTTCAATTCCTACATCATCAGGATTAACCTTACTCGGTTCTTGGTTAACATCATCAAACACAACATGAATGGACTTTTCAACCTTTGATTTGATCTTATTTAGGATGCGAAAACTCTTTCCATTTTTGGCATAGCCTAGAAAGATTCCCTCATCCGCTTTAGGATCAAATGTCTTTAGACTTTGGGATCCATTGTTATGAATGAAACATTTTGAACCAAATATATGAAAATATGAAACGTTAGGCTTACGTCCCTTCCACAACTCATATGGAGTCTTCTCATGTTGCTTGTTGATCATACACCGGTTCTGAGTGTAGCAAGCGGTATTGATAGCTTCGGCCCAAAACCTTTGAGGCAGCTTAGACTCTGCAAGCATCGTCCTGGCGGCTTCTTTGAGCGTTCTGTTCTGTCGCTCGGCAACTCCATTCTGTTGAGGTGTTCTAGGAGCAGAATACTCATGAAGTATTCCAGAATCTATACAAAACTGCTCAATAAATTGGTTAGTAAATTCAGTTCCTCTATCGCTTCTAATTCTCGTCACTTTTAAATCTTTATAAGTTTGCAATTGACGAATTAGCGATGTGAGCTTGACATTAGTTTCATCTTTGGTCGCTAGGAATTCTACCTATGTATAGCGAGAGAAATCATCAACTATTACTAGTGAGTACTTTCTACCACTAACGCTCATGATTTGAATAGGACCAAACAAATCTAGATGCAATAGTTCAAGAACTCTAGAAGTAGATAGGCATGGTTTCTTCTTAAAAGATGATTTAACTTATTTACCCATTTGACATGCATCACACAAGCGATTCTTTTGAAAGGAACCCTTAGGTAATCCCTCTACAAGATTTAGCGATATTAACTAAGAGATTGCCTTAAAGTTGAGGTGATTCATTTTTCTATGTCATAACCAACCCAATTCATTTTGATTTTTAGCAACAAAGCATGTGGGGTTGTTATCAATTGTAGAATCCCAATCCACTAAATAAACATTATTTGTTCTTTTTCCTCTTAATTTAGTAGACTTAGTCTTAGCGTCGTTAACATAGCAGAAGTCACTTGAAAATTTTACTTCAAAACCTTTATCACAAAATTGACTAATGCTTAGCAAATTATGCTTAAGACCCTCAACATAATATACATCACTAATCATGATGTTCCCCCTATGCATGATACCTATACCTTTGGTTTTACCTTTGGAATTATCACCGAATATAACTTGACGACCATTGGTTGCACGATAGTTGACCAAGAGATCCTTTGATCCAGTCATGTGCCTTGATGACCCACAATCGAAATACCAAACAGAAGTATCGGTGTTGGCTCTAGGTACCTGCATTAAAGGATAGTTCTAATTCTTCTTAGGTACCCATGTTGTCTTGGGTCCTTCATTGTTAGTGACTTTGTTTTGAATTAAAACTTTAGGAACCCATATTTGCCTAGTCTTCATTGAAGGAATACTGGCCTTCTTGGGTTTCACATTGTGTTGTGTGTGCTTTTTGGGTGTATAGTAATATCCTTGATTATAATAGTAATCATAATCATAATTATCATAGTAGCGATAATATGATTTAGGCCGTTGTGGATATTGACGCTGGTATTTCCTGGGCCCTGGCTTAGGGTGCACTTTTGGTGCTGGACGCGTAGCGCTTAATTCACAGTGGTCAGGTTTATCCTCCGTCTTTGTGAATCGTTTGCTTTCGCCTTTCCCTTGCCTGAGTCAACTTTGGCTTTCTCATTTGGCCTCGTACCATTGTTGCTTGATTCATTTAGCGTTTGTCTTTGTGAACCTTTCTCAACAAAGAGAACACCCTTTCCTTTGTTTTTTGCCGTAACATTAGATTTGTTTGGTTGTTTACCGAATTCATTGCATCCAAAACCAGTCTTTTCACCAAACATTCTTGTTACCTCAGTCACATTATCCAACTTCTTGAAGCTTTTGATAATGATGAGATGAGCTGCTCCGATTTGGCAAGTCTAGCGATCAGATCAGCTTCTCTCTTAACTATTATATCAAGATCGCTTTTTAATTGGGTAATCTCACTCTCAAGTGATTGGTTCTTCTCAATGCATTGTTGCTGAACTTTTAACTCTGCTTTGGGCATTACTTTATCACTTTTGAGTGATGAAATAATAGCGAGGTCATTTTGATATATTTTGGCGGCATCTTGATAATTTTTATAATATTCAATAACTTTGTCAAGTAATTCATCATAAGAAAGAAGATGAGATAATTCAGTGGTTACCTCAGGTCGCGAGTCGTCAGATGCTTCATCATCTATTGCCATAAGACAAATCAATGCTGAGTCGCTTGTTGGTTCATCATCACTACTTTCATCTGATGATTCCAAATCCTCTTCAGGTGCGGAGAATGGTTCAGATTCCGCTAGCAAACCTTGTTGACGAAGGTTGCTCCTGAATTGGTTTCTATCTGCATAGTCTTGCCTTGTGGGCTTAGACACATTTGGATACGGGCAATTTACCTGGTAGTGCCCTGGTTTCCTGCAATTATAACATAAATTAGTTTTCATTTTTTGTTTAGTGGTTAATCGCTTGGAAATGACTGGCGCTGAGAGATTTTGAGTAGGAGTTGTAGGCGCTTGGTAAGGAACTGGTGCTACTGGTTGAGGTGCAGAATATGCTGGTGCTTGATACTGAGGCGCTGGTGCAAGGGGAGGAATTTGAAATGAAGTTTGTCCAATAGGATTTCTCTTTTCATATCTTAGAAATTTCTTGAATTTCTTGACCAATAAAGCCATCTCTTTTTCCTCATTTGATTCTATTGATTTCTCCTCACTAATCGCTTTACCCTTGCTTTTGGTAGTAGCGATTAATGCTCCAGATTCAGTCGATGTTTCACTGCCTTCACCCAATTCAAATTCAAATGCCTTTAATTCTGAGAATACATGTTCTGGAGTAAGGGTCTCCAATGTCTGAGATTCTCTCATAGCAACAGTCTTGATTAAATACTTGCTTGGAAGAATTCTAAAAATCTTATTGACCATTTCCTTGTTGGTCAACTCTTTATCAAATGACGCTAACTCTGTAATGAGCATAGTAAACCTTGCATCCAATTGTTCTAGCGTCTCATTGGGCTGCATCTTGAAATGTTCAAATCTTTGCATGGCTATGGACAGCTTATTCTCCTTCATCTGTGATGAACCTTCACACACTATAGCCAACTTATCCCATATTTCTTTGGAAGTTTTACATTCCTTGATCTTGTTGAACAATGCATCATTGTCTCCTAACGCTAAGTAAAGTGCACTTCGTCCAACATTATCTAGATTTGCTCTTTTCCGATCATCAGGTATCCATTCTAACTTAGGTTTCTCGACATATCCATCTGGAGTGGCTTCATCAGCTCCAGGTGCTCGAGTTATCACTTTTATGATCTTAATGGGGCCATCTGAAATTACATCACACATTTCATTATGGCAAGAACTTAAATACACGAATGCTCTAAGTTTCCAAGAATCATAGTTTGACTCTACCAACTTAGGCATTTTGTTAAAAGCCATAATGAGATGTTTTGATAGAGAGTTTTAAAAAGACTAAGATTTAGAAAGATGGATCTAAACAAGCAGTTACGCTTGGAAACGCTTAGGTTTCTACTTCAACCGCTCTGATACCACTTGGTGGTCCCAAGTGGCTTACAAAAGGGTTTAGAAGGGGGGGGGGTTGAATAGACCCTTAAGTCTTTTTCGACTTCAAAAATTCGTATCACTTTTAAAGATTAGAACACTTAGAAAGCTGAGCGCTTGGGTCAGACGCTTCAGTAAAGATAACTTAGACTTAAAGATTTCAGCAATTTACCAAAGTAGGGTAACGCTTAGATCGCTTAATCAGGGTTAGCACAGCGGAAATAATTTTAAAGCTTTAACGTTCGTTTTGGTTAAATAGTCGCTTAGTAGATTAACTTGTCTTTTCCAAAATATATAGAATAATATAAAACAAGACAAATATAAAAGTAAATGACACAAGATATATAAGGTTCACTAGGTGATGTAATCCCAGCTACGTCCTTCTTCTCCTTTTTCACTTGGAGGGAATTTACTAAGATGGTTATCAAAGAATCACACAGAATCTTCTACAAGATAGTAAATAAGTGAAAATGATCTCAGGCTCCTTGATCACACAGATGTCAGCACCAATGAAGATCTTCTTCTACAAGCTTCTCTCACTCAGAAATACTGTCTGTAAGGGGTTTCAACAACTTTCTCACTCAGATGAAAGGTTGAGGGTTTTATCACAAGAGTTTGTTTGTTTTTGGAAAGATCAAACAATTTGGAATATCTCAGTAAGAGTTTAGGTTTCTTCTTTTGAAGATATTTGAGATATTTGTGACTATGGAATGTATGTAAAAAGCTTGAAAGATTTTGGCTTAGGAGTTTCTAAGCTTTTTCTTCAGCAAATTTTTCTTGTGCACGTACGTATATTTCTATCTCTCTATGTCTTTTAGGGTTTGCTGGAAGGAGGTATTTATAGGCAATTCCTGGGATCTGTCCGTTCGACACATGTGAGAGTGTGCCTTTCACACGGCGCGTGATTATACCTTTTCTCTGACATTCTTGAATTCCTGCTGGTTCCAATTTGACGGGAGCAGCTATAAACTCTGAAGTTCTGACAGTCTGGTCAAAAGGTGGCTTGTCCAAAAGTCATATTGGCTTATCACATTTAATGCTCTTATCAGGCATTTAATGCATTTGAATTTATTTCCCGTTTGAAATAAATGTCCGTTGAATGATTGCATTTAAGTCCTTCATGACTTGAGGATTTATTTCAGGTGAATCTGATATTGATCGCTAGAGTGCTTTGAGCGCTTGATCCATAAATCCTGAAATAGTCCTTTAACGTTTGACATACGCTAAGGATAAATCTTCATCTTCTTTTGACTTCAGACGTTGATTTTCAACTTCATCTCTAATAGGCTCACCTAGAATTCTATTAGCGATTCAGTATGTAATACTGAGTATAAAATCTACAAAGATAAAAATCACAAGCCTAACAAAATTACATTCTTTCAAACGCTTATACAATTGATCTATGAAACATAAACTTACATTATATTTTGGGATCTAACATAAAATCCTATCTTGTCATCATCAAAACATCTAACATGAAATTTCCTAACACTAACTGAATGGATGGCCTGATTTAACTAAAGATATTGATTTAGATTAAATTAATTAATTAAATCATTTAATTCATAAGTTAAATTAATTGAAAATTAATTTATAAGTTGAATTAAATTAATTGGATTAAAGTAATTAATTTAAAGTAAATTGGATTGGACTTGGATTTAATTAATTACACATGGGCTAAGATGGAACAAAGCCCGAAAGCCCATTCCTATAAGACCTAGCGACCACCCCTCACTTATTGGACTAAGGGTTTTGTTATCTTGGTATAAGTTGTTAGTCAGTGAAATGGTAATTAATCAAAGGTCCAACTGATCGCCACGCATGTATTGTAAATATCCAGTTACGAATAATCAAGCCATTTCTTGTTTGTTGCTTGTAACTGATTGGTTGGTTCATCGAAACCAAAATTTTCCTAGAAACTCACTCACAGGAATCGTTTAAAGTAGAACAGAAAACTGAAAGAAAAACACATTTCAAGGCCCTTCCACTCGGCACCGTCAGATCACTAAGGCCGACTTTCGTCCCTGCTCGACGGGTGGGTCTTGCAGCTAAGCTCCCTTCTGCCTTTGCACTTGAGGGCCAATCTCCGTCCGGCCCGAGGAAACCTTTGCACACCTCGGAGGTGGTGGAGGAACTGGATCGAAAAAAAAGAGGGATTCTAGTTGTAAGATATCTAATGAAACTGTCGCTAGAATTGCCCACCAGTCATACCAAAGCAGAATTTGAGACCCATCACTTATTCTTCACTTGAAGCCATTCTGGATAGCAGCAAGACCCTTGATAATTGACTTCATATATGGGGATGGGGGAAGTTAGAACAATCTAGAAATATCTTTCTTTTTCTCAGTCTCATGAACAAGATCTAAGAATAACATTAGTTCAATAGGATCAAACCTATGGGACTTAAGGAATGATACAAAAAAAAAGGGGGGAGGGGGGGAAGAAATTAATATTAAATAAAAATAAAGTTGAAGAACCCAGATTCCAAATGAACAAATTCAAACTTGAAAAAGACCTTTCTAAGTTGACTTCTTTGCTTCTCTCATGTACACGCCGAGCTCTCGGCCCACAGAAACAAAATGTGGGACTGGTGCCAACAGTTCATCACGGAAGAAAGGACTCACTAAGCCGGGATCACTAACTAATCTAAATTACTAACTAATAGTAATCTAAAATAAAATGACCACAATTTTAGGTATTCACTTAATCTTGTTAGGTTTAGGTGCTTTTCTTCTAGTCTTCAAGGCTCTTTATTTTCGGGACGTATATGATACTTGGGCTAAGGGTCAAGTTAGTAATTTTTCTTACATCTCCCCCTCCCGGAGGGGCGAATACTATATGAAATGGGTGGAGTAAGCGAAAATATAGCTAGAAGGGAATCAAAAAGCCTTATGTCTTTTTCACTTCTTTTTGCTCTGTATTTCTTAAGTCGAGCAAAGACCAATCAAAACCTTATGGGAAAGATCACTCCTAAATGCGACCGTTCTCTTATATACGATACCACCTTTTCTATTAGATAGGAAGGGTTGTAGCACAAAATGTACTTCTAAAGTGGATGCCTAAAATGTAAAGTTGGTGGATCTATATTTATATCAATATGTATATTGGGATCATATGAAGGGTATGTTATTATTTTAGATCTAACCAATTTGATGAATTACTCCTAAAGGTTCACATCAAACTAGTGCTAGTTGATGTATTTCGTTAGTGATCCTTTCAGGGCCTTGACTTGTGACATGAGTCTGAATCTCATATTTCCATATGTGAAAAGAAGTATAAGTATCTTCATATACCAAACGTAATGAAAAGAACATAGGAGTTTGTCGCTAGGTATTTGACCAAATAGGATCATCCAGTTCGTATAGAACCTATCACTAAAATCCCCCTAGAGGGGGATAACGTTGAGCAGAGCTAAATCAGTACTGACGAATAACCAACTCGCAATGAAAGGTATAGTAATTCTATGAATGACCCAATATCGAATACTGGTAATAATATCAGCAAAAGAACATTCTCCTGTGCTTCCAGACATGCTCAACTCCACATAGTCTCCCTTTCCTGGTAGGATTGGAAATCCTATATTTTACATCTCCATACGATTGAGTCCTTGGGTTTCCGAAATAGTGTTAAAAAGAAGTGCTTCGAATCATTGTTATTTCTTTCTTACCATATTATCTATCTCTTAGACAAAATTCTACACAAGTTATAATTCTGAATCTGACTTTGAGCCAAAGAAACTATAGCAAAAGAAAAGACAAAAAAAAAATCCCTCTCTCTCTCCAACTAGCCGCCGCCGCCATTGTTGCTGGGGAAGAGATCGAAGCTTTCTTGGAAATTTTTCTTCTGTGTGATAATCTAGAGGCGGGAGTCTGGGGCTACTGCTGATTATTCGATTTTTGTCGTCAAGAGGTAATTCGATTATCCTCTTTTGTAATTTCTTTTGTTACGAATCAATATCATTAAACCCCAAATTTAATTCTGGAGTGATTCGGACTAAATTTTTATCCGCTAGATTGAATCACAACACTACGGGCTCCACATGTGTGTTTACTCTTTTTTCTTGGCCTCCTTCTTTAAGGTCAGCTTTGTCCGTTTTGCGTTTCTTATCTTCTATCATTCAATCATCTTTCTTTATGAGGCTACATAGCACTTCCTAGACAGGCTTTGATCTCCTACTACTTTCCCTACTCCTCCTAGTATAGGGAACTTGATCTTTATATGAGGTATCGAAATTACTGCCTCGAATAACACCAAGGCAGGTCACCCTATTATTATGTTATAGGACGATGGTGTATCCACCACCAGGAATTTTACCAGCTTAGTTTTTCGGTTAGGTATTTCTCATATGGACATTGGCAACGTGATTTGTCCAATGGATTGGACAGATTCTCCTACAAAGCTATACAACGGGGTACTTGCAGCTTCTAATCTAGCATCTCCAAGATCCATCTGCTTGTAGACTTGGTAGAATAGGAGGTCCACCGAGTTGCCACTGTTGATGAACATGCATTTTATTTTGTAATTTGAATTGGTGGTCGTGATGACCAATGCATCACTATGGGGTGTTAACACAGTCTTAGCTTCTTGAGGCCCAAATCGTACTTCTCTCTTGGAGTAATTTTGGTTGACATTCAAGAATAATGTAGATACCTGGTCAGCTACCCAAATTTGCCTGCCCAAAGCATTCTTTGAAAGTTCTGGAGCCAATCCTCCGGATACTATATGTATGACCCCTTTGTCTGGGTCATTAGCTCCTATAGCTGCTCGTGCTACCTGACTATTTCTTTGCGAGCTAGGTCCAACTCCTAGCTATTGAGGAAAATGTCCTCTTCCTACTGGTTCGACTCTTCCTCTTTTTGTCCATCAACCTGGATTAGTTATCCCCCCTGTTCCAGGGTGTTCCCCTTCCTCGGAATGAGGAAGCTCCTGAATTATTTCCTATATTATTGTTGTTATTCATCACAGGTTCCTTCGTGTATCCTAGCAGGATTAGACATTCAATCTCTTCAGCTAACGCCTTACAACTATCTGTAGGATGTCCATATTCTTAATGAAAAATTCAATATGTCTCGGTTTGTGGGCCTTGAGATCCCTTGTCCGCGCTAGCTGGACATTGCACTATATTCTTATCTTCAATCTTCATTAGTTGTTTCCTTATTGGTGTAGACCCCCTCGCTGCTGCAGATATGGAGGCCGCTTTTGCATTCTACCTGGTATAGATGCTAGGATATTCCACCTACCTCTTCCATCTCGACGTTCTCTATTCTAGTTTTCCTCTTCTTTTTTATCTTTCTTTTGCTCAGCTCGTCTTATCAGCTGGGCATTTTCCATGTTAACATATTTTTCCGCCCCACTGAATAGGTCGTTCAAATTCCTAGTTGGCGTCTTGGTTAGTGATTTGAATAGATCACCTTTATGTAGCCCTGATGTAAAGGTGCTAGATTTCAGCTTTGCTATAGCAGCTAGACCTCCAATGTGGCTGCATTGAAACGCTTTACGTATGACCGAAAAGTTCATTTCCTCTTTGCTTGGTATTAAACACGGTTAAAGGATTTTTCTCATGTCTTTTGATGCTAGCAAACTGGTGCAAAAAATTAGCACTAAACTCCTGGAAGAATCTGATGGATCCCTCAGCTAGCTGGTTGAACTATATTTGAGCTGACTTGATCAGCGTAGTCAAGAAAACTCTACATTGATGGCATCTGTGTACCAGTGCAGCAAGGTGTAGTTTCTGAAAGTATATAGGTGATCCTCTGGATCAGAAGTACAATCATAGGGCATGATGGAATTGTTGGGAATGTGCCCGCGATGCCAATGAGGAGTTAGAATATGAGGCACGAGTTTATGTTATACAACCTCTAATTAAAATAAAGGCAATATTACGTTGTTCGTTCTTGATGGCAGCTATAAGTTTTAAATGAACAACTAGTCCATGTGTGTCAAGGCAAACCATCGCACTCCTAGAGGAGATGAGCACTGGAAGAGTTTGATACTTGATCACTTAAATCGTTCGCAAGTCGTAGAATCTCAATTGGGCATTGAGATTCGTGTAAGACTTTTATGACACATACTCTGACAAAAGAGTGCCAGTCGAACACTATGGGATAGTGGGAGTTTGTGTTATAGATGCATTGATGGAATTAGTGTATTTGAACACGGCTCGTAGTAATCCGATCACATGGGTTTTTACTCAGTGACTGTCAATGATTGGATTACTGATTATGAAGGTATGAGTGAGCCTTAGACCTGAGGAGTTACAGTCACAGTGTGCTTGTGACGTTGGATTCTGTCACTAGAGTAGTTAGGCTCAATTCACCCATTGGTGGGGCCGACCTCGAAATGCGTTCCAATGGGCAAGTAGCATGTGAGATGATTACCAAGATGGAATTCAATGTCTCGAAAGTAAACGAGAAGTATTTTATGCGGTCATAGGTAAATGAGATTGAAAGTCTCTGGCCAGAGCTGATGAACTAACTCGTGTTTAGTGATCTCATATTACTATGATTCTTAAACATAGCATCGAGTCCTGTGAGTTTGACATATTCCATGACTCTCACTCGATCGGGATACGTCAGTAAAGGGCTTATACTTATACAGTATCATAATTTAGAGGTTCATAATGATATAATCATTTCGTACTCGGTTGGGCTACGATGTGGGGCCACGGTGCTGGCTAAGTGTCACCCACATCCTTTGGTATCCTCCCATTGCCAATTGAGACAAACCTAGAGAGTCGCGCTATAAAGGAATAGATGGGGAAATCAAGTCTTGTTTTTGGAGGGTGTTCTGGTAATTTGTCCTTGGGAAGGATGAATTAATTAATTGGGCAAATTAATTTAATTAGTTGTTTAAATGGATTAAATAATGGTAAATTAAATTGATTAATTTGAATATTTAATTGACTAGGTTAATTAATTATTTAGACTAGAATAATAATTAATTATTTTATTAATTAATTAATATTGATTTAATCAATATATATTTAATTGGATTATATATTAACTGATTAAATTAATTGGACTAAGTTGACTGGGTCAACATAGCCCAATTGATTGTCCAATGGCCCGTATGGGTGTGTGTGTGATCCGGTGGGCTTAAGTTGGAGGATTTATTTAATCCTCCAACACAAGCCAGATTACACAGTTGTAACAATTCACATAATGTGAAATCCTCCACCAGAAATACAGTCAGAGAAAAACCATTCTCTACACAGTCTACTCGATCTCGCCTAGCTGCCATGGAGATTGGAGATGGAGATTTCCCGGAGTCCGTTCCCGCGTGATGATCTAGAGACGGTACAATTGAACCATTGGAAAAGATTGAAGATTCGCGAGAGTCGAAGATTGAATATGCAAAAAGGTAAGTTTTTCATATTCATCTTTTTTCTGATTAAAATCGACGAAAGCCACAAATTGATCTTGGTTTGGAAATCCGTATCTGTTTTTCGTATCCACTGTGCATGCCCTACAGGATTCCCGACAGTGGTATCAGGATTCCCTATTTTGAATTGATATTTCAGAATCTGTTAATGAATCGGTTTTATGTCTATTTAAAAGGGTTTGGAATTTCTGGAAACTTGAATCTGTAATCGGGTTTGGAATCTGAAACTTCTGGGGTTGTTTTCCGAATCTGCATAGGGGCCGAAAATTGTTGCTTTCGGAATTAGATGCAAATCGATTTTGCTTTATGAGATTTCTGGAAAATTAGTTTTTGTTTCTTCTTGAATCTGTAAGTGGGCTGAAAACAAAATTCTGGAAAAATAAACACAAACTGGTTTTGATTTCTGGTATTGATATTGGGCACATCATACACTATCTCAAATCTGGAACTTCTGGAATTTGAGGAGACTCATCGACTTCGATTCTCTTCCGGGAAAGGAGGCGAGACTCGCTGCTAGACGCGCCGCTAAAGGTGGCGCGATAAACGGCGTCGTACGCGGGTGTGAGATGGCATTGGTATCGCTGGCAATCGCCGGTGAATTCGAATTTGCATATTTAAATTTTGGATCGGATCCGAGATACTGATGGCTTGAAACACTGCTGATGGAGTCGCCTTGTCGCTGTGAACGAGCGATGATTGGATGCACAGCTGAGATGCCGGTCTCCACGTGAAATCGCCGAAGTTGGCCATGAAAACGGGCTGTTGTTCGTCGCTAAAATAAGCCTCCAACTCGCCGGTTTTTGGGGTCACTTTGATGAGCGGTGGCCGGAGATACAACGGTTGAGGCGGTGGCGTAGGACGCCGCTGCCATGACCGGCCAAATCTCCGGCAGCGGCGCTGGCGGCGCATTGAAGAGGAAGAAGAAGGGCCATGTTGGGCTTTGGGCTATTAGGGTATTTTGTTGTGTTGGGTTTGATCCAATGCTCATTTAATTATTGGAGAGTTGGGCTTGGCCCACTCGAATTAATTAAATAAATAGCCCAATCTATTTTTAATTAAATAGTATTGGGCTTGGTCCAGCACAAATTAATTAATTGTTGGTCTAATATGAATTAATTCAATTAAATATTGGGCTTGGACCCAATTGTAATTGAATTATTAATTGGGTAAGACCTAAACCCAATTTTAATTAATTGGGTCAAACTTCTTCCTTATCAAATTAAAGTCCTCTTTGTAAATTGAATTAAATTTAATTATTGTTAAATTGGATTTAATATAAATTAAATTATATTTGATTTATATAAATTAAATTAAGATTTAATTTATTAAATGAAATTAAATTGGATTTAGTTTTGTTGATATTTTGAATCTATTTAATTTACCCATCAAAATTAAATAAGATTTAATTTTGTAATTGATTAAGTGGGACTTAGTCAATGATTTGTAAGCCCATAGAAATTAAGTAGGACTTAATTTCACATTGAATGAAATTAATTCAATCTTTTATTGAAATTGAGTAGGACTTAATTTCACTAAGATTAAAGTTGATTAAATCATTCCCATTGAAATTAAGTGTGACTTGATATCACACTAATTGAAATTAATTTAATCTTTTTGTAGATTTTGAGTGGGACTTAATTTCACTAAGATCAAAATTGATTTAATCATTTTTCATGGAAATTGTGTGAGACTCGTTTTCCCAATGATTGAAATCGGTTTAATCTTTTTCATGGAAATTAAGTAGGACTTAATTCCACTTAGATTAAAGTTGATTTAATCCTCCCATTGAAATTAAGTAAGTATTAATTTCAAATAGATTTAATATTGCTTTGATTAAATTAGTATTAATTTTCTAATGGAAATTGAATTGGATTTAATTCCATGAAGAATAAATTGCATTTAATCATAATATCAAAATTAAATTAAATTTAGTTTTGTTATGAACAAAATTAGATTTAATTGATTATGATATAAATTTTTCGATCACATAAAATTAAATTGAATTTAATTTCACTTCGATTAAATGGGATTTAGTCTTAGTGACAAAATTAAATGGGATTTAATTTTGTAATAATCAAATTGGATTTGATTAACAAAATAAATTAAATTTATTTTATGCTCTTATCGCATGTGTGTTTTTATGTTTAAATGCTTGTTATATGTGATGAGATGCACATTTCATGGACTTGGATTTATGTTTTATTATGCATGCTTAAAATATATATGTTGATTAGCCCATTGGCTTGGGCCGATCTAATTAGTCCATGAAAATGTGTAATAATAGAATTGCTAGGTTTTTCTACGCTTTATATGCATGTTAGCATGATATGAGTCAATATGCTTTGTGAGACCTTGATTAAAATATTTAAAATTCTCCCAAAATTAAATGATACCGAGTTAGTAAAGGATGTGAGTCATCTTCTCCCTCCACTAAGCTTTCCAAAATTAAAATTACTATAGATGTGTAATGCTTCCCAGTTATGGGGGTTATGCATTTAGAAATAATTTGAAATTTTAAGCATTTAGAAATAATTTGAAATTTTATTAAGTGCATGGAATGTCTTAATCGAAGCATATTTCACCCCAGAAACATGTTCGGTTGCAAGGTGAAATTCAAATGTTAGATTATAGAAGTTAGTGGGAATGAACTCGGGTAGTTCACGAGCTTAGAAACCTGTTCGGTTGCCTTTTGGTGAACTATGGGGAAAGGTATTGAATCATTTATTGGATAAATTGGTGTATGACACCACTTTGAATAATCAGTGGGCCAGAAATCGGTTAGGTTGCAACCCACTGAATTATTTGAAGAACTCAATACTCACTACGAAATCTATCCAACGAGATTTCCAAAAATTGCATTGGGAGTGCAATGTTTCGAAGAATGTAGTGGGAGCCAAGTAAAATTAAAGTCCTAGTTTTACTTGTGTACAATATAAACATCCTAATTAAATCTTATTTATTTTCTGTGTTTATTGTATATCTCTCTTAGAAATTAAACCGTTTAAAATTATGCTTGAGAATATTGTCTATACTGGCCTAACCAAATCAATAGACTTAGAAATTTGAGGAAGGTCCTCAGTTCAGAGTCATTGATTTGTATGCTTGAAGCAAACATTACTCAAGTCTAAGAATGAGACGAAGAGTAGGGCTTAAATATGAGGCGCACTGGACATAGAACCATGTGTTTTGGAAACAATTGTTTTATAACCGGTTGTCTCAACTTTTTGCATTCTACATTCTAGAGCTAGTGCTCAGGATTGAAGAATTAAAAGAAGTACAAAAGCTGGGGAAACAAGAGGTGATCAATATTGGAACCAGACATGGTGTCGGGTGTATCTAAATAAAGTCCACCTCTATTCTTTTATAATTCTGAACACGTTTGGATGATTGATTAGTTTTATCAAATGGCATTAAGAAAGTTATCATTTTCTGACTTGGTCAAGAAATGGTACTTCTTTAAATTTGGTAATAACTTTCATGGCATTTATTTTGGAAATAAGTGTGGGAACAATACATCCTTACTAAAATTGTTAACATGATTTGAAAGTTTGGAATTAGTATACTGTGAACACATAAACTAGAGAACGTAGTATGCTATAAATAAACTGGAAGAATTGTTTGACACCTAAGATTAGGTCATGCCTTACGAGCATAAGATTCACTAGTTAGGAGAAACGTGGGGGTACAAGCCCATTGGGATTGGATCCCCATCCAAACTTAGGAATTTTATCTCATAGGTAAGATGATCAAATCTGCCTTCACATGGAACATATTAAAGGGCCGCTCAAGTTCTAAAGTTTGTGTGTACTGACGTCTATGGTTGAATATATGGTATCTTACTAAGACACTACAATTGGATTGTAATGTCAAGTGTATGATTTCCTAATTTGACCCGTTCCTAAAAGAACATAACATAGTTTCACAGTTGACCTTTCCAGCGACTTTACAAATGAATAGGGTAGTAGTATGCAAGAACGAGACATTGTTGGACATGACTCATTCTTCTAAGTTACATTGAATTACCCAATTCATAGTGAGTCTTGCGCTACTCATAGGTTCATCTTGAATAGATGTCCCTCCAAATTCATTCCTAAGGAACCATATCAGATGTGGCACCAGTGGAAGCCTGATCTTAAACACGTGACGGTATGGGAATTCCCAACATACGTAGAAAAGATAAAGGTAAAGGATCTGGAGGCTTAGTCCTTAAAAGGACGTTTTGTTTGTTATCCCAAAGATTCAGCGGGAGAACTCTTTTTACCTACATGATGATCAGGGGATCATTAGGGCCTTAGAGGTCTGTTGTCTCGAAGATAAGATCGTTCGAGAAATTGGAGAAGGTGGAAAGATTATTCTAGAAGAACAAAGCAAAACATCTTAGGACATTACTATTCAAGGAAACAAACTAAGCCCATTAAAACAAACCACCAACGATTGATATGGAAGAGTCTCTTAGCCGCCTGAGAGAAGTGGTTGTCTGCTACAAAGAAAGCATAGGATGAATGATGTAGCAGAGGAGAACCAAGGATACAATCCCTCTACCATGACAAATCGATGTTGGATATAGACTCTACGAGAAAGTGTCCAAGGTTATGAAAGTGAAGATGGATTAGATGACTTTGAATCAATCCTGGACTCTAGTAGATCACCCCAAGAGTTTTGAACTCATCAGAGGCGAGTACATCTACAAGAGAAAGATTGATTCGAATGGCAAGGTCAGGCTGATGGCGAAAAGGTGTAGTCAAAAGAAAGGCATTGACTATGAGGAAGCCCCTTTGCCACAACTAAAATCAAATCCATTAGAATCTTACTTTCGATAACAACACACCAATATTATGAAATTCTAGCACGTGGATGTGAAGACTAGTTCATAAATAGATTCCTCTAGAAGGACATCCATTTCGAACAGCCCAAGGGTTCACATTTGAGGTCGATTATCATAAGGTCTACAAGATATATGAATCCATTTGTGGATTTAAGCGGACCTCTCGTAGTTAGAATCTTCACTTTGATGACATAATTTGGAAATTTGATATCATCTAAACAAAGAGAGACCATCTGTGTGCAATAAGGTCAGTAGGAGCGAGATATCATTTTATGAGAAGTGATGTGGGCTCATTGACTATGTCAAGACATAAACATCAAGCATGATTCTCCATGAAAGACTTGGGAGAAGCCATCTTTATCCTTATAATTTGCATCTATGAAAATAGGGCGAATAGGATAATGGACCCTTCCCAAGCCCTTTGCTTAGAATAAATCTTAAAGCAATTTAGGAAGAAGATCTGAGAAAGGGCTCTTGCCTAGAGAGGAAGAGCATTAGGTAGACAAAAATATATCATGAAGTAATTGAGAAAAACTTAGGATATATTCTTCGTCTATGCCCATGAAGAACTGATAGTGGAAGTTTTATACTTACTCGGACCTTGAGTCTGACAAAGGAAATTTAAAATTCCACTTTGGGTTAGTATTCACCCTCAATTGTGGAGTAGTATCTTTGAAAGGTTCCAAGTACAATACTCTACTACTGAGAATGAATATGAAATTCCTTGGAGCCTTGGAGGCTGTCAAAGGAAACTGTTTGGATCTGAAGTTTGTGATAGAACTTCTATTGGTCCCTAATGTGGAGCTTGCATTGTCACTTCACTGTGATGAAATGAAGCTCATGCGTATGAAAGGAACCTAGGTCTCACAAACCCAGACAAATGATGAAAGGTACAACATCTCTTAAGAGATCGTTGGAAAGGGCGATGTAACCTTGTAGAAAATAAGCTCAGCCCTTTAAACGGCTGACCCACTCATTGGGGTATTTTCACAGGCGGTGTTAGAGCGACATCTTTTAAAAGATGGGTATTTGATACAACAGTGATTGGCATTGAGTGCAAGTGGGAGATTGTTGGGAATGTGCCCTCGATGACAACGAGGAGTTAGAATATGATGCACGAGTTTATATTATACAACCTCTAATTAAAATAAAGGCAATATTATGTTGTTCGTATGATTCTTGATGGCATCTATAAGTCTTAAATGAACAACTAGTCTATGTGTGTCAAGGAAAACCTTCGCACTCCTTGAGGAGATGGGAACTGGAAGAGTTTGATACTTGATCACTTAAATCGTTCGCAAGTCGGAGAATCTCAATTGGGCATTGAGATTCGTATAAGACTTGTATGACACATACTCTGACAAAGGAATGTCATTCGAGCACTATGGGTTAGTGGGAGTTTGTGTCATAGATGCATTGATGGAATTAGTGTATTCGAACACGGCTCGTAGTAATCCGATCACATGGGTTTTTACTCAGTGACTGTCAATGATTGGATTACTGATTATGAAGGTATGCGTGAGCCTTAGACCTGAGGAGTTACGGTCACAGTGTGCTTGTGACGTTGGATTTTGTCACTAGAGTAGTTAGGCCCAATTCACCCGTTGGTGGGGCCGACCTCGAAATGCGTTCCAATGGGCAAGTAGCATGTGAGGTGATTACCAAGATGGAATTCACTATCTCGAAAGTAAACGAGAAGTATCCTATGCGGTCATAGGTAAATGAGATTGAAAGTCTTTGGCCAAAGCTGATGAACTAACTCGTGTTTAGTGATCTCATATTACTATGATTCTTAAGCATAGCATCGAGTCCTGTGAGTTTGACATATTCCATGACTCTCACTCGATCGAGATACGTTAGTAAAGGGCTTATACTCATACGGTATCATAATCTAGACGTTCGTAATGATATAACCATTTCGTACTCGGTTGGGTTACGATGTGGGGCCACGGTGCTGGCTAGGTGTTACCCACATCCTTTGGTATCCTCCCATTGCTAATTGAGACGAACCTAGAGAGTCGCGCTATAAAGGAATAGACGGGGAAATCAAGTCTTGTATTTGGAGGGTGTTTTGGTAATTTGTCCTTGGGAAGGATGAATTAATTAATTGGATAAATTAATTTAATTAGTTGTTTAATTGGATTAAACAATGGTAAATTAAATTAATCAGTTTGAATATTTAATTGACTAGGTTAATTAATTATTTAGACTAGAATAATAATTAATTATTTGATTAATTTATTAATATTGATTTAATCAATATATATTTAATTGGATTATATAATAATTAATTAAATTAATTGGACTAAGTTGACTGGGTCAACATAGCCCAATTGATTGTCCAATAGCCCATATGGGCATGTGTGTGTGATCCGGTGGGCTTAAGTTGGAGGATTTATTTAATCCTCCAACACAAGCCAGATTACACAGTTGTAACAATTTACATAATGTGAAATCCTCCACCAGAAATACAGTCAGAGAAAAACCATTCTCTACACAGTCCACTCGATCTCGCCTAGCCGCCATGGAGATTGGAGATGGAGATTTCTCGGAGTCTGTTCCTGCATGATGATCTAGAGACGGTACAATTGAACCGTTGGAGAAGATTGAAGATTCGCGAGAATCGAAGATTGAATATGCGAAAAGGTAAGTTTTTCGTATTCATCTTTTTCATGATTAAAATCGACGAAAGCCACAAATTGATCTTGGTTTGGGAATCCGAATCTGTTTTTCGTTTCCGCTGCGCATGCCCTACAGGATTCCCAACAGGAATGTATCCAAAAATCTCGTGGTAGAGCCTCCATCATGATGGACTTGGTAGAAGAAACTCTATGGTCCTCTTGCACTTTACCTCCCACCAGTCTTCACTCCATTTCTTCCATGCTCCTAGCCATAATTTCAAACTTATCATAGCTACCTTATTACGCCTTTCTAGTTCTTCCCAGGAATGAGCAAATTCATAATTGCTGTCCTCCTCATCGAGTCCTTTCTCTCTTTCTTTCCAGCCATCAGACTGGTACTTGCGATGGTCACCTGTTCCTGGAGCACCTACATGTGGATGCCTATATTCATGTCTTAGGTATAGGTTTTCTTCCCGCACTTTATTCTGTTGGGGATCAGGTGGTGGGACCCAACCCTCCTGATTATCTTCGTCTTGCGATTCAACACGCCTCATTTAGCGTCCTTCGGGGTAGGATATTTCCTGTTGGCTTCTCCTTCTTTCTCTTTTTCGAGCTGAGTTATGAACTTAACTCTTCCAGCCCTCTTGCCAGGGCCCATTTCTAGAGTGATCTCAAAATCACCCATGTCACATTCTTTCCCTACTACAGGTACTTTTTGAGGTACCTGGGACATCAATTTATCTCCTGACCCTCTTCATCCTTGCATATCTGGAGTCTTCATCACTTTTTTAATGGTCGCATTCACAATTGCATGCAGTTGTTCATCCATTAGATGGTAAGAAGGCATCGGCCGTAGAGGGATTTCCGTCTGACCAGCCTGTTTTTCATGTTGCCGGGGAGTCTCCTTCTCCCCCATTGGATCTCCAGCCACGTTTTCCAATGGCAATTCTAGGATTTCGTCAATCAAATGCCTAGCTAGGATAGCCGGCGTTTCACATGCATGGTTGTCCTCGCCTAGACAAAGGAACATATTTTCTTCTCTCCATCTTTCATAGCTCCTTGGTTTTCCACCATATCTTGCCTTGGCATCAAAACTTGTTAACAAAAACTTATTGAAAACAAATAAAATTACCTCACGTCTTGAACTTAAGTTTTCAACAGACGGCGCCAATTGATGTGTGTTCGATTCACAACAATAGTATTTATATTATATTATGTAAAATAATTGAGAAATAATATTTAAATAGTAACCAAAATTGACAGAGTAATAGTAATAAAGCGTAAAAGAATATTTTATTCATCTCTAATGGAAGTATTTATACAAGTCTTGATGATCTAGGCTAGTTATGGTAGTTGGAATGAAGCCTACTACTTTCCTTATCTATTTATGGTAAGTAGCTGATTCGGGTAGCTATCCAGCATGAACTCAGGGCCCATGGATTACGCCAGATCCAGCTAGAATTAGGCCCAAATCTGCTTGATTATCTCAATGGTAAGTGCTGGATTATTAGAGCCTTGTTTATTTCATAATTGGATCTTAATTGGTCTTGTCTTGTAACTAAAGACTTTCTTTTTTAGGTCCAGCTAGGGATCCAGCCGGGTCAATCAGCCACTTGGGCCTCAGCCCATTAATTAAGTAAGCTTTTGCCCCATGGGTCTTTGGGTTTTATTAGTTTGGCCCAACCATGTAAGTTCCACCCACATCAATTACAATAGTTTTATGTGTACAAATAGTAAATTATGCAACTGAGAATAGAGGATAACAAAGTGTGATCGGATTAAAGTATTATATGGAATTTAATCTTAAAAATTAGGCTGGTGATAGTGCTAATGTAATTCTGCTAATGTCAAATCAAAAGTGGATATATTGACATATTTGGCAATTGGCCCTAATCTCATAATTAATTCTCAAAAGAGATGGTTCCACAAAATTAACCCTAATGTTCTTGGCTCCGCCGCCGCTCTGTGCAATTCGTACTTTCTTCCTATTGAAAACCTCAATCAACTAGTAGGGTTCAGTTTCTTCTTCTCGTAACTTTTCTATTTGTAACTTTTGTTACTTTCAAAGTTATTCTGTCGCAATTGACATGTTTTTGTGAAGATTTATTCATTTTTAAAGTGAAACAACTTAAATGTTAACAAAAGAATGAAATGTAATTTCCATCCAACAATTAGATTTTCTTTTCAGAAACTTCGTCCACCACTTGAATTTTTGAAAAACTTACATCATCAAAAAATAAATTTAGTTATAAACAAATAAATATGATACTTTCTCATTTGAAAAGCCAATTCATGTGACTAAACAAAAATGGTACTTTCTCATTTACTTTTTCCTCTCGGCGTATGCTAGTTTCTTGAGCTAAAGTGCGACGGCTGCTATGGCTAGGAAGAAGAAAGGTGAGGGACTGAGGGCGAACAAAATCGAGTGGAGACCGATGGTTGTGGGAGCAGATCTGGGGTGGGATTAGGGCAAAAATTTGGGGAAATTGAAGAACTTCTCAATCAGGCACAAGCACAGCTAGGGCGAAAAGAAGCTGAAGTGGTGGTAACCAAGGCTTTACTTGAAAGCATGAGGCGAATTCAGAATGCTACTGGGGTGCCGGAAGGAAATGAAACCGAAGGGGAGAAAATTTGTGATGCTCACATAAAGCCAGCAAATGTATGAGAAACATTTGATATCTCAAAATTGAGGAATGGAGGGTGCAAGCTCAATTATGTTGAACCCATGGATAAATCTGCTCAGAAGGTTGGCTGTATTGACGCGGAGGATATCAAATCAGAGATTGACTACTGGAGTACGACCCTGGTGTGCTATGTCATGGGTGTAAACCCCCCATACCCGGTGATGAATGGATATCTGCGCAGAATATGGGGTAAGTTTGGCATCGAAAAAATATTGCCAATGTCGAATGGGGTATTCTTAGTGAAATTTGCTAGTTTAGCAGCAAAAGATTCTATTGTTGAAATAGGGGTATATCATTTTGACAGTAAACCACTCATTGTTACTCCTTGGAATGAAAACCAAAACTATACTAAGCAAAATGTGGATAAAGTGCCTGTTTGGATTAATCTGGATGGTTTGAATCTGAAATATTGGGGTAGTAAGGCTCTAAGCAAAATTGTGAGTATTATCGGGACTCCAATAATGGCTGATAAAATGATGATGGAAAGGGAGAGAATCCAATACGCCAGGGTGCTTGTGGAAGTGGATGTAAAAAGAATGTCGGATATTATACAATTTCAGAATGAGCAAGGCATATTGATTAAACAAACTGTGAGATATGAGTGGAAACCCACTGAATGTAACTACTGCAATAATTATGGCCATGAAGAAGAAGTGTGCAAACGGAAGACAAGCAGACAGGAATGGAGGGCAAAAGTGGTGGAACCAGGATTGGGAGTACAAAGAGTTGAAGGCCAGGAGCAAAACAAAGAGATGCAAAAAGGGAGTAAGGAGAGGGACATAGGAAGTGGTGATGAAGAGTGGAGGCTCATAACCAAATTAGGAAAGAGAGCACTACAATTTGAGGGGGCTAGTGGGCAGAATGTAGCCAGCTCATCTAGTGCAAGTGATCATCCTGTGGAAGTGGCTCCGGGAGTAGTGACAATTACCGCCTTGCTCAATGCAGAACATCGTAGTGTGGAATGTCGGGGGAATGAACTCTGCCGATAGGCAGAGAGAGGTTCAAGTCTTCTGTGAAAAACACATGGTAGGCTTGATGGGTTTACTAGAACATAAAATAAAAAGTGGAAATAGTAAGGGAGTTTATAGTAAGTTGTGTTAAGGGTGGGGTTGGGCTACTAATACCAGAGATGATCCGAGAGGTAGAATTTTGCAAATATGGAGAAGGGAGATATATGAAGTGAATGTGATTCAAACAAGTGGTCAGCTGATTCATAGTAAAGTGTTGAACAAGGTTACTCAACAGGGGTTCTACATAACATTTGTGTATGCATATAATCATGCAAATGAGAGATTAAAATTGTGGGAAGAGCTGGTGCATATTTCAGAATGCATGACTGAACCCTGGATTGTCTTGGGGGATTTTAACTGTGTTTTGCACCTAAATGATAGAATTGGAGGGAACCCTGTTAGTGTTGCAGAGATGATGGAGTTTCGAGATTGCATTGAGAGCAGTGACCTGGAGGAAATGAAATGGTCAGGATGTACTTATACATGGAATGACAATCATGAGGAAGGGTCTAGAATATTCTCAAAACTTAATAGAGTTTTTATGAACCATCAATGGAGACAAGAATTTCTAGGGGCTGAAGCACTTTTCTTACCAGCTGGGCTGTCTGATCATAGTCCAATGCTAGTACATAATCACGTTATAGTAGCAAGGAGGAAGTCTCCATTTAAATTCTATAATATGTGGAGTGGGTCTGCTCAGTTTAGGCCGCTTGTATAGGAGGTTTGGAACATTGAAATGGAAGGGACATGCACGTTTAAAGTTATCCAGAAACTCAAATTTCTGAAAAAAGGGCTACAAAGGCTAAACAAAGAAAACTTTAGTGATATTGAGACGCAAGCGGAAATGGCTCATGGACTGCTGCTAGAATTACAGGAAAAAGTGAGTGTAGGTCCAATGAATATTGTACTTCAGCAACAGATGACAGAAGCATTGCAGAATTACAGAGAGAAATCCTTGGCAAGGGAAAAGTATCTACAATAGAAAGCTAAAATTGATTGGCTTAGAATGGGGGATCAAAACACTGCCTATTTTCATAGAATTATTCAACAGAGATGCTATAGGGGAGAATTATGAAGATTACTGATGGAGTAAATACTGTAACTGATTACTCACAGATAACTGAACACTTTGTTCAGTTTTATAAAGGATTGCTGGGAACAAAGAGTATTGTGGACAGAATGGAGGAATGTGTGGTGGATCAGGGGCCTAGGTTAAATATTGACATGCAATTGATGCTCACCAGGGCCTTTACAAAGGAGGAAGTTAAAGAGGCTATGTTCAGTATTAACTCCACAAAAAGCCCAGGTCCTGATCGTTATGGTAGTGGGTTTTTCAAGGCAGCCTGGAATGTGATTGGTGATGATGTTTCTGAAGCTATTCTTGAATTCTTTAATAATGGAAAGCTTTTGAAGCAGGTAAACAGTACTCTTTTGAGCTTAGTACCTAAAGTGGAGAATCCAACCAGTGCATCTGATTTTAGACCTATTGCTTGTTGCAATAGCATCTACAAATGTCTATCTAAAATGCTCACAAAGAGACTTGCAACTAATTGTACTCCCATACTTGATCAATGAAAATCAGGGCGCGTTTACAAAAGGGCAATCTATTATTGATAATGTACTTCTAAGTCAAGAGCTAATTCGACTTTACAATAGGAAAAATGCGTCACCCCGTTGTTTGATGAAGATTGATCTACGAAAAGCCTATGATTCGGTAGAATGGGAATTCTTGAGAGACCTATTGGAGGGGTTTAGATTCCCAAGGAAATTTAGTGAGTGGATATTAGAATGTGTGACAACTCCTACCTATTCAATTGTGCTCAATGGAGAAATTCATGGATTCTTCCAAGGCCAAAGAGGTTTGAGGCAAGGAGACCCCATATCTCCTCTCCTCTTTTTCTTAGTCATGGAATATTTAACAAGAAGTTTCAAAAAAGCTACTGCTCAATGACAATTTAGATACCATCCGGGCTGTAAACAGTTAGAGTTGACTAGCTTCTGTTTTGCTGATGATTTACTGGTGTTTTGTAAAGCAACAACCCCTGCAGTGGAAGCTCTTTGGAATGCCTTTAGAAAATTCTCCAAAGTATCTGGATTGCAAGCGAACCAGGGAAAGTCAAGTATTTATGTGAGAGGTACCACACAAGATACTAACACAGGCAATTGTTGCTCTAACAGGTTTTGCTGAAGGAGTGTTTCCTATGAAGTATCTAGGAATTTCATTTTCACCAAAGAAGTGGAATAAAGTGGATTGCCTTGTATTGCTGGATAAAATTACAAAGAGACTGACAAGATGGGCTTCAAGACAGTTGTCATATGCTGGTAGAGTACAACTGATAAATTCAGTGCTCATGACCATGCATACATATTGGGTGTCTATTTTTATTATCCCACAGTCCATAATGAAACAGATTGAACAAAAATGTCGAAACTTTTTATGGGGAACTACTGAGCTGAAAAAGAAACTAATCCCAGTGGGGTGGGATCAGATTTGTGAAAAAAAGAAATTTGGAGGATTAGGCGTTAAGAAGTGCCAGTTGTGGAGCATTGCTGGTGTTGGTAAATAGGTCTGGGCCTTGGCCCAGAAAAAAGATACCCTCTGGGTCCGATGGGTTCATAGTGTTTATCTCAAAGAACAAGAGTTCTGGAACTATTCACCTCCCTCTGACTCCAGCTGGGCTTGGAGGAAAATAAATAATGTCAAGACTAAAATACAAGGGGGTTTTGCTCGAAATCGATGGACACATACAAAATCAGGTAACTTTACTATTTCTAGTTGCTATGAATGGTTGAAAGGAAATGAATATCCTTTTAGACAGGCAGGGGTTGTGTGGAATAAACTAAATATCCCTAGGCAGTCTTTTACTATGTGGCTTATGATACATAAAAAATTGTTAACTAGGGATCGCCTGAGTCGATTTATTCCATCTGTTGACTGTGGGTGTCTCTTATGTGGTGCGTCTATTGAGTCCATTGAGCACCTGTATTTTGAATGTGAATGGGGGAAACAACTCTTGATGAAGCTGATGAATTGGTTAAAAGTGGATACATGGCCTACAGGATTTAATAGATGGGTGAAATGGGTGCAATTTGCTTTCAAATAAATGGCGAATACGAAAACAAATCTTGATTGCTGGGATTGTGGGGGTTGTAAATAGAATCTGGAGTGAAAGGAATACGCGACATTTTGAGCAAAAGAAGAAGTAAATAGATGCTGTTTTCAAGGAGCTGCAATTGGACCTTGGAATTAAATTTGGGGAATTAAAGCACAGGAACTTAACACATAGAGACGAAGTTTACATAGAACACATTCTGAATGTATAGGGATTTGTTAATGTACAGTGGGTTTTCTCTTGGTCGGTTGTGTTTGTGGTGCACATCAAGGCTTGATTCTTTGTAATCTCCCTTGAATGTGTTGTACGAGGTTTTTTGAGATTGTTGGTTATAAAGCTTTTACAGTTACCTAAAAAAAAAAAATATGATGACAATTGTATAAACCATACTAGCTCATAAAAAATGGATTTACACTAGTAGGGGTCGATGGGAGACCTTCGGGGAGAAAAAGGCTATCGTGGGTTGGGTGATTCATTTGTCCTTTTTTCTCTTTTTTGGGTTTATCGATAGAAGGGCATATACGTCAATTTTATTCCTTTTCTTCTGGCATTAAAAGTTATGCTCTGGCGTTATCATCTGCCTAAAAATATTATCCTTGCCCATGGGCTTGGGCCTAAAACCAATAAGTTGTACAAGGCCCAACAACGTGGGCATGGCCCGCGGTACAAAACGTGCCCAACAAAAATAACCCGTCACAGCTATTAGACGTCGTTGTGCGTTGTAACAGTCTTGCAGTTGAGTCATTAGTGAAGAACAATTTTAATAATAAGTCAATAAAGATCACCCCCCTTCTCTTCTCTTCACAGAATTCTCTAAAACCGAAACTGGTTAGGGCTCGGTGTTTGCTGATCATCCATCCACCATGGCTATGCAAGCTGGAATAGGATTATCTAGGATTATTTTAATTGTTGGAGCAGGTATTGTGTACATACATGTATGTGTATCTGCATTTTCCTTTCCTTTTTTCGTTCTTTCTGGTGTAGTTTTGATCTGAAATTTCTGCTTTGATTTTTGATGCCGAATTAGGTTATACGGGGACGATAATGATGAAGAATGGTAAATTATCAGATATTTTGGGTGAACTACAGGTACTGTAATTTCCTTCTCTCTCTCTCTCTATATATATATATATATCTATCTACACACACACACACACACACATATATATATGTTTCACTTTCGCCTGAATTTTCTTTAAATTTCCGATGTTTTTCTTAAATCATCTGCAGTTAAAGTCTTAAATATACATTACGCGCATTTCTCGCGCCTATATTCGTTTTCTTTGCTTTTGATGCGATCATTTTATTTGTGGTGAATTTTGTAAAACTGATTATTTTGTACGCGTGAAAGTTTGTATAGTTTTCTTTTGCGAAAAGGTTAATTCTGTAAATGTCTGATATTTGCATTCTATGCACTGTATATTTAGTGGTTGGGGGAATAAGAGGCCTATTGAGGTAATTTTGGAAGAGTGTGTTTCCTCTTTTGGAGAATATTCGTATTTACTATGCCTTCTGTTTCGTTTGTCCCTTTGCGGATTTTTTTACTATGCTTATAAATGATTTTAATGTTTTCTTCTACACTTTTTCTGGTGTGCTACTTGATAAAATTCCTTGTCATATGACAGGTTATTTGAGCTGCAATTCCATTTCTGTTATGCGCAATAGTGGTTTATATATGTGTATTGACTAACAAATGTTGTGCGGATTTGTATATTTGGCAGAATTTGGTTAGAGGCATGGAGAAATCAGGAGAGGCTGATAGGGAAGCCGATTATTCTGATGCCATTGCCTCCCAGGTATCTTCTTGCTAACTGCTAAATAGTTGTTGCCCAAATGTTATCTAATATCGAGCTGCTTGATTTTTTTTAATTTTTATACTTAGTCGTGATTACTTCTGCTTTAACATATCGTGTTTGACTGGAACAAGGAGGGAAATCAATGCTGATCATATATACTTTATTAAATCATTGGTCTAATTTTCTTCAAAGTAATCTTATGAAAATTATATGCCCTATCTCTTTAAATATCCCATGTAGTAGTTTCTTAATTTATTACAGTGGAAGCGGCTTTTGGTGTAGCTTATAATTCTCTGCCATAGATTATGTCGAGTGCTGCTTATGAGCAAAATTGTTAGACGAGAGCTTGAAATGCGACACTTGTGAATCACTGAAAAACATCGCAGTACAGAATTGATTTGTGGTTTATTCTTTTGTAGGTTCGTCGGTTAGCCATGGAGGTTCGCCAGCTGGCCTCATCTAGGCAGATAACTGTCTTAAATGGGAACTCTGGCCAAAGTAAGTATGTCGAGTATATGTCAGAGTGTTAAGGTTTATAGCTGTCCTAGTGATACTCTCCCTTTCTACCCTTGACAGGTAACTTAACAGCTCTCGTAGTGCCAACTGCTGCTTTGGGAGCCTTGGGCTATGGATACATGTGGTGGAAGGTTGGACATCATATAGTTCTCATCATTTGGTTTCCATGTAGCATTCTGATTTGTCTTCTATGATCATTTGGGATTTATTACTCCCAAGATATGCACTATTTAGAGAACTAAATTTTCATTTGTGTTTTGACTCCTTCTAACTTTCCGGCTTCTGAATGTTAGGGCCTTTCATTCTCAGACCTGATGTATGTAACAAAGCGCAGTATGTCAAATGCTGTTGCAAACTTGACAAAACATTTGGATCATGTGTCAGAGGCTCTTGCTGTAAGTTTGTGTTATTTTGTGATATGAATATCAGTTGCAAGCATCATGTTTTCCCCCCGTTTGTTTCATGCACCATGGTGGTGAAATACATCAAGGAACTTTGATATCTTCTTTTATAACTGGATGATACAGGTGATTCTATTGTGATTGTTGTTGCAACTAGAGTTATTAAGTACTATGATTCCCCTTATTTCAGTTTGTTTTAGGGTTTACCATCTTTACCATGTCTGCTCATAACAGAAGTTACCTGTTTTTCCTGAATTTGCTATATTATGTTAGCTAGTTTTTATAATGTTTGGAATATATGTTCACTGTCATGGAAGAAGAGACTGATTCTGAAGGAAACTTAGTTGTTTCGGTGGAACCTCAGTGGTGCAAATATCGTAACATATTTTCAATGTAGCTTATCTTCCATATGGTTTTCTGATCAGGCAACAAAACGACACTTAACCCAGAGAATTGAAAACTTGGATGGGAAACTTGATGAGCAAGTAGAGATATCCAAATTAATAAGGAATGATGTAAGTTTACAATTACCTTTTTTTCCTTTGTGTTCTGATCTTCGAGTTTCTGATGCATGGTTGGTTTCCAGTATCAGAAATTGGAGGGATCAGATTGTAATCTAGGCTCGCACAAGTAGAAGGCATAAAAGAATCTGTACTGATTTGACCATATTCATATATTCACTACCACTACCAATGTTTTGTAACTTGTGAAACAGGTTAATGACGTGCGTGGTGATCTCTCTCAAATTGGCTTCGATTTGGATGAATTGCAGAGGATGGTTTCTGGTTTGGTAGAATCTACTTTGCTTTTCTGAACGATTTCTATTTTCCTATGATTGGCTAATATTCTTTCTGCTGTCATCTAATAAGATGCTGTGTCATCAAGCATCTATGTTGGATATTAAATGGCGGTCCTGCTTTTTATAGTGTGAATTTGATGCCGAAAGGAAAGTAGTCATCGATAACCAAGGGCTTGAATGCTTCTATATTCTAAGCACATTTAAGCAGATTTTCTTGTTTTTCATGAAAGCCCAAGAATTTCTGTACACATTCATTTTTACTGAAAATGGCCTCTTTTTCCAGCCTACCCTATTTAATACCTACAAACCCTGACATGACCCACCCATAACTTCTCTTCAATTAATACGATTGGACGTAAAACTAACCAGGATTCCACCGTTAGCTACTCTCCAATTGCTATGATTGATTAAAACTAACATGGGTCACTCTAATTGTTGTTCCATGAAAATAATATTAGTATAATGCACTAATTCTTTTGAACAAATATAATGAAACATGTTTTTGTATGCTTTTTCAACAATAAGCATCATTGTCCCTAGCTTTAAATACAAGAGCTTACCCAAACCATCCATATATACTTTCATTTTCAGACAAAAGACCAATGCAAACACAAAAAACATATGAAAAACTATGGAACTGAAAAATTAGAATGAAAACACGACCATATAGGGTCAAGTTCTTCACCTATTTAAGAATTTCAAGATAGTATATGATTCTTTGGCCCATAATGTACTCTACAATGGTACATATTTTTATATGTAAGATGCATCAGATGTGTCATGTGGCTGCAAGGATCACATCTTCACTTAGTTTATGCTAATAATCTTATGATTGTAAGTTGTAACTCATTTTTTGACTTGTAGATGTATTGTTATGTCTACATAGCGGTTTGAATATTTTGATATTAAGTTCTTGAAGGCCATGCGTAGTTGACTTGTTAGTTTAGTAGGGACTGAAGATACCAGCGCTTTGTTTGGTATCCTTTCCAGAAAGGGATATTCCTTCCCCCAAATAAAAGGCCAAGACCCTTAATGCACTATGTTCTACCCCCATAGGTAGAGAATAAATATCAATACCCTAGATAATTCCAAATATGATGATAGCATATAGTACTAGAACAAGTTAATGTACCCCACAAAAAAAAAACATATGTATTTAAATTATCCTATCATTATCTTGAATATAAAACTATATCTTCCGATCATTACCTTAATTAATATAATAACATTGAATGATCTGGCAACTTGATGTGACACCACATAGTCTTTCATGATATGACATCTACAAAGAAAATGCTCTCTTCAATAACAGAACCAAACATACTTTCATTTTTCATGCATTCCCCCACCCCATTATGTTTTTCCTAATTACATTTTTCCAAAACAATAAAAAATGATGCCAAACAAAGCATAGATTGTCTATGTTATGTGGTTACTGCAAGAAAATGGTTGTATAAATAGCTTAATGTGTGACATAGTGCACCACTGGTTGCATATCTAAATTGAGAGTGTGGATATGTGGCGTTGGAAATCGACGTTGGAAAGCTAACATCTTAACAAGTGAGTCGAAGAGTGAATGAAATGTCTTGTACATTAGTAGATTCTGGTTTTGTATTTTAGTGATGCAAGTATAATAGGTTAAGTAGCAGATGCCTCATGATTGTAGATTATTTTATAGGCTGCTAAGCAAACCTCGTATATTTGATGCTCTAATTTATTATGACCTGTTGAATATGTTTCCAGTGTAATAATCTTAACTGCTCAAGGCATAATTAACTTGCTAATTCACTAAGGCACGGAGAAACTAAATAGTGTAGGACGAATAACCAGAAAAGAAAAAGAAAAAAGAGAATTAATAAGATCTATCAAGCTAATTCAAGTTGAATATTCATCAATTCAAGGTTACTTACTGAGTATGTAGCCTATGTATATATAGGCTATAAAAAGAGAGTCCTAAGGAAATATAGATAAATGAAAATTGAAAGGAATCCTAATTAATTATAATAACTAACATAATTATCCTATCTAGAGAATATGTATTTTCTAATTATTGTCAACCTTCTCGTTCCCCACCATTTCTCTCCGGCTGAGAAATACTTTCACCCGGAAGGTAACAAGAATTTTAATTAATTAGAATAATTAATATAATCCTATCTAGATAATATCTATTTTCTAATTGTTGATACTATTTCTTTACCTGCTCGTTCCTCACCATTCGCCCCCGCTGAGAAATATCTTGCGATGCAGGTGATATTGGGAAATATCAGCAGGATAGGAAGAGTTCATCTGATAAGACTCAAAATACGTTTTACAACTTAGGATACTAGATTTATCTTTTGTATTTTTAAAAAATGAAGGGTAAGCTTGGAAGAAGACAATAAAAAGATGACTTTTCTATTTTATATAAAATGTCAAAAGGGACATTCTTTCTGGGGTGGAGGGAGTATAATTCTTTTATTATAGAATATCTATTGTTCTAATTTATACTTATCTGATGCCTTTTCGTTCTGCATCTCTATGTTAGCTTGATATGTTACATATTGTTGTTGTGGTTTGTAAATCCTAGCATAAAGGTGTGATGCTGACTATATGAAGTGAGTTAGAAAGCAAAGAGATATAATTTCTTGTGGTGCTGATTCCAATTGATGGTTGAGGTTTTTGTTTTGTTTTCTTTCTACTTCTTTTAACTATTGTGGATAAAAGAAATACAGTGACAAACTGTACTGAATAGTCGCTAAGATGGCACTTATATGGTATTAAAGTATCTTAAGATCTGGAAATTCAGGGTGTGTATTTGTTGCTTATGCTTTTGCATTTTTTTTTGTCTATTTCCTTCGGCTATTCTTTCTTCTATTGACCACTTGTCTGAGGGCCCCCCCTCCTTCCCTCATTTTTCGCCATGTGGGTTGGGGTCCTTTCTAGCTTAATTTTGATACTTGAATGTAATAGTTTCCTTCTCCTAAAGAATGCACCCGCTTTGTTGCTTCTGAAGCCAATATTATTCACAACTAAGCTAGATGTGTTCATGTTACACACATGAATTGCTTCTTTGGTGATTCTTTCTTGCTTCTGATAATGTAAAATTGGACTATACGATTTAGTTTAAAGTAAATACGGCATGTTTATGCATGCCAGGAACTTTCTGCTTTGGTTGTTGACTTTACTCAATATATTTTGCATTTTCATGTTGTTACTGCTTCAATATTTTGCTTTTCCCTTACATTATATTTTTTATTGCAGGATGGGAAACTACTTTCTTTGGAAGGCAAACAGGTGATATAGCTTTTACATTTTTTTAGGATCTGAAAGAGTTTCTACTTGGTCCATGAGTTTTACAAGCTTTATAGGAGAATTGCTTCTTGGGCTTGAACCTTTTCTGTTAATCAAGTTACTCCCAAAACTCAATATTAGTTCTATCATGCATCCATGTAATGTTAAAATAATAGTCATTTACTAATACATTTTGGCTATAGGAGCTTGCAAATGCTGGAGTAATGTACCTGTGTAGCATTGTCAGTGGAAGAAAGGTCAAAATGCCTGAAATGCTTCAGGTTTGGAGTTGTTCCTTTTCTTGTTTCTACAATATTCGATACAAGTACTATATTCTAAACAGATTTGCTGATTTGTTCTGGATTTATGTTGCTTTAGTTACTATTCCAAGGGGAAAAAATTATAGTTTCCTTTTTTACCCCTCTTTTAGAGGCAAGGTGTGAAAGATTCACATGGGAGAACAAATTATATTTGAGTTGTACTAGACAATGAAGGGAAATGGTTTCAGACGTATAAGAGAAATTAGTAACACGATATTGAGAAATAAAAAAAAAAGGCCGCTGTTAGCCACAGTTCAGCAATTGTGGCAAGAAACTAGATAAACCTTTGCCTCTCCTTCAGTGATCAAGTATCTATGAACTATGTGAAGTTACAGAACAGTTATATTAGAGTGTAATCCAGTCGTTTGTTAGCTAACTAAATACTTATAGTCACAGGATTAAGTTAGTTCTGACCTTTGCTCCTTGTGCTCTGTTTTCTTGGTTGTTGCACAACTCTTTTTCATTACAATTGTCATGCCATCTGGCTCGCAACATTCTGTTTCACTTATGATTGACTAGATTTTTTCCCTATTTTTTTTTATTTATTTTTTAATTGGGTTTTGTGCTGGGGTCATCTAAAGAAAGTTTCTTGTTTCTTTCTTGATCCAAATTTTGTCTCTGGGGTTAACTGCAGAGTGTGTGAGAATTTCATTATTCAGTTCTCATTTCTTACTGTTAAATAATTTGTCTCTCGACTCTTCTATGTTTTTGTGCAGGATCAATTTAAAAAAGGTGGAAACTCGGCACCAAGTCTAATGGTACTTAGTCTCTCTTCTGCTGCCATTTTTTAGTTGCAAATTTCTGTAATAAGAGAAATGATAGCATAAAAGAGATAAGTTGATATATTATTGTCTTGATAATGAAATTTAAGAGACTTGATGATCCATTGTAAATTTTAGGATGTAGGAGGAAGTGCTGCCACAATAATAGCTACCTCTGTTATTTCTTTTGGTTATAGTTGACTTGCTTTAAAAAATACTCTCCTTTGGGTTTGAATTTAGAGCCTAGCCCATGAATCAAAACAGTCCTTGCATATAAATTTGTTAAGAAAATATCTCCAATTGTTTTACTTCTGCAATCGAATTATTGTTGAATGTTGTGTCACCAAAGTTCATCTACAGCATGTGCTAGCTGAGTGAAGGAGAGACTTAAAACCGGTATAAAGGACTTTGTTCTTGGGTCGAAATTCATGATTCCTTGTAGTTCTTCAGTAATCTTTTTCTAAACGCTGTTTAAACCTATCATTTAAAAAAGCTAAATCTATTCCATCTCACGTGCTTGTCAATATAACTTCTTTTCAGGGTCTTAAGGAGATCGCAGATTCTCTGTCCTCTGGGAATAACTTATTGACTGACGGAAATGTGCAAGAGGGTACTGATAAGTCCAACAAAACCTTGATGAGGTATATTAGTTGAAGCTTTTAATCTTAATTGGCTGGATTGCATTATGAAGCGTGTGTTGCTTTATAATTGCCTTCATACGCTTGTGCGTTCTACTCATGATTTTTCTTACAACATATATTGAAATGCAGGACTGCTTCAAACAAATGTTGACTGCTACAGTTCTAGTGTGATCGTGGAGTAAGATTCTTCTATGTGATATAATGTGACCGATTATATCAAATTAATACTAGGAAATAATACAATTCATGATTCTTTTGGAAAGGGTGTGTTAACTATATACGTGTCATTTTTTCTCTGTTTATTTCCCACTTTGGAGATTTTCAATTTGTACATGTTGTAATCGGGTGCTGCCAAATATTGTTGGGTGAAACAAGCTATATGCATACCTATGTAATTGACACCCATATCGTGTAACCTCCTTCCTAAACGTAAATAGTCATATCGTCCGCTATAGTTGAATTTATTTCATCAAGGCTTTATAATGAGTTGCCATATGGAATGCTGTGGGACTGTAGTCTTCACAGTTTCGGCAACACCTTATTCCAAACAATTATATAATCTAATTGGCGGTGGACACCCTGGTTAATAACCAAAATATATATATATATATATATAATCTAATTGGAACATTTTGTAATGTAGTTCGTACTCAAAAGGTTTCTAATGGCTTGCTGGTATACTGTTGAGTGTTGATTAAAATTCGTACTATAATAATGTTTTAAGAGGGGGCAAAATGGTTTTGGACCCATGGTTCCAATCCAATTCAATTAGTTTTGGGTTGAGTTGGTTCTTAGCTTTTTTGTCGTGGGTTGGGTTGGATTTGGTTCCTATTGGGTTCTATTGGGTGAGGTTTAAATTAGTTCTACTTTGGTTTTAGGTTGGATCCAACTTGGTTTCAAGTTAGTTCCAATTTGGTTTCCATTTGGATCCCACACATTTTTTAATGATATGCATATTTGCTTCATAGTATGTGTATTGTGTGTAATTAAATGGTTGGGACTTGGGAACCTGTTGATGGAAATGACTTGAAAACTTGGTTTAATTTCATCTTGGGTCTATTATGGGTTCATCTGGGGTCTTTTTATAAGAACCACTTGGAACCGATCCAATTCAGCCCGAATCGGATCCATATTGGAATCACACTTTTGGATTCCAATCTTGACACCTCTAACAACTCACCTAATTGACAAGTAATGACCCACATCTAATAAGTATGTATAGAATATCCCAATACAAACAATACACACCCATTTGACATCACGAAATAGCCAAGTTCTTTCTAACTTTTGTTAAAAAGAAATGTGTTTTTTGAGTGAAATAACATTATGTTACTTTTTATATTGTTTGGAGAGTGTATAAATGACATAAGCATGTCACTAACGATGAAAAATATATTTTGTGTATGCATTGTGAATTTTATATACATACTTGTCAACCATTTGATTATCAACGTTTATTTCGCTTGGCCCTCCAGAAAAAGTTCATGATTGTGTATTGGTAGCTTTCTAAAATTGTTATGTATATTTTATTAGTTGTATATCTTATGTCTGATCATATCTACGCTTTATAAATTGTTAATGTGCAAAGTGAAACCAAACTTAACGATGAGAACTCAATTATCCCAAACTAAATGATACTAAGTAAAGGGTACTAGGTGTTCTCTTCCTCCACTAAACTTAATAAAATTAAGATTATATCCGGTATATGTCATCATCCCAGTAAGTGAAGGTCATATATTTGAATTTAATAAAAAAATTTAATAAGTGCATTAAATGTCTTAATCGAAGCATATTTCACCCCATATCATTAAAGGGTTGCAAGGTGAAATTCAAATGTTAGATTAAAAGGTGTTAGTTGGAATGGACTAAGAAACTTAACAAATCTATATATCATTAAAGGGTTGCGGTTTGGTGAATTATGGGAGAAGTAGATTGAATCATCTATTCGATAGATTGATGTTAGACATCACTTAGAAAGTTAGTAGACGATATATCGTTAAAGGGTTGCAATCCACTGAACCGATTAAATAATTCAATCACCACTATAAAGTAATTACCAACGATGACTTGCAACTTCTACATTGGGAGTGTAGATCTCGAAAAATGTAGTGGGAACCAAATTTAAATTTAAGTCCTTAATTTAACTTGGATAATTTAATTACAAAAATCTAATTAGATCTAGTTTATTTTTCTGCATTTACTTTCTGTTATATCTTTGTCAAAATGATTAACAACCAATTTTCTGTATTACTTGAAAATAACATCTTTACCAGACCCAATTATATGGACTGACTCAGGAACTTGATGATAGTCCTCAATATAGAGTCTTTAGGGTATGTGCTGATATCCATTCTCCACTTGCCAAAACACGTGCCAATGAGGAAGAAGTCCAAACCCATGAGAAATGGGTCAAGTATGACGTCCGAGTGCGTGGGTACATGTTGGGCTCAATGACAAATAAGTTGCAGAGGTCCCACGAGAAGATGACCACTGCAAGGCCCATCTTATTGTTAGTGTGTATGCCCTCAAATGCCATAAAAATGATAGATTTATAGGGCATTGACTTGTAATAAACAATATCTTTTCGTTATATATATATAGATAAGACATTATTTTGTTGTTTTCTTATAGGCATTTGTGAGGTGTTAATAAACAACGTAAAGTCCTTGATAATAAGGCAGACGTTCTACTTCCTATGGGTTAGGAAGAATGGCACTAGAAAGGTTTGATCCTTATTATCTAAATAGGGTTCACAAGTCTAAGAGAGTATTGACTGGACATTAATACAGGACAAAGTCTTGTATGATGTAAGTTTTGACAGAGAAAGTGCCAGTCGAACACTATGGGAATGATAGTGGGAACTTATGTCATAGACCTATCAGTTAGACTGATATGTTCGAACATAGCTCGCATCGGTTTCATCACATGGGTATTCACTCACTGACAGTCAATGATGAAACTGATAATAGTTAGATCCGATTCACCCTTTGGTGGGATCGACCTTGAAGTGCGACTTGATGGCAAGTAGCATTGTTAACTGATTAGCAAAATGAGATTTATTCTCTCATAAGTGAATGAGCTAAATTTCCTATGCAGTCATAAAGGAGTGAGGTTAAAAGTCTTTGGCCAAAGCATAAAGAGATACTCATGTTAGACATGAAAGTATACTCAATGACCTCGACTCATTATGAGCTATGCATATGGTCAAGTCACGTGAGTTTGACTAAAACCATGACTCTCACTTGATTGGGATATAAGAATAAAAGATTTATACTTGTACGGTATTCACAGCGTATAAGGGTTGGAATGATCCTATTCATTCGTTCTCAATTGGGATACGATGTGAGCCACGTGACTGGCCAGGTGTTACTCGCATTCTTTTGATTTCCTCCCAATTGCCTTTTGAGACGAACCTAAAGAGTCGCGCTTAAAGGAAGTGCAAAAGGAAAATGATGGAAAAGACTTGAGAGAAATTCGGTATTAGATATCGTGATTAATTAATTAATTAATTATTGGATGATTTTAATTAATTAATTAAGTTAATGAATTAATTAATTCCTTAGAGGAATTTAATTATAAAATTAACATGAACTTAATTGATTATTTAATTAATTTATTTATTGGATAAATAATATTAATTATTTAATTAATTAAAATGGCGGAAAATAGGACTAAAGCCCGAAGGCTTAAAAGCCTTGAAGTGGGCGTCAACAGTAGGGCCTTAGTGACCTAGGTTATTGTTTTATATTGTATTATAAATATACTACTTAGTGAAAAAATAACTAAGTGATTAAGTCATAACTTTCTCTGCAAGTCAGAACTCTCCAACCTCTCTCTTTCTCTCTAGCCGTCTTCCCAAGAGAAGAAGAAGAAGATTTTTGCTTTTGACTCCGGCTGGCAATTTAGAGACAGCGACGAATTTGCTGTTCAAGAAGAGATTGCAAAGCTGGTTCAGAATTCGACATACGCGAAGAACGATAATTGAATTCGAAACCCAATTTCAATATGTGAAACAGAGATGAGCCACTTGGGATTTAAATATTTTGTCTTCTGCTGCGTTTTTGTTTTATGCAATTTTTTCCCAACAGTGGTATCAGAGTCAATCTCTGATTTCCGTATTTAATTGATTACGTGATTATGTGTTTTTCATGTTTTTGAAGCATGTTTTGAATATGTTTTTGTGATAGTAATCCATGATTTTTCTGCGTTTAATTCATGTATGTTGTAGTATGATGACTTGTGAATTGAAAAATCTAATTTTTGTGAGAATCGGGTCAAAAAAACCGCACGACGAGCGCGACGCGCTTGGCGTGCACAGTCTACCCCTTGGGCGCACAAACAGCACGCTGCGCTCGTTAGGGCCACCCGTTGCGCGCACAGCATGCGCCGTTCGGGTAATCGCACGGCACCAGGCCACCAGCGCGTGGCCATGCTCAAAGCCGTGCGCCTACACCTTTTTTCGTCCGAGTCATGGGTCGGGTTATTTATTTTTTCCTCGGGTCTAATTTTTAAATAAATGGGTTTTGGGCTATTTTAATTATCCGGGTGGGTCAAAAGGATGATGACCCGGATTTAATTAAATAAGCCCAAATTGTTTTAATTAAAATTATGGGATTTTCAATAAATTAGTTTTGGGCCTAATTAATTGAATTTAAATATGCCAATGGTTGGTAATTTGTATTTGATGAAATCGAGCCCAAATTATTTTTTTGAATATTATTTATTTAAATGAAATAATTAATTAATGATTCTTGAAGAATTTTTTAATTAAGTTATTTATTTCAGTAAAAGATTCTCACTAAATAGTTTATTATCATAAATGTCAATAAAATTTGGAATTTTATTGAGGAAATTAATTAGTTGGACTAATTAATTATTAACTTAATCACCAACATAATTGCTTTATTTTATTGCGAGCATGTATTATATGATGGTGACATTGTCCATGGGCTTAGGTTGCTTCTTTTGATTGTATTTCCTTTTATGGGTTGTAAGGGCCGGAATTGAGCCCGTTTATTTTATTACTAGGATTATGTATAGGTTGTTCAATAATCTCATGTAATAAATAGAAATAGAATAGGCATTTGAAGAGGAGATCAATCCAAAAGAAGAGGAGCTTGGAGGCCAAGAAGAATAGCTAGGCTTATTTTTCCTTTTTTCCATGATGGTCCATTGGCTTGGGCCCTCTAGATAAAGCCCATGGACATATCTGTTGATTTATTGCTTTCGATGCATGTTCATTAGTTGTATGAAGCATGTATGTTATCAATATGCGCTATATAAATTGAATAATGTGCAAAGTGAGACTTAGATAAATGTTTAGAACATGAATTCTCCCAAACAAAAATTATACTAAGTTAGTAAGGGGTGCTAGGCATCCTTTCCCTCCACTAAACTTAATAAAATTAAGTATTAAACCTAGTATATGGCATCTTCCCAGTAAGTGGGGGGTCGTATATCAAGATTTAATTCTAGAATGTTATTAATTGCATTAGATGCCTTAATCGAGACATATTTCACCCTAAATGTCGTCAAAGGGTTGTAAGGTGAAATTCAAATGTTAGATTATGAGGAGTTAGTGGGAATAAACTTAGATAGTCTACAAAGCCTATAAATCGTTAAAGGGTTGCAGTTTTGGTGGATTATGGGAAAAAAAGATTGAACCATCTATTGGATAGATTGATGTTGGACATCACTTTAATTTAATAATGGATCAAATATCATTAAAGGGTTGCCATCCATTATATTAATTAAAGAACTCAATCCCCACCACGAAGTACATTGCAACGATCACTTTCGGTTTTCACAGTGGGAGTGTGAATATCGAAAAATGTAGTGGGAGCTAAGTTATAAGTCGAAGTCCTTGATTTTAAACTTGGTCTTAGTTTAGTTACACAAGTCTAATGTAGTCTGGTTTATTTTCTACAGCTATTTTGATTTATCTCTCTCAACACAAAAATGACTATCAATCCACTTTCCGTTTTACTCGAAAAGAACAACCTTACCGGACCCAACTACGTGGACTGGCTAAGGAACTGGAGAATAGTTCTCAACATGGAGTCATTGGGATACGTGTTGGACACTGACATCCCTGCTCTACCTTCCAGAACACGTGCCAACGAGGAAGAAGTCCAAGCTCATGAAAAATGGGTAAAGGACGACGTCCGAGTGCGTGGGTACATTCTAGGCTCAATAACAAATGAGCTTCAGAGGTCCCACGAGAAGATGACCACGGGAAGGGCTATCTTGGCACATTTGGTTGAGCTTTATGGTGAGCACAGCCGTACTGCTAGATATAAGATATCTAAAGAGTTCTTCGGGGCCAAAATGAGAGAAGGTGGGAAAGTTGGGGATGATGTCCTCAAGATGTCGAGGATCGAGAGATTGGAGGCTCTCGATTTTACAATGAACCCACATTTCAAACCGATCTTATTTTGCAGTTTCTTCCTGATTCTTTTTCTCAATTTGTCTTAAACTTCAATTGCAATGAGATTGAGTGCAACTTAGCTGGGCTAATGAATAAATTAAACACTACACAATCTCAATTGAAGCCCAAGGGAAAAGAACTGCATTGGTTATCTCTTCAGGGCCCAAACGGGCGAAGAATAAGAAGAAGAAAGCCAAGAAGCAGAGTGGCGAGCTTGGAGCTCATGGTGGTGTCGAAAAAGGAAAAGGGAAAGCTCCTGTTAATCGCAAGCGTAGGGGGCCACAAAAGACAGACAGATGCCTTCACTACGGTGAGCTTGACCACTGGAGGAGGAACTGTCCAAACATGGCGCCAGGCGCACAAGGTATGGAACTTTATGTTCATGAAACTTATTGTTCTATGACCGTCTTCTCCACATCTTGGATTCTTGATTCTGGAGCTAGTGCTCACATTTTTTGTATGAATCAGGATCTGGTGCGAGGAAGGAAGCTGGATAGTGATGAGGTGAAGATAAAAGTAGGCAGCGGGCATAGTGTCGTAGCTACTGGAATTGGATCTATCTCATTGCTTTTAAATTCTGGACATATACTATTTCTGGATAATGTTTTAGTTTTGCCCAATGGGCTTAAAAACATTATTTCAATTCCCGTTTTAGTTAAATTTGGTTATACTTTCTGCTTTATAGATGAACAATGCAATATTTATTATGGTAATAAATTAGTAGGCTTTGCTTCATTAGTAAATGGATTGTATTATCTTAATGTCCATAAAGAGTGTTTTGTGAATACTATACAAAGGAAATGTAGTAGGCTTGAAATAAACCAAAGATTGATCTGGCATCTTAGACTAGGCCATGCCGGCGAACATAAAATTCACAAAATGGAGAAAGATGGACTAATCGGTCCATTGGGATTGGATCCCTATCCTACTTGTGAATCTTGTCTCAAAGGCAAGATGGCTAGATCCCTCTTTACAGGGACTTTTGAAAGAGCCTCACAAATCTTAGGTTTAGTGCACACTGATGTTTGTGGTCCATTTGAAGAAATGGCATGAGGAGGTTTCCTTTACTTCATCACCTTCACTGATGACCATTCAAAATATGGTCTAGTGTACCTGATGAGGCAAAAGTCCGAATCCATTGAAAAGTTCAAGGAATTCAAAGCTTTAGTGGAAAATCAAACTAGTCAACATATAAAAACTCTTCGATTGGATCGAGGAGGAGAATATGTGAGCGACGAGTTTGATGTATACCTCAGAGAGAATGGTATAATATCACATCTCACACCTCTAGCGACACCACAGTTAAATGGAGTAGCAGAGCGAAGGAATCGAACCTTGTTGGACATGGTTCGCTCCATGCTCAGCTACATTGACTTACCCATTTCACTGTGGGGTCATGCACTGCTTACATCTGTACACATTTTAAATGGATGTCCGTCCAAGTCAGTTCCTAAGACTCCATATGAAATATGGAGAAATAGGAAACCATGTCTTAATCACATCAAGATTTGGGGATATCCGACTTATGTCAAAAAGACTAAAATGGACAAATTGGAGGCTAGATCCTTGAAGGGACGTTTCGTTGGATATTCTGAGGATTCAATGGGATACCTCTTTTACCTGCACGATGATCAGAGGATCATTGCATCTTTACAAGCCCACTTTCTTGAAGATGAGTTCATTCAAGAAGGAGGAGCGGGTAGAAAGATTGCTCTAGAAAAACAAACTGAAACTCCAGTGGATACATCTACATAGGAAGTAAGAACCGAACCTGAGAGGTACGGATATCTAGTACGGATAACACAACCACAACCACAAAGATCAAGTAGAGTACCTCAACAACCTGAGAGGTACGGATATCTAGTACAGAGGGAGCTGGATCTTCATTCTGTATTAGAGAAGGATCATGGAGATGATCCCACCACTTTTGATCAAGCAATGATGGATGTGGATGCTACTTGATGGCGTGAAGCTATGCAAACTGAGATCGATTCGATGCATGCAAACCAAGTCTGGAAACTTGTGGACTAACCTGAAGGGGTGAGACCAATCGGGTGCAAATGAATTTACAAGAGAAAGATTGGTGTTGATGGCAAGGTTGACACCTACAAAGCCAGGCTATTGGCGAAAGGGTATAGTCAAGAAGAAGGAATTGACTACCAAGAAACCTTTTCGTCAGTGGCTATGATCAAATCTATAAGGATTCTACTTGCAATAGCCGCACACCTAGATTATGAAATATGGCAAATGGATGTCAAAACTGCTTTCCTAAATGGATCCCTAGAAGAGGATATCTATATGGAACAACCTAAAGGTTTTATATCCGAGGAGCATATTCATAAGGTGTGTAAGCTTGAGAGATCCATTTATGGACTCAAGCAAGCATCCCATAGATGGAACTACGTTTTGATGAGGTTGTCAAAGGATTTGACTTCATCAAGAATGAAGATGAGCCATGTGTTTACAAAAAGGTTAGTGGGAGCAAGATAACATTCATTGTGTTATATGTAGATGACATATTACTCATAGGGAATGATATAGGAATGCTCACCACTGTAAAGAAGTGGCTTTCGAGTATTTTCTCTATGAAAGACTTGGGAGAGGCAACTTATGTTTTAGGGATTCGAATCTATAGAGATTGAACAAATAGAATGATAGGGCTCTCTCAAGCCTTTTACTTAGAAAAGGTCGAAAGAGATATAGGATGGAGGATTCTAAGAAAGGGTTTCTGCCAATAAGATATGGGATACATGTCTCAAAATCTATGCGTCCTCAAAGTGAGAAAGATAGAAAGGAAATGAGCACTGTACCCTATGCATCAGCAGTGGGTAGCCTGATGTACGCAGTGTTGTGTACTAGACCTGACATTGCTTATTCGGTAAGCGTTGTCAGTTGATTTCAAGCAAACCCTGGAAAGGAACATTGGATGGCTGTGAAGAATATCCTAAAGTATCTGAAGAGAACTAAGGATATGATTCTTATCTATGGGAGTGGTAACCTGAGAGTGGACGGGTACACTGATTCGGATTTTCAATCTGATATCGATGACCGAAAGTCCACCTCAGCATTTGTATTCACCTTAAATGGTGGGGCGGTGACTTGGAAAAGCTCTAAGCAAAGCACAACCGCGGACTCCACTACAGAGGCTGAATACATTGCTGCCTCTGAGGCAGCTAAAGAGGCTGTTTGGATTAGGAAGTTCATAGAAGAACTTCAAGTGGTTTCTAGCATAAAACTCTCGTTGCCATTTTATTGTGACAACACTGGAGCAATAGCGCAAGCAAAGGAACCTAGGTCTCACAACAAGTCCAAACACATCAAGAGGAGATATCACATCATAATAGAGATCGTTGCACGAGGAGAAATATTTGTTCAGAAAATAGCCTCAGCTGACAATGTTGCTGATCCATTGACCAAGCCATTGGCACAGGCGGTGCTAGAAAAACATCTCGAGGGGATGGGTATTAAATGCCATAGCAAATGGCATTGAGTGCAAGTGGGATATTGTTAGAGTGTATGCCCTCAAATGCGATAAAGAGGATAGATTTATAGGGCATTGACTTGTACCTAAACAATATCTTTTCGTTATATATATAAGGCATTATTTTGTTCTTTTCTAATAGGCGTTTGTAAGGTGTTAATAAACAACGTAAAGTCCTTGATAATAAGGCAAACCTTCTACTTCCTATGGGTTAGGAAGAATGACACTAGAAAGGTTTGACCCTTATTATCTAAATAGGGTTCGCAAGTCTAAGAGAGTATTGACTAGACATCAATACAGGATAACTTGTATGATGTAAGTTTTGACAGAGAAAGTGCCAGTCAAACATTATGGGAATGATAGTGGGAACTTATGTCATAGACATATCAGTTAGACTGATATGTTTGAACACGACTCACATCGGTTTCATCACATGGGTATTCACTCACTGACAGTCAATGATGAAACTGATAAGTTGTGATAGGTACGCGTGAACCTTAGACCTGAGGAATCGAGTTGAAGATGTACTTGTGACATCAAGTCTGTCATTAGAGTAGTTAGATCCACTTCACCCTTTGGTGGGATCGACCTCGAAGTGTGATTTGATGGGCAAGTAGCATTGTTAACTGTTTAGCAAAATGGGATTTATTCTCTCATAAGTGAATGAGCTAAATATCCTATGTAGTCATGAATGAGGTTAAAAGTCTTTGGCCAAAGCATAAAGAGATACTCATGTTAGACATGAAAGTATACTCAATGACCTCGACTCATTATGAGCTATGCATATGGTCAAGTCATGTGAGTTTGACTAAAACCATGACTCTCACTTGATTGAGATATAAGAATAAAATTCTTATACTCGTACGGTATTGCAGCATATAAGGTTTGGAATGATCCTATTCATTTGTTCTCAATTGGGATACGATGTGAGTCACGTGACTGGCTAGGTGTTACTCACATCCTTTTGGTTTCCTCCCAATTGCCTTTTAAGACGAACTTAAAGAGTCGCGCTTAAAGGAGGTGCAAAAGGAAAATGATGGAAAAGACTTGAGAGAATTTCGGTATTGGATATCGTGATTAATTAATTAAGTTAATGAATTAATTAATTCCTTAGGGGAATTTAATTATAAAATTAACATGAATTTAATTGACTATTTAATTAATTTATATATTGGATAAATTATAGTAATTAATTAAAAAGGCAAAAAATAGGACTAAAGCCCGAAGGCTTAAAAGCCTTGAGTAGGGCCTTAGTGACCTAGGTTATTGTTTTCTATTGTAGTATAAATATACTACTTAGTGAAAAAATAACTAAGCGATTAAGTCATAACTTTCTCTCCAAGTCAAAACTCTCCAACCTCTCTCTTTCTCTCTAGCCGTCTTCCCAAGAGAAGAAGAAGAAGCTTTTGACTCCGGCGTGGCAATTTAGAGACAATGAAGAATTTGCTGTTCAAGAAGGGATTGTAAAGCTGGTTCAGAATTCAACATACACGAAGAACGGTAGTTGAATTGGAAACCCAATTTAAATATGTGAAGCAGAGATGAGCCACTTGGGATTTAAATATTTTTTCTTTTGCTGCGTTTTTGTTTTATGCAATGTTTTCCCAACACTTGGAACACTTGGTCAAGCTCTATGGTGAGCATAGTCGCACTGCATGATATAAGATATCGAAAGAGCTCTTTGTAGACAAAACGAGATAGGTGATAAAGTTGGGGATCATGTCCTCAAGATGATCTTGAGGATCGAGAGATTGGAGGCTCTCGACTTCACCATAACCCTCAACTTCAGACTGATCTCATTTTACAGACTCTTCTTGATTGTTTTTCCTAATTTGTCATGAACTTCAACTGTAACGAGATTGAGTTCAACTTAGCTATGGTAATGGACAAAGTAACTGTTGTGTAATCTCGGTACAAACCCCCGGGGATGCCCGCACAGCGGAAGGTATACATTTAAAAAATAAAGCGGCATCCCCAAAATTAGGGCTAGGTAGACATGGTACCATCGGATTCAAAAACTATCCTAGAGGAAGTTTACTCGTGTTTACCTCTTGAAGGCCGAAAATCAGCAACGTCTTTTTAAGCAACTCCCTGCTACACCTCTCCGGATGGATTTGCCCTAGCACCCCAAGTGTTGCACCTTTAAGTTTATCCACACATTAGCTAGTACTCTCGTTTATCTCCACCAGTGCTAGCAAGGAGAATATCGAATCTTGGCTTATGAGAAATGGGTATGAATATATTTTGGTGTTATTCGTACTCAACACATGAGTTGGAAGAATTTTTTGTGAAAGAGGTGGAAGAGAAAAGATGGAGAGAATAATCAATCCACAATCTAAATTGTGATTAGGGTTGGAATGTTTTAACTAACTAGTGTCTTTTATTATAATAACATAAATATATATATATATATATTTATACTAAGTGCTCATGCACGTGTGTTATTTACGTGCACGGCACACACACACATACCTTATGTGATTGTCATATATAATATATATATATATCTACATTAATTATAACATGCAAACTTTACTTAATTAAAACACATTATATAATCTTAATATATATGATTAGAGTCCACAAGGCACATGCCTTTTACTCCTATATACACACGCCTTTATGGTGTGTGTATATATATACACATATATATTATATTATATATTTTCCTTCTTTCTTTTATCTTCCTTAGTTAATTAGATCTGCTAATCAACCAACAAAATCTTTTCATATCTACAATATTTATCCTAACATATATTTAAAAGATCTTTTCATATCAATTAGTTGCCTAATTAATTAGAATAGATCCTACCAAATATATTATAAGATATTTATTAAATATACATATATATATATAGACATGGTGAGCAAGATAAAATCGTCCACCAAATCCACAATCATACACATGCCCATACATGTGCATTTATATATATATATATATATATATATTTTCCCCCCCTCACTAATTATTTAATTAGTCCACTAATTAATTAATTAGTCTTTCCCAATTTAATAATCTAATATTAAATTATAAGAGTTTTATTAATTAAAACCGTTTAATTAATTTATTCTTTTTCCCGATTAATTAATCTCTCCATTAATTCACAAAGAACTAATTAGCCAATAGGTACTACACTAAGTTTTGTGTGTGGCCCCTTAGGCTCATTAACAAGCTAGCAATAAGTCATTCCAAAGGCTAGATTAATAATTAATTAGGCCTTGGATTAATTTCACCAAGTAACCCAAGATACCTATTGGTCGTGGTTCGATGTCTAGCAACGTCGCCATGACTTCCTAGATGTTAACGATGAAAATGCAAACCTCTCCAGATTTCGATCTTTGTGCGAGTCGAATCCCTTCATCTTTCTCCCGTTTATGACCTAGGGTCTGGCGACGGTCGAAACCCTAATAGCCTCAGAAACTATGACTATGTTGGTTCAACTAATGATCCGGTCTTCTAAGCAAGGATCACCAATCCCTTTTATAAGACAATGCTCTGGCCAAAGACTTTTCGATCATTCAGTTTCACTCAACATTATAGGAAATACCAGGTACTCATGACCTGATGAATCCCCTACGACTGTCAATTGTTCCGCTGTGACTACCAAACTATACCCAATATACACGCCGTATGACTTTCCCGGAGTGTATGTGCATATCAAAGTAGAGTGGGTAGTACCCTTTCCAGTGACATCTCAGGTCTAAGGATTATCTCACACTACGAAAATCGAAGGACTCCAAGTTTGACAGCACCAACGAGAAATCCTTGCGGAGCCGTTCAATCCCATACCAAAGTATGGATCTTCATGCATGTATTGGCTATACTAGCCATCGACAATGGAACGCGTCGACCTATTGGGAGAGTTACACATACGAACAAGTCTTGACGAGGCCAGTGATATCCCATATCTCATTGCCTCTATGACTTGGAAAGTATTTAGGATTTTGGTCTTTGAGAACATTCCATATGTATCCCGACCGCTCCCCTAACCATATGTAATCCATGAGATCTTTATCTATACAAACACTAGTTATAACAATAAAGAAGCATTCCATAATAGGTTTGATATAATCTAAATGATAAGACTGACACAATGTTAATGTTCAAGCCAACAGATGGCTCGCTGGGCATATAACACTTTCAGTAACAACTGCACAGTCTCAGTTAAAACCCAGTGAAAGAAAACTACATTGGTAATCTCTTTTGGGCCCACAAAGCCCAAGGACAAGAACAACAACAACAAGAAGAAGACCAACAACTACTTTGGTGGCTTGGAGCTCAGGGTGGTGTCGATAAGTGCAAAGGCTAGGCTCTTGTGGTTCATAAGAGTAAAGGGCCAAAGAAGACGGATATGTGCCTACACTGCGATGAGCTAGCCCACTTGAGGAGGAATTGTTCAAATATGGGCCGAGGTGCATAAGGTATAGAACTTTTTGTTTATGAAACTAATTATTCTAGATTGTGTATTCCACTTTGTTGATTCTTGATTTTGGAGTTAGTGCTCACATTTGTTGCATGGATTAGGATTTGGAACAAAGAAGGAAGCTGGGCTGTGATGAGGTACAAATCAAAGTAGGCAGCGGGCAGAGCATCACAAATACTAGAATTGGATCTACCATTTCACTTGTACTTTTTGGATGTTTACTTATTTTGGATAATGTTTTAGTTTTGCTCAAGGGGCTTAAGAACATTGTTCCCATTCCTATTTTTGTTAGACTTAGTTATACTTTTCTTTTTATTGATAAGCGTTGCAACATTTATTATGATAATAAATTAGTAGACTCTTCTACTTTAGTAAATGGATTGTACTATCTTACTGTCGAATGTGTAGTTAATGTTATGACTAGGAAACATGGTAGGCTTAGTTATACCTTTTGTTTTATTGATAAGCATTGCAACATTTATTCTGATAATAAATTAGTAGCTAGACTATTCTACTTTAGTAAATGGATTGTATTATCTTAATGTCTAAAATAAATGTGTAGTTAATGTTATGACTAGGAAACACGGTAGGCAATATATGAGTGATGAGTATGATGAATGCCTCAAAGAATAAGGCATAGTGTTACAACTCACACCTCCAGCAACACCACAACTGAATGGGGGTAGCTAAACGAAGGAACTGTACCTTGTCGGACATGGTGCATTCCATGCTCAGTTACATTAACTTACTCATTTCATTATGGGAACCTGCTCTCCTTATTGTTGTACACATCTTAAACATATGTCCCTCCAAGTCTGTTCCTGTGACTCCAAATGAGATATGGAGAAAGAGGAAGCCAAGTCTTAACCTATTAAGGTTTGGGAATGTCCCGCTTATGTTAAGAAGACTATAGTGTGGAAATTAGAGGCTAGGTTATTAAAAGGACGTTTCATTGGTTATCCCGAGAATTCTATGAAATAATTCTTCTACCTGCATGAAAATCAGAGGATCATTGTTGCACTGCGGGCCTACTTTCTTGAAAAAAAGTTTATTCGAGAAGGTGATGCAGGTAGGAATATTTTTCTGGAGGAACCAAATGAGACTCCCTTGGAGACATCTACATAGAAAGTGAGAATAGACCCATTTGTAGCACAACCACAACCACAACCACAACCACGTAGATCTAGTAGAGTACCTCAGCTTCCTGAGAGGTATGGTTATCTACTACAGAGGAATTTAGGTCTCTATGCTATCGTAGAGAGAGGCAGTGAAGATGATCCATCTACTTATGATTAGGCAATGGTGAATATGGATGCTGTTAAATGGTGCGAAGATATGCAAAAAGATATGCAAAAAGAAATGGATTGGATGCATTCGAACTAAGTATGGACTCTAGTAGATCATTCTGAGGGTATTATGTTAGAGTTAGTGCCCGACGCATCAATTATTGGGCGCCATTCTTTGTAATAGTAACTCTAGAGTTGAACAATCGTTTTCTTATAAATAAAGTCAATCTCTTTTTTATGTGTGGCATGTCTTTATTCTTAAATTAGTTTTTACTTTGGCTTAGAATAAAGTCCCGAAGGATCACACATAGCTATGGGACATCATTGCATATTGGGTGTGGCAATGATGGAATATGTCTCGAAGGCTGTGATCTTTAAACATTGTTCCAAGTTGTGAAAGGGTTCATCGAGATAAAGGGATATCGATGCAACCCAAAAGACTTGCTCATATGTTGCATACTCTGGTAGAAGTGTATCTCGTTCCATAGATACTGGCACGGTGAAAGCCAATGCATATATGAGGGTTGCCATTGTGGTAATGGGCGAACTGAACAACCCCATGGAAGTTCCTGAAATGGATTCCCAGTCGAATGTGGAACTTCCAGTGGTCTTGTAGTATAAGAGTAATCCTTATGGACCTAAGATTCCATTGGATGTCTTATGCGTAACCGCGCATGTTCTTGATTTGTTACATGATCACTTTAGATGATCGAATATGGGCAAACTCAGACATGCACATCTTACGTAGTAAGGCACGTGAGAATCAAGAGGAATCTATCTCTGACATTAGCCAGTCGGTTAATCTCCTATGGTTACATAGTGAATCGACTTAAGGAATCTTCGGCCGAAGTATGATATCTAAAGAGGCGTAGGGTTTCCTTGTTTAGATAGTCGAAGTCGATTTCACATAACGTGGGAAACATAGTATTGAATTAATAGAGCTTCGACCTTAGCCAATGCTCTAGATTCAATCGGGAGATTAGATAGAGAGATCTTACTTATGCGAGGATCAAGATCGCAAAAGGCGTATCTTTACTTTCGTTTTATCTAGGTCTTCGGGACCCTATGCTAGGTGGGCAACCGCGATTTGTAAGTGCCGAGAATTAGCTTGGTGACTAATTCGAGGCTTGATTAAATCAAAGGATTGATTTAATCTAGTACTTTCCATTTTAGGAAGGTACACTAGCACTGTGGGAAGGTGTACTTACTACTAGATAGAAACGAGCCTAAGGGATCACACACTAACTCGAGAGAGTCACTGCTTGAATAGATGTGATTAATCAATTTCGAGGAAATTGAGGGAATTAGGAAAGTTTAGTACTTTCCTAATATGGAATATAAATTAATTGAAGGATTCAATTAATTTTACTCTTTTAATTAATCTTGTAGAATTAATTAAATTAATGGACCTAGTAGAGTCCAAGTATTTTATTTAATTGGGTGGAGCCCAAGTTAAATAAATAATTGTTGGAATTAGTTGGTTGGATTTAATTTGACTTGTATTTAATTGATGGGTTGCACCTATAATTAAATTGAGAAGTCAAAATTAAATCCTAAAGTCCAATTAAATGGAGTTGACCGATTTGTGAGTGTAAATAAGGGAGGGGGCGATTTTATGTGTGGTGGAAGAGGAAAAGAGTTTTCCCCTCCTCCAAGTCTTCATAGGATAAGGATTACTAGAGAGTTTGGGAGAAAGCAAGTTTCCTTTTCCTAATAGGACTCTAGGTAATCTTCACCTATAAATAAGAGATGAAGAAGACTAAAATAGATGATGAAAAAAGCTGAAAATCCCCCCCCCTCTCTTAGACCTAAAATTGGCCACCTCTCTCCCCTTTCCAACAAGACGTCGTTCTATTTATGTGTTGAATTAAACGACTTAGAAAATATTCCTACCTTTCACATAATCAAGCCTAAGTTAAGCTTAGAATTGTTTTGTTGTCTAGCACGCAAGGTAAGACGATTGGTGACTTGAACGAGGTGTGGATACATCTTAGAGGTGCGACGCTTGGAGCACTCTAAACCGGGAGATACGAAAAACGACGGGTAATTTCTCACCAAAGGGAAATTGTGTGGATTTGCACCACAGGGTTGCTGAGATCCAAAGTACGAGGTGAAACGAAATTTTCGAAAGGTATAATTTCGTTTACCTCCTTATCAAATTCGATCAAACCAATTCCATATTCCTGTTTTCGGGTGGTTGTACGTTTACTTTTGTAAAATTTTAATTTCCGCTGCCACGAGCCACCCGAGGGAATGAGTCAACCCAACAGTGGTATCAGAGCCATGGTTTGGCTCGATCAAATTTTTATGTGATTATGCATGTTTGTTTTTACGTTTTAATTGTAAAATCGAAAGCATGATAATCAATATGTTCATTGTTAGACTAGGATTGATTTTGATTTGGGATGTTGTTTGATTTGTTTGATTTTAATGTTTAAAAGTCATTGGTTTTAAAAATCATGAAATCTGAAATTTGGGTATATGATTGTTTTCGAAGGTTTTGATCTAGTTTTATGAAATCACCTTTGGTGGGGTGTTGTGAGATGGTTGAACCGAAGGTTTAATCATCAAGTAATAAAACTCAGACCTTAGGAGAATTCAGATTCGTTAATCGAAACTCGAAAAACTGATTTGAAAATTGCGAACAGCAACAGCCGCTGCACGCAGCGCCCAGGCATGGGGTAACCCACGCCCAGGCACGTGGATGACCACGCCTAGGCGCGCGGATGACCACGCCAACAGAAAGTTAAATAATTTTTTTTCCTTTCTTCGTACTTTCTGAAGGTGGGTGACCCAAAGACCTTACCTATGATGTTTTAGACTTGTAAACTCTGAGAAAGGTTTTAGAAATCAATATCGAACTTATCCCAAGGATATTTGCAATCTAGTTTGAATGATGAATGGGTAAAATTTACTTTATCACATGTATGTTTGTTGCTTGGCATGTTTATGTGATAAAAGGATGAACCACGAGCCTAGTCGTAGTGTTGATTTTCTATGTATGTAATTATTCTAGAGTTGTAAATAATAGCCGGTTTGGCTTTTTCCTTTTCGTATAGTAGATTAGTAGTTTTTGATATTCTGTGGAATCGAAGACGGAGCAAGGAGACGGAGCCAAGACTTGAAGACTTGTATGCTGAGACGATACCATTGTAATAGTCTAGGCTGTGTTTTTATTTTCTAGAATGTCCAAACCCACTTTGGCTCGAGTGGTTTGCTAGGGTAGGGCTCGAGGTGGTTCATCCTCAATTTTACCGCTTTGTGGATGTTTTACTTATCTGTCTATGATGATTATGTGATGTAATGCATGCATAGGATAGATAATTAGAACAAGATAATTAAATCTGATGAGACCCCCTAATAAGCATGTTATAATTCCCTCATGTGAAAATATTAGGCTTATATGATATTAAGAATGGAATTCTATTATCATGCCTTCCATGATAAGTATACACCATGTGAAACGCCACTAAAGGTTCAATCCTTTTGCTCAGAAAATGGGGTGGATTGGATTCGAGGTAGGCTGTGAGTGTTTACTAAGCACTATGGTGTCCCGTGGAAATCGGTTGGTTTCATTGCTTTGCTCAGAAAATGGGGGCAATGAAATTGATGGTTATACATGGGATACTTGATGGGTCGAGCCTAACATCGTCCCTCATGTGTTAGCTCAGAAAATGGGGCACATGTGGGAGATGAGGAAAACCATCTTGAGAACTATCTAAAAAAGATAGACGGTCCGGTAAGGCTACTATTCAAAATCATCGTATGTTAGCTCAGAAAATGGGGCATATGATGAAGTGAGAATGGATCTCAAGCCCACTAAAGAAACTAACGTTTCTTCGAATCATGTCAAGAGGGTGGTATGATTTGAGAAAAATAGTGGGAGACTTGTACAATTAAAGACCAAATTGTATAAGGACTTTATTTGAAAATCCATTATTGATTGTCTGTTAGGCATTTTTGTAGATAAACGAAAATGGCCAATAATCCTTTCAAAACCCTAATTGAAACAAACAAACTGACTGGATCAAACTTTAAAGATTGGCTTCGTAACCTTAAGATTATCCTTTCGTCTGAAAGAAGACAATATGTACTTGACATACCGGTGCAAGATGAGCCGGAAGAGGATTCATCTGATGATGAAAAGTTCCAGTACCAACAATGGAAGGAAGATGACATGCAAGTGCGATGTCTCATGTTGGCCTCTATGAGCAACGAGTTGCAGAGACAACATGAGACGATCGAGAATGCTGCGTCGATCCTCCTTCATTTGCAAGAGCTGTATGGCACTAGAACTAGGCGAGAAAGATATGCTATCTCCAAGGAGCTCTTCAAAGCTCGAATGACTGAAAACTCTGATGTAAGTGCGCACGTACTTAAAATGATCGGGCTAATTGAAAAATTGGCTGGTCTGGGCTTGACACTTGACAATGAGCTTTCTATGGATTTGGTCCTACAGTCATTGCCTAACTCTTATGATCAATTTGTGGTCAATTTCAACATGAACCAACTTGAAGCAAAGCTTCCTGAGCTGTTGAACATGTTGAAGACTGCTGAAAGCACCATCAAGAAGGATAAACCGGTGCTTCTTATGAATTCTTCATCAAAAGCCAAGAAGGGCAACAAGAAGAAGAATAAGACTAAGAAGCTGAAAGGTAATGGTGGTGTGAAGAAGGGTAAGAAGTCCAAGTCTAAAAAGTCTGATGAGTGCTTCAAATGTGGGAAAGTTGGGCACTGGCAAAGGAACTGCAAAGAGCCTCCGGCTCAAGGTATGTTCTTTGTTGAAGTTAATTTCACTGTTAACGATTCTTCTTGGGTTTTTGACACTGGATGCGGTGTTCATATCTGCAATGATTTGCAGGTGATGAAAAGAACCAAGGAGCTAAGTAGAGGAGATATGACCCTGCAGATGGGGAATGGAGCATTGGTTGCTGCCAAAGCCGTGGGGACAATCTACTTAGAGTTAGGAGATAGAAATTAGTTTTACATTCCGTTTATTTTGTTCCTGAAATAATAAGAAATATTATCTGGATTCCGGTTTTGGATAGAGAAGGATATTATTTTGAGATTCGTAATAAAAGTTTGCTTTTGTTTTATGAATCGTCTCTTGTTATGGAATCGAAAATGAAGGATGGAATGTATACTATATCCCCAATAATTTCCAATCTCAATATTCAACAAAGTAACAAACGTAAACAAGATAATCAAGTAAACGCACAAATGTGGCACGAAAGACTTGGACATATTTCCAAAGAAAGAATTCGAACAATGGCAAAACATTTAGGTGTAAATGACTTAGATGAATTGTCAAGTTGCGAATCATGTCTTAAAGGAAAAATGACCAAGTTACCATTTTTGGGGAAAGCGGAACGAGCCACAAAACCATTGGACTTGGTGCATACGGACGTGTGTGGGCCAATGAGTGTGAGCACTCATGGTAGCCAAAGCTACTTCATAACTTTTACCGATGATTATTCACGGTATGGTTACTTATATCTTATGAGATATAAATATGAATCCTTTGAGAAGTTTAAGGAGTTCAGAAATGAAGTAGAGAAACAACTTGGTAGAAGTATTAAGGCTCTTCGATCGGATTGAGGAGGAGAATACTTGTCTACCGAGTTTCTTGATTATCTTAGAGAGAATGGAATTCTCTCACAGTGGACACCGCCCGGCACGCCTCAACATAACGGGGTAGCCGAGCGTAGGAATCGAACATTGCTAGATATGGTTCGATCCATGATGGGTTTCACTAAAGTTCCTAAGTCCATGTGGGGCTATGCTCTTGAAACGACTGTCTATCTATTGAATAGATCGCCTAGCAAGACGGTGCCCAATACCCCATATGAAAGTTGGTGTGGAAAGACGCCCTCATATAATCATTTGAGAATATGGGGGTGTCCAGCTTATGTAAAGCACTTAGTGGGAGACAAATTGGACCCCAAGTCCTCTTTGTGCTATTTTGTAGGATATCCAAAGGAAACTGTTGGATATTACTTCTACAGCCCAACGGAACAAAAGGTTATTGTTTCGAGAAACACTAATTTCTTGGAGAGGGGTCACCTTCTAGATAGGAAAGGCGATGCTGTAGAACTTGATGAGGTCCATGAGAATGGATCAAGTCAAGAGATACAAATTAACCCACCCGACACCAACGAGGCTACAATAGAGGCACCCACTGAAAACACACAACCTTTGAGGAGATCAAAGAGGATCCCAAAGGAGCCTGAAAGATGGCTAGGCCTATTGCAAGAGGAGGGCATTCAAGATCCTCCTCTAAACTCTGATCTGAAGAGTTTTAAGAGTGCAATGTCTGACATTGATTCGAGAAGATGGCTAGAGGCCATGACATCCGAAATGGACTCCATGTACTCCAACAAGGTATGGACCTTGGTTGACCCACCTGAGGGCATCAAGCCCATTGGCTGTAAGTGGGTCTACAAGCAAAAACTTGGAGTCGATGGAGAGGTAGTCACCTATAAGGCTCGCCTCGTGGCAAAAGGATTTACTCAAAGATAAGGGATTGACTATGAGGAAACCTTCTCGCCAGTGGCCATGCTGAAATCCATTAGGATTATGCTTGCAATATCTGCATATTTTGATTATGAAATATGGCAGATGGATGTAAAGACTGCATTCCTCAATGGAGAAATTGAGGAAGAGATTTACATGCAACAGCCAGAGGGCTTTACATCCAAAGGGAGCGAACACAAAGTGTGTAAACTCCAAAGGTCCATCTATGGACTTAAGCAAGCTTCTCGAAGTTGGAACAAACGTTTTAACACTGTCATACAAGAGTATGGATACGTTCAAAACATTGAAGAGGAATATGTGTATAAGAAAGACAGTGGGAGCGCAGTCACGTTCATCATACTTTATGTCGATGACATCCTACTAATTGGAAATGATGTAGGGATGATGCAGTCAACTAAAGTATGGCTCTCTAATAAATTCTCCATGAAAGATATGGGAGAGGTGTCCTACATACTCGGTATGAAGATCTATAGGGATAGATCGAATAGGATGCTAGGTCTCTCCCAATCTGCATATGTCGATCGCGTACTTAAAAGATTTGAAATGGAAGAGTCCAAGAAGGGATTCTTGCCAATAGGACAAGGCATCACACTTTCCAAGTCTATGTGCCCAAAGACTGAGGAAGAAAGAGTGAAAATGTCCAAAACTCCCTATGCTTCTGCGATAGGTAGTATAATGTACGCGACGATATGCACAAGACCCGATGTAGCTTATGCATTGAGTGCGTGCAGTCGATATCAAGCGAATCCAGGCATGGCACACTGGAGTTTGGTGAAAACAATCCTTAAATATCTAAGGAAAATTAAGGAATTGTTCTTGATATACGGATGAGGAGAATTGGAATTAGAGGGGTTTACTGATTCGAGTTTCCAATCCGACAAGGATGACTCGAAGTCGGTCTCTGGGTTTGTATTTCTGCTTAATGGCGGAGCGGTTAGCTGGAAGAGTTCCAAGCAAGCAACCATAGCCGACTCCACCACTGAAGCAGAATTCATTGCAGCAAATGAGGCTGCAAAAGAAGCTGTTTGGATGAGGAACTTCATAAAAGAATTGGGTGTCGTTCCATCCGTTGGGGATCCAGTAACGGTATACTGTGATAACAACGGGGCTATTGTGCAAGCAAAAGAGCCGAGGTCTCATGAGAAATCCAAACATGTTCTGAGGAAATTTTGAGTGATACGAGAAATCATTGGAAGAGGCGACGTGCGAATGGAGCACGTGGATACAACGGACAACATAGCGGACCCACTCACCAAACCCCTTAGCCAAAAAGTATTTGAAGGACATCTGGGAAGAATGGGCCTTAAGTACATGGGCAATTAGCGCTAGGGCAAGTGGGAGATTGTTAGAGTTAGTGCCCGGCGCACTAATTATTGGGCGCCATTCTTTGTAGTAGTAACTCTAGAGTTGAACAATCATTTTCTTATAAATAAAGTCAGTCTCTTCTTTATGTGTGGCATGTCTTTATTCTTAAATTAGTTTTTACTTTGGCTTAGAATAAAGTCCCGAAGGATCACACATAGCTATGGGACATCATTGCACATTGGGTGTGGCAATGATGGAATATGTCTCGAAGGCTGTGATCTTTAAACATTGTTCCAAGTCGTGAAAGGGTTCATCGAGATAAAGGGATATCGATGCAACCCAAAAGACTTGCTCATATGATGCATACTCTGGTAGAAGTGTATCTCATTCCATAGATACTGGCACGGTGAAAGCCAATGCATCTACGAGGGTTGCCATTGTGGTAATGGGCGAACTGAACAACCCCATGGAAGTTCCTGAAATGGATTCCCAGTCGAATGTGGAACTTCCAGTGGTCTTGTAGTATAAGAGTAATCCTTATGGACCTAAGATTCCATTGGATGTCTTATGCGTAACCGCGCATGTTCTTGATTTGTTACATGATCACTTTAGATGATCGAATATGGGCAAACTCAGACATGCACGTCTTACGTAGTAAGGCACGTGAGAATCAAGAGGAATCTATCTCTGACATTAGCCAGTCGGTTAATCTCCTATGGTTACATAGTGAATCGACTTAAGGAATCTTCGGCCGAAGTATGATATCTAAAGAGGCATAGGGTTTCCTCGTTTAGATAGTCGAAGCCGATTTCACATAACGTGGGAAACATAGTATTGAATTAATAGAGCTTCGACCTTAGCCAATGCTCTAGATTCAATCGGGAGATTAGATAGAGAGATCTTACTTATGCGAGGATCAAGATCGCAAAAGGCGTATCTTTACTTTCGTTTTATCTAGGTCTTCATGACCCTATGCTAGGTGGGCAACCGCGATTTGAAAGTGCCGAGAATTAGCTTGGTGACTAATTCGAGGCTTGATTAAATCAAAGGATTGATTTAATCTAGTACTTTCCATTTTAGGAAGGTACACTAGCACTGTGGGAAGGTGTACTTACTACTAGATAGAAACGAGCCTAAGGGGTCACACACTAACTCGAGAGAGTCACTGCTTGAATAGATGTGATTAATCAATTTCGAGGAAATTGAGGGAATTAGGAAAGTTTAGTACTTTCCTAATATGGAATATAAATTAATTGAAGGATCCAATTAATTTTACTCTTTTAATTAATCTTGTAGAATTAATTAAATTAATGGACCTAGTAGAGTCCAAGTATTTTATTTAATTGGGTGGAGCCCAAGTTAAATAAATAATTGTTGGAATTAGTTGGTTGGATTTAATTTGACTTGTATTTAATTGATTGGTTGCACCTATAATTAAATTGAGAAGTCAAAATTAAATCCTAAAGTCCAATTAAATGGAGTTGACCGATTTGTGAGTGTAAATAAGGGAGGGGGCGATTTTATGTGTGGTGGAAGAGGAAAAGAGTTTTCCCCTCCTCCAAGTCTTCATAGGATAAGGATTACTAGAGAGTTTGGGAGAAATGAAGTTTCTTTTTCCTAATAGGACTCTAGGTAATCTTCACATATAAATAAGAGATGAAGGAGACTAAAATAGATGATGAAAAAAGCTGAAAATCCCCCCTCCCCTCTCTTAGACCTAAAATCGGCCACCTCTCTCCCCTTCCCAACAAGACGTCGTTCTATTCATGTGTTGAGTTAAACGACTTAGATAATATTCCTACCTTTCACATAATCAAGCCTAAGTTAAGCTTAGAATTGTTTTGTTGTCTAGCACGCAAGGCAAGACGATTGGTGACTTGAACGAGGTGTGGATACATCTTAGAGGTGCGACGCTTGGAGCACACTAAACCGGGAGATACGAAAAACGACGGGCAATTTCTCACCCAAGGGAAATTGTGTGGATTTGCACCACAGGGTTGCTGAGATCCAATGTACGAGGTGAAACAAAATTTTCAAAAGGTATAATTTCGTTTACCTCCTTATCAAATTCGATCGAACCAATTCCATATTCTTGTTTTCGGGTGGTTGTACGTTTACTTTCGTAAAATTTTAATTTCCGCTGCCACGAGCCACTCGAGGGAATGGGTCAACCCTACATATTGTACCCATTGGGTGTAAATGGATCTATAAGAGGAAGATTGATGCAGATGGCAGGGTTGACATCTAGAAGGCCAAGCTAGTGGCAAAAGGTTATAAACAAAAGGGAGGGATTGAATATTAAGAGACCTTTTTGCCAGCGGCTATGATCAAATCCATTAGGATTCTGCTAGTAATAGCTGCCCACCTAGACTTTGAGATATGGAAAATGGAGGTCAAAACCACTTTTCTTAATAAATTCCTCGAGGAGTATATCTATATGGAATAGCCGAAGGGTTTTGTATTTGAGACGGATATCCATAAGGTTTGCAAGCTTGAGAGATCCATCTATGGACCCTAGAAAGCATCTCGTAGCTGAAATCTTTAGTTTGATAGTGCACTCAAAGGATTTGGCTTTATCAAAAACAAATATAAGCCATGTGTCTAGAAGATGGTTAGTGGGAGAAAGATTTCATTTCTTGTACTGTATGTAGACGACATTCTACTTACAGGATGATGTCGATATGATAACCACAATCAAGAAGTGGTTATCGAGTACTTTTTCCATGAAAGACTTGGGAGATGCCACATACATTCTGGGGATTTGTATATATAGAGATAGAACGAACAGAATGATAGGACTTTCCCATAATTTTTTTTATATATAATTGAGCCACCCTACCGGGGCGAGGGTGTGGGCGGGCCCCTTATCCCTTCTTTATTTCACTTAAAATAAAGCAGTAAATAAGAATTTCTAAATCCCTCACAGGAAAGTCTATGAAAGCAATGAAAAATGATTACTAACTCCCTTACGAAAAATGCGAAAGCCATAAAAAAGGAGTACTACTCCCTTACAGAAGACATGACTCAAACCCATCTAAATCTAAAGCTAGGAAAATTAATATCTATTTTAAGCATAGCTAATAACGAACCTGGGGCGTCAGATCCCCAGATCAAAGATGAATGTCTCTCATCACAAGCTTTGTTGTAATATGCTGCACCATTACCTTCCCAGTATATATGTGTAAACTTTACATCCATCTTATTTCTCATAAGATGGACACGAAGTAGCAAATGTTGTAAATCCCAACAACCCGGGGACACCTGATGTAAAAGATGAATGACTAATTGGGCATCTAATTCCACCCAGACCTTCCTAAATCCAAGAGCAAAACAAAATTCCAGGCCCTCACAAACCCCATATAACTCTGCATATGTATTAGTCGCCACATCAATGTATTCTGAAAATGCTTGAATTAGTATACCCTTATGATCCCGTATAAGCGGATTCTCCCGGACTTCCATTGAAGTGAGATTAGCCACTCTGCCATTTTAATGCCCAAATGAATCACCAAATCCGAATCTTATGCTTTCGAATTAGTGAGAACATGTCGATGAAGAAGTTTAAGACAGTATTCAATATGTAGAAGGATCTTAAAAGTATTAAATTTCGAACCCTCATGTTTAGCATTATTTCTTTTGAGCCGAATAAACTGAGTAATTAGAACCGGGAGTAGCACACGAACACTTTTTGACCAACTCCCACACGCCAAGCTTGCCACCAAGTATATATATTGTTGGTCTTCGGTAACTGGAAATTAAATAAGCAAAATGTGTACCAATATTACGTGTGCCTCTACTATGGAAAAATAAGTAAATTAATGTTTCATAGCCCCCTTCATTATAACAAAAGCACATGGAAACTATTGACAGAACTTTACTTTGGATCGGAAGCCAATTGTGTAATAAACTCCATGAAAAAATTCACATTGTCGGCCGAAGAGATTTGCTCCAAATATCACGAAATAAAAGAGTAACCTCACCTTGATCTCTAATGTTGTTCCATGCAGAATGTAAAGTGAAATTATTGTTGGGAATGAACCCTCGATGCCAACGAGAAGTTAGAATATATCCCACTAGTTTATATTTTGCAACTTCTTATTAACATAAAAGAATTAGCATGTTGTTCATATAATTCTTATTGGCATGATGGCATCTATAAGGCTTGAATGAACAAGAAGTCCATATGTATCAAGGCAGGCTTTCCACTCCTTATAGTAGTTAAGGAGATATGCAGTGGAAGATTTTAATACTTGATCACTTAAATGCTTCGTGAGTCGGAGAATATCAATTGGGCATTGAGATTCGTGTGGACTTGTATGGCACATGCTCTGACAAGGAGTGTCAGTTGAACACTATGGGATAGTGGGAGTTTGTGTCATAGATACATTGATAGTATTAGTGTATTTGAACATGGCTCATAGTAATCCGATCACATGAATTTTTACTCAGTGACTGTCAATGATTGGATTGCTGATAGTATACGTGAGCCTTAGACTTGAAGAGCCACGATCAAAAAGGGGGGAATTGTTAGGAATTTCATGTTAGATGTTTTGATGATGACAATATAGGACTTTATGTTAGACCCCAAAATATAATGTAAGTTTCTGTTTTCATTAATTCAATTGTATAAGCGTTTGAAAGTATGGAATCTTGTTAGGCTTGTAATTTTTATCTTTGTAGATTTTAGACTAAGTATTAGATACCGAATCGCTAATAGAATTCTAGGTGAGTCTACTAGAGAAGAAGTTGAAGATCAGCGTCTCAAGTCAAATAAATGAAGATTTGTTCTTAGCGCCTGTCAAACGCTAGAGAACCATTTCAGGATTTATGGATCAAGAGCTCAAAACAATCCAACGATCAATATCAGATTCACCTGAAATAAATCCTCAAGTCATGAAGGACTTAAATGCAATCATTCAACGGACATTTATTTCCAATGGGAAATAAATTCAAATGCATTAAATGCTTGATAAGAGCATTAAATGTGATAAGCTAGTATGACTTGTGGACAAGCCACCTTTTGACTAGACTGTCAGGATTTCAGAGTTCGAAGCTGCTCCCTCCAATCGAAACCAGCAAGATTTCAGGAATGTCAAAGAAAAGGCAGATTCACGCGCCAAGTGAAAAGCACACGCTCACATGTGTCCAACGGACAAATCCCAAGAATTGCCTATAAATACCTCATTCCAGCAAACCCTAAAAATAGAGACACAAGAATGATCAACACAAGAAAACTTTGCTGAAATATTATCTCAAGAAAAGCTTAGAAACTCCATAGCCAAAAATCTTTCAAGCTTTTTACATACATTCCATACAGTCACAAATATCTCAAACATCTTCCAAAGAAGAAACCTAAATTCTTACTGAGATATTCCAAGTTGTTTGATCTTTCTAAAAACAAACAAACCCTTGTGACAAAACCCTCAACCTTTCATCTGAGTGAGAAAGTTGGTGAAATTCCTTACAGACAGTATTTCTGAGTGAGAGAAGCTTGTAGAAGAAGATCTTCATTGGTGCTGAAATCTGTGTGATCAAGGAGCCCGAGATCATTTTTCACCAGTTTAATATCTTGTAGAAGATTCTGTGTGATTCTTTCATAATCAACTTAGTAAATTTCCTCCAAGTGAAAAAGGAGAAGAAGGACATAGCTGGGATTACTTCACCCAGTGAACCTTACAATTTCTTGTGTTCTTTACTCTTATTATTGTCTTGTTTTATATTCTCTTATTTATTTTGAAAAAGACAAGCTAATCTGCTCAGCGACTATTTAACCAAAACGAAAGCTAAAGCTTTACAAATCATTTCCGTTGTGCTAACCTTGATTAAGCGATCTAAGCGTTACCCTACTTTGGTAAATTGCTAAAATCTCTAAGTCTAAGTTATCTTTACTGAAGCGTTTGACCCAAGCGCTCAGCTTCCTAAGCGTTTTAATCTTTAAAAGTGATACGAATTTTTTCAAGTCGAAAAAGATTTCAGGGTCTATTCAACCCCCCCTTCTAGACCTTTACGTATGCCACTTGGGACCACCAAGTGGTATCAGAACGGTTGAAGTAGAAACTAAAGCGTTTCGGAGCGTAATTGCTTGTTTAAATCCATTTTTCTAAACTTAGTCGCTTTAAATTTTCTTTTAAACGTCTCATTATGGTTTTTAACAAAATGCCTAAGTTGGTAGAGTCAAACTATGATTCTTGGAAACTTAGAGCATTCGCTTATTTATGTTCTTGCGATAATGAAATGTGTATTGTAATTTCAGATGGCCCCATTAAAATCATGAAAGTGATAACTCGAGCGCCTGGAGCTCATGAAGCAACTCCAGATGGTTATGTTTAAAAACCCAAGTTAGAATGGAGGCGAGATGATAGAAAAAGAGCGAATCTGGATAATGTTGGACGAAGTGCACTTTACTCAGCATTAGGAAATAATGATGCATTGTTCAACAAGATCAAACAGTGTAAAACATTGAAAGCGATATGGGATAAGTTGGCTATAGTGTGTGAAGGTTTAGCACAAATGAAAGAGAACAAGCTCTCCATAGCCATGCAAAGATTTAAGCATTTTAAGATGCAGACCAATGAGACACTAGAACAATTGGACGCGAGGTTTACTTTGCTCATTACAGAGTTAGCGTCATTAGACAAGGAGTTGACCAACAAGGAAATGGTCAATAAGATTTTTAGAAGTCTTCCAAGCAAGTATTTGATTAAGACTGTTGCTATGAGAGAATCACAAACATTGGAGACTCTTACTCCAGAACATGTGTTTTCAGAGCTAAAGGCATTTGAGTTCGAATTGGGTGAAGTCAGTGACACATCGAATGAATCAGGATCTTTAATCGCTACTACCAAAAGTAAGGGTAAAGCGATTAGTGAGGTTAAATCAATGGAATCCAATGAAGAAAAAGAAATGGCTTTATTGGTCAAGAAATTCAAGAAATTTCTAAGATATGAAAAGAGAAATCATATTGGATAAACTTCATTTCAAAATCCTCCCCTAGCACCAACGCCTCAGTATCAAGCGCCAGTATATTCTGCACCTCAACCAGTAGCTCCAGTTCCTTATCAAGCGTCTACAACTCCTACTCAGAATCTCTCAACGCCAATCATTTCAAAGCGATTAACCACTGAACAGAAAATGAAAACTAATCTGTGTTATAATTGCAGGAAACCAGGGTAAATTGCCCTTATCCAAATGTGTCTAAGCCCACAAGGCAAGACTATGCGGATAGAAACCAATTCAGGAGCAACCTTCGCCAACAAGGTTTGCTAGCAGAATCTGAACCATTCTCCGTACCTGAAGAGAATTTGGAATCATCAGATGAAAGCAGTGATGATGAGCCAACATGCGACTCAACGTTGATTTGTCTCATGGCAAGAGATGATGAAGCATCTGACGATTCGCTACCTGAGGTAACCATTGAATTATCTCATCCTCTTTCCTATGATGAATTACTTGATAAAGTTAATATTATAAAGATTGTCAAGATGCCGCCAAAATATATCAAAATCACTTCACTATTATCTCATCGCTCACAAGTGATAAAGTAACGCTCAAAGTAGAGTTGCAAGTTCAGCAACAATGCATTGAGAAGAACCAATCGCTTGAGAGTGAGATTACTCAATTGAAATGCGATCTTGATATAATAGTCAAGAGAGAAGCTCATCTGATTGCTAGACTTGCTAAATCAGAGCATCTCGTTTCATCATTATCAAAAGCTTCAAGAAAGTTGGATAATGTGACTGAATTAATAAGAATGTTTGGTGAAAAGACCGGTTTAGGATGCAATAAATTCGGTAAACAACCAAATAAATCTAATGTTACGGCGACTACAAAAGAAAGGGTGTTTTCTTTGTTGAGAAAGGTTCACAAAGTCAAACGCTGAATGAACCAAGCGACAATGGTACGAGGCCAAATGAGAAAGCCAAAGTTGACTCAGGCAAGGGAAAGGCAAAAGCAAACGATTCACCAAGACGGGTTCATGCAAATGCTCAAAAGGCTAAGGATAAACCTGACCACTGTGAATCAAGCACTAAGCGTCCAGCACCAAAAGTGCAACCTAAGCCAGCACCAAGGAAATACCAGCGTCAATATCCAAGACAGTCAAGGTCATATTATCGATTCTATGATGATTATGATTATGATTACTACTATAATCGATGATATTATTATACACCCAAAAAGCACACACAACACAGGGTAAACAAAAAACACAATGTGAAACCCAAGAAGGCCAGTATTCCTACAATGAAGACTAGGCAAATATGGGTTCCTAAAGTTTTAATTCAAACCAAAGTTACTAACATTGAAGGACCCAAGACAACACGGGTACCTAAGAAGAATTAGAACTGTCCTTTAAATGCAGGTACCTAGAGCCAACATCGATACTTCAGTTTGGTACTTTGATGTGGATCGTCAAGACACATGACGAGTTCCAAAGATCTTCTAGTCAACTATCGAGCTACCAACGGTCCTCAAGTTATATTCGATGATAACTCCAAAGGTAAAACCAAAGGTATAGGTGTCATGCATAGGGGGAACATCATGATTAGTGATGTATATTATGTTGAGGGTCTTAAGCATAATTGGTTAAGCATTAGTCAATTTTGTGATAAAGGCTTTGAAGTGAAATTTTCAAGTGACTACTGCTATGTTAACGACGCTAAGACTAAGTCTACTAAATTAAGAGGAAAAAGAACAAACAATGTATATTTAGTGGATTGGGATTCTACAATTGATAACAACCCCACATGCTTTGTTGCTAAAAGTCAAAATGAATTGGGTTAGTTATGGCATAGAAAAATGAATCACCTCAACTTTAAGGCAATCTCTCAATTAATATCACTAAATCTAGTAGAGGGATTACCTAAGGGTTCCTTTAAGAAAAATCGCTTATGTGATGCATGTCAAATGGGTAAACAAGTTAAATCATCTTTTAAGAAGAAACCATGTCTATATACTTCTAGAGTTCTTGAACTATTGCATCTAGATTTGTTTGGTCCTATTCAAATCATGAGTGTTAGTGGTAAAAAGTACTCGCTAGTAATAGTTGATGATTTCTATCGCTATACATGGGTAGAATTCTTAGTGACCAAAGATGAAACTAGTGTCAAGCTCACAGCGCTAATCCGTCAATTGCAAACTTCAAAAGATTTAAAGGTGCCGAGAATCAGATGCGATACAGGAACTGAATTTACTAACCAATTTGTTGAGAAGTTTTGTACAAATTTTGAAATACTTCATGAGTATTCTGCTCCTAGAACACCTCAACAGAATGGAGTTGCCGAGCGACGGAACAGAACGCTTAAAGAAGCTGCTAGGATGATGCTTGAAGAGTCTAAGCTGCCTCAAAGGTTTTGGGCCGAAGCTATCAATACCGCTTGTTACACTCAGAACCGGTTTATGATCAACAAGCAACATGAGAAGACTCCATATGAGTTGTGGAAGGGACGTAAGCCTAATGTTTCATATTTTCATGTATTTGGTTCAAAATGTTTCATTCATAACAATAGATCCCAAAGCCTAAAGACGTTTGATCCTAAGGCGGATGAGGGAATCTTTCTAGGTTATGCTAAGAATGGAAAGAGTTTTCGCATGCTAAATAAGATCAAATCAAAAGTTGAAGAATCCATTCATGTTGTGTTTGGTGATGCTAACAACCGTGTAAGGTTAATGCTGATGATGTAGGAATTGAAGATCTTGCCCAACAAGCGTCACAAATCAATCTTGGTGATGATAGTAATGATGATGAGGATGATGAGATCTTTGTGCCTATTCCTAAGGTTACTCGTGAGGTTACAAATGATGATACTGTCAGAATCGCTGATGATCATGAAGAGAATGATCATCAAGAGCAAATTGGAACTGTAAATAATGCAGCAACTACGCAAGAGAGAAATGAGGGTCAAGCGATTGATAGTCAAGAGTCTCTCAACTCGTTCCAACCAGATCGTAAATGGCTTACAGACCATCCACCAGAGCTAGTAATTGGAGATATTGGAGCACCTGTTAGAACTAGGTCCGCAACAATCAATGAGGCCATGTTCGCAAGCTTCCTATCTCAAATGGAACCAAAGAAAGTGGATGAAGTGCTCAGTGATTCAAGTTGGGTAGAAGCGATGCAAGAAGAGCTTAACCAATTTGAGACAAGAAAGGTTTGGACGCTGTACCAAGACCAACTCACCTAGGAGTTATTGGAACTAGATGGGTTTTTAGGAACAAGATGGATGAAGATGGCATTGTTATAAGAAACAAAGCTAGATTAGTCGCTCAGGGTTATTTCCAAGAAGAGAGTATTGATTTTGATGAGACGTATGCCCCAGTAGCCCGTCTTGAAGCGATTAGGATGTTCCTAGCGTTTGCCGCATTCAACAAGTTCACAGTATACCAAATGGACGTGAAGAGTGCATTTCTGAATGGTAAACTCCAAGAAGAAGTCTATGTGGAGCAACCTCCAAGATTCATCAACAACCATGGGAAAAGCATGGTCAACAAATTGGATAAGGCATTTTGTGGCCTTAAACAAGCACCAAGAGCATGGTATGACACTCTCTCTATCTTGCTTATAGGTAAAGGCTTTTCAAAAGGTAGCGTTGATACAACATTATTTAAAATTACCTATAACGAAGATATTCTCTTAGTCCAAATTTATGTTGATAATATTATATTTGGTTCTACTAATAAGCATTTGTGTGAGAAATTTTCGAAAATGATGCAAGATCAATTTGAAATGAGCATGATGGGTGAATTAACTTTCTTCTTAGGATTACAAGTTAAACAACTCCCTAATTGCATATTTATAAACCAAGCTAAATATACAAGAGATATGATTAAGAAATTTGGTATGGAAAACACATCATCTTCAAAAATTCCAATGAGCCAAACGCTTAAGCTAGATAAAGATGAAAGTGGGAAGAAAATTGATATCACTAACTATAGAGGTATCATTGGATCACTTCTTTATCTTACCGCTAGTAGACCCGATATTATGTTTTCGGTATGCATGTGTGCACGCTTTCAAGATGATCCTAGAGAATCACACTTAAATGCTGCCAAGAGAATCCTTAAATACCTAAAGGGCATACAAAATGTGGGCTTATGGTATCCAATGGACTCTCCTTTTGAACTAATTGGTTATTCAGACGCAGATTTTGTAGGATGCAAAATAGATAGAAAAAGTACGAGTGGTACATGTCAATTTCTAGGTGATAGACTGATTTCGTGGCATAGTAAGAAACAACAATCCATAGCGACTTCTACCACTGAAGCAGAATACGTAGCCGCTAGAAGCTGTTGTGCACAAATCCTTTGAATGAGGCAAAAGCTTAGAGATTATGGAACGATCTTAGGTCCTACCCCAATCCATTGTGATAACCAAAGCGCTTTAGCTATGACCCAGAATCCTGTCCTTCATTCCAGAACTAAACACATTGACATTCACTACCATTTCTTGTGTGACCATGTTCAAAAGAAAGGTATCTCCATGCACCTCAATGGAACTGACAAACAACTGGCAGATATCTTCACCGAAGTGCTCAACGAACAACGCTTTCTCACTTTGAGAAGTGAATTAGGTATGATTGACTTAAACGCTTAAACTATAAAGCATCATATTTTATAGGCATACAATTTAGGGGGAATCCACTTTATGTGTATATCTAAAGTGTTTTTATAAATTGAAATGAATTATCAATTTTAGGGGGAACCTTAAAATTGTACTTATCTCAATTCATAAGTGATTGTGATCAAAAATTGATTTTGAAAATTTATGCATTGATCACTAGCGCTTATCTATTATGCATGACAAAATCAATCTCTAATAAAATTAAATGCAAATATCTTTTATAAATCGAAGTGATTCATTTGTATTAATTCAACTCTGAGAAATTGGATTTTATTAAAAAGACTTCAGCGCTAAAAGATTCCCACTTAAACGCTAAGTATCTTTCTCTAAAACTCATGCATAGTTTTCATCGCTAAAAGGTAGCATGTGGATAATTCCAAAAGATTAGATTTGACAACTGCCCACACGTGATTATCAATCAAACTGACGGTTAATGATTCCTATCTAAAAACTAGGCGGTTCAGTAACTGCACCTGTTTGCGTACGTGTGAGTGTACTATCAGGTGTGTGCAATTCACGCTGAAAATTTCAAAATTATTCAAACATTTTTGAAAATTAACTGCGGATTTCAAACCTTTATAATTCACAGTTGTTACCCTATTTTACCGCACCTTTTAACATCCGTCTTTATGAGTAAACGACTCAGATTTAATTTTTGTTATTTTCAAAATTAATTTCTGTACAAGTGTTATTCATCTACTAGTTGAGGAGTTATTTTTGCTTCCTATTTAAACCCTTCACAACCTTTACAGTAAAACTTTATCACTTTCAAAATTCTTCTACTGTAAAAGTTCTTTTTCTCCAAGGCAAAAAGAATATCTTTTCTCTCCTCTACCGAAGCTTTTCTAGTTCATCAATGGCACCAAAATCTTCAAAATCTGCTGCCGAAAAATCTTCTTAATCTAAGAAACCAGTCATTGTTAATGCCGGTTTTTTGGTTAACTGGAACTATCTTTTTGATAACCAGAACTTCCCTCTAAGGACTGTTCTTCCACTCGTCCAGGAATCTGGTTTGCGCGACATGATCACCTCCTACACAAATATCTTTGAGGAAGAAACCCTTTTCTTCTTCAAGAATGCTAAAATCTCCGATGATGGAAACTCCATTTCCTGCGTCTTTCCCTTTGCCTGTGAGACCTTCGTCCTCACTCCTTCTCTTATTTCATCTTTACTATATTTTCCAAATGATGGTGGCAAAGTTGAGAATGTCACTCTGGGTGATGATACCAAAGTTTGGGCATTAATCAAAAGGATGAAGTTGAAGCTGCCTACGAACCCAACTTCAAGAAGAATGACATGAAGAGCAAGTATGTTATTATTGCGGACATATGCGCAAAGATGATCGAATGTAGAAAGGGAAGCTTTGATAAGATTTCAAATGTTCAATACAAGATGATGGTAGCCATTCTGACCAAATTGAAGATCAATTGGCCGCTTTACGTATTTAATTGCTTCAAGGGAGCGATGGCCAAGTCAGTAAATCCCAAACCTTATGGGATTATACTTAGTCGTATTCTTAGTGCTAGCGGTTACGCCAACACCGCTGGAAAGAAAGTCCGAGCGCTTAAGTTTTGTTAGGAATTTCATGTTAGATGTTTTGATGATGACAATTAGGACTTTATGTTAGACCCCAAAATATGTAAGTTTGATTTTATTTAGAAATCATGTATAAGCTTTGAAGCGTGAGATTTGTAATAGAATTTATAGGCTTTGCTTTATTTTAGATTGTTAGGCTAAATAGTCTTAGGCTGAGCGTCTGATGAATTCTGAGTGAGCTTATCAGTAGTTTAGTTCGAAGACTCAAGCGCCTAAAGTCTGAATGAAGATCAAGTTTCCAAGCGTCCAAACGACCAGCTGTACCAAACGTTACTTATAGGACAGAAGTTATTCATGGATGAATGAGCGTCTATCAAATGACTGATTTCACCTTAATTTATTTTCAAGTCCTGAAGGAGTTTTAATGCAAATATTCTCAGTGCATTAAGTGCCAACGGGCATTTAATTCAAATGCATTAAATGCTGATAAGAGCATTAAATGTGATAAGAACTTTCAGACGTACGGAGAAGCCACCCTATTGTACTCTCAACTATTCACAGACTGCGGCACTAACTTTTGTGCAACAGATTTTCAGGAAAAAAAACAAAAGCTGTTCACTCACGGAAGTGAGAGACACGCACCTGTGCATGTGTCAAACAAACACTTTTTTCAAGAATGCCTATAAATAGGACTTCAACAACAAGCCAAACAATCGATCAATTCCAAGCTAAATTGCTATTGCATTGAAGTCTCATTCCTTAAACTCTCAGAAAAGCCAGAATATTCAAGCAAACATTCTCTTTGCTTTTCTTCAATTCCTAAGACAGTCAACCAATATCTCAAACATTCTTTTTGAAGGAACCCACATTACTATTGAGATATTCCCAAGTTGTTTGAACTTCATCAAAATCAAACAAACCGTTTAGAAAAACCCCATCCAAGCCTCGCGATCTGTGTGAAGTCGAAGTTGAATACTTGCATTATTTCTGGGTGAAAGAAGCAAGGGGATTGAAGTGCTTTGGAGCAGAAATCTGTGTGATCAAGGAGCTCAAGTCATCGACATCCATCTCTCCCTAATTTGTAGAAGATTCTGTGTGATTCTTTGAGAATCATTTTAGTGGATTGCCTCCAAGTGTTAAAGGAGAAGAAGGACGCAGTTGGGATTACACCACCCAACGAACCTTACAAATATTGTGTCATTTTCTTTATAGTCAATTCTCTTATTTGTCATATCATTGCATAAATTAATTAAGTAAAACACAATCAAATGCTAAGCAACTAAGATACAACTTGTGACGCTAAAGCTTTCAAAAGAGAAGACTCTAAAATTATTCCGCTGTGCTAACACTGATTAAAGAACTAAACGCTTAAACCTATTTGGTTAAAGTCTAAGTTAACTTTCTAAAACAGTCTTCATTAGACGCTTAGCCTAAGTGTCTATACCTCAAGTAAACGCTCAGTTAAGCGTCTATATTTCAAGCGTCGAAAACCTTTTTAATACGAATTTTTTTTTGAAGTCGAAAAAGACTTCAGGGTCTATTTAACCCCTCTTCTAGACCCTTTCGTATGCCACTTGGGACCAACAATTTTTATGGGAAGAAGATGATCATCGAGTTGCTCAATCCAAGGGGACGTGGCGGTGCAGCGGTCCCCAAAGACGAGCGTGAGCGACTTCTTGTCGAAGGAGTTGTTCACAGTGATGATGAAGAGCAAGCGTCTTCGTCTTCATCATCATCAGAAGAAACAGTGGTGGTTAAGCGACCAAAACGAAAGATCGCTATGAAGGTCGCTGAGCCAGCCAAGCCAGCAAAGAAGCAGAAGCAGAAGCCAGAGCTCAAGAAGAAATAGAAGTCTCCTTCTCCTTCTCCCAAATCGCCCTCTCCCCCTCCTATCTTCATCATCTCTCCAGAAGAGGAAGAAGAGGTAGAAGAAGTACCGTTAGCCCAAAGGCGTACTCCTTTATCCACTCTAGTTGCATCAACAAGCGCTCCAGCTGAGCCAACATTTAAAGAACCAGCGAGTGTTCTACCTTCATCTGACGCTGTTCCTAAAATCAGCTCAGTACCTAAAGCCTTTACTCCATCTGAGAGGCTTTCTTGTGTTAGGGATCCAGAAGAAGTTGTCCTGGAGCTTGAGAAAACTGTGCCAAATGTTGAAACAGATCAAGTGACCGCGTCAGTCGATGATAGTTCTCAGGGTAAGCGTTGTAGTCTTTTATTTGTAATTTCTACTAAGTAGAAATTTTGCTTGCTTTTCTCAAACGCTTACTTGTATCAGCTCAAAAAGCACCAAACGCTGATGCACCTCCACCTTCCGAGATTCCTATTGAAGTGGATGTAGACATGGAAGCAGTTGTGGGTATCTCTCAAAAAATAGCCTAAGTCCTTCCTGACGCTGAAACGTCTCATGTCAGTGAAGCAATTGTGCATGCTGAGCGGTCGATAGAAGTGGCCCCTATCCCAACAGAGTCTATTGCCTTTGTCCCTACTCCAACCGGATCTCCTCTCCGTGGCTATAATGCAAATGATGAATTCTACTTTGCCACCAGGGAGCTTGACACCAGGCAATTAGTCAATATGGAGATCAACTTTCAAAACACTCTCCATAGGACTGGTGTCTCTAATTCTGCTAAATTTGAATTCTTTGAGCGATTTGGTGACCTAGGTCTCTACAATCTTGAGCGTCTTCAATCTCCCCTTGAGTATATTCGGCGACCAGCGTTCAACATGATAGAATTTGACTAGAAGCGTTTCAACTTTACTGGCCATTCTGAAGAGTCCTTCTATCCATTGCACCAGAATAAGATCGTCATCAAGAATCCCCATATGGGTGATTGGTCAAAGAATCCAGACGAAGAAATTCTCAACAGAATTGGGTACTCCACTGACCCCAAAGTTGTTCATTCTCCTCAGAACGCTGTATCTCCAAAGCCCCTCAGATTGTGGAACGGAAAAGGACCAGTTGTTGTTGAGCGTCCCAATCCTATTAATGCTTGGATAGAAGCTGAAGCCCGTGAGTACCTTGCAAGATTATGGGCTGAGGATTATGATGAAGAATTTGAATGCTTTGAAAAGTTTCTTGCAGCAAGAAAAGAACAAAAGAAAGCTGATAAACTTGGAATGCGATGGATGATGGATACTACAAGATGGGCTGAAGAGTTTGTGTTGCATTTTTACATGCTAGAAGAGCTCGTGAAGTATCCATTTTTGTTTCAATTTGGAGTAGATTACAGACGTAGAGGTTTTTCCGTGTTTCTTCTCTAGCAGCACCAGAATCTGGTAGGCAATATTAGCGCTTTACCTTATTACAGAAAATCAATAGAATGCTATATTCGCCAGCATCTCAGCTTAATCGGTCAAGGAGGATGCTACATTTATCATCCAACTCAGAACTTTGTTCAGCGTATTATTCCTGACCTCAATGAAGATGTTTCCTCTAGTAAGCAACCAATTCTGCTAGGGCAAAGTGAAGTCCCTTTCAGCCTTGACAATGACCATGCCGACCTTACTAAATTTTACCATGAGCATCGAGCGATAATTGAAAATGCTCAGTCGCTGGATATTTCAATCACTCCGCATTTCAGTCCTAGTATTAGTGACTTGAGAGGATACAACTTGCTTTCCGTCCTATTTTGTGAACAGAACATACAAGTGGCCAAGATGATATCGCTTATTTGGCCAGTGGATCAAGAAGTTTCCAGAGCGCTGATGCCATTTATTTTGGACTTCTACAACTCTTACACTTCAGGAGTTGATCTGCCGGAGGATGTGCAATTTGCAATCAGCACTGAAGAGCGCGAAGACGCTATATTTTATATGCTGCTAACAAACCTGATCAGTCCAAGGCACGTTATGGAAACGATTGGCCCACTCTGGGTCATTCCCATGAAAGTCCCTTCTCCAATCCAAACTGTTGAAATAGAAGATTCTCCTACTGTGGAAGCCGCTCAAATACCTGAGGCTTCTTTGCCAGATCTTTCTAGCACCCCAGTACTCGAGCCCTCTTCAACACTTGCAGATCCATCCATGGATCAAGCGATTAAAAAAGTTGAGGGAGTCCTTGATGATCCTGAAAGGCTTTTTGTAGGAGACAAATCTAAAGGCAAGGCTGCAGTTTCCAGCTCATACGGACTCATCCCGTCTCCTAAGCGTTCTTCCTCCTCTGATTTAGATTCGGAAAGTGATCAAGAATCTAGAGACTTTAGAAGAGCTGTTAGGAACTCGCTCAATACCATCGAAGGTTCCTACTCTAAGATCCTTGGAAATAATGAACTAATTATTAGGCTGGTCTCTGACACTTGAAGTCGTGATATTGCAAATTCTACAACAAAAAGCACCGTATCAATTATGGATAGCATATCACCGCTGATCACTTCTCTTTCCGAAGAATTCAATTGGACACTTGCTAAGAATGCTTTAGCTGATACTGAGCGCTACAATTCTTCCAACTTAATCTCTCAGAGTATCGCTGAGCAAATTGCTCTCTAGATAGATGAAGTTAAACTTCTCCGTCGGGATATCCCTGAATTAAAGACCTCCCTCGATGATGCCAAGAAGGGAGAAGATCTTAAAGAAAAGTTCCAGTCCAAGCCTATCTCTAAGACATAAGACAAGCACTGACGATCTATGTTCGAGGAGATAGTGAGCTTAAATAAAATGCTTACTAATAAGAGAAAGCCTAGATAGAGGGTATGGGTTTTCACCCATATGCCGGACCGCTTAGAAGATCTATCAACTGGAAATCCACCAATGATCGAAGATAATACATTTACCATGACTTGATCCGAGAACTTGGAATCCCTCCGAGGGATTGGGTGGAAAGGTTGTTGGAGCTGGAAGAAAGCGCTAGACGCAGAAGACATGACTATAATGAAATCCAGCACACAACTATGATAGATGTTGATAGACTTCTACTGGATTTGGCGACTGAAATCTATCAAGAAGAAGAAGTAAACAGGAAGTGATAGAAAAGATGAAGGATTATGTTGTATATATTTTCAGTTATAAATCATGTATGCTTAAATTCTTCCATATGGATGAATGATTTATCGCTGAAACATCTTGTTGAGGCTAATCTAACATTAGCTAACTTTACTAACTTTCCAAACGCTAACTTTATATATTTTTGGACTTTTCCTTGAACTCTTAATCTATAAAAGAGTTATAAGAGTTAAGGTCTTGACATCATCAAAAAGGGGGAAATTGTTAGGAATTTCATGTTAGATGTTTTGATGATGACAAGATAGGACTTTATGTTAGACCCCAAAATATAATGTAAGTTTCTGTTTTCATAGATCAATTGTATAAGCGTTTGAAAGTATGCAATTTTGTTAGGCTTGTAATTTTTATCTCTGTAGATTTTAGACTAAGTATTAGATACCGACTCGCTAATAGAATTCTAGGTGAGTTTATTACAGAAGAAGTTGAAGATCAGCGTCTGAAGTCAAATGAACATGAAGATTCGTTCTTAGCGCCTGTCAAATTCTAGAGAACCATTTCAGGATTTATGGATCAAGCGCTCAAAACAATCTAGCGATCAATGTCAGATTCACCTGAAATAAATCCTCAAGTCATGAAGGACTTAAATGCAATCATTCAACGGACATTTATTTCCAACGGGAAATAAATTCAAATGCATTAAATGCTTGATAAGAGCATTAAATGTGATAAGCTAGTATGACTTGTGGACAAGCCACCTTTTGACTAGACCGTCAGGATTTTAGAGTTTAAAGCTGCTCTTGTCCAATCGGAACCCGCAGGATTTCAGGAATGTTAGAGAAAAGGCAGATTCACGCGCCAAACGAAAAGCACGCGCTCACATGTGTCCAATGGACAGATCCCAAGAATTGCCTATAAATACCTCATTCCAGTAAACCCTAAAAATAGAGACACAAGAACGATCAACACAAGAAAACTTTGCTGAAATATTATCTCAAGAAAAGCTTAGAAACTCCATAGCCAAGAATCTTTCAAGCTTCTTACATACATTCCATACAGTCACAAATATCTCAAATATCTTCCAAAGAAGAAACCTAAATTCTTACTGAGATATTCCAAGTTGTTTGATCTTTCTAAAAACAAATAAACCTTTGTGATAAAACCCTCAACGTTTCAAATGAGTGAGAAAGTTGTTGAAATTCTTTATAGGCAGTATTTTTTAGTGAGAGAAGCTTGTAGAAGAAGATCTTCATTGGTGCTAAAATCTATTTGATCAAGGAGCCCGAGATCATTTTTCACCTCTTTACTATCTTGTAGAAGATTCTGTGTGATTCTTTGATAATCAACTTAGTAAATTTCCTCCAAATGAAAAAGGAGAAGAAGGACGTAGCTAGGATTACTTCACCAAGTGAACCTTACAATTTCTTGTGTTATTTACTCTTATTATTGTCTTGTTTTATATTCTCTTATTGATTTTGAAAAAGAGAAGCTAATCTGTTAAGCAACTATTTAACCAAAACGAACGCTAAAGCTTTAAAAATCATTTCCGCTATGCTAACCTTGATTAAGCGATCTAAGCGTTACCCTACTTTGGTAAATTGCTAAAATCACTAAGTCTAAGTTATCTTTACTGAAGCGTCTGACCCAAGCGCTCAGTTTCCTAAGCATTCTAATCTTTAAAAGTGATACGAATTTTGTGAAGCACTACTACAAAAATACACTATTACAGCGCACCTATTACATCGGTTTTCTAAAAACCGCTGAACGGAGGGGCCTATTACAGCGGTTCATGGGTGAACCACTGTAAGGCTTTACCGTGGGACCAGTTATAGCGGTTTTTTGAAGAACTGCTATAACCGGTTCCGATTGGTTACAATGGTTCTTCAAAAAACCGTTGTAACCGGTCTATTATAGCGGTTTTTTGAAGAACCACTATAGCCGATCGGAACCAGTTATAGCGGTTCTTCAAAGAACCACTATTTTCGATAAAAAAAAAATTTTTCCCCCCCAACCGCGACCTCTCTCTCTCTATTCTCTCTCTCAACTCTCTCTCTCTATACTCTCTCTCTCTCTCTCTCTCTCTCTCTCTCTCTCTCTCGCTCTCTCCTCTCTCTCTCTCTCTACTCTCTCTCTCGCTCTCTACTCTCTCTCTCCACTCCACCCCCACCAACCACCACCACCACCACTACCACAATCGGCCGCCGCCACCGCCATCACCATTCTCCCCCCCAATTTTGGTTTTCTCTCTCTCTTGATTGGCCACCCCCACTGCCGCCGATCCCACCACCGCCGACCCCACAGCCGCTGACCCCACCTTCACCACCACCACCTTCTCTCCACTAATTATAAACCCTAGGTATACATATATATATATATATATGTTTATATTTTTTGTGAATTATATAAATGTGGGCTTTTGTTATAATTGATTATGTTAGTGCTTGAATAATTGATTATATGGGTTTAATGGATTTTTGTTATATATTGTGGGTTTTTGTTATAGTTGATTATGTTAGTGTTTGAATAATTGGTTATGTGAGTTTAATGGGTTTTTGTTATATAATGTGGGTTTTTATTATAGTTGATTATGTTAATTAATTGGTTATATATGTTAGTATTTGAATAATTAGTTATGTGGGTTTAATGGGGTTTTGTTATATAATGTGGGTTTTTACTATAGTTGATTATGTTATTTAATTGGTTATATATGTTAGTGTTTGAATAATTAGTTATGTGGGTTTAATGGGTTTTTGTTATATAATGTGGGTTTTTACTATAGTTGATTATGTTAATTAATTGGTTATATATGTTAGTGTTTGAATAATTAGTTATGTGGGTTTAATGGGATTTTGTTATATAATGTGGGTTTTTACTATAGTTGATTATGTTAATTAATTGGTTATATATGTTAGTGTTTGAATAATTGGTTATGTGGGTTTAATGGGTTTTTGTTATATAATGTGGGTTTTTATTATAGTTGATTAGTGTTAATTGGTTATGTTGGTATTATGATTGGATTTTCGTTGTATTGTTTTGTTGACATCGTTTAATGCATTCATGGTTTTGTGAAGTTCGATTGGTTTTGTTGGTTGCTAGGTAGGTTGGGGGAAGATTAAGTCGAGAACTTGGTAGAAATTTTTACGCCGTTACTCTGCCGATTTTTTTCTAGAATAATGGGCATTGTTATTTGTTTTACTGCATATATATTTGTTTGAGTTTGTTGTGGTTGAAATATCTGAGTTTTGAGAATAAAATTATTTAAGAATAGTAATTAATGTTAGTTTAATTTTCAAGTAATTAAGAAACTTTTATAGTGTTTTGACAATAGCTGTATGACATGATAAATTTGAATTAGGAAAAAAACGAATATAAATCAAAATCGAGATGGATCGAAGTTGAATTTTAGCGGATCATATGTCGGAGCAATATGAGAAAGGGGTGAAAGAATTCATCGACTTTGCGGTTGAGCATGCACCGGATCGGGCTAGGATCAGTTGCCTGTGTTTACGATGTTGTTTTGGAAAGAGAATTAGTCCACGTGAGTTGGAAGATCATTTGGTGTGTAATGGAATTGATAAAAGCTACACACGTTGGACAAGACACGGTGAAAGCAGTGCCACCTCAGCTGATTTGGGTGGTACATCATATCGATCATGGGATTTTGACATGGATGATTATGAGCCTGATCATTTGGAGGAGATGACAAATGTGATTGAGGAGGATTTACGAAATTGTCCCAAGATGTTTGACTACTTGACAAGTGATTCAAAGACACCACTGTATAGTGTTAGTAAATTCACAAGATTGAAAGCAGTCCTAAACCTCTACAAGTTAAAAGCTTACAATGGGTGGAGTGATAAGAGTTTCACAGACTTACTTGATCTATTAAAAAACATGCTACCCGAGGATAATGTGTTACCTAATCGTACTTATGAGGCTAAGAAGATGTTAACCTCAATTGGCATGGGATATGAGAGGATACATGTCTGTCTCAATGATTGCATATTATTTAGAACTGACTATGCATCATTAAAGAATTGTCCGAAATGTGGCGCCTCGCGGTACAAGAAGAATGGATTTGCTCCTGTCAAAACCATGTGGTATTTGCCCATAATACCACGATTTAAGCGCATGTACAGTAGTAAAGAGTTAGCCAAAGACTTGACATGGCATGCTGATAGAAGGCTTGAAGAAAGGATTGAAGATGACAAGATTCGACACCCCTCAAATTCTCCTCAATGGAAAAAGATTGATGATGATTTCCTTGAATTTGGTGAGGAATCAAGAAACCTGTGCCTTGTATTGGCTACAGATGGGATGAACCCTCATGGCTTGCAAAGTAGCTCACATAGTACATGGCCGGTGATTTTGATGATCTACAATCTTCCCCCATCGCGATGCATGAAGCGAGAGCATATAATAATGCCTATACTCATTTCTGGGCCGAAATAACCCGAAAATGATATAGATGTTTACTTGGCTCCTTTAATTGAGGATTTGAAGGTGTTGTGGGTGACCGGTGTTCAAGTATATGACGGGTTCAGAGAAGAAAATTTCAATCTCAGAGTTATGTTATTTGGAACAACAATGTTTTTTCGGCAAGAGCAAACCTCGAGGGACATAGTGTACATGGCCAATGTGGATGCCCAATATGTGTCAAGAGTACAGATCAATATCGATTGACACACTCTCAGAAATATGCATTCCAAGGGCATCGGAGATGGCTAAATCGGAACCATCGATATCGTTGGTGGAAGAAAGCTTTCAATGGGAATATAGAAGAAGGCCGAGCTCCTAAGTGCTTGACTGGTGAAGAAGTGTTTGAGAATATAAAAGACTTGGAGGTCAAATTTGGAAAGACTTTTGCAGGTGGCCTTGCAAAAACTGGGTGGAATAAAAGGTCAATTTTCCTTGAGTTGCCGTATTGGACGTCTTTACATGTTAGATATTTTCTTGATATTATGCATATTGAAAAAAATGTGTTTGATAGTGTCATTGGTACACTTCTAAATGTGCCCGGAAAGACAAAAGATGGGGTAAAGACAAGGTTAGACTTGGTTGAAATGAAGATAGGAGAAAAATTGGCACCAACAAATAAGGGGAAACGTACATATTTGCCTCCAGCAGCTCACACTCTATCTAGGAAAGAAAAAATTACATCATGTGAGTTTCTTAATGGAGTGAAAGTTCCAGAAGGGTATTCTTCAAAGATTAGCAGTCTTGTATCAATGAAGGACTTGAAGCTAAAGCACATGAAGACTCACGATTGTCATGTAATCATGGATCATTTGCTACCAATTGCTATATGGGCCATTTTGCCAAAAAAGCTGAGAGAAACTATAACCTCATTATGTTTCTTCTTCAAAGCAATGTGGAGCAAGGTGTTTGATCTTGACAATTGCCTGCACTTCAAAAACAAATTGCCATCACTTTGTGTGAGCTTGAGATATATTTTCCTCTAGCGTTTTTTGATATGATGACTCACCTACTTATTCACTTAGTTAGAGAGACACAACTATGTGGACCGGATTTTATGAGATCTATGTATCCGGCTGAGAGTTATATAAAGGTATTAAAAGGTTACGCGAAAAATCGTAGTCGACAGGAAGGTTGCATTGTTGAACGGTACATAGTTGATGAAACGATTACATTTTGCAAAGAATATCCGAAAGATTCTAACGTTGCAGAGCTTCCAAAGTCTCATGTTGTGGGAGGGAGAACAGAAGGAGAAAGCGTACTTGGAAAGCAATTAGTTAGTGTTCCTTGCACACCAAGGGATCAGGCACACCTATATGTGCTCCACAACACCGATGAGGTTGAGCCATATGTTGAAGAGCACAAGGACCAACTTAGGAGATTAAATCCAAATAAAAATGAGAGTTGGATTTCAAGAGAGCATAATAAGAGTTTCTCTGATTGGTTCCGAAAGCATATTCAAGAGAAACAGAACGAGAATCCACTTTCAGTTTCAGATAAATTAGCACGGTTGTCGATGGGTTCGGGCAGACTTGTATTTTGTCATTCAGGTTATCGTATAAATGGTCGCACATTCTATACAAAAGACCAAGATGAACGAAGTACAATGCAGAATAGTGGGGTGAGTCTTGTAGCTCAAGCAATGCATATCTCAAGTGCGAGAGATAGTAACCCTATTTATGCCCATTTATCATATTATGGGATGATTGAACATATATGGGAGCTGGATTATAGTTGGTTTCGGGTGCCTGTATTTGGGTATAGGTGGGCTGACAATAAAAATGGTGTCGATAATAGTGAAATAGGCTTCACTCGAGTAGACCTTGAAAGGGTGGGATACAAAGATGAACCTTTCATTTTGGCTTCACAAGCTAAGCAAGTGTTTTTTTGTCACCGATCCTATTGATAGAAGGTGGTCAATTGTTTTATCGGCAAACAAAAATACTTGTATTGAGGATGATGGTTCATATAGTGATGATGATGGAGAAAATCCTATCTTAGGTGATTCACAAGCCACTGATAGTGATGGTGACTTGGATATCAGTGATGATGAATTGTATATGCGACAAGATCACCAAGAGGGGATTGATAACTTGAAAAACATGGTGCACATGCTCACTGTATCACTATCCTCATTGCGACGCGAGTTTGACGAGCATAAGGCGTCTGGGTCGCAGCAGCCACATGAAGATGAGGCGGTTTCTTTGAAAGATAGCTGCCCACATCCAGTTAAGAACCTTCCTCAGGTAATGATATGAAATTATTTAGTGATCATATAACTTGCAATTCTCTAAAACACACAAAATTCTCTAATATAATGGCATATATATATTATATATGTAGGTTGTGGCGCAATGTCAATTAGCACTTACAACACCGTCTTATCGTATGGTCGCTAAGGGACAAATGTACAATTGATCAGATGATAGAACACTGAATACACGTCCATTACCCACCCACCTTGTGAAAGTGACGATTGACATTGCAATTGAAGATATTGCACCCCTACCAGTCCCTCTCGCTGATGAAGGAGTGTTCACAGTTTCTGAGGCTGTGGGACACATTGTTGCTTGGCCTAAGAGTCTTGTCACTGTCAGTGATGCATCGGTACGTAATTATTAATAACTAGCCATTAATAAATTATAACAATTGTTTAAGGTTACTAATTATACTTTGGTTTGTAACATTCACGTTTTGTTTTCTTTGCTTAAATAGTCTCTTGGAAAATCCAAATCATCAGTTGGAAAAGAGATGACGAAGCACTCAGCTATCAAATGAACACCTCCAGTGGCCAACCCTTCACGTGAAGATGACAGAGCAACAGACGTTGTAACAGCTGATCAACGCCCTCAGCCACTTGTAACTCTTGAAAGGTACCTGTAGATAATGCCTATTGAACAACTGGCCAGTATAGACATTCCCGAGGCAATCTATAATAACGAACCCTATCAAGAGTATCTTGGGCGGGAGGAGATCTGTCACTTTTTTGCGTAAAGAACAGATAGGAGTCTCTATCATTTCAGTTTACATCAAGTAAGTTTTTAAATATGAATTAAAAAAAAATAGTTTTTAAATTATTTTACTGCATTAATTTGAACTATGTTTATTTTCGTTGCTCAAATTTATTTTATGCTCAATTTAGGTATTTGTGGGCTAAGAACGTGGTCCCCGAAGAGAAAGCAAATAATTTCGGGTTCCTTAGCCCACATACTATAGCTGGGGGAGCAAATATTAATCCCTCTCAGCGTATCTTACAAGCGCAATATATGACAAATGCCATGAAAGATTGCGCAGACGGGAAGTTGTTTATTGCACCTTACAACACTGGGTGAGCTACTAAAAACCCAACTTTATTTTGTAAAATTTGTTACGTACGCAAAACTAATTTTGAACTTATCTTTTGAATGCTTTTTAGGGGACATTGGGTGTTGCTTGTGATTGATCCAATTAAAGAGATCGTTTATTATCTGGATTCTTTGCACGGTGATCCGAATAATCGACGTGATATGAAAGAAATAATCCATCAGTAAGTTTTTCATTCAATCAATGTATCCATTATATTTAATATTAATTTTAAAGTGTATATATCTTCCTAGATTTCACATATATATTTGCTTGATATTGACGTCTTTCCTTGTTTTTTGATGTTTTTAACAGTGCTGTGTTGATGTTTCGTGCAAATCGCAACACCCAAAAGATCAAATCCAAAAACATGGCCTGTAAATGGACTTGTATAAAGGTTAGTGTAATTTTATATTTCCAAGAGATTATTCGTATAAAAGTTATTGTTCTAATACAATTTTGATTTCAATTTTGTAGTGCCCCATACAGTTAAACGACAAAGATTGTGGCTTCTTCATTTTGAAATTCATGAAGGATATTATTAGCCACGGAGAATCTACAATCCCATCAACGGTATGCATATATAATCCTAATTAATACTCATCATCAAATTCTAATTTCCCTTTTTAAGTTATTAAACCTTTAATTTGTTAGGTTTTCAATCTATATCTTGCAGTACTTTCTTGATTGTCAATACGTCACTTACTCTATAGAGCAACTTGATGAAGTACGTTGCGAATTGGCACAATACATTTTCCAATGCGCTTTTGGTATGGTGTGAGTTGCAAATTGTTATAAATTTTTATTTGATTTGTTGTATTTAATTGGTTGATTGTAAACTCGTTATCATTTGTTGGAGATTATACATAAAATTTGATATGTTGTTAGGAGGAAAGAATTGGTTTTGTTGTTAGAGATGAGATCATTTGGTGAAGTTAATTTTGGGTTTTAATTTGTTGTTTCTATTGAATTGATTTTTATGGTTTGTTGTGTTAGTGTGTTGAATTTTGATTTTTATGGTTTGTTGTACAGTACAGCTAGGAAAATAATAATAATAAAAAAACGTATCACCTATTATAGAGGTTATTACCATAACCGCAATAATAGCGTTTCCAGAAAAAATTAAATTAAATAAATAACCTATTACAGCGGTTATTTCAATAACCGCTATAATTGGTCCCCCAATGACAACAGTTATTTCAATAACCGCTGTAATTGGTCCCGATTACAGCGGTTTTTTAACCGCTGTAATAGTGTAAACTAATTACAGCGGTACCTATTACAGCGGTTAAAACCGCTGTAATAGGTAAAAAAAACCCGCTGTAATAGGTCATTTCTGTAGTAGTGAAGTCGAAAAAAACTTCAAGGTCTATTCACCCGCCCCTTCTAGACCCTTACGTATGCCACTTGGGACCACCAGGTGGGGCTGACCTCGAAGTGCATTCCAATCGGCAGTTATTTGAATAACCGTTGTAATTGGTCCCCCAATGACAGCAGTTATGTGAATAACCGCTGTAATTGGTCCCAATTACAGCGGTTTTTGAATCGATGTAATAGTGTAAACTAATTACAGCGGTACCTATTACAATGGTTAAAACCGCTGTAATAGGTCATTTCTGTAGTAGTGAAGTCAAAAAAGACTTTAGGGTCTATTCACCCCCCCATTCTAGACTTTTACGTATGCCACTTGGGACCACCAGGTGGGGCTGACCTCGAAGTGCATTCCAATCGGCAAGTAGCATGTGAAGTGATTTCCAAAAGAGAATTCACTATCTCAAAAGAGAATTCACTATCTCGAAAGTAAATAAAATACTTAGACTCTACTAAATCCATTAATTTAATTAATTCTACAAGATTAATTAAAATATTCGAATTAATTGAATCCCCTCAATTAATTATATTCCATATTAGGAAAGGACTAGACTTTCCTAATTTCCTCAATTTCCTCAAATTGATTAATCACATCATATAAGCAGTGACTCTCACGAGTTAAGTGTGTGACCCCTTAGGCTCGTCTACTATCTAGTAGTACGTACACTTTCCCAAAGTGCTAGTGTGCTTTCCTAAAATAGAAAGCACTAGATTAAATCATTCCTTTGATTTAATCAAGCCTCGAATTAATCACCATATTAATTCTCGGCACTTACAAATCGTGGTTACTGTCTAGCAACGGGCCACGAAGACCTAGACAAAGACGAAGATAAAGATATGCCTTTCGTGATCATGATCCTTGTATAAGTAAGATCCTTCTATCTAATCTCTCGATTGAATCTAGAGCAGTGGCTAAGGTCGAAGCTCTATTAATTCAATAACTATGTTTCCCAAATACGGTGAGATCGACTTTCGACTATCTAAACGAAGAAACCCTATGCCTCTTTAGATATCATACTTCTGCCGAAGATTCCTAAAAGTCGATTCACTATGTAAACATAGGAGATTCACTGACAAGGCTAATGTCAAAGATAGATCCCATCTTGATTCTCACGTGCCTTCATACACAATCAACCTATGTTTGATTTTGCCTATTTGTGATCATCTAAGTAATCATGTAACAAATCAAGACATGTTCGATTGTGTATAAGACATCCAATGCAAACTCAGGTTCTAAGGATTACTCTTATACTACAAGACCACTGGAAGTTCCAAATTCGACTGAGACTCTATTTAATGGAACTTCCATGGGATTGTTCAGTATACCTATTCCTACAATAGGAACCCTCATACATGCATAGGCTTTCATCGTGCCAATATCTATGGAACGAGATACACTCTATCAAGAGTTTGCATCATATATGCAAGTCTTTTGGGCCTCATTGATATCCCATCATCTTGACGAGCCCATTCACGACTTGGAACATATGTTTAAGGATCACAGCCTTGGAGACGTATTTCATCATTGCCATTCCCGATGCGCAATGATGTCCCATTGCTATGTGTGATCCTTCGGGACTTTATTCTAAGTTAAGACCAAACTATATACACAAATAAAGAATGCCAAAACATTAGGTTTATTTTTATGAAAAAGATCGTTCGGCTAGAGTTATTATTACATAGAATGGAGTCCAAAATTGGTGCGCCGGGCATAATTTCTAACTACGACAATCCAGACTTCAAATCCATTATATTACTTGCACGGACTAGTACACTTGCTAGGATTTTGTGTGTCAGTTAAGCGTTCTTTCCTCCACTTTCTTTCGAACATTGGTGACAATGATTGTTTGAAAGTTTGGGGGTGGGATATCATTTGATCATGATGATCGTCCATGCTTGTGTAGTTACATTTCTGTCTAAGTTTGGGAATGCTTAGCTTCTACTTGTGAAATTGTGCTAAATTGCATGAGTTTTCAAGCATAAATTGTTTTTTAGGATGTTAGCTTGCCAATTGGTGCAATTAGACATGAGAACTCGAGATAATGGCATGATATCTTGTATGTTCTATTAATGATCTAAAATGAAAAATTATACATTTTGATTATGCTTATTTCAACCCTAGTTAAGAATCAATCTTCCTTGGATGATACACGTTGCACATAAGTGAAAGGTAGAGGGATTGAAAGAGTTCTCCATCCCGAGACATATGAAGGGTATTCCCAGGGATATATTAATCTAGATTTTTCATATTGTTTTGGGATGATTAATTGCTTATGAGTCCATAATTGTGTTAATGGAATGAATAGTTGAGAATTGATTGGTATGACCTCGAGAATTCGGTCATGCCAACAAGTATTGAAGGTCACCAAAGCACCATTGCCTACACTCTATACTCGTTGAGCTAATTTGAGCTTTGCTCAAGCCAATCGGGAATGAGTTGAAGAAAAGACTTCCTTCTATTTTGTGGCCTTTGTCACTCGGGTGATTAAGTTTGTAGGAGTGTCTTAACATTTAGCACCTTAAAACTGACCGATTTGTGAGTTGTTGACCCAAATCTCATTACAGGTGGCAAAGGAGACCTAAGGAGGTAGAACCTCGCATGAGGCCTTATGTTGTTATAAACTTAAATCATTTCAAAGTATGTTAATGTCAATGTAAAGTGAATGGAAATAAACATAATTGTGACCTTAAAATTGCCCATGATTCGATAAGCTTTATATTCTATCGAAAGTTGGTAGATATGGGAAATGTTTCCGAATATGGTAGGGATGTCTTTCGATCATAATACTTTAGATCTTATCTCACTACACCATTTGGAAATTGGGTTGATTCTAGGTGTTGAATGAGCATTATCGTCATTTCTGTACATATTATTGAGCTTTATTGTCACTTGATTCATGTCATTTCATCATAGTTCTTATTTCGAGTTGTCTTGCTTGGTTTGGGCTAAACATTCTTAGATTTTGTGGGTATGTCGTATGCAAACCCCCACAAGACTATAATTCATCCTTTGAGGTAACTCAAAGGTTCAAAGGCTTGTTGCACAGGCTAAGTGCAACCGTTCACTCCACGAAAGCAAGTTAGTTAGTTATTTTTAGTTTCCCCCTTGTTTGATGATGATCGTGTATCTTTTGGCTCTTCTTGCTCAAGGTCGAGCAATTGATAAGTTTGGAGGGGTTGATAGGAGCCATTTTTACGTATTTTCTAGCTCTCTATGTTAACATTTTAGGTTCATTTATAGCATGATTTTTGTCACTTGAACGTTTAATTTGTGTGATGAGTGATTTCAGGCTGTAAATGGTTGTACACCAAGAAAAAGGTGAAAGACGACTTATAAAATTAATTCAGGCCATATTGCTTTGCATGACCATGCCCAGGTGCCAGTTCAACCACGCCCAGGTGCCAGCTGAGGAGAGAACACAGTTCTGCACACAATACAGTGTCTAGGTGCCATTCTATCCGTGCCGTCTAACTTTTTCCACAAGTTTTGTACGCCATGTAGGCGGCGCCTAGGCGCCGATCGATTCGCACCTGGGCGCCGATTGACTCGCACCTAGGTGCCGCTGTAACCGTTTTTCAAAAGTATAAAGCCCAAAATTCAGCACAAAAATAGGGGTTCGATTTCTTATGATTTCTGGGTATTTCCTTGGATTTGGACCATCTTATCATCAACCTTGAAGAGCAAGAGAAGAGAAAAAAGATGGGATTCAAGCTTCCAATCGAAGATCTGATCATCAATCGAGCAAAGGGAGTTTCTTAGCCTTAGATTCAATATTTGTCTATGGATATGAATTTAATGTTTAGCTTTTCCCTTATGCATTTTATGCGCTAAATTGTTGAACTAGGGCCATGAGAAGGCCATGTCATTAGTATTATGATAATAAGATCATTTTCAATTTCAATTCATATATTGCTAAGTGTTGTGAAGTTGTGATTGAATGCCTTACATATGCTTAATCAACATGTGTTTGATATTATGCCTAGGTGAATTATTCGAGAGAAAATTGACTTAGGGTGCAAGAATTTCACAACATCACCGACCAAATAGGAATTGCCCTAGACATAGGTAAAGATTCCCAAGTGAAGTCATTCGATTTAAATCGAGGAAGCTCTAGCTCATTAATGCATGCTTAATGATTAGATTTTTGGGTAGACATACTTAGGAAACCGCATTTAAGTATAGGAGACTATCACGAGACATTGGTTATTTTTTACCTCAGGAGCTTTCATCTAATGAATTGGTAACGATCTTAGGATAACAATACGCAACATGTGCCCGAACATGAGCCTAGTCTCCTCTCCTCCTTGGAAGTCTAAATCTCTCTTTACTTTCACTTTAGATCATTCTACTTTCCTTTTTAGTTAAATCTCTAATTTACTTCCGTTTGTTATCAAAAATCATAAACTAAATAACTTGTCCTTGAGGTTCGACAACCCGGACTTATTGTCCATTTTATTACTATCACGACTAGTGCACTTTCTATTAAAGCATGTTAGCTATTAGCGTGTCACCAACCAACTATGCCTAATCATGAGCTTCTAGAGGGGCGTGTGTGTGTATTTAGCTAACATTAGGTGTACATAAAAATTTGTAAAAAAGTATAACAAAGTCCCCAATTCCTCTCTAAAATGTTAACAACCAATTTCTTCACCAAATTAACATTGAATACTTCAGATATAATTGTCATTTTTTTTACACTGATTATCATTCATAGCACATTAGTCTATTGAAGAAACGATACCATGTGCAATGTTCTATTATATTAGGCTTTCTATGATGCCCATCTAGCGAGCTTTAGGTCAATGACTCTCAAATCAGATGGTTTGAAGGCATTAGGTGTAAAGACACCCCAAAGGACTTAATTACTTGAGCGACAAAGGCCACAAGACAAAACTAGGTCGTTTATCAAATTTCTATTCATTTATGCATTATTATTCCTTCATTCGACAAAACTTCCACAAAATAGAGAGAAAGAGGGAAAATCGCATACAAAGGCTTAAAAGCTCACAAACACCCAAGATTAGCTAAAATCGTGCTCTAAAAGCTCATCAACTCCTGATATGTACAAAGTTGGTCTCAAATTCAAATTTCTCACTTATTTGTTCCTATAAAACCTTAACTCTCATACGTACTCAATCACAATCATTACAGATTACAGAGTTAAATCAGGGTGAGTGCCTAAATTTGCAGTCTAATGCATATTAAAAATGTCAATACCACACATATGCTTGATTTTTTTAAAATATATCACACGCCCCAACTTAGTAGACACTTTGTCCTCAATGTGTAAGAAGAATGCAGTAAAATTAAGAGGGATGTAGAAGACTGCCCTGAGTAACCAAATATTGTGGTGCGCGATCAATGTGACAACACAATGAGGTCGAAGCTAGATAGCAAGAAACATTGCATAAGATATAAGTGTCTAGACAACAAACAAAGGAAAACATCAACATAATAGGTGAAACGATAGCATAGAGACTAAAAATTCCGAACATGCCCGAAAGAAAAATAACAAAAAAAACAAGTAACAAAAATGAAAGGATAAACTACTATGTACTCAGGCTCGGAATTGGCACAAGTAAATCACTAGCACGACTGAATAAAAATAATGGCAAGCAAAAGTGGCCCAAGGAAGCAATACTTATACTCGGGGTAAAAGTAATCCCCAAGTAAACTGACCTGAGTAAAAGAAACAGAGACAAGACGTGAATGTCAGCGAGAGCGACGATGGTAGAGATTTTCAGTGGTGATGATGATCATGATTTGGTGAAGATGGTAAGGGGAAGCTATTGTGCGTTAGAGATGGTTCGGGATTTTGAAGTGTGGAATTTGGGGAAGAAAGGCAGGTCACATTTTTGGGGTTTTTATATTATTTTTTTAGGACTAGTCACAATCTTGTGACACCATAGTGAAATTGACAAAAAAATATTTAATCCCCTCTTTGACATCATTCAAAGTGGATATACCTGAGACACAAAGTAGACTATCAACAAACCAAAAAGAACAAAACTGACTCTAAAACAAAACGAAACAAAAGAAAGCAAGAAAACATGGGTTGCCTCCCACGAAGTGCTCGTTTATAGTCATTAGCTTGACTTTTTATCATTACTCATGGTGGATGGAAGAGTGCCATGATCACTTCATGTTGGTCAATCCCCAAAGAATCCCTCTTATTCATTTTTCAATTACACAAAATCTCTTTCTTCTCCCATTGCGTTGGTTCAATTGAGGGTTTGGATGTGCTAATGGTGGCCTTTTCAACACCTTAAACTTTGGCCAATGGCTTTTCTCGTGAGATGGATTAGCCTTCAAATATGCAACTAATTCACTCAAGTTCTCACTCTCTAACACTATGCTTATGTCCAATGGGTCTTCAGACCTAACATCCTGAAAATACTCAAAAAACTAAAGAGTCAGAAGCATCTATTCGATAACAAGTTTGATCGTTAGTTGGATGTTTCATAGTTCAAAATACATTTAAGACCACTTGCTCATTATTAACTCGGAGGATGAGCTTCCCCTTTTGTATATCAGTTAAAGCTCTACTAGTAGCTAGGAAAGGACAACCTAAAATAAAGGAAACTTCATAGTCCTCCTCCATATCAAGAACTATAAAGTCAGCTGGGACTATGAACTTTTCTACCTTTACTAACACATCATCTACTATACTTGTTGGGTGTTTAATAGATCTATATCACCTAATTGAACCGATACAATATGGGTTTAGCTTCTTCTAAGCCCAGCTTCTTAAACAATGAGTATGGCATTAATTTTATGCTAGCGCCTAGATCACACAATACCTTATCAAAATAAGAACTACCAATAACACATGGGATAGAAATGTTATGTATATACCCTAGATGCCAATGAGGACAAATAGATTGTATAGGCTATCTAATTATGTTGTACGAACTTATCCTTATTTTAGTAAAGCCATTTATTCATTTGTTCATAAAAATCTAATGGCATTTATAATGTATTGAAAAAGCAAATAATCGAAGTGTACTAATGTAAGTCTTCCACTTTTTATGAGATAAGGAGAGGGGCACTGGAAGGACCTAGTACTTAATCACTGAACACGGGTTCGCAAGTCAGAAGATCTTGATTGGGCGTCAAGATCTACATAGACTTGTATAACACATACTTTGACAAAGAGTACCAGTCGAACGCCATGGGATGGCGGGAGTTTTTGTTATAGATGTATTGATGGAATCAATTTGTTTGAACATGACTTGTAATAATCTAATCAAATGGGTTTTACTCGTTCATTGTCAATTATTGGATTATTGGTTATATTGGTACATGTGGGCCTTTGACCTGAGGAGTCGATGACATAATGTGCTTGTGACGTTGGGTTTGTTACAAGAGTAGTGAGGTCCAATTCACCCTTTGGTAGGGCCTACCTCGAAGTGCGACTTTAATGGGTAAGTAGCAGTTGTTAAGTGACTGCCAAGATGGAATTCACTATCTCGGTAGTAAACGAGCAGATAACCTATACGATCATAGGTGACTGAAATAAAAGTCTTTAGCCAAAGTACATAAACTAACTCATGTGGGACATGAAGGGTAGTTTCGTTATTTCGAGTCACTATGATTCATTGTATAGTATCGAGTAATGTTAGTTTAACAACTTACATGACTATCACTCGATCGGGATACTTCAGTGAAGGGTCTACACGTGCATAGAGACTATAACTGAGAGGTTCATAAGATATATTCATTTCGTACTTGATTGGGAGACGATGTGGGACCTCGGGGCTAGCTAGGTGTCACCCACATCCTTTGGTATCCTCCCACTGCCAATCGAGACGAACCTAGAGAGTCACACTTTAAGAAATAACGGGGAAATCACTTCATGTATGAAACTTTGTCATTTGATAATAAAGGTCTCCACGCCCGAATGTGACCTAAAGCCACGTTCCGACGTGGGCACATTCGAATGTTGAGTAATGTCACGTTCGAACGTGAGTGTTGGGCAGAAGTTTTTAAAACGGGTCAAATTAGCTAGGCTAGACTCGACCTACTTGGATGGGTCTTAGAGACCAGATGACAAGGGTTTTTTGGAGAGTTATAAATACCCTCTAGCTCCAATACCTAGGTCATAAATAACACTTTATATTTAGCAGTCAAGCGAATACGTGAAAAACTCCGAGAAAAACTTTTTTGCCTCTCTTTAACATACAAGAGAAGAAGAACTCTCCACCACCATCTAGCCTCCTATTGGAGGAGGAAGAGTGAATTTCCAATTGTTTTCCGTGTCGATCTAGATGCGAGGGATCAAGGATTCGTTGCTTGGATTACAAAACAACCGCAACAAAGAAGGTTAGCGTATTTTTTTTTGTTATGTCATTAATTAGATTAATGATATGTTTGTTAAAACGTCAATACCATCAAAAATGATGTCTAAAATGGCGCTCAGGTATTATTTTATTTCGCTATGCATGCTCATCCGGACCCCAACAGTGGTATCAGAGCCGGTTTTTGATGTTTTATATGCGCTTGTTTTCATGTGGACAATGATGGTTTTGGTTAAATCTTCATTATATATGTTTTAATTGTATATATGCATGTTTTCTGATGTTGAGATGGCTGAAATGGGGCTCGGGGAGTCTCCAGAATTGGTGGAATGTGATTTACAATTGCTACACAGTCTGTTCGCAGACTCGACGTTCGAACGTGCACAAGGTTAGCGTTCGTACGTGCGATACATATAGTTTTAAAATTAGACATAACACAACGTCAAACATTGCATGGATGCACGTTTGGACGTGACAATGTTCGAACGTTGCTTGGGTGCACGTTCGGACGTAACCAAGTTCGAACGTTGCCAATGGCAGTGGATTGTAGAATGTGAAAATTTTAAAATACTTTACCACACGTTTGAACGTGCACTTGGTGATGTTCGGACGTGAGAAGCAGTTTGTTAGACACACATCATGCTTATCATACATCCACCATCGGGTCTGCCATTTTTTAAACACGGTATAAGAAAATTAAAATTGGATTTTAATTTGATTGTCTTTTCCCAACAAAAGATAAATTAAAATTGGATTTTAATTTTGTATTTAAAATGTCAACATGAAAATGAGTAGTTTATTTGCATTCTTTGATGTATGTTGTGGTGGATGCATCCCATCAACTTAGGGTTATACCGCTTCGTTTTATCTGGGTTGTATTGGGCCTGTTTGAGGCCTCCAGTCTGTATTTTATTTTTGGTTGAAGTATGAATAGGGTGCTTCTATATATGGACTTAGAAGTAGGCCCTTCTAGAGCTTAGATCCTGGAGCTAATCAAGAAGATTAGATTTGTTATAGGCCCTTATCCCGTGATTGGTCTATTAGCTTAGACCAATCTAGAATGTCCATGGAATGCATATTGATAGAATTACTAGGTTTTTCTATGAGCGTATGGTTCAATTCATATTATTCCACACATGCGCGTAACAAATTAATATGCAAAGTGAGACCTTTTGAAATTAATAAATTTTCTCAAATTTAAGATACTAAGTAAGAAAGGGATATAGGATATCCTGGATCTCCATCAAACTTTGGGAGATGGAATTATGAATTATATATGGCATCGTCCCGACTAATGGGGGTCATACACTAATTTCACAGTTCAAATCTCTCTAAGTGCATTTGATGCCATCGGTCGAAGTAAATCTCATCCTATATACCATTATAGGTTGCAAGATGAGATTCAATTGTTAGATCGATAGGAGTTGATGGGAAAGTACTTTGATGAATCACCACCGATATTCCGTTACAGGCTGAGGTCAAGTGATCCATGAGTTAAAAGTTAGATTGAACCATTAGTTAGACTGATTAGCTTGGAATGCCACTTCAAAGATTCCAATGAGCCATATATCGAAACAAATTGCAACTCTTAGAAAATTTTGAAGAACTCAATCACTCACTATGAAATCTATCCAATGAGATTTCCATTCATTGCAGTGGGAGTGCAATAGTTCAAAAATGTAATGGGAGCCAAGTTGAAATAAAGTCTTAATTTTACTTGGGTAAAGCTTAATCATTTAGTAAAAATCTTGGTTTATTTTCTGTAGTTATATATCTCTCTCTCAAAATGGTTAATAACCCACTCAAAGTTTTGCTTGAAAAGAACGTCTTGAACGGACAGAATTTCTCTGATTGGAACAGAGGACTGAAGACGGTCCTCAACGATGAAAATCTCGAGTATATGTTGGAATTGGATCGACCACCGAGACCTGGGGTCAACGAGGATGATTCTATCAAAAGGGCATACTCGAATTAGTTTTCTGATGCTCGTGAAGTCAGGAATTATATGTTGAGCTCCATGTGTGGCGAGTTGCAACGTACGCATGAGAATATGAATAGTCCTAAATCAATCATGCTACACTTGGAGAAGCTGTTCGGAGAACACGGAAAGTCTGGTGGATATTTTGTATCTAAAGAGTTGTTCAACACAAAGATGAGAGAGCATGAAGACGTTAAGGATCATGCTTTGAAAATGATCTCCATATTAGAAAGGATGTGGTCTATGGATTTCTACATGGATTTCCACCTTTAGGTGGACCTCATTCTCCAATCACTCCCTAGATCCTTCTCAGATTTTGTCATCAATTTTGACATGGATGGCATTGAGGGATCACTCTCAGTACTTATGAGCAAGCTGATGATTGCACAACAACGAATGGGGGGAAAATGGAGTGCATTCAAAATTCCTATTATTTCGAATAATACTGAACTGGAAGGAAAAATCAGAGAATCCAAAGTAATAAAAACTCATAAGTTTAAGACCAAGGGTCCAAAGAAGACAGACACGTGTATTCACTACCGTGATATGGGACATTAGAAGTGCAACTGTCCCAAGCTGAAAGTAGAAATTGCTTCAAGTATAGAACTTAATGTTTTAAAAACAAATTGTTCTATTACTACGTTTTCTACTTCCTGGATTCTAGACTCTGGAGCTAGTACTCACATATGTATTTGGAATCAGGAGGTGGAAAGAAATAGGAAGCTGGAGGACAAAGAAGTGATGATCAATGTTGGCAGCGGACATAGTGTAGCGGCCACACACATTGGGACCACTTCTATTAAATTATTATCTGGACATTGTTTACAATTAGATGGTTGCCTTGTTTTGCCTAATGGGCTTAAGAATATTATTTCAATTCCTGTTTTTTGATCAGGAAAGGTTTTTTATTTTCCTTTATGAACAATTCTTGTGATATTTTAGAAATAAATGCACAGGTAGTGCATCTTTAATAGATGGTTTATATTATGTTAATGTCCAAAATAATTGCAACATTAATGTTGTAACAAGAAAGCGCAATTTGGATGATACGAACCTAAGACAACTGTGGCACTTAAGATTAGGTCATGTCGGGGATCATAGACTACACGAGTTAGAAAAGGATGGAGTCATAAACTCATTGGGGTCAGATCCCTATCCTACTTGTGAGTCTTGTATTCAAGGCAAGATGACCAAATCTCCCTTCACCGGGAATTTTGAAAGAGCCTCTGAGGTCTTAGGGTTAATTCATACTGATGTGTGAGGTCCTTTTGGAGATGAGGCCCGCGGTGGTTTTCAGTATTTCATAATATTTACCGATGACCATTCTAGGTATGGCTACGTGTATTTAATGAAGTAGAAGTCTGAATCACTTGAAAAGTTCATTGAATTTAGGACTTTAGTCGAAAACCAAACCGGGAATCGTATCAAAACACTTTGGTCTAGCCGTGGTGGTGAATATATGAGTGCCAAGTTTGATCAGTTCTTACGAGAATATGGCATATGGTTACAGCTTACTCCTCCACTCCACAATTAAATGGCGTAGTAGAGAGAAGGAACCAAACGTTGTTGGACATGGTTCGATTCATGCTCAACTACACGGATTTGCCCATTTCATTGTGGGGGCATACGCTGCTCACAGCTGCTCACATTTTGAACAGATGTCCCTCCAAATATGTTCCTAAAACACCGTACCAGATATGGCGTGGAAGGAAGTCTAATCTGAAAGACGTAAAAATATGGGGTTGCCCAGCTTATGTGAAAAAGACGAAGGCAGAGAAATCGGAGGCTGGTTTGTTGAAAGGACGATTCGTTGGTTATCCCGAGGATTCCATGGAATACCTATTCTACCTTCATGATGATCAAAAGATCATCATAGCCTTATAGGCAATCTTTCTCGAAGAAAAATTTATTTGAGAAGGTGGAGCTGGTAGGAAAAACAAAATGGATCTCCTTTGGAAGACACTATTCAAATGACCTAACCCGAACCAGTAATGACATAGCCGTCAACGCAAAGGTGTACTAGAGTATCTCAACCGTCTGAGAGATATGGTTATCTGCTACAAGAAGAGCATAATTTGTATGCAATAGCGGAAGAAAACCATGGAAAAGATCCCTCTAGCTATGACCAAGCATTGACGGACATGGATTCTGCAAAGTGGCATGAAGCTATGAAAGTAGAATTGGATTCGATGTATTCGAACCAAGTCTGGACTCTAGCAGATCGACCCAAAGGTATTATACCCATTGAATGCAAATGGATCTATAAGAGCAAGATTGGTCTAGATGGCGAGGTAGATACCTATAAGGCTAGGCTGGTGAAGAAAGGGTATAGTTAAAAAGAGGGCACTGACTATGAGGAAACCTTTTCGCCTGTAGCTATGATCAAATCCAATAGAATTCTACTTGCCATAGTTGCATACCTAGATTATGAAATCTGGCAAGTGGATGTAAAAACTGCATTCGTAAATGGGTTCTTCGAGGAGGAAATCTATATGGAATAGCCCAAGGGTTTCATATCAGATGCGGATTCTCATAAGGTCTGTAAATTGAATAGGTCTATTTATGGACTTAAGCAGGCCTCTCGTAGTTGGAACCTTCATTTTGATGAAGAAGTATGAAGCTATGGCTTCATCAAAAACAAGGATGAACCATGTGTCTACAAAAGGGTCAGTGGGAGCAAGATCTCATTATTGGTGCTATACATAGATGATATTCTACTTATAGGAAAGATATAGGTCTACTAACTTCGGTCAAGACATGGCTTTCAAGAACATTCTCCATGAAAGACTTGGGAGAAACTACCTACATCTTAGGAATTCGCATCAACGGGTATAGATCAAAAAAGATGATAAGTCTTTCCCAAGCTCTCTACCTAGAGAAAGTCCTAAAAAGATGTGGGATGTAGAACTCTAAAAGGGTCTTTTGGCTATGAGACATGAAGTCATCTTTCTAAAAGGATGAGTCCTCAAAGTGAGGAAGATCGAAAAAAGAGATGAGCACAGTTCCCTATGCCTCGACAGTGGGAAGTCTCATGTATGCAATGTTATGCACGAGACCAGATCTTGCTTATGCTATGAGCGTGGTGAGTAGGTTTCAAGCTAACCCGGGCAAAGAGCATTGGATTTCGATGAAGTCTATCTTGAAGTACTTAAGAAGAACAAAAGATATGATTCTCATATATGGAAATGAAGAGATAAAAGTGGACGATTACACCAATTCAGATTTTCAATCTGACATCGATGACCGAAGGTCCACTTTTGGATTCATATTCACTCTGAACGGTGGAGCAGTGTCTTGGAAAAGTTCCAAGCAAATCACAACTGTTGATTCCACTACTGAAGCTGAATACGTGGCAGCCTCAGAGGCAACCAAAGAAGATGTTTGGATTAAGAATTTCATGGCAGAACTTCAAGTTGTTGCTAGTGTGGAGCTGTCTTTGCCACTTTGGTGTGACAACATAAGCCATCGTGCAAGCTAGGGAACCAAGGTCTCACAATAAATCCAAACACATAGAGAGGAGATATCACATTATTCAAGAGATTGTTGGAAGAGATGACATTGCCGTGCAGAAAATAGCCTCAGCGGGCAACATAGCTGGCCCAGTCACTAATCCATTAGTGCAGGCGGTGCTAGAGCGACATCTTGATAAAATGGGCATTAAATACCATAGCAATTAGCATTGAGTGCAAGTGGGGGATTGTTAGGTATACACCCTCGATGCCAATGAGGACAAATATATTGTATAGGGTATCTATGTTGTACGAACTTATCCTTATATGAATAAAGGCATTTATTCATTTGTTCATGTAAATCTAATGGCATCTATAATGTATTGAACAATCAAATAGTCCATGTGTACTAATGTAAGTGTTCCACTTCTTATGGGATAAGGAGAGGCGCACTAGAAGGACCTAGTACTTAGTCACTAAACATGGGTTCACAAGTCGGAAGATCTTGATTGGGTTTCAAGATCTATATAGACTTGTATAACACATCTTTGACAAGGAGTGCCATTCGAACGCCATGAGATGGCGGGAGTTTGTGTTATAGATATATTGAGGGAATCAATTTCTTTGAACATGACTCGCAATAATCCAATCACATGAGGTTTACTCGTTGACTGTCAATGATTGGATTATCAGCTATATTGGTACATATAGACCTTTGACCTGAGAAGTCGATGACACAATGTGTTTGTGATGTTGGGTCTATTACAAGAGTAGTGAGGTTTAATTCACCCTTTGGTAGGGCCCATCCCAAAGTACGGCTTTAATGGGTAAGTAGCAGTTGTGAAGTGACTGCCAAGATGGAATTCACAGTCTCATTATTAAACGGGCAGATATCTTATACGATCATAGGTGTCTGAAATTAAAGTCTTTGGCCAAATCATATAAACTAACTCATGTGGGACATGGAGCGTAGTTTCATCATTTTGAGTCACTATGATTCATTGCATATTATCGAGTAATGTTAGTTTGACAACTTCCATAACTATCACTCGATCGGGATACTTTAGTGAAGGGTCTATACATGTATGGAGACTGTAACTGAGAAGTTCGTATGATATATTCATTTAATACTTGATTGGGCGACAATGTGGGACCACGAAACTGGCTAGGTGTCACCCGTATCCTTTGGTATCCTCCTATTTTCAATCGAGATGAACCTAAAGAGTCACGCTTTAAGAAACAACAGGGAAATCACTTCATGTATAGAGCTTTGTCATTTGATAACAAAGGGCTCCATGATCGAACGTGACCTAGAGCCACGTTCAGACGTGAGCACATTCGAACGTTGAGAACTGTCACGTTCGAACGTGAGTGTTGGGCAGCAATTTTTAAAATGGGTCAAATTAGCTAGGATAGACTTGACCCACTCGGACGGGTCTTGGAGACCAGATGACTAGGGTTTGCTGAAGAGTTATAAATACCCTCCAACTCCAATACCTAGGTCATAAGTAACACTTTACATTTAGCAGTCAAGTGAATATGTGAAAAACTCCGAGAAAAACGTTTTTGCCTCTCTTCAACATAAAAAGAAAATAAAAACTCTCCACCACCATCTAGACGCCTATTAGAGGAGGAGGAGTGGATTTTCAGTTGTTTCGCGTGTTGATCTCAAGGCGAGGGATCAAGGATTCGTCGCTTGGATTACAAAACAACCGCACCGAAGAAGGTTAGCGTATTTTTGTCGTTAAGTCATTAATTGAATTAAGGATATGTTTATTAAAACATCAACAACATCATGAACGATGTTTAAAGTGGTGTTCGGGTTTTATTTTATTCCGCTGTGCATGCTCACCCGGACGCCAACAAGAAACTTCCTGGATCCTTAAGCTTCGGTGGTAGCTTATTTTGTAAGATGTCTGAGCACTCCTCAGTAAGGTTGGTAGTCTCGAATTCCCCCAATTTTCTCTTGTTAGATAGAATATCCTTCCAAAACTTAGCATAACAAGACATTTGAGCTATATCATTAGCATATGGGATGTTAACATGCAACTTTTTAAAAATTTCAATAAACGTAGAAAATTGCATATTTAACTCTCTTTGCATAGCTCTACGAGGGAAAGGAAAGGAGTTCTAATCAATTGGTTCAGAAATAGACTCACCTTTCTTACCTTGCTTACCTTTTTTGGATGAGGTCGATTTTTGTGCTCTCAGTAGCAATAGCTTGGGTGTGATTATATTTAGCCTGCTCATCAGTTCGACTCAGTAACGGTGTCTCCTTATCAGTAAGGATGCTCGAGTGAGGATCCTCCAATTTCTTTCCTCCTCTAAGAGTTATTACCTTCACTTCTCTTAGGTTATTCTCTGTATCATTGGGCAATGCTCCTTATTGTCGTGCTAAAACAAGGTTAGCAAGTTGACCCATCAAGGTCTCTCAAATAATCGCATCTTGATTTGCCATCCTTATCTCAGAATTGACTATAAACTTTGCTGGCATTTCTTCAAAGCAGAATTCTTCTCTTATGGTTGATGAAATCCAGGGGGTGGAGGTTTTACTGTATTGGAATTATTGCTCCAGGAAAAATTTGGGTGCTCCCTCCACCCTGGATTAAACGTGGGGGCAAATGGGTTGTTCTGATGGCTGGGATTTCTATATAATTTACATGTTAATCTGAACTTGGTTGAGCAAATGGATTTCCCTGCTGACACTCAGTACTGTGGTGGCCTCATCCACAAAGTTCACAAATTACCTGCACTTGCACAGCTGAAATGCTCATAGAATCTATCTTCTTATTTAAAGCCTGAATTTTTGCTGATAATGTCGTGAACGTATCAATCTCGTGTACACCCGCTGATTTCATTGCTAGTAGCCTCTCAGTAGGCCTCTGATATTTATTGGAAGCCATCTCTTCTAACATTTCCATTGCTGCTTCTTGTGTCTTACTCATGATTATTCCATCGTCTGCTACATCTATTATCGAATTAATCGTGACTATAAAAGCTTGATAGAATGTCTGGATTTGCAGCCAAATAGGAAGACCGTGATGTTGTCCTTCCTCAGTAAGTCCTTGAATCTTTCTCATGCTTCATATAGAGATTCACCATCAATTTGCCCAAAGTTGGTGATCTTGTTTCTCAGTCTGGTTATCTTTCCTGGAGGAAAAAATTTACTTGAGAATCGTTGTGTCATCTGTTCCCATGTTGTAATAGAACGAACCGGGAGATAGTTTAACCAAGCTTTCGCCTTGTCCTTGAGAAAAAAAGGAATAATCTGAGGCGAATAGCATCATCTGTGGCTCCATTATGTTTGAAAGTATCACATATTTCCAAGAAGTTGGCAATATATGAGTGGGGATCATCACTCGGCAATCCATAAAACGGAACCGTCTGCAATCATTTGGATCACTACTGGCTTGATCTTAAAAGTGTTGGCCTAAAATGGCTGGCCTGGTGATACTTACTGTTTCCCCATTAAGTGTGGGTACCACATTGTCTCTCATGGCGCACGGTGGATTAGCAGCAACTTCTGCACCTTGAACACCATTACTTTCTTGATTGTCCATTACTTTTTCCCATTGAAGTTTTGCTCTTTGTTCTCTTCTCCTTCTATTAAACGTGCACTTTATTTTAGGATCAAATTCTTCGAGTACTTCGTGAGCAGTACGGGGCATGCACTACTTTATAAGTAAACTGAAAATAATAGAAAATCGAAATAAAATTAGACAAGAAACGGTTATTCTAAAAATAAGTAATTAGATTTCAATATTAAATAAAAATTAGTCCCCGGCAACGATGTCAAAAACTTGATATGTATTTTCTAGCATGTATACTAGATCGCACAAGTAGTAAAATGAATGTAAGTCCGAATATCGTTCCCACATGGACTAAATTATCTAAATACTAAAAAATTAAATTACTTATTCTAAGTTAAACCAATCGAGTTTGGATGATGAGTTTTATCTAAAATTAAAAAGAACTAAATAAATATTACAAACTAAAGAAGAAAAATAAACCTTGGATTAATATCAATGAGAAAAAAGACTAATTCAATTTGACTATAAATTTTATTTTATCGGATTATTAGATTATCTAGGCTAAGGCGAAATCCCCTAAAATATTCACTACCCAATCTCCTGGCATAGTGATTCTATTCTTGTTAATGATTTTCTATATCTTTATATGAAAATTGAAATAAAAAAAAATGCATTTATGTGATTTATGGAATTTCCCGTTTTCACTTGAAACACACACAAGGAAATTGATTCTATCTCTAGTCAATTTTACGTAGTGGTGTTTAATTCCCTAGTTTATCTCTTCTATGTTTCAAAACTAAGCGTAAAATCATACAATTGGTGATCAAGCAATCATAAGCAGTAAAAACAAATATTAAATACATAGTCCATACAAAATTAATTCGGAAAATTCATAAATCAGACATCATAATTTGGCATTCACATGGCCCTAGACAAAGAAGAATTTAAGTCATAATCGTGCAAAAAAAGTAATAATCTTACTTAAATTTAAACAAAACAAATTTAAAAAGATTAATTCAAACTCCCTAATGCAATTTTGTTGATGGATCTTGCGTGGATTCTTCGTCTTCTTGGACAAAGATGGATTATTCTAGAATTCTTGATCGTTCGTTCTCTTCTCTCAACATTTGTATTGTGTTTCTAGGTCTCTAGATCTCCAAAAATGGCTCTTCCATCAAGATTTTAACATAAAAAAGTGTCCTCATGTGGGTTGGACCGATGCGACACTACGGTAAAAATATATTAACACCGTGGTGAAAATCCGTTGACCTGTCAACACCATGGCAAAAAAACTCCAAAACCACGGTGAAAGTGCATATTTTAAACTGGGTAAGTTAAGCCTTGGACACCACGGTGTTAGGAACTTTTCACCACGGTGACAGCTGGGTAAGTTATGCAATTTTGCTCTTTTCTCGGATTAAACTCATAATTCATCCTACAAAACACAATCAACGAGAAAGCAAGGTATATGGGGTATAAAATGGGTAAAGCTGGATCAATTTCAATAAATTAAGTTACCAAAAATAATATAATTTCTAAGCCGATCAGAGTAGTTAGACTCAATTCACATGTAGGTGGGGTTGACCTCGAAGTGCTACTTGATAAGCAAGTGGTAGTCTTAACTGAGTACCAAGATGGAATTTATTCTCTCTTAAGTGAATGAGCATATATCCTATTCAAAGTGAGGTCAAAAGTCTTTGCCAAAGTAATGAACCTACTTGTGTTAGACACAAGAGTAAGCCCAGTAATTTTGACTTAAGCATATAGTCAAACCTTGTGAGTTTGACTAAACTGTGACTCTCACTTGACTAGGATATTAGAATAAAAGGTTTATACTCGTATGGTATTTGCAACGGGAAAGGTTTTAGAATAATCCGTGTATTCATTTTCATTTCGATTTTGATGTGCATCATGTGACTGACTAGGTGTTACCCACACCATTTGGTTCCTCCCATTGCCAAATGAGATGAACCTACAGAGTCGTGCATAAAGGTTTTGCAAAAGAAAAATGAAGAAAATTATTTTGGAGACTTGGGGTGACTAACGAATCGAGCTGGCTCGTGAGCTCGGTGAACTGGGATAATTTTTTTAATATATATATATAAAATATAATATTTATTTATTTTTAATATATATACATATAATATAATATCTTATAATATTATATATGTATCAATAATAATATATGTAATATTTATTATGATTATTGTTGGTCCCAAGTGCAGTACGCAAAGGGTCTAGAAGGGTGGGAGGGGAGTTGAATAGACCCTGAAGTTTTCTCAGACTTCAAAAATTTTAATAGTTCACGAAATATTTTGAATGCTTTGGACGGCTAGATGCTTCACAAGCGCCTATTCAAGACTGTTTTATAAAGCTAAGTTAGACACAAGGTTTGAACGCTTAACCAAACTAGGGTTAAAGCATTGAGCGCTTATATCAGGATTAGCACAGCCGAAATTATTTTTAGCTTCTTTTTGATAGAGAGTGAGCACTCAGATTTTTACTTAGTTGCTTTGCTTAGATTGCAAGTTAAAGTGTTATGATTATGCTTTTATGAAAGATAAGTGTTAGGATAAAAGCAACAAACAATAGAGTAAATAACACAATAATTTGTAAATTTTGTTAGGTGATGTAATCCCAACTACGTCATTTTTCTCCGGTTTTCACTTGGGGGAATTCACTAGTTGATTCTTGAAGTTTCACATAGACAACTTCTACCATACAATGAATAAAAGAAAGGTAGTATCCACGAGCTTCTTTATCAGATAGATTTGAGCTCCTTAACTCCTTTGTATATCTCTTCTTTTACTTAGAAATAGTGAGATCTTCAACTTTGACTTTCACAAGGATTTGTAAGGTTGGATGTTTGGTTTTCAAAAGGTTTATTTGATAAAATCAAACTGTGGAATGTCTCAATAATAGAATGGGTTTTTCTTGGGAAGATGTTTGAGATACTTTTAACTATCTTAGGAATGGATGAAAAGCTTGAAGAATGTTGGATATGAGATTCAAGCTTTTCTGAAAATTCAAGGAGTAAGACTTGAGTGCACCAGAGGTTCGGCTTGTAAGCTTTTGAGTCTTCTGTTTTGGCTTGTTGCAAAAGTCTTATTTATAGGCAACCTTGGGGGAAGTGTTCGTTTGACACAATGCAGGCGCGTGCCTTTCACCTTGGCAAGTGAACTACTTTTTGTTCTTTATCCTTGAATTTCAACTGCAAAAAGTTGGTGCGGCAGACTCTAAGAGTTGAATCGCAAAGGCTTATCAGTATGTTTAGGGGCACTTATCACATTTAATGCTCTTATCGGCATTTAATTCATTTGAATGAATTAAATGCACATTGAACCTTAATGCTCTGACTTGAATTGAATTTAACTCCTTCTTGACTTCAGATTTATTTCAGGTGAATTCTGTCTTGATTGACGCTAATTCAACCTTGAATGATCTTCAGCACTTGACTTTGCCTCGATGTTCAGTCAACAGTTTGCAGATCTTCATTTTTTAAAGACTTCAGGCGCTTGATCTTCAGACTTGATTTGATGACTCACCTAGAATTCTATCAATGCTCAAACGCTCAGACACTTAGCCTAACAATCTAAAGTAAATGAAAAAGTTTTATGCAAATCTAACTTCAAAGCGTATACAAAATTTCTATTGAAATTAAACTTATATAACTTGGAATCTAACATAAATCTTAATTGTCATCATCAAAACATCTAACATGAAATTTCCTAACAATTATATTTATTATATATATATTATAGCAAATTTAATATATATATATATATATTAATGAAAAATAATAATTTTTTATTCTTTTTCTAAGCTTGAGCTCAAGTTCAGGCTCATTTTTCTCAGGCATGTGGAACTCAAGCTTGAGCTAAGAAATTTGGCCAAGCTCGGCTCGAGTTGAGTTCGGTTCGTCAGCACCCCTGTTGGAGACTAAGATAATATTAAATTATTCATTAGATGAATTAAATAAATAAATAAATAGATAAAATTAATTTCTTAAAGAAATAAATATAATAGGTTAATTTATGTAATCTAATTAATGATTTTATTTGTTTATTTGATAAATATATAATTGATTAAAATAATTAATTAGACTCAAGTCAAAACGGGCCGAGGAGGGCGAGTTAGGCATCCAATAAGCTTGTTTTGACTTGGTCATCAAGTCATGTGATGTATGTGATATCACTTATGACTTTTCGACCTAGTTGACATTAGTCAAATTGTGAGCCTCCAAGGGATTAGAGAAAAATTCACTCTCCTCGCTCTCTTCTTCTAGCCTTCCATCAATGGAGAAAAGAAGTATATTTTTCTGCTGCAATTCTGCATGGTGATTTGGAGACAATAGTTGCTCTGCTATTCGGATCAAAATCAAAGTAGCCCGAATTTTGCAGATTCAACCAAAACTTGCAAAAATGTATGCTTTTTGCAGCCCAGAAGTTTGAATATATAAATCAGATGTGATCACCGTTGGGTCCTTTTGTTTTCCGCTGCGTTTTTATCATGTAACCCAATACCCCACCTCCGACTCATAATCCACACCAGCCCACAACCTCGTCCGTCACCCCCTACGCTGCGATCGACTTCTGCTCTCTGGTCATCCCCATCAATTGTAACTTCATTGACAACTACACTCAATTTATAAACAAACGAATAAACTTTTTTGCGGTGGCTTACGCGGAGCATCGTCCGGTGGGGAGGTTTAAGGTGGGGCGGTCTGGAGTGGGGGTTGGATGTTGGTGAAGAAGACAAAGTCTTCTTTGAGATTTTCTTTTCTTTTTTTAAAACTTTGAATTTTATATTTTTGAATTTAATTTAATTTCTTTATGAATTTTGAGATTAATGGTGCGTGATGGACACAGGCGTTTTCCCGTATATTTTTTTACGAGTGAGACAAAAATTGACGATTTTTTGGGTTCTATGGGACTAAAATTGTTACTTTGCATCATACGGGACCAAAATTGCAAGACCCTCTATCTTGTGGGATCAAATATGCAATTTTCTCAAATTGCAAATGAAGGGTTATTTTAGTTACTTTGTCTTAGGGAGTAAGGAGCTTACTATAAAATACATTTTGAATTGAGACAACCAAACAATATATTGAATTTAAAATATGACATAAATCCAAGTTTAATTAGAACTTTTTTTAATACAAAAGCTCACATGCCTAACTACAATAGAGAGACATAGAATTGATTGACCAAGTCAAATAGAATGTGATGATATGAAGATGCATTTTGCCCTGAGAAAGATCTTCGAAAATGTGAAATCATGATTAGGTTGCACCCGACTACAGGTAAAAAAAGATTAATAAAATGACAACTTTGAAAAGTATAGCCAAAGAAAAAATAAAAAATCAAGACGACTGGTATCCATCTTACATTTTATATGAGAGATTTTGGATTCGAATTCATGCTACCACAAGTTGTGACTCTCCCTCTTTTATGGAGCTAAATAGAGTCTTTATGGCTCATGATTATAACTATCAACTCGGGTTGTCGAGTTAGATATTTAGACTATCCCTTCATCTTAAACAAAAAAAAAAAATTAGAGAAACTGCCGTTATTATCTAAGGATATAGATTCACACAAAAATCATGATGTAGGGAATGCAAAATGAAGTTTGGTTGATTTGGACTTTTTCAAGCCCTAAAGATGGTGTTGATTCATTCAAAGTCTTATTAGTCTGTTTGATTCCTTTTACAAACATCACTTTCCCAAATACATATTCAATGCACAATTAAAGAGTATTTACTTTCCATATTTAAAGCTAATCCAATCATTCAATGCTAAGAATAAATTAACGGTAGTGGGTTTGAAAATAATAGGTTAATGCATTGGACAACTTATAAGTATAATATAAATTACAAGTGTTTATATATATATATATATATATATATATTACATGGATTTCAGGTCACTTTAGTAAACGGGGTCCTACTAATTAAAAAGTATGGAATTCCAAATATACTTGGAAGTTGTAAGGAATTAATTGTCTAAGTCTGACCAAATTTTCAACTATTTGATTTTTGAACTATATATTTTTTTTTGGTACAAATTTTTTGAACTATATATCAATATGAAATTAACGTAAGAAGTTGGTCAAAATGTGGTTAATAAAGATATTCAAATATCAGGTGATGACACTTAATTCTACGTGTGAAATTGGGACTCCAAAATATTAGAGTCTTTAGGTTTTACTTCTATAGTCATTTGTTTACTTTTATAATAATTGTTAGTTGGTTTCAATAGTTGTCAGTTAATTATAAATTATTAGATTTAATATTCATAACATGTATAATGATCAGTTCATTAAGGAAAAAAGGAGCCAATTGTTTTAGTTTTAGTTAAAAAATAAAGACTCATGCAAAAAGTGAGTGAATTTTACTTGTTATATAATTGATAATTCATTTTGTAAAATATACTTGGGTTCGACACAACCGAAAGTGGACCAGAATTTCTCAATTTCTTTATGGTGTTGCCGAAAGCTCCGGGTATCACTGCATTTATGCTAACTTTAAATTAAAGAGTTCATCTCCTGAACTTTTTCAAGTTTTAGGTTTCACATTCAATTTTTGGATATTGTATTAACACAATTTCTAAATGATATATGAAAAGTGACTTCTACAGCTGTGTTTCAATATAGTTGAAGACAAGTTGTTGTTATCAATAATAATTGAAGTAAAATTATAATTTTTGAAAGAAGATTTTCATTTTTCAAAAATGATATTTTATTTGTAAACGTCCTGGAAAAAATAGGAGATGATTGAAATAATATTTTTTAATGGTTAACAATGAGTAATTAATTTCATAAATTATCAAATAAATAAAATTAAGTTATTTATATTAATTAACAATAAATAAGTATTTTAACTAAACAATTAAATACATTTAAACTAATAATTGATTAAATATTTATTATTACAGCTAAAAATTAATTATCCAATGGTAATACTTGAATTATATTTTTGCTTAGAAAGGATTAATATACTTAATAATTATTCAACTATCTATAAGTGTAAATTAAAAACTAAAGAAAGTAATTTCTATGATTTTTTTATATTATTATTTAGGGCAAAATACACAATATACTCTTGAAGTATTGCATGTGATGCATACAGGTCCCTGAAGTACCAAACGTACCAAAATAGTGCCTATCATTAGTGGTCAAACTGTAGAATAATTTACTCCATTAAAATTATGGCTGAATTCATGCATTTACTCATGAAAAGTGGGTTAACTTGTATGACTGTGCTGGACACATCAACAACAAGTTCAAAAAATAAAAAATGCCCTTAAGTACGCGGAAATTTTGTTGCCCAAACAAACTCTTTTGTAAAATAAAAATAATCCTAAGAACCACTTTCAATTAAATGAAGTGAAAAAATGTAAAAGAGTAAAAACCTTTTCATTTTCTCCTTTTCAGCCTTTTTTTACTCTAAAATAAAAATAAATTATTAACCCTAAATCTTTTAAAATATCTCATTTCTCTTAAAAAATGTTCATGTTGATCACTCAAAGCCATCTCCTCAAGACGTCTCAAAGAATTTTGAAAAATTCCTGCTGAAATTGAAGAATTTGGATCAAGGTTAGTTTAGTTCTTTGCGAAATTTTTGATTTTAGAGGTTAATAGTTGAGAAATTAATATGGTAAAAGACATTTGAAATTTTTCAAAATTCTAGCTTCCAGATGTCTTGGGGTAATTCTATGTCAGACTGAGTCCAATGATCCAAGTTTGTATTTCATGTGTATCTCCTCCGCACAAGTGTGTGTAGGGTACAATACACTTTACTGTGTGAGAGAGATAGACACTAAAATCATTGAATTCGGTCTAGCATAGATTATTCCGACATCTTGGGAGCTAGCTTTAGTGATTAACATGAATTTTTTTTCCAGACAGATGAGGTATTTTGAGAGATTTAGGGTTAGTAATTTGGGGGGTTTTTGGAAGAGTAAAAAACGACTAAAAAAAGAGACAATGAAAAAAAAATTACTCGTTACCTTTTTCACTTCATTTTATTAAAAGCGTTCCTTAGATTTTTTTTATTTATTTTTTGTTTACCAAAAGTGTTTTTGTTGGGTGATAGAATTTACGTCTACTTAAGAACATTTTTTATTTTTTGGACTTCTTGATGATGTGTCCAACCCAGTCGTACAAGCTAGTCCGTGTATCGTGGGTAAATGCGTAACTTCAGCCAAATTTTTAATGGAGCAAATTATTCTACAGTTTGATCACTCTCAACAGGGATTATTTTGGTATGTTAGTGACTATTTTAATATGATTAGTACTTTACAGACATGTATACAACACATATTGCCCTATTATTTATCTTATTTTCTTCAATTTTCCTTATTTTCTCTTTTTTTCCCCTCCTTTCTTTCAAAACCCTAACCACCACCATACTACCTGCAGGCATCACCACACCACCTGCACGCATCACCACACCACTTCATCAGTTCCCACCTAACCTGCCTTCACCTCTCTCAGGACCCTCAGACCACCCACCACCACCCTCTTAGCCCCAACTCTATACCCTCCCTCGCACTCTAATTCACTCGTCATGACCTTCAACCCCACCTCCCGATCTGGATCGTCACTCCACCTTTGATGTTCCTCACTCTACCTTCACCACCCTGGCCCGCAACCCACTCTGCCTGCCATGACCTACAATCCCGCTGCACCATCAAGATGTTGTCCATTTGTGTGTGTAAAATATGTGTATATATATTGAATACATAGATAATTACATGCACATCCTCTCACTTATTAAGTAATTAACACGTACTTTCTGAGGCTATTTCAGTTAAAACATAGTTTTCCCTTTCTATTATGCCCATTTTTTGGAAAGATAAAATGGACAATTTACGCTTTTGTGCATGTCAGGTGGGTGTTGTCGTAATTTAACAAACCTCAGACGGTTTGTATAATTACACAAGAAGCTTGCATGTAATTATCCCTTCTTCTGATTATGCCCCCTATTCCACAATAGCATCATTCAATGTAGCTATCTCATTCTTGAATTTTTAGCGGGAAAAAAAATCACTTTTGGTCCCGTAGGATGTGGCAATTTGTATTTTTTGTCCCGTCCTTTTTGGACTCGATAATTTTAGTCCCCTAAGAGTTTAAATGGTGCGCCATTGGTCCTCTCCGTCAACATTTTGACACAATTTATCACGTGAAGGTCACAGGCCGGTTACGTAGGGCTTTTTTTGCAAGTTTTTCAAAACATTTGGGGGGTTACATGAAATTTTTACTGTTGGGTTTCGCAAAAGAAAAAATTGCACATCGGAATTTTTTAAATTTAAATCCAAAAGTGAATTCTCGGTTCGTATAATTGAATCGATTAACCGCTAAAACAAATAATTACTTACCCGTTGAAGCAAAATGGTTGGAGACTTAATTCCACAAAAATTCGAGACTTGTAGGCTTGAATCCTTCAAGAACATGTGCAATCCAATCTTCACGAATCCTTGAAACCTTTCTTGAGTTCTTGATCAGAAAAACACAACGAACGTACGCTGTCTCTAAATAATCACGCAGATTGATTGGACGAAAAATCCCTTCATTTACTCTTAGAGGCCGACGGCTAGTGTTCTAAGAGAGAGGGAGGAGTTTTTCTTTACTTTCTAGGAAAGTTGTGAGATTACTTGTGTCTCATCTAGGTCAAGGAGTCCTTTTATTATCACTTGACTTATCGACCAAGACAAACAAAAGAGTCCACGTTGGGCATCCAAGTGGATGCCCAACTTAACCTTAGGAGGCGTCCAAATGGATGCCTCCACCTAACCCGGCCCTTCTTTTGTTTTAATTAATTATCTATTTAATTAATAATGTATTATATCCAATAAATAAATTAATTAATTAAATAACCAAATTAATTAGATAAATTAATTCATTAATTTATTTCCTCAAGAAATTAATTAATAATTAATCTTATCTTTATAATTAATCATCTCATCCAATGAGTAATTAATTGATTATTTAATTTATCCCATAAATTAAATCTCCCAGAATAAAATAGAAAATTATTTCATTTTTCTTTGTCAATCCTTTAGCGCGATTTTTTAGGTTCGTTTCATTTGGCAAATAGAAGAATCCAATGGAAGTGGGTAACACCTAGTTAGTCACGTGGCCCACTTCATAGCCCAAACAAAATCGAATGATTGGATTATTTCACAACCTTCCAATCGTAAATATCGTATAATTATAAACCCTTTGTTTATGTGCCCCAATCAAGTGAGAGTCATGGTTATGTCAAACTCACTGGACTTGACCATATGTATTAATTATAATAATACGAGATCTTTGAGCTCGATTTAGTGCCTCGCACAATTGTCTCTTTTGCTTTGGCCAAAGACTTTGATCTCTATTATCTATAATCACATAGGATACTTTCTCATTCACTTATGAGAGAACAAATCCCATATTAGTTATCAGCTAAGGCTACCAGTTTCCCACCAACCCGCATTTTGAGGTCGACCCCACCAATGGATGAATTGGGTCTAACTACTCTAAGGACTGACTTGATATCACAAGTGTATCTTCAGCCTGATATTTCAGGTCAAAGGTCCACTTATGCCTATTACGCATAATCAGTTTTGTCAATGAAAGTCATAGAGTGAAAACCCATGTGACAGAACCAATGCGAGTCATGTTCGAGCATATCAGTTCCATTGATGTGCCTACAGTCTTAAGCTCCCACCAGCACATGGTGTTCGACTGGCACTCCCACGTCAAAGATCTGATTGTACAAGTGTTCTAAGTCTTTATTTGTCCATTAAAGACTTCATATTACTTACGAACAAGTTTAAGTAATCAAGATCAATCTCTCTAGTACCAATCTTCCTATCCCAGAGGAAGTAGAGCGATTGAACTGAAAATATGGATAAAAAGTTTTACAATACTTATAGATGCATATAAGATTTTAGTAAAAACTAAACAATGCCTTTTATTAAAAATAATAAAAAAGTTTTTTACAAGAAAGATGCCCTATCATTCTATCTCCTGTGTCATCTGAGAGCATAATCCTAACTATCCCCCACTTACACTCAATGCCATTCATTGTGGTATCTTATGCCCATCCTCTCCAGGTGTCGATCCAGAACAGCCTAAGGTAGTGGTTCGGTGAATGGGTCAGCTACATTGTCAGCTGAGGCTATTTTCTGCACTGCTATCTCTCTTTTGCCAACTATCTCCTTGATGATTCGAAATCTTCTCTCAATGTGTTTAGATTTGTTATGAGACCTTGATTCCTTGGCTTGCGGTATTGCTCCATTGTTTTCACATGAAAGTGGCAACGGGAGCTCTGAACTAGGAACCACTTCAAGTTCTCCTAGAAACTTTCTCATCCCAACAGCTTCTTTGGCTACCTCTGAGGCTGCCACATGTTTTGCTTCAGTGGTGAATCAGCGGTTGTGCTTTGCTTAGAACTTTTTCAAGACACCGCCCCACCATTAAGCGTGAAAACAAAACCTGAAGTGGATTTTTGGTCATCTATACCAGACTAAAAGTCTGAATCAATGGAACCTTCCATCTTCAGATCTCCATCTCCATAGATAAGAATCATATCCTATCCAACTTTTCCAGGTTTGCCTGAAATTGACTATTCTTTAGGATCATAGTCATTGCATACAGCTCATGCCACATTAGTTTCTATCTTCCTCCAGGTACTCCATGCCTGGGAGGAATTAGAGTTATCCTCTAAACCTTTATTCTTACAATCTCATACGAGTTCCATGTATGTCAGGTCTAGTACACAACTAATTGCATACGAGATAACACCCTAACAACACGGTATCGCTAAGACGTCTCCACAGGGAAGGTTGTCAAGTACCAAACAGATTTAGACTACCGATTATAGGGTGGAAAGCCATTAGACTTCATCTGAACCTTTCATTATCTTCCTCATGGATACTCTTTCCATGTACCCAACTAAACTCGTTCTCGTCACTCCCATGACATATCTAGAGAATCCATTAATTTAGAATTCGTTAAGCCTCATGCACAATTACTAATATCCATGCCTCATGGGATGTATTTGGTGGCCAATCATCTCAAGCTTTCTTAGAGTTATCAAGACCATCTTAAACCCTAGAAAATTATTTCTACACTTTATTTGGTCATGTTTAACTGGAAAATAATAAGAACAATTGAGGAAGAAGAAGAACTAAGAAAAACCAAGAAGAATCCTTAAGGAATCAAGATTTCTCTTTCTTCTCTTGGTTTCCTTTTCTTTCTCTCCAAGTTTCTCTCTTTTCTTTCTCTCTCCCAAAATAAGTCTTCTATCCTCAAAGAATCTAAAAACTCTCCATTTTTCTGACTTCTTCTATTTATATGGGAATTCTATCACAAAAAGCCCAACAAAAGACCCAAAATCCGAGCCCAACCGTTCTATTTCTGCGCGCTATCGATAGCACCACGATTCTGCTGTCCATTTTTTTTCTTTACTTTTTCTTCAACTTCCTGGACTCTTCTTTGCTCCTCTTTAAATGGTTCTTCACGCTGAAATTCCTTCTTCTCGCCCAATCGTCCTTTGCCTATCATTTAAACGACTTAGAAGCCATGCAAATACAAATAAAAAACTAAAAAGTACAAGGTATGAATTCGAAAGATAAAAACATACTAAATCAATGTTATTAAGACCTAACAAACACCCCACACTTGCCTTTTACTCGTCCTAGTAAATCTAAAACAAACAAAGAAAAGAACGAAAAAATAAAATAACACCACTTTCGTAGGGAACACGATTGCACTTAGCACATGCAACAAGCCGTTAAACCCCTATTTCCTCTAAGTAGAATGCCAAAATCCACATATAGTATTGTTTCTAAGAACGCCACAACAAGATCCCCACAATTATCATAGCTCCCACTAGTCTTCTTGTAGACACAGGGTTCATCTTTGTTCTTGATAAAGCCATATCTCTTTACTACATCATCAAAACGAAGATTTCAGCTTTTAGATGATTGCTTGAGACCGTATATGGACCTCTCAAGTTTACATACTTCATGAATATCGGTCTCGGATACAAAACTTCTTGGTTGTTCCATGTAGATGTCTTCTTCTAGGAATCCATTTAGAAAAGTAGTTTTCACATCCATCTGCCATATCTCATAATCTAAGTATGGAGCTATGGATAACAGTATTCAGATGGACTTTATCATGGTCACGGGCGAAAAGGTCTCGTGATAGTCAATTCCTTCTCTTTGGCTATAGCCTTTTGCTACGAGTCTGGCTTTAAAGGTGTCAACCTTGCCATCGCTACCCATCTTTTTTTGTAGATCCATTTATATCCTATAGATTTGATACCTTCAGGACGATCTACCAAAGTCTAAACTTGGTTCGATTGCATAAAATCCATCTCTGTTTCCATTGATTTTTGACATCTTGAAGCGTCGACATCCACCATCGCTTGATCAGTACAAGGATCATCTTCATGACCTTCTTATACTACAGTGCGAAGCTCTAGCTTCCTCTACAGTAGATACCTATATCTCTCAGGTTCATGTGGTATTCTACTAGATTTACGTGGTGGTTGTGCTACTATTAGGTTAGGCCCTAGTTCTTGGACAGATGTCTCAAAAGGAGTTTAATTTTGTTTTTCTAGAACAATCTTTCTACCTTTGCCCCTTCTAAGATGAACTCATTGTCAAGGAAGTGGGCTTGTAAGGCCACAATGATCCTTTGATCATCATGTAAGTAAAATAAGAATCCTATGGAATCTTTAGGATAACCAATGAAATGTCCCATTAGGGATCTTGTCTTCGATTTCTCTACTTTAGTCTTTTTGACATACACAGGACATCCCCAAATCTTGATGTGGTTAAGACTTGGTTTCCTATTATTCCACATCTCATGTGGAGTTTTAGGAACGGATTTGGAGGGACATCTGTTCAATATATAAGCAGCAGTAAGGAGCACATGTCCCTACAACAAAATGGATAAATTAGTGTAACTAAGCATGGAACGAACCATGTCTAAGAATGTTTGGTTCCTCCGCTCGGCTACTCTATTTAGTTGAGGAGTCGCTGGTGGTATTAGTTGTAACATTATTCCCTGTTCCCGAAGGAATTCATCAAACTCGACACTCATATATTCTGCTCCACGATCTGAATGTAAAGTTTTTATATTTTGCCCAGTTTAATTTTCTACTAAAGATTTGAATTCTTTAAACCTTTCAAAGGATTCAGACTTTTGCTTCATCAGATACAATAAACCATATCTGGAATGATCGTCTGTGAAAGTGATGAAGTGGTAGAAACCTCCATGAGCCATTTCTCCAAATGGTCCGCAAACGTTGGTATGCACTAATCCTAAGACTTGAGTAGCTCTTTCAAAAGTCCCGGTGAAGGGAGATCTAGCCATCTTGCCTAAGAGACATGATTCACATGTTGGATAGGGATCCAACCCTAGTGAGCTTAAAAGCCCATCTTTTTCCATTTTATGGATCCTGTGCTCTCCATCATGGCCTAGTCTACGATGCCACTTGAGTCTTAAATTAGCTTCTTGCCTACCACGCTTATGTATTACAACATTCACATCAGAAGAATTATGGACATTTAAGTAATACAAACCATTAACTAAAGATGCATTGCCAACTATTTTATTTCCGTAATAAATGTTGCAATTCAATTTAGAAAAATGGAATGTATAACCAATATTAGCTAATATAGGACTGGAAACAATTTTCTTAAGCCCCTTGGACAAAATTAAAACATTATTTAAAAGGCAATAAATGTCCAGAATTCAAAATCAAATAAGTAAATCCAATCCTAGTAGCATTGGCGCTTTCCCCGCTGCCTACTTTGATTAGCACTTCTTCTCGGTCCAGCTTTCTACTTTTCTGCAAATCCTGATCCAAACAGCATACATAAGCACTAGCCCCTGAGTCCAGAATCCATGAGGTAGAAATAACGGTCAGAAAATAATTAGTTTAAAAAATGAAGAGTTCCATACCTTTAGCGCCTTTGCCTAATTTAGGACAGTTCCTCTTCTAGTGGCCAAGCTCACTGTACTCGAGACATCTATCCATCTTCTTAGGCCCTTTGCTCTTATAAAACCCTTGGCCTTTCCCTTACCCTTTTGAACACCTCCTTTTGCTCCTAGCTTACCAGCCTGCCTCTTGTTCTTCTTCTTCTTGCACTTAGACTTTTCAGGTTCAGAAGAGATGACTAAGATAGTTTCCTTCCCTTTGGTTTCATATGAGATTGTGCAGTAACCAATTTGTTCATTAGCCCTGCTAAATTACACTCTATCTCATTTCAGTTAAAGTTAACCACAAATTGGTAGAAGGAATCAGGAAGAGACTACAAGATAAAGTCAGTTTGAAGGGTGGCGTTCATGGTGAAGTCGAGAGCTTCTAATTTCTCAATCCTCAACATCATTTTGAGGACATGATCACTAACCTTCTCACTTTCTTACATCTTGGCTCCGAAGAGTTCTTTCAATATCTCATATCGTGTAGTTCGACTATGCTCACCATAGAGCTCTACCAGGTGTGCTAGGATAGCTCTTGCAGTGGGCATCTTATCATGTGACCTTTGAAGTTCATTGGTCATAGGTCCCAACATCTATGCTCTCACCTGGATGTCGTCCTTGACCCATTTTTCATGGGCTTGGACCGCTTTCTCACTAGCACGTGCTCTAGCTGGAGCCACCGGAATATCAGCCTGCAAGATGTATCTCAGAGATTCCACATTGAGGAAAATCCTCAAATTTCTAAGCCAGTCCACATAATTGGGTCCAGTAAGGGTATTCTTTTCGAGCGGAATTGAAAATGGGTTTGTCATATTTGAGAGAGATAAACTAGAAAATAAAAATAAATTAGATTAATTAGATTACTTGTAAATGACTTAACCAAGAAAAATTAAGGACTTTAAAATTTATCTTTGCTCCCACTGCATTTCTCAAATCCCACACTCCCACGTAGAAATCGAAAATCATCATTAGCATCGATTCCACAGCGGGTATTCAGGTTCTCAATTAATTAGATGGGTTGCAACCTAACCGATTTCTGGCCCATTAATTATTTGAAGTGATGTCTAACATCAATCTATCCAATAAATGTTTTAATACCTTTCACCATAGTTCACCAAGCCGCAACCTAACCGATTTCTAAGCTCGTGAACTACCCGAGTTCATTCCCACTAACTCCTTTAATCTAACATTTGAATTTCACCTTACAACCTAACCAGTTTCTGGGGTAAAATATGCTTCGGCTAAGGCATTTTTATGCGCTTAATAAAATTTTAAATTATTTCCAAATGTATAACCCTCATAATTGGGAAGTATTACGCATTTGTAGTAATCTTAATTTTAATAAGCTTAGTGGAGGGCTAGGATGTCCCATATCCTTTACTAACTCGGTATTATTTATTTGGGAGAATTTAAATTGTCTAATGTTTGGTTTGACTTTGCACATTAATCAATTTATATAGCGCAATTATCATATATCGAACATGCATAATTTATATTACTAATAAACATGCCTATCAATATAAATATTCTTGGAATTAAATAAATAAAACCATCACACTCGATCATGGACATATACTAGAGGACCCGAGACAATGGTCCATCACGAAAAGGTAAAAACGAAAACCTATTTAATCTTCATGGGCTTCTTATCTCCACCAACTATTCTATTACAATACTTTAAAACAACCTATACATTATTTTTAAGAAAGCAATAAATAGACTCAATTTCATCTTTACAACCCATGAAAGAAAGGTAAATAGAATAAAACCTAAGTCCATGATCGGTGTCTCCATCGCATAAGACATGCTCGCAACAATTAATACATGCTCGCAATATTAAAATACTTATGTTGATTATTTAAAATTTTAGTCCAACTAAAAAGTCCTTTATAAAATTCCTAATTTATATATAGTGGTCTCAAGTGGCATACGAAAGGGTCTAGAAGAGGGGGGAGGGGGTTGAATAGACCCTGAAGTCTTTTTCGACTTCAAAAATTTCGTATCACTTTTAAGGATTTGAACGTTTAGAGAGCTGAGCGTTTAGATCAGGCGCTACAGTAAAGATAACTTAGACTTAGTGATTTTAGCAATTTACCAAAGTAGGATAACGCTTAGATCGCTTAATCAGGGTTAGCACAACGCAAATAATTTTTTAAAGCTTTAGCGTTCGTTTTGGTAAAATAGTTTCTTAACCGTTTTACTTATCTTTTTCAGGATAAATGATAAAATATAAAGTAAGATAATAAAACAGTAAATGACAGTAAATAACACAAGAATCTATAAGGTTCACTGGGTGGTGTAATCCCAGCTACGTCCTTCTTCTCCTTGAAGACTTAAAGGAATTCCACTAAGTAGATTATCGAAGGATCACACAGAGGCTTCTACAAAAATAGAGGTGGAGATGATGATCTTGGGCTCCTTGATCACACAGACTTCATCACCAATGAAGATCTTCACCAACAAGCCTCTCTCACTCAGAAGCCCTACTTGTAGAGTCAACAACTTCTTCACACAGACAGAGGTTGTTGAGGGTTTTGATCACGGGCTTGTTTGATTTTATAAAGTTCAAACAACTTAGGATATCTCAGTAATAGTAAATGGTTCTTCTATGAAGATGTTTGAGATATCTATGACTGTCTGGAATGTATGTAAAAAGCTTGGAAGAATTTTGGCTATGGAGTTTCTAAGCTTTTTCTTGAGAGAGAATTTCAGCAAAGTTTTGACTTTCTTGTGTATGTACGTATTTTAGGGTTTGCTGGGGGTAAGGTATTTATAGGCAATTTCTTGGGATTTGTCCGTTGGACACATGTAAGTGCGTGCCTCTCACGCGAGTGAGTCATACCATTTCTCTAACATTCTTGAAATCCTGCAGGTTTCGATTGGACAGGAGCAGGTTTAGAACTCTGAAATCTAACAGTCTAGTCAAAAGGTGGCTTGTCCATAAGTCATAATAGCTTATCACATTTGATGCTCTTATCAGCATTTAATGCATTTGAATTTATTTCCTGTTGGAAATAAATGTCCATTGATTGATTGCATTTAAGTCCTTCATGACTTGAGAATTTATTTCAGGTGAATCTGATTCTTGATCGCAAGAGTGCTATGAGCGCTTGATTCATAAATCCTGAAACAGTCCTTTAGCGTTTGAGAGACGCTAAGAACAAATCTTTATCTTCATTTGACTTCAGACGCTGATCTTCAACTTTATCTCTAATAGACTCACCTAGAACTCTATTAGCGATTCGGTATCTAATGCTTAGTCTAAAATATACAAAGATAAAAATTACAAGCCTAACAAAATTACAAACTTTCAAATACTTATACAATTGATCTATGAAAACATAAACTTACATTATATTTTGGGGTCTAATATAAAATCCTATCTTGTCATCATCAAATCACCTAACATGAAATTTCCCCCTTTTTGATGATGTCAAGACCTTAACTCTTATAACTCCATTATAGATTAAGAGTTCAAAGAAAAGTCCAAAATAATCAAGTTAGCGTTTGGAAAGTTAGTTAAGTTAGCTAAAATTTGATTAGCCTCAACAAGTTGTTTCAGCGATAAATCAATCATTCATTTGTATGGAAAGTAAGCGTACATGATCTACACTGAAGATAGATAATTTAAAGCGACAACAAAAATATATAAAACAATATAAGCAATCATCTTTTCTGTCGCTTCCTATTTGCCTCTTCTTCTTGGTAGATCTCAGTCGCTAGATCCAGTAGAAATCTATCAACGTCTATCATGGTTGTATGCTGAATTTCATTATAATCATGTCTTCTTTGTCTAGCGCTTTCATTCAGCTCCATCAATTATTCCACCCAATCCCTGAGAGGGATTCCAAGTTCACGAATCAAGTCATGATAGATGTCTCGTCTTCGAATATTGGTGGATTTTCAGTTGATAGGTCTTCTAAGAGGTCCGACGTATGGAGGAAAACCCATACTCTCTAAGAATTCAACGTCTAAGTCTGGAAGCAAGTGCCTGCCTTGATAGTATCTAGGCTTTCGCTTTTCAGTAAGCATTTTCTTTATGCTCACTATTTCTTCGAACATGGAGCGCCAATGTTTGTTATCTGTTTTAGAAATGGGCTCCTTCAAGAATTTGGATTGGGACTTTTCTTTCAGATCTTCCTCCTTCTTGGCATCATCAAGGGAGATCTTTTAATTCAGCAATGTCCCGATGAAGAAGTTTGACTTCATCCACTAGAAGAGAAACTTGCTCAGCGATACTTGGAGAGATCAAATTGGAAAAATTATGTCGCTTAGTATCAGCGGATGCATTCTGGGCTAGCGTCCGATTAAAGTCATCAGACATTTCTTTGAAAATAGGAGCGATACTATTCATCATAGAGATCGTAAGGTTGTTGACGTTTCGCATGTCAACTTGAAGAAGGCTCTCTACTTGGTTATGCATTGAGTTGCTTCGCTCTTGCACACGAGAACACAAGCCTGTGATATTACCAAGAGAATTTCGAACCGCTTTTTTGAAATCTCTAGCCTCTTGATCACTTTCGGAGTCTGAGTTCGAGTCCGAAGATGAACACTCAGGTTTGTGAGAGCTGGAAACTACGGTCTTGCCCTTAGATTTATCTCTGATGAAAGGCTCTGCAGGCTCATCAAGTGCTTCCTGAACTTCGTGAATCGCTTGATCCAGAGTTAGACCTACAGTCGCTGGTTGTACAATTGATTCTTAAGGAAGGATCTTGACTACTAGGGCGCTAAAATTTTTTGGCAAAGCAGCGTCGGGTATTTGAGCGGCTTCCACGGTAGGAGTATCTTCTTCTACTTCAACAATCTCCACTTAAGGAGATGGTTCTTGAACAACAATGACCCAAAGGGGGCCCACTGCTCCCATCACATGCCTCGGACTTAAAGGTTGGTCTGCGGAATAAAGAATATAGCGTCTTTGCGCTCTTCAGTGCTAAGTGCACATTGCACATCCTCTAGCAGATCAACTCCTGAAATGTAAGAATTGTAAAAGTCCAAAATAACAGGCATCAGCGATTGAGTAGCCTCTTGGTCCACTGGCCTGATTAGCGAGATCATCTTAGCCACTTGAGCGTTCTGCTCACATACAAAAACAGGGTGGAGATTATAGCCTCTGAAGTTATTCAAGCCAAAATATTCGAGGAAGGAGATGTCCAGCAATTGTGCATTCTTAAGTATCGCTCTCCTATCTCTGTAGAGTTCTGCAAACTCATCATGATCATTGTCAAGGCTCATAGAAACTTCACTTTGCCCTGGCAAAAGAGGTCGCTTACTGGTGGAGGCATCTTCATTCTAATCAGGAAGAATACGCCATACAAAATCTTGAGACGGATGATAAACATAGCGTCCTCCCTGAGTGACTAAAGCTAGATGCTAGCGAATGTAGCGTTCTATTGACTGTGTATAATAAGGCAAATCGCTAATATTGCCCACCAAATTCTGGTGCTGCTCGAGTAGAAACACAGCAAAACCTTTTCGTCTGTAATCTACTACAAATTTAAACAAGAATGGATACCTCACAAGTTCGTCTATCGTGTAGAAATGCAACACAAACTCTTTAGCACATCTTGCGGTATCCATCATCCATCACTTACCAAGCTTGTCAGCTTTCTTCTGTTCTTTTCTAGCGGCTAGAATTTCTCAAAGCGTTCTATTTCCTCATTATAGTCCTCAGTCCATAATCTTGCAAGATATTCCCGGGCTTCAGCTTCTATCCAAGCGTTAATAGGATTGGGACGCTCAGCGACAACTGGTCTTTTTCCTTTCCACAATCTGAGAGGCTTTGGGGATAGAGCATTCTGGGGAGAATGAACGACTTTGGGATAGGCAGAATATCCAATTCTATTAAGAATTTCTTCATCAGGGTTCGTCAACCAATCGCCCATATGGGGATTCTTAATGACGATCTTGTTCTGGCTCAAAGAATAAAAGGATTCTTCAGAATGGCCAGTAAAATTGAAACGCTTCTCGTAAAATTTTGTCATATTGAACGTTGGTCACCTAATATACTCAAGACGGGATTGAAGACACTCAAGAGAATAGAGACCCAGATCAGCAAACCGAACTTATCAGAATTAGAGACATCAGTCCCGTGGAGAGTATTTTGAAAGTTTATCTCCATATCGACCAATTGCCTTGTGTCAAGCTCCCTGGTGGCAAAGTAAAACTCGTCATTTGCATCAAAGCCACGGGGAAAGAAATTGATGACACAAGGAGGAGATCCGGTTGGAGTAGGGACAAAAGCAATTGATTCGGTTGGGATAGGGGTCTTTTCTATCGACCGCTCAGCGTGCACAGTCGTTTCACTGACTGGAGATGTTTCAGCATGAGAAAGGACTTGAGTTACTTCCTTAGAAATATCCACAACCTTTGCCATATCGACACCCACTTCAACAAGAACCTCTGAAGGTGGAGGTACATCAGCATCTGGATCATTTTGAGCTGATACAAGCAAGCTTTTGAGAAAAGCAAGCAAAATTTCTACTAAGTAGAAATAAAAAATAAATGACTACAACGCTTACCCTGAGGACTATCATCGACTGACTCAGTCGCTTGTTTTGTTTCCACAATTGGTACAGTTTCCTTAGGATCCTGAAAGAGTTTTACCTTTTCAAAAGGTGTAGCAGGCTCTGGCTCGGGAACAAGAGCAGATTCAAAAACGGAAGGAGGAGGAGAAGACACACTTGTTGTGCTTCAAAAGCTGGCTCAGAGGGAACGCTAGTGGATCCTCCTGGCGTGGAACGCTTGCGTGCTAAAGGCACTTCTTCCACTTTAGCCTCTTCTTCTTTCAGACAAAAAACAAAGGCAGGAGGGGGAAAGGGCAATTTTGGAGGAGGAGATGGAGATTTCTTCTTCTGGGTCTCCTTCTTCTTCTGCTTTGTGGCAAACTTGGCTGGCTCAGCGACTTTAATAGGGATCTCTTGTATATTTAGCTTGGTTTATAAATATGCCATTAGGGAGTTGTTTAACTTGTAATCCTAAGAAGAAAGTTAATTCACCCATGATGGTCATTTCAAATTGATCTTGCATCATTTTCGAAAATTTCTCACACAATCGCTTATTAGTAGAACCAAAAATAATATCATCAACATAAATTTGGACTAAGAGAATCTCTTCATTATGGGTAATTTTAAATAACGTTGTATCAACGCTGCCTTTTGAAAAGCCTTAACCTATAAGGAAGATAGAGAGAGTGTCATACCATGCTCTTAGTACTTGTTTAAGGCCATAAAGTGGCTTATCCAATTTGTAGACCATACTTTTAACATGGTTGTTGATGAATCCTGGTGGTTGCTCCACATAAACTTCTTCTTGGAGTTTACCATTCAGGAATGAACTCTTCACGTCCATTTGATACACTGTGAATTTGTTGAATGCGGCAAACACTAGGAACATCCGAATCGCTTCTAGACAGGCTACTGGGGCATAAGTCTCATCAATATCAATACCTCCATCTTCATCTATCTTGTTCCTGAAAACCCATCTAGTCCCAATAACTCCTTGGTGAGTTGGTCTTGGTACTAGCGTCCAAAACTTGCTTCTCTCAAATTGGTTAAGCTCTTCTTGCATCACTTCTACCCAACTTAAAACACTGAGCGCTTCATCCACTTTCTTTGGTTCCATTTGAGATAGGAAGCTTGCGAACATGGCCTCATTGATTGTTGCGGACCTAGTTCTAACAGGTGCTTCAATATATCCAATCACTAGCTCTGGTGGATGGTCTCTAAGCCATTTACAATCTGGTTGGAAAGGGTTGAGAGACTCTTGATCATCAGTCGCTTGATCCTCATTTGTCTTTTGCGCAATCGCTGCATCATTCACAGTTCCAATTCGCTCTTGATGATCATTCGCTTCATGACCATCAGCATTTCTGACAATATCATTATTTGTAACCTCACGAGTAACCTTAGGCTTGGGCACAAAAATCTCACTATCCTCATCATCATCACTATCATCACCAAGATTGATTTGTGATGCTTGTTGGGCAAGATCATCAATTCCTACATCACCAGGATTAACCTTACTCGATTCTTGGTTAGCATCATCAAACACAACATAAATGGATTCTTCAACCTTCGATTTGATCTTATTTAGGATGTGAAAACTATTTCCATTTTTGGCATATCCTAGAAAGATACCCTCATCCGCTTTATGATCAAATGTCCTTAGACTTTGGGATCCATTGTTATGAACAAAACATTTTAAACCAAATACATGAAAATATGAAACGTTAGGTTTACGTCCCTTCCACAACTCATATGGAGTCTTCTCATGTTGCTTGTTGATCATACACCCATTCTGAGTGTAGCAAGCGGTATTGATAGCTTCGGCCCAAAACCTTTGAGGTGGCTTAGACTCTGCTAACATCGTCCTAGCGGCTTCTTTAAGCGTTCTGTTCTATCGCTCAGCAACTCCATTCTGTTGAGGTGTTCTAGGAGCAGAATACTCATGAAGTATTCCAAAATCTGTACAAAACTTCTGAACAAATTGGTTATTAAATTTAGTTCCTCTATCGCTTCTTATTCTTGTCACCTTTATATCTTTTGAGATTTATAATTGACGAATTAGCGTTGTGAGCTTGACACTAGTTTCATCTTTGGTGGCTAGAAATTCTACCAATGTATAGCGAGAGAAATCATCAACTATTACTAGCGAATACTTCTTACCGCTATCACTCATGATTTGAATAGGACCAAACAAATCTAAATGCAACGGTTCAAGAATTCTAGAAGTAGATAGGCATGGTTTCTTCTTAAAAGATTATTTAACTTGTTTACCCATTTGACATGCATCACATAAGCAATTTTTCTAAAAGGAACCTTTAGGTAATCCCTCTGCTAGATTTAGCGATATTACCTGAGAGATTGCCCTAAAGTTGAGGTGATTCATTTTTCTATGCCATAACCAACCCAATTCATTTTGACTCTTAGCAACAAAGCACGTGGGGTTGTTATCAATTGAAGAATCCCAATCCACTAAATACACATTGTTTGTTCTTTTAACTCTTTATTTAGTAGACTTAGTCTAAGCGTCGTTAACATAGCAACAGTCGCTTGAAAATTTAACTTCTAAGCCTTTATCACAAAATTGACTAATGCTTAATAAATTATGCTTAAGACCCACAACATAATATATATCACTAATCATGATGTTCCCCCTATGCATAATACCTATACCTTTGGTTTTACCTTTGGAATTATCACCGAATATAACTTGAGGATCGTTGGTTGCACGAATAGTTGACTAAGAGATCTTTTGAGCCAGTCATGTGCCTTGTTAACCCACTATCAATGTACCAAACTGAAGTATCGGTGTTGGCTCTAGGTACCTACATTTAAAGGGCAATTCTAATTCTTTTTAGGTGCCCGTGTTGTCTTAGGTCCTTCAATGTCTGTTACTTTAGTTTGAATTAAAACATTCGGAACCCATATTTGCCTTGTCTTCATTACGGGAATATTGGCCTTCTTGGATTTTGGTTTGTGTTGTGTGTGCTTCGTAGGTGTATAATAATACCCTTGATTATAATAGTAATCATAGTCATAATCATAATCATAATTATCATAGTATCGATAATAAGATCTGGATCTTTGAGGATATTTACGCTGGTATTTCCTCGGTGCTGGCTTAGGAGTCATTTTTGGCGATTGACGCTTAGCTTTTGGTTCACTGGTAGATGGTTTATCCTTAGCCCTTAGAGCGTTTGGATGAACCTTCTTTTGTGACTCATTCACTTTTGTTTTCTCCTTGTTGTCTGAGTTGGTATTGACCTTCTCATCTGGCCTCTTACCATTGTCTTTGGGTTCATTCAGTGTTTGACTATTTGAACTCTTCTCAACAAAGAATACACCTTTTCCTTTGTTGGTTGCCGTGCCCTTAGACGCTTTTAATTTCTAACCAAGTTTATCACAACCTAAATCGGTCCTTTCATCAAAAAGTCTAGATACCTCAGTCACATTATCTAGCTTTCTTGATGCTTTTGATATTGATGAGACAAGCTGTTCTGATGTGGCAAGTTTAGCGATCAATTCAGCTTCTCTCTTGACTATTATATCAATATCAGTTTTCAATTAGGTGATTTCACTCTCAAGCGATTGATTTTTCTTAATGCATTGTTGCTGAACTTGCAACTCTGCTTTGAGCGTCATTTTATCACTTGTAAGCGATGAAATAATATCGAAGTGATTTGGATATATCTTAGCGGCATCTTGACAATCTTTATAATATTATTTACTTTGTCAAGCAGTTCATCATAAGAAAGAGGATGAGATAATTCATTGTTTACCTTAGATAGCGAGTCATCAAACGCTTCTTCATCTCTTGCCATAAGACAAATCAACGCTGAGTCACTTGTTGGCTCATCATCACTGCTTTCATCTGATGATTCCAAATCCTCTTCAGGTGCGAAGAATGGTTCAGATTCTGCTAGCAAACCTTGTTGGCGAAGGTTGCTTCTGAATTGGTTTTTATCCGCATAATCTTACCTTGTGGCTTAGATACATTCTGATAAGGGCAATTTACTTGGTAGTGCCCTCGTTTCCTGCAATTGTAACACAAATTAGTTTTCATTTTCTGTTTAGTGGTTAATCACTTGAAAATTACTAGCGCTGAAACATTTTGTACTGGAGACGGAGGCGCTTAGTATTGAACTGGCGTTGGAGGTTGAGGGCCAGAATACACTGGCGCTTGATACTGCGGCGCTGGTGTTGGAGGAGGGGTTTGGAATGAGGTCTGTCCACTAGAGTTTCTTTTTTCGTATCTCAAATTTTTTTAAAATTTCTTAACCAATAAAGCCATTTCCTTTTCCTCATTCAATTCTGTCGCTTTCACCTCACTGACTGACTTTCCCTTGTTCTTAGTAGTAGCTATTAGCGCTCCTGATTCAGTCGCTGAAGTAGAATTCGTTGTGTCCCTAACTTCTCCTAGTTCAAATTCAAATGCCTTTAATTCTAAAAATACAAGTTCCAGACTTAGAGTTTCAAACGTTTGTGATTCTCTCATTGCAACCGTCTTAATCAAATATTTGCCTGGAAGACTTCTAAATATCTTATTGACCATTTCTTTGTTAGTCAACACCTTGTCCAGTGACGCTAATTCCGTAATGAGCATAGTGATTCTTGCGTCCAATTGTTCTAGCATCTCATTGTTCTGCATCTTAAAATGCTCAAATCTTTGCAACGCTATGGAGAGCTTGTTCTCCTTCATCTATGTTGAACCTTCACATACGATAGCCAACTTATCCCATATTTCTTTTGATGTTTTACATTGCTTGATCTTGTTGAACAATGCATCATTGTTTCCTAACGCTGAGTAGAGAGCGCTTCGTCCAACATTATCTAGATTTGCTCTTTTCCGATCTTCTGGCGTCCATTCTAACATGGGTTTTTCAACATAACCATGTGGAGTAGCCTCAGTCGCATGGGGGCTCAAATTACAACTTTCGTGATCCGAATGGGGCCATCTGTAATTACATCACACATCTCATTATCACATGAACATAGATATGCAAATGCTCTAAGTTTCCATTAATCATAGTTTCATTCAACCAGCTTAGGCATCTTGTTGAAAGCCATAATATGAGATTTTTAAAAGGAAATACAGCTACTAACTTTAGAAAAATGGATCTAAACAAGCAGTTACGCTCGAAAATGCTTAGGTTTCTACTTCAACCGCTCTAATACCACATGGTGGTCCCAAGTAGCATACGAAAGGGTCTAGAAGGGGGGATTGAATAGACCCTGAAGTCTTTTTTAACTGCAAAAATTTCGTATCACTTTTAAAGATTTGAACGCTAAGAGAGCTGAGCGTTTAGATCAGGTGCTATAGTAAAGCTAATTTAGACTTTGTGATTTTAGCAATTTACCAAAGTAGGGTAACGCTTAGATCCCTTAATCAGGGTTAGCATAGCAGAAATAATTTTTTAAAGCTTTAGCGTTTCATTTGGTCAAATAGTCGCTTAACCATTTAACTTATCTTTTTTAGGATAAATGATAAAATATAAAGTAAGATAATAAAACAATAAATGACAGTAAATAACACAAGAATTTATAAGGTTCACTGGGTGGTGTAACCCCAACTACGTCCTTCTTCTACTCGAACACTTGGATGAATTCCACTAAGTTGATTATAGAAGGAACACACAGAGGCTTCTACAAAAATAGTGGTGGAGATGATGATCTTGGGCTCCTTGATCACAGAGACATCAGCACCAATGAAGATCTTCACCAACAAGCTTCTCTCACTCAGAAATCATGCTTGTAGAGTCAACAACTTCTTCACACGGATAGAGGATGTTGAGGGTTTTGATCACGGGTTTGTTTAATTTTATAAAGTTCAAACAACTTAGAATATCTCAATAATAGTGTATGGTTCTTCTTTGAAGATGTTTGAGATATCTATGACTGTCTGGAATATATGTAAAAATCTTGGAAGAATTTTGGCTATGGAATTTCTAAGCTTTTTCTTGATAGAGAATTTCAGCAAAGTTTTGACTTTCTTGTGTATGTACATATTTTAGGGTTTGGTGGGGGTAAGGTATTTATAGGCAATTTCTTGGGATTTGTCCGTTGGACACATGTAGGTGTGTGCCTCTCATGCGAGTGTGTCATACCTTTTCTCTGACATTCCTGAAATCCTGCTGGTTTCGATTGGACAGGAGCAGGTTTCGAACTCTGAAATCTGACAGTCTAGTCAAAAGGTGGCTTGTCCATAAGTCATAATAGCTTATTACATTTAATGCTCTAATCAGGCATTTAATGCATTTGAATTTATTTCCAGTTGGAAATAAATGTCCTTTGAATGATTGCAGTTTAGTCCTACATAACTTGAGAATTTATTTCAGGTGAATCTGATCCTTGATCGCTAGAGTGCTTTGAGCGCTTGATTCATAAATCCCGAAATAGTCCTTTAGCATTTGACAGACGCTAAGAACAAATCTTTTTCTTTATTTGACTTCAAACGCTGATCTTCAACTTTATCTCTAATAGACTCACCTAGAATTCTATTAGCGATTCGGTATCTAATGCTCAGTCTAAAATCTACAAAGATAAAAATTACAAGCCTTACAAAATTACAAACTTTCAAACGCTTATACAATTGACCTATGAAAACATAAACTTACATTATATTTTGGGGTCTAACATAAAATCTTATCTTGTCATCATCAAAACATCTAACATGAAATTTCCTAACAATTTCCCCCTTTTTGATGAAGTCAAGACCTTACCTCTTGTAACTCGCTTATAGATTTAGAGTTCAAAGAAAAGTCCAAAATAATCAAGTTAGCATTTGGAAAGTTAGTTAAGTTTGCTGAAGTTAGATTAGCCTCAACAAGTTGTTTCAGTGATAAATCAATCAATCATTTATATGGAAAGTAAGCGTACATGATCTACACTGAAGATAGATAATTTAAAGCGACAACAGAAATATATAAAACAATATAGGCAATCATCTTTTCTGTCGCTTCCTATTTGCCTCTACTTCTTGGTAGATCTCAGTCTCTAGATCCAGTAGAAATCTATCAACGTCCATCATGGTTGTATGCTGAATTTCTTTATAATCATGTCTTCTTTGTCTAGCGCTTTCATTCAGCTCCATCAAAATTTCCACCCAATCCCTCAGAGGGATTTCAAGTTCACGAATCAAGTCATGATAGATGTCTTGTGTCCGATTATTGGTGGATTTCCAGTTGATAGGTCTTCTAAGAGGTCCGGCGTATGGATGAAAACCCATACTCTCTAAGAATTCAACGTCTAAATCCGGAAGCAAGTGTCTTCCTTGATAATATCTAGGCTTTCGCTTCTTAGTAAGCATTTTCTTTATGCTCACTATTTCTTCGAACATGGAGCGCCAATGTTTTTTATCAGTTTTAGAGATGGGCTCCTTCAAGGCTTCAGACTGGGACTTTTCTTTCAGATCTTCCCCCTTCTTGGCATCATCAAGGGAGGTTTTTAATTCAGCAATGTCCTGACGAAGAAGTTTGACTTCATCCACTAGAAGAGAAACTTGCTCAGCGATACTTTGAGAGATCAAATTGGAAGAAGTATGTCGCTCAGTATCACCGGATGCATTCTAGGCTAGCGTCCGATTAAAGTCATCAGACATTTCTTTGACAATGGGAGCGATACTATTCATCATAGAGATCGTAAGCTTGTTGATGTTTCTCATGTCAGCTTGAAGAAGTCTTTCTACTTAGTTAAGCATTGAGTTGCTTCGCTCTTCCACACGAGAACACGAGCCTGTGATATTACCAAGAGAATTTCAAACCTCTTTTGTGAAATCTCTAGCCTCTTGATCACTTTCGGAGTCCGAGTCCGAAGATGAACACTCAGGTCCATGAGAGCAGGTCCCTTAGCTTTATCTCTGACGAAAGGCTCTTCAAGCTCATCAAGTGCTTCCTGAACTTCTTGAATCGCTTGATCCAGAGTTGGGTCTGCAGTCGCTGGTTAGACAATTGATTCTTGAGGAGGATCTCAACCACTGGGGCATTAGAAATTTCTGGCAAAGAAGAGTTAGGTAGTTGAGCGGCCTCCACAGTAGGAGTATCTTCCTCTACTTCAACAATCTCCACTTGAGGAGATGGTTCTTAAACAGCAATGACCCAAATGGGGCCAACTGCTGCCATCACGTGCCTCAGACTTATAAGGTTGGTATGCGGAATAAAGAATATGGTGTCTTCACGTTCTTCAGTGCTAAGTGCAAATTACACATCCTCTAGCAGATCAACTCCTGAAATGTAAGAATTGTAGAAGTCCAAAATAATAGGCATCAACGCTTGAGCAGCCTCTTGGTCCAATGGCCTGATTAGCGAGATCATCTTGGCCACTTGAACATTCTGCTCACATATAAAAATAGGGTGAAGATTGTAGCCTCTGAAGTTATTCTGGCCAAAATATTCAAGGAAGGAGATGTCCAGCGATTGTGCATTCTCAAGAATCGCTCTTCTGTCTCTGTAGAGTTCTGCAAACTCAGCATGATCATTGTCAAGGCTCATTGGAACTTCACTTTACCCTGGCAAAAGAGGTCGCTTACTGGTGGAGGCATCTTCATTCAGATCAGGAAGAATACGTTGTACAAAATCTTGAGACGGATGATAAATGTAGCGTCCTCCCTGAGCGACTAAAGCTAGATGTTGGCGATTATAGCATTCTATTGACTGTCTATAATAAGCCAAGTCGCTAATATTGCCCACCAGATTCTAGCACTGCTCGAGTAGAAACACAACAAAACATCTTCATCTGTAATCTACTCCAAATTGAAACAAGAATGGATACCTCACAAGTTCATCTATCGTGTAGAAATGCAACACAAACTCTCAGCCCATCTTGCGGTATCCATCATCCATCGCTTACCAAGCTTTTTAGCTTTTTTCTGTTCTTTTCTAGCGTCTAGAAATTTCTCAAAGCGTTCTATTTATTCATCATAGTCCTCAGCCCATAATCTTGCAAGATACTCGTGGGCTTCAGCTTCTATCCAAGCATTAATAGGATTGAGACGCTCTGCGACAACTGGCCTTTTTCCTTTCCACAATCTGAGAGACTTTGGGGATAGAGTGTCCTGAGGAGAATGAACGACTTTGGGATAGGCAGAATATCCAATTCTGTTAAGAATTTCCTCATCAAGGTTCTTCAACCAATCACCCATATGTGGATTCTTGATGACGATCTTGTTCTGGCGCTAAGGATAAAACGATTCTTCAGAATGGCCAGTAAAATCGAAACTATTCTCGTCAAATTCTATCATATTGAAAGCTGGTCGCCTAATATACTCAAGACAGGATTGAAGACGCTCAAGAGAGTAGAAACCCAGATCAGTGAAACGCTCGAAGAAACCGAATTTATCAGAATTGGAGACATCAGTTCTGTGGAGAGTATTTTGAAATTTTATCTCCATATTGACCAATTGCCTGGTGTCAAGCTCCCTGGTGGCAAAGTAAAACTCGTCATTTACATCAAAGCCACGGGGAAAGAAATTAATAACACGAGGAGGAGATCCGGTTGGAGTAGGGACAAAAGCAATTGATTCGGTTGGGATAGGGGCCACTTCTATCGACCACTCAGCGTGCACAGTCGCTTCACTGACTGGAGATGTTTCAGCGTCAGGAAGGACTTGAGCTACTTCCTTAGCGATATCCACAACCTTTGCCACATCAACATCCACTTCAACAGGAACCTTTGAAGGTGGAGGTGCATCAGCGTCTGGATCATTTTGAGCTGATACAAGCAAGCTTTTGAGAAAAGCAAGCAAAATTTCTATTTAAGATAATCAAAAATAAAAAGACTACAACACTTACCCTGAGGACTATCATCGATTGACTCAGTCGCTTGTTTTGTTTCAACAATTGGTACAGTTTCCTCAGGCTCTAGAACAACTTCTTCAGGATCCTGAAAGAGTTTTGCCTTTGCCACCAGGGAGCTTATGCTTGCCTTCTCTCAAATTGGTTAAGCTATTCTTGCATCACTTCTACCCAACTTAAAACACTGAGCGCTTCATCCACTTTCTTTGGTTCCATTTGAGATAAGAAGCTTGCGAACATGGCCTCATTGATTGTTGCGGACCTAGTTCTAACAGGTGCTTCAATATATCCAATCACTAGCTCTGGTGGATGGTCTCTAAGCCATTTACAATCTGGTTGGAAAGGGTTGAGAGACTCTTGATCATCAGTCGCTTGATCCTCATTTGTCTCTTGCGCAATCGCTGCATCATTCACAGTTCCAATTTGCTCTTGATGATCATTCTCTTCATGACCATCAGCATTTCTCACAATATCATCATTTGTAACCTCACGAGTAACCTTAGGCTTGGGCACAAAAATCTCACTATCCTCATCATCATCACTATCATCACCAAGATTGATTTGTGATGCTTGTTGGGCAAGATCATCAATTCCTACATCATCAGGATTAACCTTACTCGATTCTTGGTTAGCATCATCAAACACAACATAAATGGATTCTTCAACCTTCGATTTGATCTTATTTAGGATGTGAAAACTCTTTCCATTTTGGGCATATCCTAGAAAGATACCCTCATCCGCTTTATAATCAAATGTCCTTAGACTTTGGAATCCATTGTTATGAACAAAACATTTTGAACCAAATACATGAAAATATGAAACGTTTAGTTGACGTCCCTTCCACAACTCATATGGAGTCTTCTCATGTTGCTTGTTGATCATACACCCATTCTGAGTGTAGCAAGCGGTATTGATAGCTTCGGCCCAAAACCTTTGAGGTGGCTTAGACTCTGCTAACATCGTCGTAGCGGCTTCTTTAAGCGTTCTGTTCCGTCGCTCAGCAAATCCATTCTGTTGAGGTGTTCTAGGAGCAGAAAACTCATGAAGTATTCCAAAATCTGTACAAAACTTCTCAACAAATTGGTTATTAAATTTAGTTCTTCTATCCCTTCTAATTTGTTTCAGAAACGAATGGAGGAGGAGAAGGGACACTTGCTTATGCTTCAAGCGCTGGATCGGAGGGAACGCTAGTGGATCCTCCTGGCGTGGAACGGTTGAGTGCTAAAGACACTTCTTCTTCTTCAGCCTCTTCTTCTTCCGAAGAAAAAACAAACGCAGCAGGGGGAGAGGGCGATTTAGGAGGAGGAGATGGAGATTTCTTCTTCTGGGTCTCCATCTTCTTCTGCTTCTTAGCAAGCTTGGCTGGCTGTGCTACTTTAACAGGGATCTTACATTTTGGTCGCTTAACCACCACTTCCTCTTCTGATGATGATGAAGATGAAGTCGCTTGCTCGTCATCATCGCTGCGAATAATACCTTCCGCAAGGAGTCACTCACGCTCTTCCTTGGGAACTGCTGCACCCCCTCGATGCCTGGGTTTGAGCAGCCCATCGATCATCTTTTTCCCAGAAAACTTAAGCGATTGGACTTTCTTTCCAGCGGTGTTGACGAAACCGCTAGCGCTTAAAATTAAACTTAACATAATCCCATAAGGCTTGGGAATCATCGACTCAGCCATCGCAGCCTTAAAGCGATTAAAAACGTAAAATGACAAATTGATCTTCAACTTGGTCAGAATAGCTACCATCATATTGTACTGAACATTGGAGATCTTATCGAAGCTTCCTTTCTTGCATTCGATCCTCTTTGAGCATATGTCAGCCAGAATGACATATTCCCCCTTCATGTCATATTTTTTGAAGTTTGGTTCATAGGCTGCTTCAACTTCATCTTTCTTCATCAGTGCACAGACCTTGGTGGCGTCGCCAAGAGTGACGTCTTCAACTGCTCCACCATCGTTTGGCAGTTGTAGTAAAGAAGATAGAAGGTGAGAAGTGAGAACAAAGGTCTCACGAGCAAACGGAAAGACGCTGGAAAGGGAGTTTCCATCGTCAGAAATTTTTGCGTTCTGGAATAAGAAAAGGGTTTCTTCCTCATGAATTTTTGAATGGGAGGCTATCATTTCGTGTAAATCAGATTCTTGGACAAGAGGAAGAACGATCCTCAGAGGGAAATTCTGGTTATCATAAAGGTTGTCCCAGTTCACAAGAAATCTGGCATTAACAGTGATTGGTTTCTGAGATTTAGAAGATTTTGCAATGGTAGATTTGGAAGATTTTGGTGGCGCCATTGATGATAGGTTAAAGCTTTCTGAGAGTTAAAAAAAATTATTTTATGTTGAGAAAGAGAGAGATTTTACAGCAAAGAAAGTTTGAAAGTGATAAAGCTTTTCTGTAAAATCATGGAGGGTTTAAATAGAGACAAGAATAACTCCTCAGTTGCTTGGATTAATGCCACATGTTAAATCAATAATTTTGAAAATTGAAGCATGTAATCTAAGCCGTTTACTCATAAAGACGGATGTCAAAAAGTGCAGTAAAATAGGATAACAGCTGTGAATTATAAAAGTTTGAAATTCGTAGTTACTTTTTCAAAACGTTTGAATAATTTTAAAATTTTCAGCGTGAATTACACGCGCCTGATAGTACACTGACACGTACTCAGATAGGTGCAGTTACTGAACCGCCTAGTTTTTAGCTAGGAATCATTAACAGTCAGTTTGATTTGATAGGCACGTGTGGGCAGTTGTCAAATATCATCTTTTGAACTTATCCACACGCTACCTTCTTAGCGATGAAAACAATGCATGAATTTCAGAAAGAGTAACTTAGCATTTAAGTGGGAATATTCTTAACGCTTAATTTTTTTTAAAGTCCAATCACTTTGAAAAGACTTTTTCATTTAATTTTGTTAGAGATTAATTTTGTCATGCATCAAAGATAAACGCTAGTGATTAATGCATAAAATTTTCATAGTTAGTTTTTATCACAATCGCTCATAGATTGGAATAAGTACAATTTTAAGGTTCCCCCTAAAATTGATAACTCATTTTAATTTTGAAAAACGCTTAAGACATAAAAATAAAGTGGATTTCCCCAAAATTATATGCCTATAAAATATGATGCTTTATGATTTAAGCGTTTAAACTAATCATACCTAATTCACTTCTCAAAGTGAGAAAACGTTGTTCGTTGAGCGCTTTGGTGAAGATATCTGCCAATTGTTTGTCAGTGCCAATGAAATGCATGGAGATATCTTTCTTTTAAACATGGTCACGCAAGAAATGGTAGCGAATGTCAATGTGTTTAGTTCTAGAATGAAGGACTGGATTTCGGGTCATAGCTAAAGCGCTTTGGTTATCACAATGGATTGGGGTAGGACCTAGGATTGTTCCATAATCTCTAAGTTGTTGCTTCATCCAAAGGATTTGTGAACAATAGCTTCCAGCGGCTACATATTCTGCCTCAGCGGTAGAGGTCGCTATGGATTATTGATTCTTACTATGCCACGAAATCAATCTATCAACTAGAAATTGGCATGTACCACTAGTACTCTTTCTATCTATTTTGAATCCTGCAAAACATGTGTTTGAATAACCAATAAGTTCAAAAGGAGAGTCCCTTGGATACCACAAGCCCACAGTTTGTGTGCCTTTTAGGTATTTAAGGTTTCTCGTGGTAGCAATTAAGTCTGATTCTTTAGGATCAGCTTGACAACGTTCACACATGCATAACGAAAATATAATATCAGGTCTACTAGCGGTAAGATAATGAAGTGATCCAACGATACCTCTATAATTAGTGATATCAATTTTCTTCCCACTTTCATCTTTATCTAACTTAAGCATTTGGCTCATTGGAATTTTTGAAGATGATGTGTTTTCCATACCAAATTTCTTAATCATATCTCTCGTATATTTAGCTTGGTTTATAAATATGTCATTAGGGAGTTGTTTAACTTGCAATCCTAAGAAGAAAGTTAATTCACCCATCATACTAATTTCAAATTGATCTTGCAACATTTTTGAAAATTTCTCACACAATCGCTTATTAGTAGAACCAAATATAATATCATCAACATAAATTTGGACTAAGAGAATATCTTCATTATGGGTAATTTTAAATAACATTGTATCAACGCTGCCTTTTGAAAAACCTTTACTTATAAGGAAGATAGAGAGAGTGTCATACCATGCTCTTAGTGTTTGTTTAAGGCCATAGAGTGCCTTATCCAATTTGTAGACCATACTTTTTCCATGGTTGTTGATGAATCCTGGTGGTTGCTCCACATAAACTTCTTCTTGGAGTTTACCATTCAGGAATGCACTTTTCACGTCCATTTGATACACTGTGAACTTGTTGAATGTGAAAAACGCTAGGAACATCTAAATCGCTTCTAGACGGGCTACTAGGGCATAAGTCTCATCAAAATCAATACCCTCTTCTTGACAATAACCCTGAGCGACTAGTCTAGCTTTGTTTCTTATAACAATGCCATCTTCATCCATCTTGTTCCTGAAAACCCATCTAGTCCCAATAACTCCTTCGTGAGTTGGTCTTGGTACTAGCGTCCAAACCATGCTTCTCTCAAATTGGTTAAGCTCTTATAGCATCGCTTCTACCTAACTTGAACCACTGAGCGCTTCATCCACTTTCTTTGGTTTCAATTGAGATAGGAAGCTTGTGAACATGGCCTTATTGATTGTTGCGGATCTAGTTCTAACAGGTGCTTCAATATCTCCAATCACAAGCTCTGGTGGATGGTCTCTATGCCATTTACGATCTGGTTGGAAAGGATTGAGAGACTCTTGATCATCAGTCACTTGATCCTCATTTGTCTCTTGCTCAGTCGCTGCACCATTCACAGTTCCAATTTGCTCTTGGTGATCATTCTCTTCATGATCATCAACATTTGTGACAATATCATCATTTGTAACCTCACGAGTAACCTTAGGGTTAGGCACAAAGATCTCACTATCCTCATCATCATCACTATCATCACCAAGATTGAATTGTGCCGCTTGTTGGGCAAGATCTTCAATTCCTACATCATCAGGATTAACCTTACTCGGTTCTTGGTTAGCATCATCAAACACAACATGAATGGATTCTTCAACCTTCGATTTGATCTTATTTAGGATGTGAAAACTCTTTCCATTCTTGGCATAGCGTAGAAAGATTCCTTCATCTGCTTTAGGATTAAATGTCCTTAGACTTTGGGATCCATTGTTATGAATGAAACATTTTGAATCAAATACATGAAAATATGAAACGTTGGGTTTACGTCCCTTCCAAAACTCATATGGAGTCTTCTCATGTCGCTTGTTAATAATACACCGGTTCAGAGTGTAGCAAGCGGTATTGATAGCTTCGGCCCAAAACCTTTAAGGCAGCTTAGATTCTACTAACATCGTCCTAGCGGCTTCTTTAAGCGTTCTGTTCTGTCGCTCGGAAACTCCATTCTTTTGAGGTGTTCTAGGAGCAGAATACTCATGAAGTTTTCCAAAATCTGTTAAAAACTTCTCAACAAATTGGTTAGTAAATTCAGTTCCTCTATCGCTTCTAATTTTTGTCACCTTTAGATCTTTTGAGGTTTGTAATTGACGAATTATCGTTGTGAGCTTGACACTAGTTTCATCTTTGGTGGCTAGAAATTCTAACTATGTATAGCGAGAGAAATCATCAACTATTACTAGTAAATACTTCTTACTGCTAACACTCATGATTTGAATTGGACCAAATAAATCTAAATGCAATAGTTCAAGAATTCTAGAAGTAGATAGGCATGGTTTCTTCTTAAAAGATGATTTAACTTGTTTACCCATTTGACATGCATCACATAAGCAATTTTTCTGAAGGGAGCCTTTAGGTAATCCCTCTACTAGATTTAGCGATATTACCTGAGAGATTGTCTTAAAGTTGAGGTGATTTATTTCTCAATGCCATAACCAACCCAATTCATTTTTAATCTTAGCAACAAAGCATGTGGGGTTGTTATCAATTGTAGAATCGCAATCTACTAAATACATATTGTTTGTTCTTTTTCCTCTTAATTTAGTAGCCTTAGTCTTAGCGTCGTTAACATAGCAACAGTTGCTTGAAAATTTAACTTCAAAGCCTTTATCAAAAAATTGACTAATGCTTAATAAATTATGCTTAAGACCCTCAACATAATATACATCACTAATCATGATGTCCCCCCTATGCATGATACCTATACCTTTGGTTTTACCTTTGAAGTTATCACCGAAATAACTAGAGGACCGTTGGTTGCACGATAGTGGACCAAGCGATTTTTTGAGCCAGTCATGTGCCTTGATGACCCACTATCGATGTACCAAACTGAAGTATCGGTGTTGGCTCTAGGTACCTGCATTTAAAGGGCAGTTCTAATTTTTCTTAGGTACCCATGTTGTCTTGGGTCCTTTAATGTTAGTTACTTTAGTTTGAATTAAAACATTCAGAACCCATATTTGCCTTGTCTTCATTACGGGAATATTGGCCCTCTTGGGTTTCGGTTTGTGTTGTGTGTGCTTCTTAGGAGTATAATAATCATTTTCATAATCATAATCATAATCATCATCATCATAGTATCAATAATATAATCTGGATCTTTGAGGATATTGACGCTGGTATTTCCTCGGCGCTGGCTTAAGAGTCGCTTTTGGCAATTAACGCTTAGCTTTTGATTCGCTGGTAGATGGTTTATCCTTAGCCCTTTGAGCATTTGGATGAACCTTCTTTTGTGACTCATTCACTTTCGTTTTCTCCTTGTTGCCTGAGTTGGTATTGACCTTCTGATTTTGCCTTTTACCATTGTCCTTGGGTTCATTCAGCGTTTGACTGTTTGAACTCTTCTCAACAAATAATACACCATTTCCGTTGTTGGTCCTTTCACCAAGTTTATCACAACCTAAACCGGTCCTTTCACCAAAAAGTTTAGTTACCTCAGTCACATTATCTAGCTTTCTAGATGCTTTTGATAATGATGAGACAAGCTATTCTAATTTGGCAAGTCTAGTGGTCAACTCAGCTTCTCTAATGACTATTATATCAATATCACTTTTCAATTGGGTGATTTTACTCTCAAGCGATCGATTCTTCTCAATACATTGTTGCTACATTTGCAACTCTGCTTTAAGCGTCATTTTATCACTTGTAAGCGATGAAATAATATCGAAGTTATTTTGATATATCTTAGCGGCATCTTGACAATCTTTATAATATTCATTTAGTCTGTCAAGTAATTCATCATATGAAAGAGGATGAGATAATTCATTGTTTACCTTAGATAGCGAGTCATTAAACGCTTCTTCATCTCTTGCCATAAGACAAATTAACGCTGAGTCGCTTGTTGGCTCATCATCACTGCTTTCATCTGATGATTCCAAATCCTCTTCAGCTGCAGAGAATGGTTCAGATTTTGTACTGGAGACGGAGGCGCTTGGTATTGAACTGGCACTGGAGGCTAAGGAGCAGAATACACTGGCGCTTGATACTGCAGCGCTGATGCAGGAGGAGGGGTTTGGAATGAGGTCTGTCCACTAAGGTTTCTCTTTTGGTATCTCAGAAATTTCTTAATCAATATTCCTTTTCCTCATTCGATTCTATCGCTTTCACCTCACTGACTGACTTTCCCTTATTCTTAGTAGTAACTATTAGGGCTCGTGATTCAGTCGCTGAAGTAGAAGTCGTTGTGTCGCTGACTTCTCCTAGTTCAAATTCAAATGCATTGAACTCGGAAAATACATGTTCCGGACTTAGAGTTTCCAAAGTTTGTGATTCTCTCATTGCAACCGTCTTGATCAAATATTTGCCTGGAAGACTTCTGAATATCTTGTTGACCATTTCTTTGTTAGTCAACTCCTTGTCCAGTGACGCTAATTCTGTAATGAGCATAGTGAATCTTGCGTCCAATTGTTCTAGCGTCTCGTTGTTCTGCATCTTAGAATGCTCAAATCTTTGCATAGCTATGGAGAACTTGTTCTCCTTCATCTGTGTTGAACCTTCACATACGATAGCCAACTTATCCCATATTTCTTTTGATGTTTTACATTGCTTGATCTTGTTAAACAGTGCATCATTGTCTCCTAACGCTGAGTAGAGAGCGCTTCGTCCAACATTATCTAGATTTGCTCTTTTCCGATCTTCTGGCGTCCATTCTAACTTGGGTTTTTCAACGCCTCAGTCGCTCCAGGGGCTCGAGTTCCAACTTTCATGATCTGAATGGGGCCATCTATACTTACATCACACATACCATTATCACATGAACATAGATATGCAAATGCTCTAAGTTTCCATGAATCATGGTTTGATTCAACCAGCTTAGGCATCTTCTTGAAAGCCATAATATAAGATTTTTAAAAGAAAATAAAGCGACTAAGTTTACAAAAATGGATCTAAACAAGCAGTTACGCTCGAAAATGCTTAGGTTTCTACTTCAACCGCTCTGATACCACTTGGTGGTCCCAAGTAGCATACGAAAGTGTCTAGAAGAGGGGGTTGAATAGACCCTGAAGTCTTTTTTGACTTCAAAAATTCCGTATCACTTTTAAAGATTTGAACGCTTAGAAAGCTGAGTGCTTAGATCAGGCGCTACAGTAAAGATAACTTAGACTTAGTGATTTTAGCAATTTACCAAAGTAGGGTAGCACTTAAATCGCTTAATTAGGGTTAGCACAGTGGAAATAATTTTTTAAAGCTTTAGAATTCATTTTGATCAAATAGTCGCTTAATCGTTTTACTTATCTTTTTCAGGATAAATGATAAAATATAAAGTAAGATAATAAAACAATAAATAACACAAGAATTTATAAGGTTCACTGGGTGGTGTAATCCCAGCTAAGCTTCTCCTCGAACACTTGGAGGAATTCCACTAAGTTGATTATCGAAGGATCACATAGAGGCTTCTACAAAAATAGAGGTGGAGATGATGATCTTGGGCTCCTTGATCACACAGACTTCGGCACTAATGAAGATCTTCACCAACAAGCTTCTCTCACTCAGAAATACTGCTTGTAGAGTCAACAATTTCTTTACACAGATAAAGGATGTTGAGGGTTTTGATCACGGGTTTGTTTGATTTTATAAAGTTCAAACAACATAGGATATCTCAATAGTAGGGTATGGTTCTTCTTTGAAGATGTTTGTGATATCTATGACTGTCTGGAATGTATGTAAATATCTTGAAAGAATTATGGCTATGGAGTTTCTAAGTTTTTTCTTGAGAGAGAATTTCAGCAAAGTTTTGACTTTCTTGTGTATATACGTATTTTAAGGTTTGCTGGGGGTAAGGTATTTATAGGCAATTTCTTGGGATTTGTCTATTGGACACATGTAGGTGCGTGCCTCTCACGCGAGTGAGTCATACCTTTTCTCTAACATTCCTGAAATCCTGCTGGTTCTGATTGGACAAGAGCAGATTTCGAACTCTGAAATCTGACAGTCTAGTCAAAAGGTGGCTTGTCCATAAGTCATAATAGCTTATCACATTTAATGCTCTTATCAGGCATTTAATGTATTTGAATTTTTTTCCCGTTGGAAATAAATGTCCGTTGAATGATTGCATTTAAGTCCTTCATGACTTGAGAATTTATTTCAGGTGAATCTGATCCTTGATCGCTGGAGTGCTTTGAGCGCTTGATTCATAAATCCTGAAATGGTCCTTTAGCGTTTGACAGATGCTAAGAACAAATCTTTATCTTCATTTGACTTCAAACGCTGATCTCAACTTTATCTTTAATAGACTCACCTCGAATTTTATTACCGATTTGGTATCTAATGCTTAGTCTAAAATCTACAAAGATAAAATTACAAGACTAACAAAATTACAAATTTTCAAACGCTTATAAAATTTATCTATGAAAACATAAACTTACATTATTTTTTTGGGTCTAACATAAAATCCTATCTTGTTATTATCAAAACATCTAACATGAAAATTCCTAATAATATATATTCTGTATTTCAATTAAAATCATTCTAATCCTACTAGATTACTTAGATACACAAAATTATAAATTAAGTATATCTATCTTTAATTAAAATAATATTAGTCCAACTAAAATGAATACATAAAATATGGAATCTTATTTTGTTATTATTTAAATCCATCATTAATTGGAAAATTTTTTATTTGATTAAAGAATTAATTATTAATCATCCAAGAAAAATAATTTATATTCCTTATTCAAATATCTAAGTAATTTCCAAGTTGAGGAAAAATTAATAATATTTAATCCATAAATTAATTAGTAATCTCCAAAAAAAATAATTAATTATTCTAATTAAATATTTTTATTCCAATTAAGCTTATTGGGGTCGATTTCATCAAACCCAAGTCACCATCCTTTTGGTCTACTTGGATTTAATTTAATTGGGCCCATTAATTAATTAGAAAAATATGCACGTGTTATTAATTTCTATTGGGCTAGTTTTAATTCAAGACCAAATCACCAACCTATTAGCCCATTTGGAATTAATTAAATTAAGCCCAAACCAATTAATAAGTCAAAATTAAGTAATTTTTCAATTGAGCTTAATTTAAATTATTCTGGGTTATCATCCTTTTGACCCACCCGGATAATTAAATTTACCCAAAATGCAAATACCAATTTGACCCAAATTCACAACCCGTTTTCAGACACGGATCCAAGACTCGGTTCAGCAGGTTGTGTGTCTGTTTAGCGTGAAAAACAGACTCGAATAAGGAGGGATTTCGAGTAGACGATCCCTGCCTCGCGATAATTCACAACTTAGAATTATCTATCGACCCCTGCCTAAATAGGCTAATGGTGGTCCTACGTCTTAAACGAAAAGTTGATTAAATGTATTCGAACTTCTCTTCATCTTCTTCGAGTGGACTCTGTGAAAGTCTTCAATTTGAAGAATACAAGCAGCGTTCGATACGCTATTTGGTGATTTCAGCCTTTAATTAAATGTTGATTATTGTGTTCGAATGCAAAATATAAACATATCTCAACAGCCCAAAAAGATATACTGAAATTCAAGCAATTAATTAACATTTAAAAGCTTAAATATATATATCTCCATGGATTCTTCGATCGTGAAGATTACAAGCAAATGCAGATACATGCCTTGGAGGCAAATTTCATCGAGTCTAATACTAATTACATTACGGCTACTCCTAATTTACTCTACGATCTACTCCTACATTACGCTAGAAACTACCCCTAAGGCTAGAGCTAATTCTAAGAGAATTGAAATGTAGAAGTTGATTCTGATGATCTTGTCTTGTCCTCTCCTCTGTCCGCGGCTCGTATATATATTGGTCTTTGAGGAACCCACGTTTCTTTCCTTCGGGAACCGCCTTCAACCGTCTTCAACCGCTCTTTCAAATATTTTTGAATTAGCGCGCTTCTGCAGATGATTGGCTATTTGGACCATATTTTATTTCTTCAGATTCGATTCTTGAGTTTTATTAACTCAGCCCCTTCTTTTCGAATTTCTACAATTTGGGCTATTTGGGCTCTGTATTTCGAAAGCCCAATTATTTTATAGTGTAAACAAATGCCCCCCTAATATGGATGAACGTTTCGAGTTCATGTGTATTAAAAGGCGTAAAGTGCCATATTTAATAATGATTTAAATGTGAAAGTTGAATTCATGATAAGGCATCTATATACCTTCTCCTCGTGCTATGGGGCATATTATATAAATATTGCTTTGATTTAAATAAACTAATATTAATTATGGCTACAGCTTGCCACAATTAGTGGGTGACAGTTGTGCTTTGAGCATAATCCTTTCGAGCACAGCTATTCGAGTAAAATAGCTTCGAGCATGCTGATATTTTGAGTACAATAATTTTTCAGTTCGAGAAAGATATATTTCGAGCATGCGAGTATTTCGAGTATAATGAATTTTGAACATGTAGACTTCGAGTATGCAGATTTCGAGTATGTGGATTTCGAATATACCCTATTTTCGAGTATATAGATTTCGAGTGCTGCCCTGTTTTGCTGCTGAGAGTACCTACAAATTATGGTGGTTCTCAACTTATAGGTTGGGTGGTACTTTATTTGGTGTGTATATATATATATATATATATATATCGAATATATATATATAGAGAGAGAGAGAGCAAAGTCCAAGCCATTCTTCTCGAAAGGAAAAAGGCTTACCTACCTACTTTATTTTATTTATAATAATATTCTCACTAAAGGTAATATATATATATATATATATAGAGCAAAGTTTAAACCATTATGCTCGAAAGAAAGAAAAAATCTGACATGCCTACCTAATTTATATTATTATAATCATATTTTTACTAAAAGTAATATATATATATATATATATATATATCCCTACCTACCTACCTACTTTATGTTATTATAGTAATACTTTTACTAAAAGTAATATATATATATATATATACATATATATACATATACATATATATCCTGCCATAGCCTATCTACTTTTATATTATTAGAATAATATATATATATATATATATATATTACTTTTAATGAAAAGACCTCCATCCACCCACTTTTGGAAGTTTGGCAGACGTAAGAAATTCTCGAGCAACTCATTCGAGCATTTTGCTCGAGCATCTTGCTCGAGCTTTTCAATATGATAAATACCTTGATATTTCGAATTCAGTGATTTTGAGTATCGTGATATTTCGAGTTGAAAAGCTATTTTGAATACTTTGAAATTTCGAATTCAGTGATTTCGAGCACCTTGATATTTCGAGTTGAAAAAGGGCCCAATTTCGAGGGTGTTCACCATTTCGATCTCAAGAGATTTTGACTCAGTTAAAGATAACTCGAGAGTACAAGAATTTTGTTTCTGAGAGATTTTCAGAAAGTCGATTATCGAAAGAAAAACATGGAAATTGGAAAGTCCCATTTATGCCATTATATGTATACAGCAAAGTCCAACAATGCTTCTCAAAAGAAAAAAGGTCTGACATACCCCCACCTACTTTATGTTATTATAATTATATATATATATTGAATATATTTATAGAGCAAAAGCCAAGCCACACTTGCTCGAAAGAAAAAAGTTTGATATGGCCCACCCACTTTATGCCATTATAATAACATTTATATGTATAGTAAAAAGAAGACATTTACATGTACAAAACTGCTCGAGTGAGTTCTCTTCATCTTCTTCGATTTTATAAAATTGAAAACTAATGGTACCCAGAATACACATTCTTCGAAATACAAACACTTTCTTCTTCGATTTCACAAAATCGAACACTAACTAACCCCAGATTTGAAAAGGGTCAAAGAATTATCCTCCAATATTTCTTCCCATATGGGCATCGGGCGTAGCTTGCCCCCCAGTATTTTGTTGACTCGCAAAATATTACACAAGAATTTTGATTCTAAGAGATTTTCAGAACGTCAGTTATCGAACCGACTCCCACTGTGGTCGCCATTAATCTGTTTCGCGTGAAAAACAGACTCGAATAAGGAGGGATTTCGAGTAGACGATCCCTGCCTCGCGATAATTCACAACTTAGAATTATCTATCGACCCCTGCCTAAATAGGCTAATGGTGGTCCTACGTCTTAAACGAAAAGTTGATTAGATGTATTCGAACTTCTCTTCATCTTCTTCGAGTGGACTCTGTGAAAGTCTTCAATTTGAAGAATACAAGCAGCGTTCGATACGCTATTTGGTGATTTCAGCCTTTAATTAAATGTTGATTATTGTGTTCGAATGCAAAATATAAACATATCTCAACAACCCAAAAAGATATACTGAAATTCAAGCAATTAATTAACATTTAAAAGCTTAAATATATATATCTCCATGGATTCTTCGATCGTGAAGATTACAAGCAAATGCAGATACATGCCTTGCAGGCAAATTTCATCGAGTCTAATACTAAATTACATTACGGCTACTCCTAATTTACTCTACGATCTACTCCTACATTACGTTAGAAACTACCCCTAAGGCTAGAGCTAATTCTAAGAGAATTGAAATGTAGAAGTTGATTCTGATGATCTTGTCTTGTCCTCTCCTCTGTCCGCGGCTCGTATATATATTGGTCTTTGAGGAACCCACGTTCCTTTCCTTCGGGAACCGCCTTCAACCGTCTTCAGCCGCTCTTTCAAATATTTTTGAATTAGCGCGCTTCTGCAGATGATTGGCTATTTGGACCATATTTTATTTCTTCAAATTCGATTCTTGGGTTTTATTAACTCAGCCCCTTCTTTTCGAATTTCTACAATTTGGGCTATTTGGGCTTTGTATTTCGAAAGCCCAATTATTTTATAGTGTAAACAGTGTCGAAACACACGACCCGACCACACGGCCCAGCACGCGCACAACGCAATCTTCGGGGAGCCCCGTTTTTCCTCATTTCTTGATTTTTTTCTCATATCATAAAATTACTCAGATTTATAATAAATATAAAAAATCAAAATCTAGGCTAAAAACCATAAAAACGCAGATTTAGGAACGCATAAACGCATGCTTCAAAAACACATAATATGCATACCAAAACTCACATAAACTTGATCAAATATGCAAATAAGAGATTGACTCTGACACCACTGTTGGGTTTTGCAAAAAATAAATTTCACGGCGAAAGTTGTTAAATTTAAATCCCAAAGTGAATTCTCGATTTGCATAATTGAATCGATTAACTGCTAAAACATATAATTACTTACCCGTTGAAGCGAAGTGGTTCGAGACTTAATTCCACCTTAAAAAATTCGAGACTTGCAGACTTGAATTCTTCAAGAACACATGCAATCCAATCTTCGTGAATTCTTGAAACCTTTCTTGAATTCTTGATCCGAACAACGAATATACGTTTCCTTTAAATAATCACGCGGATTGATTAGACGAAAAATCCCTTCTTTTACTCTTAGAGGCTGACGGCTAGTGTTCTAAGAGAGAGGGAGGAGTTTTTATATTCTTTCTAGGAGAGTTGTGAGATTACTTGTGTCTCATCTAGGTCAAGGAGTCATTTTATTATCACTTGACTTATTGACCAAGACAAACAAAAGAGACCTAGTTGGGCATCCAAGTGGATGCCCAATTTAACCCTAGGAGGCAACCAAATGGACGCCCCCACCTAGCCTGGCTCTTCTTTTGTTTTAATTAATTATCTATTTCATTAATAATTCATTATATCAAATAAATAAATAAATTAAATAAATAACAAAATTAATTAGATAAATTAATTCATTGATTTATTTTATGAAAAAATTAATTAATAATTAATCTTATCTTTATAATGAATCATCTTATCCAATGATTAATTAATTTAATTTATCCCTTAAATTAAATCTCCCAGAATAAAATAGAAAATCCTTTCATTTTTCTTTATCAACCCTTTAGCGCGACTCTTTAGGTTCGTTCCGTTTGGCAATGAGAGGAATCCAAATGAAATAGGTAACACCTAGCTAGTCACGTGGCCCACTTCGTAGCGCAAACGAAATTGAATGATTAGATCATTCCACAACCTTCCAATCGTAAATATCGTATAAATATAAACTCTTTGTTCACGTGCCCCCGTCAAGTGAGAGTCATGGTTATGTCAAACTCACTAGACTTGACCATATATATTAATTATAATAATACTAGATCTTTGAGCTTGATTTAATGTCTCGCACAATCGTCTCTTTTTTTTTTCGCCAAAGACTTTGATCTCTATTAGCTATAATCACATAGGATACTTTCTCATTCACTTATGAGAGAACAAATCCCATATTAGTTATCAGCTAAGACTACCACTTGCCCACCGAGCCGCATTTCAAGATAGATCCCACCAACGGGTGAATTGAGTCTAACTACTCGAGTGACTAACTTGACGTCACAAGTGTGTCTTTAGCTTGATACTTCAGGTCAAAGATTCACTTATACCTATTACGCATAATCAGTTCTGTCAATAACAGTCACAGAGTGAAAACCCATGTGACAGAACTGATGCGAGTCGTGTTCGAGCATATCAGTTCCACTGATGTGCCTACAGTCTTAAGCTCCCACCATCACATGGTGTTCGACTAGCACTCCCATGTCAAAGCTCAGATTGTACAAGTGTTCTAAGTCTTTGTTTGTCCATTAAAGACTTCATACTACTTGCGAGCGAGTTTAAGTAATCAAGATCAATCTCTCTAGTGTCAATCTTCCTATCCCATAGGAAATAAAGAGATTGCTGAAAACATGGACAAAATGTTTTATACTACTTATATATACAGATAAGATTTAAGTGAAAACTAAACAATGTCTTTTATTAAAAATAATAAATAAGTTTATTACAAGAAAGATGCCCTATCATTCTATCCTCTATGGCATTTAAGGGCATAATCCTAACATTTACCACCTTGCCTATTTTCTTTTTCTTTTTTTAATTTTCTTGTCTAATTTTCATTTTATTTTGTCTTCCCCACCCCACCCCAAAGTCACAGCATTGAAGCCTACATGAAATTTTTACCCCCTCACCTATTTTGTTTTTCTATTTTTTATTTTCTTGTCTAATTTTCATTTTAATTTGTCTTTCCCACCCCACCCCACCCCAACCCAACCCAAAATCACAGCATTGAAGCTCCCTCTCCCCAAAGTCGACGACCTACAACACGGTGACCAGCCTCTCCCAAGGCCCCAAGACCAATTTTATAATCCACTCCCAGACCTCCCTTCCCCACCCAGAACGATGCCCACCTTTAAAGGAAATGGAAACTAGAAAGATGGAATTCAACCTAGCTTCCCCCCCCCCATCCCAACCTAGTGTGGCTCCCACTTTTGAAGAAAAGAGAGACTACACAGAGTGGAACATATGTGGAAATTCTCTTTAATTTACTTTTTTTGTTTTGATTTATGATGCATAAATCTTGGGTAACTTGAATTTTGATTTGTGACTTGACTTGAGGAGAGAGGGTTGCGGCACGGTGGTGGCAGGAGAGAGTTGTGGTGCTCAGGGAAGGGGGGTATTTGAAGTTTGTGAAATGCTTTCTTATTTCAGAATTTTTTGTAATTGTTTTTTCAGATTTTATTTTTATTTTGTTGATATATTTTCTGATTTTTCAGAATTTTTTCTATTTTTTTATGATTGTATAATTTTCCTAATTTTTTTTTTGAAGTTTTTGAATATTTTCTGATATTCACAATTATTTCTATATTTTTTTGGTTTTTTTAGTTTTCATAATTATTTTGAATTTTTGAAATGCTTTCCAATTTTCATTCTGAAGTTTCTGAAATATTTTCTTGTTTTCAAAAAAAATTCTATTTGTTTTTCCTGGTTGTTTTTATTTTTCTAATTTTTTGAAGTAATTTATAATTTTCAAAAATCTTCCATTTGCTTTCTCTGATTTTCTCTAATTTTTTTAATTTTTCAAAAATATTTTCTAGTTTTCAGAGTTTATTTTCTAGTTTGTTTTGATTTTCTTATTATTTTTCTGATTGTTTTTCATTTTCTATTTTTTTCTCATTATGTTCGAGTAGCCCCAAATATTTTGAAAAACTTGGAAAAAGGCCATACCTAACCAGCACGTGATCTCCACGTGGTAACTTCCATCAAAAAGTTAATCGAGAGGACCAATGTCACACCATTTTAACTCCTACGGAACTAAAACTATTGAGTCCAAAAAGAGCAGGACCAAAAATACAAGTTGCCACGCAGGACCAAAAGTATTTTTTTCCCTATTTTTAGCAAACTTGCTGAAGAAATCAGTTGAAGCTCCACCACCATTTCTCAGATGATACCAATGCATAGATTTTATTATATTAGAGAATTTTGGCTATGTCAGCATCCAAACTAACATGGTATTACATATATATATATATATATAGACATAAAGAAAAAGAAAAAAACACCTGCATACATTATGCTCCTCGGATATCAATAAGAGTAATGCTATATACCACCTTTAATATGCCACCAATTTTTCACCTTCCCTAGTTTTGGTAAGAAATCACTTGCAATTAATTGATTTTAATGGATTTAATATATCCATACTTTCTAAATCAAGGGGCGGTGAAAAATTGGTGGTATAAAAACGGTGGTAGATAGCATTTTTCTATCAATAAGCCATGTAGTCTATTCTGATATCTTTTACATGTTTATCATTCATACATATACTGTGGGAACGACACACAATACACCTCATCCACCGTATGAATCCGTATTCCAAAGAGTCCAAACGATGACCATTAAGCCTTTGCATCATAAGCATCAATCCCACGATCATTTCCAGTGTAGAACACAAATTCATCATTTTCTCCTTTTTCTTGATTAGCAGCAGCAGAGGTAGTGGAAGTAGTAGTCTTCTCGACCAGTTCTTTAAACAACGAAGATCGAAGAAGGAGACCAAGAGCTGTTGGCGAAGTTGCATTGTTGCAAGGGCTGAGAGGCATTTTCCTTTCAATGATTTCATGTTTCTCAGAAATTGCTGGATTGTTTATAGCAAAAGAAGTAGAATTGGAGAAACCATCCTGGTCATTCATAATTAGCTTTTGTTGTAAAATAGCGTTTTGTGGAGTTAGAAGTGGTGAATTATTCTGAGGTTGAGGCCTTAGCCATCTGATGTAAGTGCTCAAGTCAAAGTTAGTCACTGCATTCACTCCTCTATACTCAATCGCAGCTATGTCATAAGCATGTGCAGCTTCTTCTTGGGTACCTTTTATTCGTCAACGCAATTAGATTTGAGTTCAACATCACAATTAGGAAATCTCAAATCTTACGAAAAGGAAAACTGTAATATTAGTCTCATATAGTGCCTATTGCCATTTTAGTCCCAACATGTAAAGTTCATCCCGTAGGATGCATTTTTTGCAATTTTGGCCCTATCTATTAAAATTTGTACGAAATTTAGCGCGTGTAATACATGCGTCGTTAAATTTGTTACTGACCACGTGCAAGACATGATGGGCAAACTGACGGTTACCGTCCGTTTTTTAACATTTGGGACTAAAATAAAAAAAAATTGCATCATATATATGAGACTAATTTTGCACATTGTAAATAATAAGACTAGAAATAGTCGCCGTCTTATAGGACTAAATCTGCACTTTTCCTTTTTGGAAATAATTCCAAGATAAAAAGTGGAAAACATAAGCCATGCACGTATAGAGTGACGGGGTAATTATAGTTTTGCTCCCTCGTCTTTACTACTAATTCAATTTCAATCCCTTTGGTTTAGCACTCAACAAAAGTTATCTTAATTACCTTTTCAATTCATTGCTAGCTATTCAATTTTGTCATCAGCTATTTATTAATTGCTAACAGGGTTTCACACGTGGGAGAGACTAAAATTATAAAGAAAGTTCTAAGGGTTCAAAATTACGTGTAAACATTTCAGACTTAAGGGACCAAAGTGAAAACATTCAAACTCAATGACCACAACTATAATATTTCCAATACTCCTGCGAACGCATTACAGTTTTACTTAATATCGACATTAAATAGTAAAGGACTAGTTTTTTTTTTTTAATAAAATTGAAACTTTAAGAGAGAAAATTTGATAGTAAATTAAATTAAAAGGATTGAAATTGAATAAGTGTTAAAGAAGAATAAAGAAAATAAAAAAAATTATCAGGATTGAAAATGCAGATATAAGATTACTTACCATAAGTACCAAGGTAAAGATACTTGTTTCCAAAAACACGGCCTATTCTTGCTTCCCACCTTCCATTGTGATGATGCCTACATTTGAAATAATATAATAATCAGTACAACAATTCATTAACAATTACCAAAAATGACGAAAAATTGAGATGTGTGATGTACCTTGCAACACCTCTGTACTTTGATACACCTCTTGCAAAACCACTGCTTCTCCTATATCGAAATTTTATCAACTAAAATTCAATGGATTCTAGTTATTATATGGTTTTCCAATTAAATTACCTTCTCAGAGAGGCTAAGTATTCCTCCCTTGTAATGTTTTGCATCATTTCCATCTCTTTATCATAATCAGATATCTGGTTGAAAAGTATTTATATCCAAGTTTTATCATCGCATCAAATAAAAGAAACTTAGTACAAAACATAGATAGATATTTAAATTAAGATTAATCATATATACCGGGAAATTAGTGTATGTTGATGTACCCCAATACTTGATTGCAGCCAAATCATATGCTCTTGCTGCAGCTTCTTCTTCATCATACGCTCCTAAATACGTTAATAAATTGTTGATCAAAATTAAGTTAGCATCAACGAGACTAATTATAGAGCATAAAGATTTTGTTTGGAAGCGACAATATCAGGAACTCACCAAGATACACTGCTCCGTGTCATCATATGAAAATCAAAAGAAATTGTGAAAAGAAACAGCAAATTAGTACAGTATTAAGTAATGAAATTAGCAATTTAATGATATTCATAAGAAAATTATTGTTTACCTTGTTTTCCTTTTTTTTTCTGTGTTGCATTCCAAGACCCTTTATCCCATAGATGAGCTTCATAACGTCCTGTCCATCGATGTCTAAGAAAAATAAAACAAATTTGTAAGCAAGCCAAAGAAATCATGTTGAAGTAAACATGAAAAGCATAAAACTAAGGGATAATTATAAAAACTCCTCCTCACTTTAAGTTGAATAACTATAACTGTTAATAAAAGAAGATTATGATTTCGCCCTATGTCAGAGTATAATTTCACCCCATGTCAGTATAATTAAATTATAAGTGAGGGGTGTGCGTGTGATTATCCCTAAAACTAATCTTGAAGACCTGCTAACTCCTCGGAATCTTGAACTCCTCTTTGTAATAGTAGTTGTCGTCGGCGGTGTTGTGGTTTGATCAAGCTGGAAAACCGATGACTGTTGTTGTTGTTCGTTGTAACTTAGTGTAAGTAAAGAAGGAGATCTGCGCCGCCTCTTTACACACTTAGTCTCTTGATCATCACTTTCTAACACACGCTTTTCATGGCTCGTCTCGGATTTCATACAATTATCTTCAAACACGCGCTTTCTAGGGCTCGCCTCGGACTTCATGCAATTATCCATTCTCCTTCAGGTTGAATTTCTTACTTGATGTTCCAAAGGCGGACGTGGCCTCTTTATATATCAGTAGTTATGGTTGCTTGTATTCATCTTGTTATAGTAAAATTAATTTGTTCTCATGAAAAAAGACAGAAAGGCGATCGATGATTGCAGTGTGTGTATAAAAGTTTAGTGTGTTCCTAAACGTATTTTTAACTGTTCAAGACTATAGTTATTTTTTTTTTGATAATTAGACTACAGTTATTTGGATATATTATTAAACTTATCCAGATTTAGTTAGATGATTTTCATGCTGAAATAAGAATAAGTACTAATCGATGTATTCCAGGTTCTTTCTTGATAATGTTGCTTAGCTCTTTTCTTCCCACTCTTCCATTTCTTTTTTTAATTTATTCAAGAAACACCAATTTCATTAATATATATCTATAATGCACGTACACATTCGTTCTGATTGTTCCGATTATATATGGTCAATTGGTCATGCACCATTATCAAATAAATGGACTAAATTTTTATTTTCGCAACAAAAATTATGAAGCTATATTTTTTCCATTGATTTATATAACTTGATAATGCATAATTTAACATAATATTGTTAAGTTTATTTCATATAGAGGATTTAGTCAAGCTATCATCACACAAGTGTCTAATGCAAGACTACTGATTAATATTGACATGTATGTAACTACTATCTCATGTCGAATGGAAATGAGAATCTTGGAAGACTTATAAGTCTCAATTTCCCCTCTCCCTAGCGAGACGTCTTTTAAAAATAAACCCGTGAAAGCGGATAATACCTCGTGTAAGGATGTTCCGTGTGAGACAAGTGCATGCCACATCATTTACTAATTATATTGACTCTTTAAAGATCGACAAAACATTGTAGAAAACTTTGGATTAAATGGAAACGGACAAATGATCATAACATAGTAAAACAAACCATGGAAACGGACAAATGATCATAACATAGTAAAACAAACCATGTATTTGTATTACACGAGTAGAAGGTTTAAGATACTCCGGCTGTTTTTATTTCCTGTTTTGTAGCGTCCACGAAAGATGTCTTTTCTCATTTACGCGACAAATTGTTGAATCAAATTTTAGAATTTTGTGCACAGCTAGCTAAGGAATTTTATCTTCGTGGGATTCTTCGTCCACATGAACGTGGTCATTCTTAAGCGTCCAAGCAAACCTTTCTCAACTATATAATATCTTATTTATTAAATAATACCAACTACATATAAAATTCTGTTAGATTAGATAAAACACCGTAGGGAACTTGTATTACTCAATAACATATTTATAGAGACACGTGTACTTGATAAACAAGAAACCCTAACTATAAACAAAAAAATGATAAATACAAGGAAACATAAAGAAACATAAACTCACATAAATACTAGAAAGATATGAAAAAATATTATATTATCTAACACTCCCCCGCAATCGAGACGTCGGAGTCTTGAAAGTTGAGACTGGACCAAAGAAATCCGGTCATAGAGAATTTGAGAAGAAGACGGAGACAAAGATAAAAGGAGGCAGCGGCTCCAAGTCCTTGTTTTTCAAGGGCAAGCGGCGGTAACTAACAAAACTAAAGGGGCGGCGGCCATAGGAAAACAAAAGGAAGAAAGAAAATGAGATAAGGAAGAAGAAACTGGCGGCGGCGACTAAGAGAGAGGGCGGCGGCGGCGGCGGCCATAGGAGAAAGAAAGAAAAAGAAAATTAGATAAAGAAACAGTAAACTAGATAAGGGGCGCCGGAGGGGAACGGCGACTTGAGGATGGTGGCGGAAGTGAGATATCGAGAGACCATGACTCGAAGACATGGCTATGATACCATGTTAGATTAGAGAAAACCCCTTAGGGAACTTGTATTAATGAGTAACATATTTATAGAGATACATGTACTTGGTAAACAAGAAACTCTAACTATAAACAAGAAAACGATAAATACAAGAAAACATAAAGAAATCTAAACTCACATAAATACTAGAAAAATATGAAAAGATATTATATTATCTTACAAATTCATATTACACAAACATTTGCGCCAAATACCAAGTCTGCATTCATATGAGCCAAGAGCCCATTTATTTTCCTATAGGTAGGCTACATTTCTCAAGATCAAAGGTACATTTTATTCCTCTAAGATGCTCTCTTACCTTAAAAGTTAGATTTTTTAATTCAAAAAACAAGTAACTAATTATAGTCAAGCGCGGGCATAAAGGTGTAAAAAGGCCGGGTATTTGGCCATCCTTTTTAAGGCCTATCAAGGCTGGCCTTTTTAAGGCCTTGATCTCAGATGGCCTGGTTCAATTAGGTCAAGGCCAAGCCCGCGGACCGAAAAATCCAAGCCCATTTCAATTATATATATATATAATATAATAGATAATAATATAATAATAAAAAATAAAAAAAGATAATGTCCTAGTGTGCAACGGCCATAAAGTCGTTATACACTAGGCTCCAACAGTCAGCAGTTGAAGATAATTCAAACGGCCAGCAAATCGCTAGCCGTTTGAATTATAGGTGCAACGACTGGATTTTTTTCTGACTATTGAACCTATTTAATTTTTTTTTATTTGTGATTTTATTTGGTTATTTTATAACTATGAATACCACCAACCTCTTCACTTAATTTCACTTCAAAATCATTCAATCTCTTACAATTCTCTCAATTATATCAATCTCAACTTTTTACACTTTCTCGTATTTATATCAATTATACACTTTAATATATTTAGTTCAACATCTTACAATATATCAAATATACACTTTATATAATTTTTCAATTTGAGAATATGAAGTTCGAAATCTCTAGTATTTTCGACGACTGGCCAAGGAAACAATGTAGTCATCGCTTCGTAGATTTGCCATAAATTCCCGTGAAAAATACTGTTCTTAAAAGAATGTTATCGAGAAAATTATGCAAATCTACCGAGTCATAACTTCACGTATGTATAGAATCGAGGTATTTAAGGTTTTTAATATTGATTTTATTATCCCCATTCAATATTTAATTTGTACAATATTGTAAATTGACTACTTACAATTATTTTAACTATACAAAAATGGTAAACAAAATAACTAAACCTTTTAAACTAGTAATAAATTATAAACAAACAAGTAATAAATAAATTCTAAATGTTGTGAACTAACAAGTAATATTTCAATTACAAATAAATGGTAAATTAACAAGTAATAACTGAAAAATTATAAAATAGTAATAAATTGTAAACTAACAAGTAATAAATAAATTTTAATTAGAATGACGAAAATAAATTAAAACAACAAAATGAATTAAAATACCGAAAACAAAATAGAAATAGTTAGTTAGGCCGGCCTGAGGCCTAGTCTAGCCTGCTTGGTTGCTAAAGGGGCTGGATCGACCCCTTTAGCTAAAATGTTGAGGCCCTTAATGGGCCTGGTCAGGTCTACCCGTTAGGGCCAATTTGACATCTTTATTCGAGGATAAGTCAACTTTGAAGAAAAACCTATTTCCATTAATTTTGAATGTTTCTGAAAAGATAACTCAAAACAATGTTACATGGCACTCAAACTGGTCTAGAAAAGGCCTATTGTTTCGAGATTCTAAACAAACTAGACTAGGGAAGGATTTTGAGTGGTCGATCCAAGCCCCTTGATAATTCACAACTTAGAATTATCTAATAACCCCTGCCTATATATGCTAATGGTGGTTTAAGTGTTGCAAATATTTTCGTTATGCAAAGTTCACAATCAATTAAAAGATAAATTAAAACTCAAGTAATTAATCAACACTTAATAACTCAAGTAAAAATATACGTCCATGAATTTTTAGGTGAATTCTTCTTGATACAGAAACGGAGTCCTTGATTACAATGCCGCTAAAAAACTACTTTATGCTACTGACTATATAATCTAGAACTATACTAAGTCTAATTAAGCCTACGAATGCTAAAACTATTGAAAGAAAGTAAGAAATTTTGTAGAGTTTTGTCTGATTCTTTTTTCTCTTTTTCTTTTTTGGCCGCCTATATCCCAGCCTTGGGAACCCACGTTCTTCTTTTTCAGGAACTACCTTCAACCGTCTCTTTCAAAATCCCCAACTTGGCGCGTCTTCAATGCAGCTTATTGACCTTTTGGGCTCTCTTCCTTTCTTAGGTTTGATTCCTGGGTTTTCATCAACCTATGTCTTGTCATCTCTTGAATTTAATGGGCCTTGTCCTTATTTATTTATGAACCCAACTTCCTTCTTTTCAAATTTCCCCCATTTGGGCTGTTTGGGCTTTATGATTCGAAAGCCCAAGTTATTTTATAGTATAAACAAATGCCCCCTAATACATATGGACGTTTCGAGTTCATATGTATTAAAAAGACACGTCCTCTCGTAAGAGACTTTTCATATTTTTTGGCGGGTATGGAAATATGTGCCTCTTAATGAAAAACGTCTGGGGCTTTTCATCTTCTCACTAGTTAACAGGTATGTCTTTTCATCATCGGGCACTTAAAACCCTATAAATATCTGATGATTCTTTTCTATAAAACAAAAACCTCTTGATTTCTGACTCTCTCTCTCTCTCTCTCTCTCTCTCTCTCTCTCTCTTCATCTTCTTCGAGCGAATTCGCATATTCATCATCTTTGAGTGGGTTCGTCCTTTAATCCCTTCGTTTTCGAGTGATAGCGGTTAGACTTTGTCTCTTTTTCTCAATCATCCCATTTCGAGTGTCCCCTCATTGTTTTGACTTAGTTGTTCCAAATTATAGTCCATATACACGTCCGAAGTGTTTCCCTCAATCAAATTGCTAGAATAATCATGCAATCTTATATTAAGCTTTTCGAGCATTAACTTTTTGAAAACATTGTCAATTACATTTGAGTGTCTGGTAATATCCATAAATTAAAACCTATTCTAATTACTAATCTAGACAGATTTCCCTTCGATCTGAGCATCTCCACTCATCGTTTGCAGTAGAACGTTCTTCGATTCTTCCTTTCTTTTCTTCACTTACTTCCCCCTCGGCCTTTTTGATGGTCGGGGAAGGTAACGCTTCCTTTCTTCTTACTTCGAGGTCTTCGACTTGATACCTCATCCGAGAGTAGTCAATGCTTCCAGTGTCTTTTCCACCTCATCTAATTCGCCTTCTTTCGCTGCGAATTTCGCCGGTAAAATTGTTACCATGTTGCGGCCTGCTTCATCCTCGAAATTCATAGCCCTTCGAACTGAGGCTTCTTTTTCCTTAATCTCCATTTCATCCAGGGTATCATCTAACAGGATGTCCAGATCATCCCCTGACTCAAAATCACCCACGTTATCTTCTCCTATCCCGACATTTTTACTCTGAAGGTCCGCGTCCTTCATCTGATCGCTCAAACTGTCCACCTCTTTTTCGAATTCATCATGGCTTGACTTCCCCACTATCTTTGACTTTATGATCCCTTTAGCCAGAGCTTCCTCTTCGAATCTCAAATTGGCGATAACCGCTTCCTGCTGCATTTCCATCGCAACGGCGGCTCTCGAATAGGCCACCTACTGGGCTATCGATTTTGCCCTGTGATCTCTGCTGCGTTCGAAACTCTCGCGATACTCATTCCCCCTTGGGTGGTTATGCGGCAAACCTCTTCCCCCACGTCCTCGAAAATGCATCTGCGAAGGCATTGGGACTGGTAGTCTGTTGCCGAATTCTTGTCTCGGCATTTTATTCCAATTTTCCATTCTCTGATAAGCGGGGACCCAATTAGGGTCATTTTTTATTACTTGTAACCTCACCAGTTCGTAATGGAGAGTATTGGCGCAATGATGGCACAGAGCCTTTTGTAGTTTAGTCAAATTATTAACCAATCGAGCGGGTGTTTCGTACTTGATCTCACATACGGGCATTTCGAGCACCTATTTATAAGTTCTCTCTTCACTCTTCGAGCATTCTCCAGGAAGTTCGATTTCCTCTTGTTTCTCCTTCAACTTTCCCTCTGGGGTCAAACCCAAGATCCTCTTTTCAGTTGAGGACAACGTAATCAAATTACTCTCAAGCTGCTTGGCAACGAAGCGTCTGAAGATCTGGTATCGATCTGTGGTATGGAGGGTGTTCATGTGCCATCTGCACATTCCCTTGAGACCCTCATCATTGACCTTCGGGAAAGTCAATAACGCAATTGAAAGTCCTTATTGCTACTTTGGTTTCAATCGTGACCTGAGATACAGAACATTCAAGAGTGTTAATTTTGAGATTCATAACTGGAAAAGGATCTTCATCTATATTAGTTTTTTGCACATCTGGAAAGATTAAATCTTTCGAATCTATTCTTTCTTGGATTAAGTTTCGAAATAAGATGCAATCATTCGTATCATGCAAAAATGCATTATGCCATTTATAATACGGTTTTCCATTTATTTCAGATCTAGAAGGAATTTTATGTTTTCCTTTAAACTTTAACTTCTTAGCTAACAACCAGTCAAAAATTTGTTCAGTCTTCGTTACATCAAAAGTGTAATTCTTTTCTTTTTTCGTTTGTAATGACCCAGTCGCCATACAATCTTTCTGTTCAAGGGCTCCACATTGATAGAGAGGTCGTTTCACAAATTCTGCTAGGTCGACTTCATAAGCTTCTTCGAACACCCATGGGGTTCCTATTTCGAAGGCATTAAAGCCTTGGTGTTTTCTAATATTTTCTTCTTTAAGCATGTTTTCGTATCGTATACCACTTTTGGTTAAACTTCTAAAATCAGCAAAAGGCATGCCATCGAACCTTAACCTATACTCGAAGGTCATGTTCTGTTGGGCTAACTGCACAAACTCAGTTTCGGGCAAATTAAGGTGACATTTAACCCTTGCTCTCTTGAAGCGTGTTAAGGATTCTTCGACTGATTCTCCTACATTCTGTCTTATTTTAGCGAGGTCACTCATCGATATCCCCGGATCTATTCGAGCAAAATGGTTTTGAAATTGGAACTGCATCTCGTTCCAATTACTTATGGAATTCAGGGTCAGGCTTATGTACCAATTAAAGGCAGATCATATTAATGAACTAGGAAAAAGCCTTACTTTGAGAAAACCTTGATTTGAGGCTTCTCGACATTGGCACGTAAACCTGGACAAATGTTCGAGAACGGAGACATGGTCATCTCTAAAAAATAGGGTGAAATCGGGAATTTTATAATTTCGAGGAAAAGGGAAGTTTCTGTGTATCCGATCAAAATAGGGCTTCCCTGGCATCAGTCGGTGGTTTCTTCGAAAACCCGGTCCGTACATCCTCTCAATGATCATTTTGATTTGATTCTGAACAGGATCAGGGAACTGTCCCCCAATATTTCCTCCCATATGGGCATCGGGCACAGCTTGCCCCCTACATATGGTACTTGACCCATTGATGGGTTCGAAAACCCAGGGTTTCCTATGGGGAAAGGAGTGTTCGAAACTCCAGGATAAGTTGGCATTTAACCCTGCCCCCCGAGGTATTCCCCTTGGGAAAATGTTGTTGGTATTTCGAAACTAATAAACGGTTATTAGTGTGGTAACCCCGGGTGCTTGCGCATAACCGACTGATGGGATCGGGAGGTTTGGTCTTGAAGCTTGTGGTTGAAACTGATTCGAATTCGCATTTTGAGGAATATTTGGAAGAGGATGCATGTTTTGGACAAAAAGTTGTTGTCCCATTCTTGCTTGCCCCCCAACCATAAATGGGTTTACAAAATTATGTTCATTTACGGGGGAGGTGTTCGATGTCTGGCCAACTTTGAAACGGCTACACCTATTTCTAGTTTCTCGAGGGTAACTAGGTGGAGGTTCTCCTAAATTCACGTGTCTTGTTCGAACTATTGGTTCTACTGCTATCAATTGTGACACTTTTTCTATCAGGACGTTATGTCTTTCGATTAGGGATTCTAATTCATTAACGACATGGTTGTTCACCATCCTCGAGAAGACATCGCATGTCTGGTTAAATATCTCTCGTAATTCAATTACAACTCGAGTAACCTCTCGAGCTAGGCCCTCTTGGTCATTTACGGCAATATCTTGTACTATTGCAATAAATATTCGGACAGATTCTTGAGCCAGTGCTCGGTACTGATCATTGAACTCTCTTCGTTGATCGTCTCGAGCACCCATTAATCATGACTTTAACAGCTTGCTCATACATCTTATCTGCCCTAATCCTGTGTCGAGACACAGGCTGTGTTTCATGATCGTCATTCGGCTCTTCTCTAGAAGAATCTCCTGACATCTTATAACTGGTTTAGGGAAGTCAAATTCGACTAAACTCCCACTGTGGTCGCCAAAAATTTGTTTCGAGATTTTAAACAAACTAGACTAGGGAAGGATTTCGAGTGATTGATCCAAGCCCCTTGACAATTCACAACTTAGAATTATCTAATAATCTCTGCCTATATATGCTAATGGTGGTTTAAGTCTTGCAAATATTTTCGTTATGCAAAGTTCACAATCAATTAAAAGATAAATTAAAATCCAAGTAATTAATCAACACTTAACAACTCAAGTAAAAATATACCTTCATGAATTCTCGGGTGAATTCTTCTTGATACAGAAACAAAGTGCTTGATTACAATGCCACTAAAGAACTACTTTATGCTACTGACTATATAATCTAGTACTAGACTAAGTCTGATTAAGCCTACGAACTAAGTCTAATTAAGCCTACGAATGCTAAAACTATTGAAAGAAAGTATGAAATTTTGTAGAGTTTTGTCTGATTCTTCTTTCTCTTTTTCTTTTTTGGTTGCCTATATCCCAGCTGATGGTCCCAAGTGGCATACGAAAGGGTCTAGAAGGAGGGGGTTGAATAGACCCTGAAGTCTTTTTAAACTTCAAAAATTTCGTGTTACTTTCAAAGATCTGAACGCTTGGAAGGCTGAGCGCTTGGGTCAGGCGCTTCAGTAAAGATAACTTAGACTTAGTGAGTTTAGCAATTTACCAAAGTAGGGTAACGCTTAGATCACTTAATCAGGGTTAGCACAGCGAAAATGATTTTTAGCGTTCTTTTAGATAATTTAATCGCTTTGCAATTTTACTTGTCTTTTATAATAATGTAAAATGACAGATATAAGACAGTAAAATATAAATGACACAATAATTTGTAAGGTTCACTGGGTGATGTAATCCCAGCTACGTGCTTCTTCTCCTTTTTCACTTGGAGGAAGTTACTAAGATGATTATCAAAGAATAACACAGAATCTTCTACAAGATAGTAAAGAATGAAAATGATCTTGGGCTCCTTGATCACACAGATTTCAGCACCAATGAAGATCGTCTTCTGCAAGCTTCTCTCACTCAGAAACTGCCTGTAATGAGTTTCAACAACTTTTCTCACTCAGATGAAAGGTTGAGGTTTTTGTCACAAGGGTTTGTTTGTATTTGGGAAGATCAAACAACTTGGAATATCTCAATGGGAATTTAGGTTTCTTTTTTGGAAGATATTTGAGATATTTGTGACTGTCTGGAATGTAGATAAAAAACTTGAAGGAATTTTGGCTATGGAGATTCTAAGCTTTTTCTTGTGTACGTAATTTTCTCTTGTAAATGTTTTGTACCGTGCTTTTTTTTAAGGTCTGCTGGAGGTAAGGTATTTATAGGCAATTCTTGGGATCTGTCCATTGGACACATGTAGGAGCGTGCCTTTCACGCAGCGCGTGATTCTACCTAAAGCCTGACATTTCTGAAACACTACTGACACCGATTGGATGGTAGCAGCTATGAACCCTGAAATTCTGATAGTCTAGTAAAAAAGGTGGCTTGTCAACAGGTCACAGTAGCTTATCACATTAAATGCCTGATAATGCTCTTATCAGGCATTTAATGCATTTGAATTTATTTCCCGTTGGAAATAAATGTCTGTTGAATGATTGCATTTAAGTCCTTTGTGACTTGAGGATTTATTTCAGGTGAATTTGTCATTGATCGCTTAAGTGCTTTGAGCGCTTGATCCATAAATCCTGAAAAAGGTCCTTTAGCGTTTGACGGACGCTAAGAGATAAATCTTCATATCTGGTTGACTTCAGACGCTGATCTTCAACTTCTTCTCTAATAGACTCACCTAGAATTCTATTAGTGATTCAGTATCTAATACTTAGTCTAAAACCTACAAAGATAAAAATTACAAGCCTAAACAAAATTACAAAATTTTAAACGCTTAAACAATGATATATGGAAAACATAAACTTACATTTTATTTGGGGTCTAACATTGAATCCTATCTTGTCATCATCAAAACATCTAACATGAAATTTCCTAACAATTTTCCCCTTTTTGATGATGTCAAGACTTTAACTCTTATAACTCTTTTATAATTTAAGAGTTACTTAAAAGAAAAGCCCAAATGAGTATAAGTTAGCGTTCAAAAAGTTAGTAAAGTTAGCTAAAGTTAGATTAGCTTCAACAAGATGTTTCAACAATAAATCATTCATATATTGAAAGAATAAGCATACATGATTTATACTGAAAACAAAAAAGGAAGCGACAACAGTAATAAAATACAATAAAAGGAATTCGTTCACTTTTTCTGTCGCTTTGCTCTTTCTTCGCCTTGGAGAACTTCTAGCGCTAAGTCCATCAGGAGACGATCAATGTCAATCATTATCGTATGTTGAACTTCATCGTAATCATGCCTACGAAGTCTGGCGCTTTCATTAAGTTCTAACAACCTTTCCGTCCACTCTCTTGGAGAAATTCCAAGTTCACGAATTAAATCGTGATAGATATCTTTTCTTGGATCTTTTGACGGTCTCCAATTGATAGGCCGTCTCAGCGGTCCGGCAAAAGGTTGAAATCCCATACCTTCTAAGAAGTCAACATCCAATTCTGGAAGGGGATATCTTCCTAGATAATACCTTGGCTTTCTCTTTTTAGTTAGCATCTTCTTGATGCTCACTAGTTCTTCCATCATAGATCGCCAATTTTTATTATCAGTCTTTGACTATACTTTGGACGCTTGATGCTTTTCTGTATTTTCCCCCTTCTTGGCATCATCAAGAGAGGTTTTCAACTCAGCGACTTCTCTTCGCAAGAGTCGAACTTCGTCAACTAAGAGAGCAACTTGGTGAGCGATGCTCTGAGCAGCGGCATCGGTCGAAATATGTCTGTCAGCATAGCCGAAGCGCTCTGGGCTAAGTGACGGTTGAATTCGGATGAGAGTTCAGCGATAAGAGGTGATATGCTTTTCATGATTGTAACAGTGCTTGTGTTTGAAGCGTTTGCAATATCACGACTTCACGTATCAGACATTATTCGCATATGTTTATCAGCAGTCTCAAAAATCTTGGAACAGGAACCTTCAATGTTGTGGAGCGAGTTCCGTACTGCCTGTCTGAAGTCTCTAGCGTCTGAATCACTTTCAGAACCCGAATCGGAAGAAGGACGCTCTGGGAACTGGAGAAGTCCGTAAGACCTAGAAACCGCAGCCTTGCCTTTGGATTTATCTCTGATAAAGGGCTCGATAGGATTTTGTGCAATTTCAGCGTGCACTTATTCAATCGCTTGATCCATGATTGAATCTGCAAAAACTGGGGGCTCGACTACCGGGGCGCTAGAAGAATCTGGCAAAGAAGCCTCAGGAAGATGAGCGACTTCCGCAGTAGGAGCAAAGTCTTCTTCTATAATTTGGATTGGGGAAGAAGGTTCTCTAACACCAATGACCCAGAGGGGACCAAGGGCTTCCATCACATACCTTGGACTAATCAGGCTGGATTGTGGGATAAAGAATATAGCGTCTTCGCGCTCTTTGGGACTGAGTGCCAGTTGCACATCTTCTGGTAAAGCAATCTCTGAAGTATAACGGTTAAAAAAGTCCAAAATCAAAGGCATGAGCGCTTGAGTTGCTTCATGGTCCACTGGCTTGATTAGTGATAACATCTTGGCCACTTGAACATTGGATTCACTAAAGAGCACGAGGTGAAGAGTATATCCTCTAAAATTGTAGCACCCGAAAAAGTGGTTGAAACTGATGTCCAGCGCTTGGGCATTTTCAAACACAGCTCTCATAGTTCTGTGGAACTCAGTAAACTCAGCGTGTTCATTCGAAACATCAACACGAATCTGACTTTGGCCTGGAAGAATTGGTTGTTTACTCGATGAAGTGTTTTCATTCAGGTCAAGAAAGACTCGTTGAACAAACCCTTCACGAGGATGCAACACGTAGCATCCGCCTTGGCTGTATAAGGCAAGTTGCTGGCGAATGTAGCTTTAAATGGGTTGACGATATTGTGGCAAAGCGCTAACATTCCCTGCAATAAACTGACGCTGTTGGAGCAGGAAGGTTGCATATCCTCTGCGTCTGTACTCTATTCCAAACTGAAATAGGAATGGATATTTCACGAGTTCATCGAGGGTGTAGAAATGCAAAACAAACTCTGCAGCCCAGCTGGCTGTATTCATCATCCATCTCTTGCCAAGCTTGATAGCTTTAGCTTGATCTTTTCTAGCGGCGAGAAAGTTCTCAAAGTGTTCCGTTTCTTCTTCATAGTCCTCAGCCCATAATCTGGCAAGATATTCACAAGCCTCATCTTCTATCCAAGAGTTGATCGGATTTGGGCGCTCCGCAACAAGAGGACCTTTTCCTTTCCATAACTTAAGTGGATTAGGAGAGAGAGCGTTCTGAGGAGACTTGACGACGGAGGGGAGAGCCGAATAGCCTAGCTTGTTGAGATCTTCCTCGTCTAGATTTTTGTTCCAATCATCCATGTGGGGGTTTTTGAAAACAATCTTGTTTGATCGAAGAAGATAAAAGGACTCGTCTGAGCGACCGGTGAAATTAAATCGCTTCTCATCAAATTTGGATTGGTTGAACGCTGGACGATGAATATATTCAAGGCGTGATTGAAGACGCTCCAGGTTATATAGACCTAGATCAGCAAAATGCTCAAAAAATTCAAACTTGTAAGAGTCTGAAAGATCAGGCCGATGAAGAGTTGTTTGAAATTGGATTTTCGATTCAGCAAGCGTTTGAGTGTCACGTTCTCGGGCGGCATAATAAAATTCAACATCTGGATGATATTCGCGCGGGAAGAAGTCAATGACACAAGGAGGAGGTCCTGTTGGCGTAGGAACGAGGGCAATAGCTTCTGTTGGGATAGGGCCACTTCTATCGACCGCTCAGCGTTTAAAGTCGCTTCACTGGCTGATGATGTTTCAGCGTCAGGAAGGTCTTGAGATGCTTTCTTAGCGATATCCACAACAGTTGCCATGTCCACGTCTATTTCCACGGGAATCTCCAAGAGTGGAGGGGCATCAGCGGTAGGTGTCTCTTGAGGTCCATCTTGAGCTGATACATGTAAGCGATTGAGAAAAGCAAGCAAAAATTCCTACTAAGTAGAAATTAGAAACTAAAAGGACTACATCGCTTACCCTGAGGAATATTATCGACTATCTCAGTCGCTTGATCTGATTCTTGGACAAGTTCCTCAGGCTCCTGAACTTCTTCTTCGAGTTCTAAATCGATAAAAGAAGTTATTGGATCAGCATGAATTGGGATATTTAGTTCTTCAAGAGTGTTGAGAACATAATGAATATCTGCTTCACTTGGTGCTGAAAGAGTTTTTATCCTAGCGTTAGAGACTAACGAGGAAAGGATGGAATAATTTGCTTAGCAAATACTTACCCTGGACATTGGAAAGCCTTTTAGATGGAGAAACGGCTTGAGGATCTGAGCTGACTTCGGGAACAGCGTCAGAAGGAGGAACACTCGCTGACTCTCTAAGCGCTGGTTTTGCTGTAGCGCTAGAGGATGCTGGAGTAGAGGTAGGAGTACGCCTTCGTGCAAGCGGTACTTCTTTGGCCACTGCTTCCTCTTCTTCCTTGGGAACGGAGAAGGTAAACGCTGGAGGAGGGGATGGAGATTTAGGAGGGGGAGAAGGAATCTTTTGCTTCTTTTTGGGCTCCGGCTTCTTCTTCTTTGGTTCAGGCTTCTGTTTCTTTACTGACTTGGATGGCTCAGTGACTTTGAGAACTATCTTTCTCTTAGATCGCTTGACCACCACTTCTTCAGAGGACGAAGATGATGATGAAGAGGAAGACGCTTGATCTTCATCATCACTTCAAACAACTCCTTCGGCTTGGAGTCGCTGACGCTCTTCTTTGGGAACTGCTGCTCCACCATGTTTTCGAGGTTTGAGCATTCCACTAATCATCTTTCTGACGTAGAATTTGGAAGCTGGAATCTTTGTGCCAAAAGATTTTGTATAACCACAAGCGCTAAGAATACGACTTAGCACAATCCCATAGGGCTTGGGATTTACTGACTTGGCCATCGCTGCCTTGAAGCGATTAAAAACGTAGAGAGACCAGTTAACTTTTAACTTGGTCAGAATGGCCACCATCATCTTGTACTGAACGTTTGTGACTTTATCGAATGTCCCTTTTCTGCATTCGATCATTTTGAACATAGATCAGCGAGAATAACGTATTCGCCCTTCATATCGTTTTTCTTGAAGTTCGGCTCATACGCAGTATCAACATCTTCTTTCTTTATCAACTCCCAGACTTTTGTAGCATCTCCGAGAGTGACGTTTTCGACCTCAGTGCCATCATTGGGCAGAATCAGCAATGAAGAAATCAAGGAGGGAGTGAGAACAAAGGTCTATTTAGCAAAAGTGAAGATGCAGGATATGGAAGTTCGTCTTCAGAAATCTGGGCATTGTTGAAAAAATAGAGAGATTCTTCTTCAAAGTAGTTGAAAAAAGTAGTGATCATATCTCTCAAACCAGATTCTTGAACGACTGGAAGAACCGTTCGAGGAGGAAAGTTCTGGTTCTCATAAAGGTAATCCCAGTTAATCAGAAATCCGGCGTTAACCGTAACTGGTTTTTCAGTACGGGAAGATTTTTGGTGTCAGACTTGGATGATTTTGAAGCTTTGGGTGCCATTACTGAAAGTTGGAAGCTTTTGAAGGAATGAGAGAAGTTCTTGCCAATAACTTTTACAGTAGAAGAATTTGGAAGTGATAAAGGTTTACCGTAAAGTTTTTGAAAGGTTTAAATAGGAGGCAAAAATAAATTCTCAGATGGTAGATGAATGACACATGTACAGAAGATAATGACAGAAAGAATCTGAACCGTGTACACATAACTTCGGATGTCAAAAAGTGCGGTAAAATAGGGTACTATAACATTTTTCGTGTCCGCAGTTACATTTTGAAAACGTTTGAGAAAATTTGAAATTTTTAGCGTGAAATACACGCGCCTGATAGTACACTGACACATACTCAGACTCATGCAATTTCTGAACCGCCTAGGTTTAGATAGGGATCATAACCGTCAGTTCGATTTGATAGGCACGTGTGGGTAGTTATCAAATCTGATCTTTTGGACTTATCTACACGTTTCCTTTAGCGATGAAAACTATGCATGAATTTTTGAAAGAAAGTTACTTAGCGTTGAAGTGGGAATTCTTTCAACGCTGAAGTCCTTAAAAAAATATCAATCGCTTGGATTTATAAAAGATAAGCGCTAGTGATCAATGCTTAGGATTTTTTAAAAGTCATTTTTGATCGCAGTCGCTTGATATATTGAGATAAGTACAATTTTAAAGTTCCCCCTAAAATTGATGACTTATTTCGAGATTTTGGATAAACTCTTTAGACATAAACAAGGTGGATTCCCCCTAGATTTTATGCCTATAAATATGATGTTTTATGATTTAAGCGTTTAAGTCAATCATACCTAATTCACTTCTTAGAGTGAGAAAGCGTTGTTCGTTGAGCGCTTTGGTGAAGATATCTGCCAATTGTTTGTCAGTTCCAATGAAATGCATGGAAATATCTTTCTTTTGAACATGGTCACGCAAGAAATGGTATCTAATGTCAATGTGTTTGGTTCTAGAATGAAAGACAGGATTTTGGGTCATATCTAAAGCGCTTTGGTTATCACAATGGATTGGGGTAGGACATAGGATTGTTCCATAATCTCTAAGTTGTTGTTTCATCCAAAGGATTTGTGCACAACAGCTTCCTGCGGCTACATACTCTGCCTCAGCGATAGAAGTCGCTATGGATTGTTGTTTCTTACTATGCCACGAAACTAGTCTATCACCTAGAAATTGACATGTACCACTAGTCTATTTTGCATCCTGCAAAATCTGCGTCTGAATAACCAATTAGTTCAAAAGGAAAGTCCTGTGGATACCATAAGCCCACATTTTGTGTGCCTTTTAGGTATTTAAGGATTCTCTTGGTAGCATTTAAGTGTGATTCTCTAGGATCAGATTGAAATCGTGCACATATGCATACCGCAAAACATAATATCAGGTCTACTAGCGGTAAGATAAAGAAGTGATCCAATGATACCTCTATAGTTAGTGATATCGATTTTCTTCCCACTTTCATCTTTATCTAACTTAAACGTTTGGCTCATTGGAATTTTTGAAGATGATGCATTTTCCATACCAAATTTCTTAATCATATCTCTAGTATATTTAGCTTGGTTTATAAATATTCCAGTAGTGAGTTGTTTAACTTGTAATCCTAAGAAGAAAGTTAATTCACCCATCATGCTCATTTCAAATTGATCTTGCATCATTTTCGAAATTTTCTCACACAATCGCTTATTTGTAGAACCAAATATAATATCATCGACATAAATTTGGACTAAGAGAATATCTTCATTATGGGTAATTTTAAATAACGTTGTATCAACGTTGCCTTTTGAAAAGCCTTTACCAATAAGGAAGATAGAGAGAGTGTCATACCATGCTCTTGGTGCTTGTTTAAGGCCATAGAGTGCCTTATCCAATTTGTAGACCATACTCTTGCCATGGTTGTTGATGAATCCTGGAGGTTGCTCCACATATACTTCTTCTTGGAGTTTACCATTCAGGAAAGCACTCTTCACGTCCATTTGGTATACTGTGAACTTGTTGAATGCGGCAAACGCTAGGAACATCCTAATCGCTTCAAGACGGGCTACTGGGGCATATGTTTCATCAAAATCAATTCCCTCTTCTTGACAATAACCCTGAGCGACTAGTCTGGCTTTGTTTCTTATAACAATGCCATCTTCATCCATCTTGTTCCTAAAAACCCATCTAGTCCCAATAACTCCTTGGTGAGTTGGTCTTGGTACTAGTGTCCAAACCTTGCTTCTCTCAAATTGGTTAAGCTCTTCATGCATTGCTTCTACCCAACTTGAATCACTAAGCGCTTCATCCACTTTCTTTGGTTCCATTTGAGATAGGAAGCTTGCGAACATGGCCTCATTAATTGTAGCGGACCTAGTTCTAACAGGTACTTCAATATCTCCAATCACTAGCTCTGGTGGATGGTCTCTAAGCCATTTGCGGTCTGGTTGGAACGGGTTGAGAGACTCTTGATTATCAATCGCTTGATTCTCATTTGTCTCTTGCGTAGACGCTGCATCATTCGTAGTTCCAATCTGCTCTTGATGATCATTCTCTTCATGATCATCAGCAATTCTGACATTATCATTATTGTTAACCTCACGAGTATCCTTAGGAAAAGGTACACGAATCTCATCATCTTCGTCATCACTATCATCACCAAGATTTTGTGACGCTTGTTGGGTGAGATCTTCAATTCCTACATCATCAGGATTAACCTTACTCAGTTCTTGGTTAGCATCATCAAACACAACATGAATGGATTCTTCAACCTTTGATTTGATCTTATTTAGGATGCGAAAGCTCTTTCCATTTTTGGCATATCCTAGAAAGATTCCCTCATCCGCTTTAGGATCAAATGTCTTTAGGCTTTGGGATCCATTGTTAAGAATGAAACATTTTGAACCAAAAACATGAAAATATGAAACGTTAGGCTTACGTCCCTTCCACAACTCATATGGAGTCTTCTCATGTTGCTTTTTGATCATACACCGGTTCTGAGTGTAGCAAGCGGTGTTGATGGCTTCGGCCCAAAACCTTTGAGGCAGCTTGGAGTCTGCTAACATCATCCTTGCGGCTTCTTTAAGCGTTCTGTTCCGTCGCTCGGCAACTCCCTTCTGTTGAGGTGTTCTAGGAGCAGAATACTCATGAAGTATTCCTAAATCTGTACAAAACTTCTCAACAAATTGGTTAGTAAATTCAGTTCCTCTATCGCTTCTCATTCTCGTCGCCCTTAGATCTTTCGAATTTTGCATTTGACGAATTAGCACTGTGAGCTTGACACTAGTTTCATCTTTGGTCACTAGAAATTCTACCCATGTATAGCGAGAGAAATCATCAACTATTAGTAGCGAGTATTTTAACAACTAACACTCATGATTTGAATAGGACCAAACAAATCTAGATGCAATAGTTCAAGAACTCTAGAAGTAGATAGACATGGTTTCTTTTTAAAAGATGATTTAACTTGTTTACCCATTTAGCATGCATCACATAAGCGATTTTTCTGAAAGGAACCCTTAGGTAATCCTTCTACAAGATTTAGCGATATTAACTGAGAGATTGCCTTGAAGTTGAGGTGATTCATTTTTCTATGCCATAACCAACCCAATTCATTTTGACTTTTAGAAACAAAGCATGTGGGGTTGTTATCAGATGTAGAATCCCAATCTACTAAATACACATTGTTTGTTCTTTTTCCTCTTAATTTAGTAGACTTAGTCTTAGCGTCGTTAACGTAGAAGAAGTCGCTTGAGAATTTTACTTCAAAGCCTTTATCACAAAATTGACTAATGCTTAACAGGTTATGCTTAAGACCCTCAACGTAATATACATCACTGATCATGATGTTCCCCCTGTGCATGATACCTATACCTTTGGTTTTACCTTTGGAGTTATCACCGAATATAACTTGAGGACCGTTGGTAGCTTGATAGTTGACCAGAAGATTTTTGGAACCAGTCATGTGTCTTGACGATCCACTATCAATGTACCAAACTGAAGTATCGGTGCTGGCTCTAAGTACCTGCATTTAAAGGACAACTCTAATTCTTCTTAGGTACCTATGTTGTTTTGGGTCCTTCAGCGTTAGTAACTTTGGTTTGAATTAGAACTTTAGGAACCTATATTTGCCTAGTCTTCATTTTAGGAATACTGGCCTTCTTGGGTTTCACATCGTGTTGTGTGTGCTTTTTGGGTGTGTAATAATATCCTCGATTATAATAGTAGTCATAATCATAGTCATAGTCATAATCATCATAGTATCGATAATATGATCTTGACTGTCTTGGATATGGACGCTGGTATTTCCTTGGCGCTGGCTTGGGTTGCACTTTTGGTACTTGACGCTTAGCGCTTGATTCACATTGGTTAGGTTTATCCTTAGCCTTTTGAGCGTTTGGATGAACCTTTCTTTGTGAATCATTTGCCTTTATCTTTCCCTTGTCTGAGTCAGCTTTGGCTTTCTCATTTGGCCTCATACCGTTGTTGCTCGGTTCATTCAGCATTTGACTTTGTGAACTTTTCTCAACAAAGAGAACACCCTTTCCTTTGTTGTTTGCCGTAACATTAGATTTATTTGGTTGTTTACCGAATTTATTGCATCCTAAACTGGTCTTTTCACCAAATAATCTAGTTACCTCAGTCACATTATCCAAGTTTCTAGAAGCTTTTGATAATGATGAGATGAGCTGCTCTGATTTGGCAAGTCTAACGATCAGATCAGCTTCTCTCTTGACTATTATATCAAGATCATTTTTTAATTGAATAATTTCACTCTCAAGTGATTGGTTCTTCTCAATGCACTGTTGCTGAACTCGTAACTCTGCTCTGAGCGTCACTTTATCTCTTGTGAGTGATGAAATAATAGCGAGATCATTTTGATATATTTTGGGCTTCTTGACATTCATTGTAGTATTCTTTGACTTTGTCAAGTAATTCATCATAAGAAAGAGGAATTGATAATTCATTGATTACCTCTGGTAGCGAGTCGTCAGACGCTTCATCATCTCTTGCCATAAGATAAATCAACGCTGAGTCGCTTGTAGGCTCATCATCACTGCTTTCATCTGATGATTCCAAATCCTCTTCAGGTGCGGAGAATGGTTCAGATTCCGCTAGCAAACCTTGTTGGCGAAGGTTGCTCCTGAATTGGTTTCTATCCGCATAGTCTTGCCTTGAGGGCTTTGACACATTTGGATAAGGGCAATTTACCTGGTAGTGCCCTGGTTTCCTGCAATTATAACACAAATTAGTTTTCATTTTCTGTTCAGTGGATAATCGCTTCGAGACTACTGGCACTGAGAGATTTTGAGTAGGAGACGGAGGCGCTTGGTATGGAACTGGCGCTACTGGTTGAGGTGCAGAGTACACTGGCGCTTGATACTGAGGCGCTGGAGCAGGGAGAGGTGTCTGAAATGACGTTTGCCCGATAGGATTTCTCTTTTCATATCTTAGAAATTTTTTGAATTTCTTGACCAATAAAGCCATTTCCTTTTCTTCATTTGATTCCATAGTTTTAGCCTCGCTAACCACTTTACCCTTGCTTTTGGTTGTAGCGATTAAAGCTCCTGATTCAGTCGCTGAAGTCGATGTGTCGCTGACTTCACCCAATTCGAACTCAAATGCCTTTAACTCTGAAAAGACATGCTCTGGAGTAAGAGTCTCCAATGTCTGTGATTCTCTCATAGCAACAGTCTTAATTAGATACTTGCTTGGAAGATTTCTGAAAATCTTGTTGACCATTTCTTTGTTGGTCAATTCCTTGTCTAATGACGCTAACTCTGTAACGAGCAAAGTAAACCTTGCGTCCAATTGTTCTAGCGTCTCATTGGGCTGCATCTTGAAATGCTCAAATCTTTGCATGGCTATGGAAAGCTTATTCTCCTTCATTTGTGCTGATCCTTCACACACTATAGCCAGCTTATCCCATATTTCTTTGGAAGTCTTACATTACTTGATCTTGTTGAATAATGCATCGTTGTCTCCTAACGCTGAGTAAAGTGCACTTCCTCCAACATTATCTAGATTTGCTCTTTTTCGATCCTCAGGCGTCTATTCTAACTTTGGTTTCTCGACATAACCATCTGGAGTGGCCTCGGTTGCTCCAGGGGCTCGAGTTGCAACTTTCATAATCTGAATTGGACCACCTGTAATTACATCACACATTTCACTATTGCATGAGCACAAGTAAGCGAATGCTCTAAGTTTCCAAGAATCATAATTTGACTCTACCAACTTAGGCATTTTGTTGAAAGCCATAATGAGATGTTTTTTAAAGAGAAAATTCAAGGCGACTAAGTTAAAACACAAATGGATCTGAACAAGCAGTTATGCTCGGAAACGCTTAGGTTTCTAATTCAACCGCTCTGATACCACTTGATGGTCCCAAGTGGCATACAAAAGGGTCTAGAAGGGGGGTAGAATAGACCCTGAAGTCTTTTTAAACTTCAAAAATTTCGTGTTACTTTTCAAAGATCTGAACGCTTGGAAGGCTGAGCGCTTGGGTCAGGCGCTTCAGTAAAGATAACTTAGACTTAGTGAGTTTAGCAATTTACCAAAGTAGGGTAACGGTTATATCACTTAATCAGGGTTAGCACAGCGAAATTGATTTTTAGCGTTCTTTTAGATAATTTAATCGCTTTGCAATTGCTTGTCTTTTATAATAATGTAAAATGACAGATATAAGACAGTAAAATATAAATGACACAATAATTTGTAAGGTTCACTAGGTGATGTAATCCCAGCTACGTCCTTCTTCTCCTTTTTCACTTGGAGGAAATTACTAAGATGATTATCAAAGAATCACACAGAATCTTCTACAAGATAGTAAAGAATGAAAATGATCTTGGGCTCCTTGATCACACAAATTTCAGCACGAATGAAGATCGTCTTCTGCAAACTTCTCTCACTCAGAAATACTGCCTGTAATGAGTTTCAACAACTTTTCTCACTCAGATGAAAGGTTGAGGTTTTTGTCACAAGGGTTTGTTTGTATTTGGGAAGATCAAACAACTTGGAATATCTCAATGGGAATCTAGGTTTCTTTTTTGGAAGATGTTTGAGATATTTGTAACTGTCTGAAATGTAGATTAAAAGCTTGAAGAAATTTTGGCTATGGAGATTCTAAGCTTTTTCTTGTGTACGTAATTTTCTCTGGTAAATGTTTTGTACCGTGCTTTTTTTAAGGTCTGCTGAAGGTAAGGTATTTATAGGCAATTCTTGGGATCTGTCCGTTGGACACATGTAGGAGCGTGCCTTTCACGCAGCGCGTGATTCTACCTAAAGCCTGACATTCCTGAAACACTGCTGGCACCGATTGGATGGTAGCAGCTATGAACTCTGAAGTTCTGACAGTCTGGTCAAAAAGGTGGCTTGTCCACAGGTCACAGTAGCTTATCACATTTAATGCTCTTATCAGGCATTTAATGCATTTGAATTTACTTCCCGTTGGAAATAAATGTCCGTTGAATGATTGCATTTAAGTCCTTTGTGACTTGAGGATTTATTTCAGGTAAATTTGTCATTGATCGCTTAAGTGCTTTGAGCGCTTGATCCATAAATCCTGAAAAAGGTCCTTTAGCGTTTGACGGACGCTAAGAGATAAATCTTCATCTCTGGTTGACTTCAGACGCTGATCTTCAACTTCTTCTCTAATAGACTCACCTAGAATTTTATTAGTGATTCAGTATCTAATACTTAGTCTAAAACCTACAAAGATAAAAATTACAAGCCTAAACAAAATTACAAACTTTTAAACGCTTAAACAATGATCTATGGAAAACATAAACTTACATTTTATTTGGGGTCTAACATTGAATCCTATCTTGTCATCATCAAAACATCTAACATGAAATTTCCTAACACCAGCCTTGGGAACCCACGTTCTTCTTTTTCGGGAACTGCCTTCAACCGTCTCTTTCAATATTCCCAACTTGGCGCATCTTCGATGCAGCTTATTGACCTTTTGGGCTCTCTTCCTTTCTCAGGCTCGATTGCTGGGTTTTCATCGGCCTTTGTCTTGTCATGCATCTCTTGAATTTAATGGGCCTTGTCCTTGTTTATTTATTAACCCAACTTCCTTCTTTTCAAATTTTCCCCATTTGGGCTGTTTGGGCTTTATGATTCGAAAGGCCAAGTTATTTTATAGTATAAACACCTATGATCGACTTGAATGACCATTCATTCAATATGTTCTTGAAAAATGGACTTTTGTTCTAAATTTGTCATTGACCATGTTATGACTTGTATATCCGCTAGTTGTGTCATATAAAGTTGTGTTAATCTGTTGAATGTTGGACACCCGGACAAGGAATTCAGCAAGGTGATTCTCTTTTCTCGTAAATTATTATCGTTCTCTATTTGGATTTCTTGATTTTGAAAATCGCTCAAGGAAGTACTAACCATCAAAATGGATGCTCTTAAAGTCGGACGAACAACACCGATAATCCTGTGATTGCTTTTACAGATGGTTGCCTCATTTTCTCATAAGCCGAATGCTAAATCTTTCTCGTTTATTGCTAGTCTACTTGAACATTGCATGTTGCATCCACGCAATTAGTTAGTTGGCAAAAATCTAAATTGTTTTTCTCCAAATTAAATATACACCCCAGTAAGTCGCCAAGTAAATTTAACTGGGGCCAACAAGCATGATAAGTATTATTTAGGTCTCATTTTGTGTTATGGTAAGGCTATGAAACAAACTTAATTTCATCCATATAGTTCAAAAAGTTGAAAGTCATATCTCCACCTGATACACCAAACTCTAGTCATATTCAGAAAGGGAAGTCCTTATTAAACATGTCCAGGGGCGGATCTAGTGTACATCCAAGGGCCACTGAATTTTTTTCTTCCTTAATATACACATATTTTTCAATTTTAATTTACAAATTGCATTAATGCCCCCCTCAAATTATTAAATGGCCCCCCTCAATTTTAAAAGTATTAAATGCCCCCCTCCCCTCAATTTTGAAAAATTATTTTTTTACCTTACAAATTTTTTTATATTTGAATTTCGCCCCCCACAAGATCGAAAAATATCACGTTTTCTCCCTTTACTTTGAGTTCGCCCCCCCTAAAACCCAAAATCCTGACTATAATAAAAGAGGTATAAAAGTATAAATTATGTCAAAAGTTGTAACTGAACCTAATTCCTTATTATATTTTCCTCCATATTGTATAGTTATATCACAACAATCTCGCCCCCCTCGGTAAAATTCCTGGTGCCCCCACTGAAAGTAGATTCTAGATCCACCACTAAACACGTCCGTTGTAGCACCCCACAATACCATGTGACATCAATTAATCTTTCATGCATGCTACATTATAGATACTATCAGCCAACTACGTTAGAGGTTCAAATAACCGCAAAATGGGTTTGGTCCCTTGGAACACACTCTACCAGCCAAAGGAGATGGGGCGGGCGGTTAGGTTTTCGTGATCTTTCAATATTAAAATATGCTTTTACCTACTCAAAATGCTTTGGCGTGCCTTTATAGATTTCCACTCGCTCTGGCCACATGTTGTAAAAGCTAAGGCTATGTTTGTTTGTGTTTTTTAACCCATATTTTTATTTTCAATCTCATTTGAAAATGAAAATACACATTTTACACCATTCTTATCTGAAAATACATTTATTTTCATTTTCACTTTCACATTCTCCAATAGTTACATTTCACTTTATCAAATCACACCCACATTTTTTTTTCTCACATCTCCTTACAAAAATCCATATTTTCGGCAACAATTATAGTGTTATAGTGGAATAAAATACATGATTTTAATCTTCATAGGCAAATGCATATTTTAAGACCCATTTTGAATATTTTTAATGCTTTTTTTGGGATCGATTTTTATCATTTTTACTTATAAAATATTTAATCAATATATTATTACTTATTTAAATAGGATATTTTCCCATATCATATAGGGAAAGTTTGAGTCTTTCATTCCGCCAGAAGCATATTAAATAAGCCAAAGCTTATTCTATTGCTGGCTCGCTAGAGAGGGGAGCTTTTAAACCGTTTAGCTCCTTGAGCCCATTAGCTCGTTTGGAAGAGTAATCGATTTCAAGGGAAGCAAGGGGATAGTTTTGATCAGTAACCCCGGTTGGATCCACATTACGGGGTTTACGACTAAAAGGCGGAAGCACTCGGTAGTATCTGGTAGCGAAATCTCTTTTGTGAACTTGCTTTATTCCTATATAGCTAAAAAGAATCCTCCTTTACAACTGGCTCTTCTCTGACTGGAATGGAAGGAGAACTAGAAATGCAATTGAATAGGCTTACCTTTATTCTGCTATTGGCAAGGTTATTTTATATATATTACTCACATAATCATTATTTTTAACTAATTCAATCATTTCACACATCATCAAATCATCAAATCATCAACTCCAATGATTTTCAGAAACACAGCCAAACATGTCGTCATTTTCACACGAAAATAAAAAAACTCGTTCTCCTATGCATTTTAGGAAATAACGGTTGAAATGAAACGAAAACACATCCAAACAAAGCCTAAATACTTCCCCAAAACCTCAATTCCAGAAGCTAGGTGAACACAACTCTTCTTGCAAGATTACCAATCCCACGAACCTTACAAAATTATGCTCCGATTGGATGGCACGTTGTTTCACATTTCTCGATTTCTTATAAAAAATGTAATCAAAAATGCATTTACTTGGCATCTCCTAAAAATATCTCAAAGAAATGCTACACACAATTTCCCTAAAGAAAATCTCAAATTTCTTTGAAAAATGGATTTAGGTGACATTTCTCTCATTTTTTTCTCATAAAATCAGAATTTTTACTATTCATGATTAGACAATTCGTCCAATAACTAAAAATACATTATCCGCCAATTTATTGATATAATCATCAAAATAATCACATATCTTTATTTGAAATAATGTAAACTACGTACGAAATAAGATCCACTTTATATATTTTTGAATGTCTTAATCGATGAGTTTAATATAAATCTGTCTAAATTTTCTTATAAAAATAAAACTCATCCATACCAATTCCCCCACAAAACAATAATTTTTCTTACAAAAAAAATATCACATCACACTTAATCATTACACTTTTTTCTATCAAAAAAACTCATTCAAACACACTTTCTCTATCATATCTCTACTTCTTCAAAAATAATTTCACTTACTTTATCTATGAAAAATGAAAAAAAGGAAAATAGACGTCCATCCAATCGAGCCCTTATATTCATGGTTCAAAGCCACGGTATCGGTGATAATATCGGCGGGCGCCGTTCCATATCGGTCGCGGCGTATCGGGATATTATCGGGCGATACGATACAAAAGCATTCTAAAATGCTCCAAAAATTCTAAAAAAAATAGTAAAATTAAAGAAAAATGTAAATAACACAAATTGCTAGTTTTTAATACATATTAAAAGTATTTACTACATCAACCATCAATGAAGCTAAATATATCATTCTAGTCACTCAAGAAATTAATTCATAGAAATAAGACATAAATGCACTTAGTTTGTTATAAAGTTTTACATATGAATACAAGAAAGCCATTATGCCAATGACATGATCCTTCCAAATCCTACTCCAAGTGCCTCCAACTTCGTTCTCAAATTGATGAAGTGTACCTGTCTAAAAGAAAAACATAATATTATTTGAAGGATTGTTCATATATTAATTATTCTTCTACTATCATATAATAGCTCTTCTACTATTTTGAGTATTTATAGTGTTTCTAAAGTTTAAATATTGTGTACAATACATGTTCTAATGATTTATAAAGTATTTTTATATAATTCAAAGATATCTTCATAATCAAAAGAAAGATGACTGCTGATGGGGCTCAAAATGATCGCTATCTCCATCATTATCGCCATTCCTCCTACAATAAGCATGTTGTATACGCGAAGAATTAGGAGGAAATTGTGCGCCTGAAGAACCAGTATTTATCATACCTGATGCATTAGAAGGTATTCCATAAGGGAAATACATCACCGGTTGAGAAGGTAATATATACGGGAACTGTGGGAATGTGCTCTGATACAATCCGTAAAGGGCCTGAGGAAGTGGATGAGGTGGTCCTACATGATCCGTGCCCTGGTTATAATAACCAAAACCTCGATAATGAGTACTAGAAGTACTACTTGGGGAAGATCCTGGACCTGAATATTGGTTACTTCTACCAGCACTATTAGATGATCCTAAATGATATCCAGCTACACCTGTTATAACACCTGAAACTGATTCACGAGCTTTTCTTCAAGGAGGATTGTAGTTTCCACTAGTTCTAGTACTCATCGATGACCCTTGGACATGCATAGGATATGGTACATTTCTATTGCCATACGTAGTGGTCAGCCCATAAGATTCAACTTGTCCATGTTCAATATCCAAATCCTGCATGTAATTTGAAATGTCATTCTGCCTTGGGCTAGACCTTTGGGATTGAATACCATCATTAGCACTAGAGAAATAAGTCAAATTTTCTAGGAAACGACGTTGATTTTCTATAACAGGACGGTATCCATGATCTGTATCTTGCGTTGCATAATAATTGTCATTCGCCTGATTCCATGGCGAGCCATCTCCCTGTTGTGTATCTTTATACCCGCTACCACCTCCACCATCATGGTCATCATCATCACCACCACCACCACCACCATCATCATCATCATCACTACTCGTATTTCTTTCTTCAATGTGCTTCTCACTACTAGAACTAGGTAACACTTGTTTATTTTTTCCCTTGGATGAGAGGTGTTCGCTCTTTTTCCTTAACAAAGTTTGTTTAAACTTTTCCTTTGATGATTTTTGTTTGTCCTTTATTGATGATTTATGAATTGCCCAATGAGACAAAGGAAGAGTAGTGTCATCATCTTTATCATTATTTTCATCTTCAACCCTCGCCTCGTCACTGTGATGGATGACTTTATCCATCCAATCTAAATCATCATCTGGCATTGATGGAGGCTCTGTTTCTCGAGTCCAATCATCTAAAATATCATTATCATGAAAAATGTGATTCAAGTCAATCGGGTTGTAAAAGTCATCATCTTATTTTTGGTACATTAAGTTTCTCACCCTGAGTCGCATATTATAATGGGCATATACCAGTTTGTGCAACTTCTCAATTGCCAATCGATTGCGCAATTTAGTTTGAATTAATGACCAAGTGCTCCAATTTCTTTCGCACCCCGACGACGCACAAGTTTGACTTAAAACTTTGACAGGGATCTTTCGAAGGTTTGGTTCTTCATCACCATAGTCATACCACCATTGAGCTAAATTTAAAAAGTTAATATAAACAACATAATGCAAAAATAATATAAGAAAATCATTTTAAATAATTAAATAGAGTAAATACCTGGTAGAGAGTTTAATACAGCTTGTCTTGCGAGTGGTGTCCCGAACTCTCTCAGTTTATCAACAAAAATCTTCACCTATAATAAATATGAATAAAGTTAATTTAACATCAAATGCTCGAAAATTGGAAAAACCTGGCAAATTCTCTGTAACTTTCTAAGCCAAAGAGGGGGTAATAGTTGCATATTTAACTTTACCAACGTGAATACATTTGTAGAATAAGAAATATAACTAGTACTATATAATCATACTAAAAATATGATAACTAGTACCTCATTCATTGCACTGGATTGCATGATTAAGTCTGGTTCGAGCCTTTTAATAACTTCTTTGACTCCTCGTCTAACCTCCGTATCGTACACATAAGTATTCAAGTATTGAAGGACTGGATTCAAGAAATAAGCTAAGACAAGAATAAAAGCGGATTACAATTGATTTAGCCAAAATTTCTTTAAGACAAAAAAGATAGTAAAATCATAATATATGAAATTACCTGCAGCGTGCAAGTGCCTATGCAATTGTCTATACCATATTTCATCGATGATCTCCCAGTATTTTTCTCAATTTTTGGCACTTGCTTGTATTGCCATTTTCACTCTATCCATGGCCTCATAAATGATACATAGTGTGGGCTTTTTGTCTTAGTCAACAGCTTTTAAAACTCTCACAAGAGGCTCCATAACTGCACAAACCTCTTTTGCTTTCTTCCAAAATCTCTCTGTCAATATTATCTCCGAAACTTCTAGAGCTTCATTCCTTCTTTTCTTGGTGTTGTTATAAGCACTCCACTCATCACAAGTGCACAATTGTTTTAATCAACTTTGATGTCGAAGCAAACTTTCAATAGCAATGAACTCAGTAGCAAATCTCGTAATGCCCGGTCTCAACAACTCTATATCTCTAGTGAAGGTCTTTATGAGATTCACAATCTTGTCACTATTATAGATAAAACTGGTAATATTTTTGGCCTTGTCAACGGTCGCCTTTACTGATTTCATTTTTCCAATGTCTTCTAACATCGAATCTATGCAATGTGCCACGCATGGAGACCAAAACAAATGCTTTCTTTTCTTCATTAGCATTTCATTTGCAGCTTTGTAAGCACTTTCATTATCAGTGACAATATGAACAATATTTTCTTCCCCAATTTCTTCAACAACTCGGTCCATAAGGCTAAAAATGAATTTAGTGTTTTTCTCTTTGTTTGTGCAATGTATTGATGAATGGTAAATCATTGTTCTGTCACAATAAACATGAAATTTATGATAGGATGTTTTGTTCTACTACTCCATCCATCACACATTATGGTGCATCCATAAACTAGCCATTTAACTTTCAAAGTATTAATATACTTTTCAATTTCATCAACCTCTTCATTCAAGTAAACACCACCAATTTGGTAACCTAAAGGCCCTTTAACACCACCTCCAACATCTGCAGTTGTATCAATCATAGATTGCATATAAGGGCCACTATCCGCTGCATTAAAAGGTAAGGCATTAAAGATGAAGAACTTTGAGATAGCCTTGTCAATTTTCTTTATGCCTTCCTTATTAAGCATTCCCTTTATGGTTTTGTTTGCCGAAGGAAACATGAACGGATCAAATCCAGTGGAAGGCATTTCAATACCCGATTTCATCCCAAAAGTCTATGAAACTCCATGTTTCATTCCCAAAATTGACTCTTTTGAACTGCCTCCATAATACTTTAAAAGATATAAATAAATAAATAAAGTAGTAGCTAAAAAATATTCCAAATGTTACAAAACAATTTTATTAATTATTAGCATACCCCCTTCTTGGTGTACGCTCCTTGAGGTCTCCCCACTAGCGTTTCTACGACTTTCTTCTTCCATATGTGCAATATATTGGCTTTCTCTCATAGCTTGCTTGAGGTGATTTCTCTCTAATGATGACATTCCATGTCCATCCTCATTATCATCATCACTACTATGTCCACGAGTATATGGCATATCACCATATAAGTTCTCTTCCCTCACACCATTAATAATTGATTATTTCTTTTTAAGAGTCGCTGCCCTTTCTTTAATCTCTTCATTGATAAGTGATTTTACCATTTTTCTAATTTCCTTTGGAACTTTCATACATGGTTCCACATTTCCAAAAATATGTGCAATATGATGTTTAAGACGAGTGATCCCACCATGTACAATTTTTCGGCAATAGTTACATTGACATTTTTTTCTATCTCCACCAACAGGAATAGCATGTTCCCATCCAATGTCCAACTTTGGAGCCATAACTGCATAAAATATAGTCGTTTAATAACATGAAATTGAATAAGTAGTGGATATGCTAGGAATTTTATGTTGTGGAGCTCCTATAAATTTTTTCAGTTCATATACAAGATGGACTCAAGGAGAAATTTAATGTGAATCCAAGTCTCGATATAATCATAATGATCATCATTTAGTAAATTTATTGTGAACCCAATGACATGAATAATATTGATTGTAGAAATATCATGAATTATAATCGACGGATTTGAATAAATAAACGAACTCTTTGGACTATGCATGAAATACGTAGGTTAACCATTTCCTAATCACCAATATGTCAAAAAAAAATTCAAGAATACATAGATTGAACTTTATTGAGACATCAATTATGTTACTCCAACTAGTAAAGAAAATGAATAAATGTGGAAACAACATACAAGTTCTTATTGTTTGCTCTCCTCACGGTGGTAAGTGATGTTTTCTCTTCTTACTTTTTGCCACATAAATAATATACTGCACCACTATTACTTGAATCAATTTTTTGATGTTCTCTCAATTAATTGTAGTTAGTTATTGCAATAATTTTATTTGGATTTCCTTTTTCTATTTAAATTTTTACGATGAGTATTCACGTTTGCAAGTTATTATCAAACTAATTTGCCTAATCTTAAGTTATTCTTTCTCCCCTATTTCAGTACCAGTTTAATCATTAATTTATTTCTAAATCCTGCTAATTTTATATTTCCTATAATATATTTTAATCATACTATATAACATAATTCATTACAGTATACACATCACATATACTATATTATTAATGTAAAAGATGCATAATTGCATTAATTAAATGTATTCATCGTAGTTTTATTTATATTTCTAATTATTGCTACATATTTTAATGATTTTTCTGAAATCTAAATCACAATTAATCTAATAAGTTATATTTCTAATCATACTCTGCACCTGCCTTCTACGACTGTAGCATATTATAGATCTTACAAACATAGACATATATTCAAAAGAAATACAAGTAAATTGAAGTTGGAGTCCAAGTCCAATTCCACTACCACACTCGGTTTGACATGCCTACACACGCAAACACGAACCCCTTTTATTTCTTGATACCAAATGTTATTTAGATTAAAATTTCAACAAGAATAAAATCAAAATAATTAAATCCCAATAATTTAGCAATTCTCAAAATAGACAAAAGACATCTTGATTTGTTAATTACTTTTGTTACAGCTATAGTACTTTCATCAACTATAGTATTTAATTTGTACTGCAAATTCAATTTCACTAGTACAATTAAAGGCACATTTGTCATTCCAAGTCTCGATATAATCCTAGAGATCATCATATAAATTTAATGTGAATCCAATCACATGAATAATTTTGATTGTAAAAATATCTTGAATTATAATCGACGGATTTCAATAAATAAACAAATATCTCTTTCACTATCATGTAGGTTAACCATTTCCTAATAACCAATTTGTCAAAAGAAAATTCAAGAATACAAAACTAAAGTCAACAAACATTTCGAGAATCACCATTTCCTAGTTTCGTGTATCTTAAGCTGATGATGGGTATGTTAAATAATATTCTCCTTTTTCTTATGGAAATTGTTAATGTTGGTTCCAAGTGTCATACGAAAGGGTCTAGAAGGGGGAGGGGGGGTTGAATAGACCCTGAAGTCTTTTTCGACTTCATAAAATTTCGTATTAAAAATGTGTTGGACGCTTGAAAAGTAGGCGCTTGACTGAGCGTTTATTGAAGACTGTTTTTAGAAAGATAACTTAGGCTTCAAGATTTGAATACTATAACCAAGTAGGTTTAAGCATTCACTTCTTTGATCAGTGTTAGCACAGCGGAATTGATTTGATAGTCTTCTTGTTTGAAAGCTTTTAGCGTCACAAACTGTTTCTTAGTTGCTTAGCTTTTAATTGTGTTTTACTTAATCAATTTATGCAATGATATATTAATAATGGAATTGACTGTAAAGTAAATAACACAATATTTGTAAGGTTCGTTGGGTGGTGTAATCCCAACTACGTCCTTCTTCTCCTTGAACACTTGGAGGCAATCCACTAAAATGATTCTCAAAGAATCACACAAAATCTTCTACAAATTAGGGAAAGATGGAGGTCGATGACTTGAGCTCCTTGATCACACAGATTTCTGCTCCAAATCACTTTTATCCCCTTGCTTCTTTCACCCAGAAATAATGCAAGTATCCAACTTCGACTTCACACAGATCGTGACACGCTTGAACCTAACGTGCTTTGGATAGCAAGAGTACTAGTCACGATGGTAATAAAAGTGGACAAAAATAAGTTCGGGTTGTCGAACCACGGAGACTTGGATTTTTAGTTTCTGATTTTCAAAAAGACAAAAGACACTTAAAGTAAAGCGGGACTAAAACAATTAAGTAAATGAAGGACCAAAGGAGGGAACAAGCTATGGATTAAACTTCACGTATGATAAAATGACCAAGGCACATGCTACAACCAAATCTACTCGTCAATTTATATGGGTTACTCCTCGAATCATTAGACTCCTATTGCTTTGGTGGAAACTCCTAAATTAATTATTACCTGATGTCTCGGCTCATAATAATCCTATGATTAGTTGACGGTTCTCTAAATATGTCTATCCGAGAATCTAATAAAAATCACGCATTAACGTTCTAGAGCTTCCCCGAATAAATCCGGCTAACAACACCCGGGAATCTTTACCTATTTCTAGGAGCAATCCCTCATTTGTTTCGGGTGATGTGTTAATTCCCTTGCACCCTAATCTATCTTCTCTCGAACAATTAGATTAGGCAAGATATCAAGCATATGGTGATCAAACACATGATTGGAATAAAAGCATAGAATTAACACACAAAGCAATAGGAGAATTAGTATAAAGAGTAACTTCACATATATTGACTCATAAATTGGCCTTCACATGGCCTTAGTCTCACAAATTTAGCTCATAATCAATAACATAGAAGATCCTAATGTAGTCATATACATAATCATAGACAAGTATGTAATGAAAAACATATGAAAACTCCCTATATTGCTTGATTGATGATGTATCCGAGTCAAGAGCTTCAATCCCAAGCTAGATCTCCTTCTTAGCCGCTTAGAGTTGATGAAGAATGGCCCAAAACCCAGCAAATCGCCCCTAATCTCCCAGATTTCGAACCCTTCAAATGAATTGAAAACTCCTATTTATACATTCCAAAATCTATTATTTCAGCGCCTAGGCGCCGCCTATGTGGCGTTTATTTCTTGGGGTAAAAGTTCCGGGGCGCCCAGGCATGGAGATAAGTGGCGCCTAGGCGCGCGGCATGTGGCGCCTAGGCGCGCGGCGATTGGCGCCTAGGCGGGCGCTTCAGAAGCCAGAGCAAAGTGGATGAAACGAGTCGTCTTTTTCCCTTTTCTTCGTCCATCGTCGCTTACTACCTGAAATAACTTCACACACATATTAAACGCATGAGTGGCACGAAATGAACCATATATGAGCCTAAATTGTCATTAAAAGGGCCTAAGAACTTATACAAAAACGACTCCTATCAGATCGCGAGGCTTGGATGAGGTTTTCTGAACGGTTTGTTTGATTTTGATAAAGTTCAAACAACTGGGAATATCTCAATAGTAATGTAAGTTTCTTCAAAAAGAATGTTTGAAATATTGGTTGACTGTCTCAGGATTTGAAGAAAAGCAAAGAGAATGTTTGCTTGAATATTCTGGCTTTTCTGAGAATTTAAGGAATGAGACTTCAATTCAACAGCAATTTTGCTTGGAACTAATCGGGTATGTTTGGCTTGTTGTTGAAGTCCTATTTATAGGCATTCTTGGAAAAAGTGTCCGTTTGACACATGCACAGGCGTGTGTCTCTCACTTCCGCGAGTGAACAACTTTTGTCCTTTTTCCTAAAAATCTGCTGCACAAAAGTTGGTGCTGCAGTCTGTGAATAGTTGACAGTCCAATAGGGCGGCTTCTCCGTACGTCCGAAAGAGTTTATCACATTTAATGCTCTTATCAGCATTTAATGCATTTGGATTAAATTCCCGTTGGCATTTAATACACTGAGAATATTTGCATTAAACTCCTTCTGGACTTAGAAATAAATTCAAGTGAAATCAGTCATTGATAGACGCTCATCCATGAATAACTTCTGTCCTAATGAACGCTTGAAATAGCTAGTTGTTTTGGACGCTTGGAATCTTTATCTTCATCCAGACTTCAGGCGCTTGAGTCTTCAAACTTAACTATTGATAAACTCACTCAGAAATCATTAGACGCTCAGTCTAAGAATACTTAGCCTAACACTCTAGAATAAAAATAAAACAAAGCTTATGAATCCTATTACAATTCTAACACTCAAAGCTTATACATGATTTCTACTAAAATCAAACTAACATGTTTTGGGGTCTAACAAGTAATCTTCATTCTCATCATCAACATCTAACATGAAATTCCTAACAATTTCCCCTTTTTTGATGATGGCAATATTTACTATTTTATAGTTCAAGAGTTAGACAGTCAAAATAAAAGCTAGCTTTGGTTAGTTAAAGTTAGTTAGCCTTCAACGAGATGTTTCAGCTGAAAAATACATTTTTATAGATATCAATGATTACACGCATTTTTACAAAAAAAAATATAAGAGACAAGAATATAGATAATGCAAAGTAAACAAGCTCTTAATCATCTTTTTCTTCTTGAGCATTTAGTCTTTTGTTTACCTCAACCCTGATTGCTTCAGAAATATTTTCTTCAAGCCTAATCATGGTGGCATGTTCTTTATTTATTATTGTCTTCTTGTCTTCTTGTTGTTTCTTTTTCTAAGCAACAAATTGCTTAACCCATTCAACTGGGTCGATGCCAATCATCCTTAGGCATACTCTGAACGCTCTATTGAAATCTGACTTCTTTTGCTCTTTAGCAATGATCTTTGGGTCAGAAGGCTCTAGAGTAGGCGGTCAAGAGAATGGAACATCAAACTGTTCAAGCAATGCCCTTGAAGGTACTGGCAAGATTTGAAAGAAGGTTTGACGCTTGAGCGGAGGGCTGGAAGCTCTTGAACTGGACACTTTCCTCTTCTCCCTTCTTCTCTGTCCTTCCTCCTTATTGCCATCATCAGCCTTTAGAAAATGCTCGGTTAGCAGGCTAACTTGACTAGCAATCTGTGAAACAATAGCAGAAAGATCATCCAGGTGCTTATCAAAATGCTCCTTCATGGCCAGTTGGTTTGCCAGAGTAGCATCATGCAGTTCTTGAAATTCCTTTCTGCATTCTCCAACTGCCGCTTGAGCAGCACCTTTCATATGACCTATTTGAGCGATCATGGTCTGAGATTCAATCTTTGCTAAGTCAGTCTTGATCCAGTGGAGGGATTCTTCATTGGGAGTAGCGTGATTGCTTACCTCCTCCAGAACTGATTTCAGCAAAGGACCAAAAGATTGACTCATATCCGAAGGAACCGCTTGAGGAGTCGGTCGCTTAAATCTTGATGTGTGCTTGAGTGAGTCAAGAGAAACTTGATATGCTGGATCAAATACTGTGCCTCTGGCTTCAATCGGGAGATCCTCAGCAATATCAGTATCAACGAATTCAGGAGCGTCAGGTTGATCCTCTGGTGGAGACGCTTGAACAGGTTCTTCAGCAGACGCTGGAAGATTGGCAACTTCTGAGACGGATGCTGGTGCAGACTCTTCAATCAACTTAATAGGCGCTTTCTCAAGCACTGACTCGTTTTGAAGGAAGTCATCGAATTGGAAGTTCCAATTGGCGATATTTGCATAGGAATCTGAAGCAGCTTCCAAAAGTTCAGTCAATCTGGAGCGAGAGATGTAAGTCCATTGAATAAAGGTGCGAAGTGGACTATATCGGCCTCGAACATACATTGGACCCATGATGTCTAATACATGATTTGGAAAGATTTTTTACTGCTGCTTTGGAATGAGAAATAAAGTATCCGGGAAGTAATGCAAAGAAAATCAAATAATTCGGTCTGTAGGAAGACGCTTGGATTTGTGAGCTTCTAGCACGTACATGCGGTAATAGTCTTCCAAATACGGATACACCGCTCGAGCTATGCCTTGATTGCGTTCAAGCAGAGAGAGAACATAGGCATAATGCTCGCTTACTTCCTGTCTAATAGAAGGTAGAAGTGGATAACCTTGGAAGTTACAAATCCTCGAGCCATTTGGCTTCCGTAGATCTTTAGTGAAGATCTTGTCGAAATGAGGAATGGGAGCCATAATCTTCATCATCAATCTGAAGTTGTCATCACAGTGGCTTGGAGAGAAGTTCAAGTAAGTCACTGATGAACTGCCACTGGTTAACGCTTGAGAGTTGAAATGAAGAGGAGTGATGGAGAGCCTGTGCAGCGCTTGATGCAGAAATAGTTCTATCTGTTGACGAATTTTGGGTAACTTGGCAACAGGTCCAACTCGCTCTTAACGTTTCTTAAGGCAATACTTGGCGAACTGACGCTTCTTGTCCTGCATGCCTATGCCTAAAAGATGAGGCGCTTGGACCAATTCTTGAAATGTGAACTTATGACCAACATACGCTTCAACCCAGTTAACCTCACTCATGCAGTAGTCAGTACCAGCATTAACTATCGGTCGGATGCCTTCATGGTGTATATCCCGGATGGATTCAAAGCTGTACTTATTTGTGTGATAGGTGGCATTCCAAACACTGTCAAAATAAGCATTTGCCTCGGCTTGAATCACATCGGTCACAGAAGCTGGACGCTCATCGGCATGAATCCCTTTATTCTTCCAGAGACGAAGTGGATGAGCTGAGCACAGATTTGATGTACTGTTGGCCACATTAGAAAAGTGAGTGTAACCCTCTCTGTTCAGAACTTTCCCTGTTTGATTAAGAAGCTCAACAGGTATACGCTCATACAACCTTATGTTGAAGTCTCTTGGAGCAAAACCAGTTGGTTTGCTGTGCCCCATATCCTGAAAGTAGCCCAAATCAACATCTGCTCTGGGAGTTCTCCCACTTTTCCTTGCTTCTTGGATGGCGAAAGATGCAAGGATCTGACCAGGAGTTTTACCAAGCTTGAGAGCCAAGTAGTAGGCTTTCTCTACCTCGGTCAACTCAGTATCAAATAAGGTGTCCCGAATTGTCCAATCTATGTCAATCAACACGGCTATTCCATTTTCAGCATTGATGAATCTTTCCTCATTATAACCGGCTGGGATGAAATCTTCTACAAGTGTTGGAGGCAAATAATTGATAGAGTGATCAATTGTCTTCAATGGGTCTAGCTTGAAGAATTGTCTGTATATGGTAACGTCTTTAGCAACGCTCTGACCTTCTGAGTGTGCCTCTGTTATAATCAGAATAAGAGCAATTGATGTTTGAACCGCTTTGGGAGCAGGTTCCTCAGCGTCAATTGCAGCAACTTCGGCAGCAATATCTTTGGCAATAGCCACAACATCCGTCATCTCAACATCCAGGTGGACGTCTATTGAAGCTTCAGCAGCAGCTGGAACTAAAGCTGTAGCACAAGAATTATCCTCTATAAGAGCAGGATCTTCTACAGATGTAGGTAAAGAAATGCTTCGAGAAGAAATAAACTTACCCTGAGAGCTCGGCTCAGCAGCAATATCTTGAGCACTTAGCTCGATAATCTCAGGCTCTTAAGGAGCAAGAGCAGCTTGATGCTTACTTTTCTAGGAACGCTTAAAGATCTTCTTCACGTTGACTCCTTCAACAAGCTTCAACGTTTGAGCGGGAGAAGCAGCAGCTGGTTCCTCAAAGTCTATTTGTTTAATAATGCCTTCCAGCTTCCTCCGCTTAACTAGAGGAATCTTGTCCTCTTCGTCTTCGTCTGTTTCCTCATCATCCTTGTGAGGAGACAGAATAGCTTGAGGCTTGGGCTTTCTGGGAGACCTCTTCTTAGTAACAGCCGGACGCTTCACGGCTTCTTCTGGAGCAGGACGCTCAGCTTCTTCGTCTGACGCTTCGCGTACTTCCAGACACTCAGACAATGGTCTAGCAGCACCACCAACTTTGGGAGGATTGAAGAGATTGTTCAGAATCCTTTTCCCAGCAACTTGACCTTATTCAGAAGTTGACCAAAAGAGTAGACACAGTTGGAGATATACAGCAGGTCACTCAAAATAAGTCCATAAGGTTTATTTGGGGTGCTTAAACAGTCGCGAAACCTTCCAAAGACATACTCACTCCAGTTGATCTTGATGTTGAGGAGTATCGCTGTCATCATCTGAAATTGTATTGGGTTGACCTTATCAAAAGTACGACTTTGCATTCTATGATTTTGCTGCAGAAATCAGCCATCGGTCGGTATTTAGATACTAATTCTTTCCTTTCGAAGTGTTGTTTGTCTGGTACACCGTCATAAGCACTCATAGTACTCCATGCTTCTTTAATTTGTTCCAGAGTAACACAATCCAATGCCTCACCCTCATTTGGGAGATTGAAGTTCTTGGCAATGGACGCAGCAGATAGTACAAATTCTTTTAGTGACTCCTTCTTGGATAGAGGAATGAGACAAGAGATCGACTTCCTATCTTCGGAGAGTTTGGCAAAAGGTGTCGACTTCCGTTAGAAATAGATAGGAGTATTGAGTCAAGAATGTTTTAAGTCCACCCTTGGTGACAGAGTCCATCATTTCTGTCAGGTTAATCTGAGGTTGTTCATATAGAAACTTCCAGTCGACAACAAGGCCTTAAGTAACCTTGATGGTAGGCTCAACAGAAGTAGCAGCAGATTTCTTTGGTGCCATTTTAGTGAAACAGATAAACTGAGATTTTCTTTTTGAAGAAGAGAGAGAGATAGTAATTTTGCAGAAAGCTTTGAGTAAGAGTGAATAATTTTTCTGCAAAAATTGTGATTTAAATGACACAGTAAAGGAATTTTTGAAACTTGTGTTCTCTCGTCTTAGTAGGATTTAGACACGTGTAAAGTTATTTAATCTCAGCCATGAAAGTTTTAACTGCGGACGCGAGTTTTAAGCAAGAGAGGGAAGTTACATTTGGTAACTCCCATATATAAAGATTTGAAGTCCGAGTTAAAGTTTTAAAACGTTTGGAATTTTCAGAGTGTAATGCACGCGCCTGATGGTATACTGACACGTACCTAGTCATGTACTAACTCTGAACCGTCATTTTGAAAATTTTTGATTACCCGCCAGTTTGATGTGATGGAAACGTGTGAATAGAGTCCAAAATAGACTTTTGAGTCTATCCACTACGTCAAGAAGCGTGTAAAATTTATGCATGAATTTTACAAACAATTTTATGTTAAGTGTTGAAGGGAATAAGTTCAACGGTTAACAAATGCCACTTGTTCACGCTAGTTGTAACTGTTTTATGTTAACGCTTGTAATCAAAGTCTTTTTATGCTTGAGCGTCCAACATATTATGCACAAATAATACTAAGCGTTGATGATCATGCATATGAAAATTTTTGATTGTTGACGCTTGCATCTAGATTCAAGCACAATTTTAAGGTTCTCCCTAAATTTGTTAACTTGTAACAACTTTTCAAAGATCTTTTGGACATAGATAAAGTGGATTCCCCCTAAATTATATGTCTAATAAAATATGATGCAAAAAATGATTAAGCATTTAAATCGATCATACCTAATTCACTTCTCAAAGTGAGAAAATGTTGTTCGTTGAGAGCTTTGATGAAGATATCTGCCAATTGTTTGTCAGTTCCAATAAAGTGCATGGAGATATCTTTCTTTTGAACATGGTCATGAAGAAAATGGTATCTAATGTCAATATGTTTGGTTCTGGAATGAAGAACGGGGTTTTGAGACATAGCTACGTTTTGGTTATCACAATGAATGGGGGTTGGACCTAGGATTATACCATAATCTCTAAGTTGTTGCCTCATCCATAACACATGTGCACAACAACTTCCTGCGGCTACATACTCGGCTTCAGCTGTAGAGGTAGCTATGGATTGTTGTTTCTTACTATGCCATGAAACTAACCTATCACCTAGAAATTGACATGTACCACTAGTACTCTTACGATCTATTTTGCAACCAGCAAAATCTGCATCTGAGTAACAATTAGTTCAAAATGAGAGTCCCTTGGATACCATAAGCCCACATTTTGTGTGCCTTTTAGGTATTTAAGGATTTTCTTGGCAGCAATTAAGTGTGACTTTTTAAGATCAGCTTGAAATCGTGCACACATGCATACCGAAAACATAATATCAGGTCTACTGGCAGTAAGATAAAGAAGTGATCCAATAATACCTCTATAATTAGTGATATCAACTTTCTTCCCACTTTCATCTTTATTTAACTTAAGCGTTTGGCTCATTAGAATTTTTGAATATGATGCATTTTCCATACCAAATTTCTTAATCATATCACGTGTATATTTAGCTTGGTTAATAAATATGCCATTAGGGAGTTGTTTAACTTATATGCCATTAGGGAGTTGTTTAACTTGTAATCCTAAGAAGAAAGTTAATTCACCCATCATGCTCATTTCAAATTGTTCTTGCATCATTTTTGAAAATTTCTCAGACAGACGCTTGTTAGTAGAACCAAATATAATATCATCAACGTAAATTTGGACTAAGAGAATATCTTCGTCATTGGTAATTTTAAATAACGTTGTATCAATGCTGCCTTTTGAAAAGCCTTTACCAATAAGAAAGATAGAGAGAGTGTCGTACCATGCTCGGGGTGCTTGCTTAAGCCCATAAAGTGCTTTGTCTAGCTTGTAAACCATACTCTTACCGTGGTTGTTCATGAATCCTGGTGGTTGCTCCACATATACCTCTTCTTGGAGTTTACCATTCAGGAAGGCACTCTTCACGTCCTTTTACACTATAAACTTGTTGAATGCTGCATACGCTAGAAACATGCGAATTGATCCAAGACGGGCGATAGGAGCATATGTCTCATCAAAGTCAATACCTTTTTCTTGGCGAAATGAATGAATCATTTTACGAACCTCTTGATCATAAATGTCGTATGAGTATAAGCCCTTCACTGACGTATCCCGATCAAGTGAGAGTCATGGAAAATGTCAAACTCACTAAAATTGATACTGTGCATTAGATTATAGCATAATGAAATTACTAAACTACCCTCAACGTCCCACATGAGTTAGTTGTTTATGCTTTGGCCAAAGACTTTTAATTTCATTAGCCTATAATCGCACAGGATACTTTCTCGTTTACTATCGAGACAGTGAATCCCATCTTGGCGATCACTGATCAACTGCTACTTGTCTCATTGATATCGCACTTCGAGGTCGACCCCACCAACAGGTGATATGGGCCTAACTACTCTGGTAACAGATCCAATAATACAAGCACCTTGATCATGAACCCTCATTGACAGTCACTGAGTAAATACCCATGTGATCGGATTACTACGAGCCGTGTTCGAATATGTCAATTCCATTGACATATCTATGATACTTGCTCCCACTATCCCTATAGTGTTCGACTGGCACTCATCGACAGAGCATATGTCATACAAGTCAAATCTTAATGCCCAATCAAGATTCTTTGACTTGCGAACCCTTTTAAATGATAAGGTGTAAGACTCTTCCCATGCTACGTCTTTATTCCATAAAGGGCAAAGAGTCAAACCACTATTCACATTGACTATATGTTCAATACTTATTTAGATGCCGTAAAGATTTATAGGAACAAAATCTAAATGCCTTTATTAATTTCTTCTCAATAGTTTGTACAACATAATAAGATACCCTAATCTAACTATTTGTCCTCATTGGCATCTAGGGCATATACCTAACAATCTCCCACTTGCACTTAATGCCAATCGCTTTGGTATCTTATACCCATCTTCTCAAGATGCTGCTCTAGCACCTCCTGCGCTAATGTCTTAGTAAGTGGGTCAGCTACGTTATCCACTGAGGCTATTTTTTGCGCGGCGATGTCGCCTCTTCCAACGATTTCTCGAATTATGTGATATCTCCTCTCTATGTGTTTGGATTTGTTGTGAGACCTTGGTTCCTTTGCTTGGGCGATGGCTCCGTTGTTGTCACACCATAGTGGCAACGGAAGCTCCATGCTAGGAACAACTTGAAGTTCAGTAATGAACTTCTTTATCCAAACAGCCTCCTTGGCCGCCTCCGAGGCTACCACATATTCAGCTTCGGTGGTCGAATCGGCAGTTGTGCTTTGCTTGGAACTTTTCCAAGACACTGCTCCATCGTTTAAAGTGAATATGAACCCAGAAGTGGATTTTCGGTCATCGATGTCAGATTGGAAATCTGAATCAGTATAACCATCCACTTTCATTTCTCCATTCCCATATGTGAGGATCATATCTTTAGTTCTTCTCAAGTACTTTAAGATTGATTTCACGTCCATCCAATGTTCTTTGCCTGGGTTAGCTTGAAACCTACTTAAGACTTCCCACTGCCGAGGCATAGGGGATGGTACTCATTTCTCTTCGATCTTCCTCACTTTAAGGACTCATCTTTTTGGAGAGATGAATTCCATGTCTCATGGGCAAAAGACCTCTTTTAGAATTTTCCATCCCAAATCGCTTTAGGACCTTTTCTAAGTAGAGGGCTTGGCAGAGACCTATTGTCTTATTCGATCTATCCCTGTAGATTCGAATTCCTAGGACATAGGTGGCTTCTCCTAAGTCTTTCATGGAGAATGTGCTTGAAAGCCATGTCTTAACCAAAGTTAGCAAACCTGTATCATTCCCTATAAGTAGAATGTCGTCCACATATAGTACCAGGAATGATATCTTGCTCCCACTGACCTTTTTATAGACACATGGTTCGTCCTCGTTTTTGATAAAGCCGTTGTTTCGCACTTCTTCATCAAAACGAAGGTTCCAACTGCGAGAGGCCTGCTTCAGTCCATAAATGGACCTATTTAACTTGCAGACCTTATGAGAATCGGTATTAGAGATGAAACCTTTGGGCTGCTCCATATAGATATCCTCCTCGAGGAATCCATTTAGGAAGGCGGTTTTCACATCCATTTGCCAGATTTCATAATCCAAGTATGCAGCTATTGAAGGTAGAATTCTAATGGATTTGATCATAGCTACTGGTGAAAAGCTTTCCTCATAGTCAATGCCCTCCTTCTGACTACACCCTTTCGCCACTAGCCTGGCCTTATAGGTATCCACCTTGCCATCCGGACCTATCTTTCTCTTATAGATCCATTTGCATCCAATAGGTACAATACCTTTGGGAGGATCTACTAAATTCCAGACTTGGTTCGAATACATCGAATCCATTTCCACATTCATAGCTTCATGCCATTTCGCAGAATCCATATCCATCATTGCCTGGTCATAACTAGAGGGATCGTCTCCATGGTTTCCTTCTGCTACCGCATGCAAATTATGCTCTCCTTGTAGCAGAGAACCATATCTCGCATGCAGTTGAGATACTCTAGTAGACCTGCGCACTGATGGTTGTGTCATTTCTGGGTCGGGTTGGGTCTCTTGAACAGTGTCTTCCATAGGGGATTCATTTTGCTCTTGTAGAGCAATACTTCTACCAGCTTCTCCTTCTCGAATGAATTCTTCTTCGAGAAAGATTGCCTGTAAGGCAACAATGATTCTCTGATCATCGGGAAGGTAGAAAAGCTATCCCATGGAATCCTCGGGATATCCAACGAATCGCCCTTTCATGGACCTAGCCTCCAATTTCTCTGCCTTGGTCTTTTTCACGTAAGCTGGGCAACCCCATATTCTTATGTGTTTCAGATTAGGCTTCCTTCCACGCCATATCTGATACGGTGTTTTAGGAATAGATTTGGAGGGACATCTATTCAGAATATGAGTTTCTTTAAGCAGCGCGTGCCCCCACAGTGAAATGGGCAAATCTATGTAGTTGAGCATGGATCGAACCATGTCCAACAGTGTTCGATTCCTTCGTTCTGCTACGCCATTTAATTGTGGAGTTGCTGGAGGAGTAAGCTGTAACAGTATGCCATGTTCTCTAAGGAACTGGTCAAACTCTGCACTCATATATTCGCCACCGCGGTCAGACCGAAGTGTCTTTATATGATGCCCGGTTTGGTTTTTGACTAAAGTCTTGAATTCAATGAATTTCTCCAATGATTCAGACTTGTACTTCATTAAATACACGTAGCCATACCTAGAATGGTCATCGGTAAATGTAATGAAGTACTAAAAACCACCGCGGGCCATATTTCCAAATGGTCCGCACACATCAGTATGAACTAGACCTAAGACTTCTGTGGCTCTTTCAAAATTCCCTGTGAAGGGGGACTTGGTCATTTTGCCTTGGATACAAGACTCACAAGTGGGATAGAGATCTGACCCCAATGAGTCTATGACTCTATCCTTTTCTAACTCGTGTAGTCTTTGGTCCACGACATGACATAGTCTTAAGTGCCACAGCTGTCTCAAGTTTGTACCATACATTCTGCGTTTTCTTGTTACAGCATTAACATTACAATCATTTTGGACATTAATATAATATAAACCATTTATTAAAGACGCATTGCCAACACATTCATTTCTAAAATAAATGTCACAAGAATTGTTCATAAAGGAAAATAAATAACCTTTTCTGACTAAAACAGGAATTGAAACAATATTCTTAAGACCGTTGGGCAAAACAAGGCAATTGTCTAAATATAATAAATGCCCAGATGATAAACTAAGGGAAGTGGTGCCAATGTGTGAGGCTACTACACTATGACCACTGCCAACATTGATCATCACTTCACCATGCTCCAGCTTCTTACTTCTTTCCAGCTCCTGATTCATAACACATATGTGAGCACTAGCCCCAGAGTCTAGAATCCAGGAAGTTCAAAATATGGTAACAGAACAATTTGTTTCTAAAACATTAAGTTCCATACCTGAAGTAATCTCTGCTTTCAACTTGGGACAGTCACGTTTCCAGTGTCCCATCTCATGGCAGTGAAGACATTTATCTATCTTCTTTGGACCTCTTCCCTTGAACCCTTTGTTTTTCCCTTTGCTTGTGTCACTCGATATTTTAGACACTCCTAGTTGCTTTTTGCCTTTGCCCTTCTTCTTTTTGAAGAACTTGGATGTCCCCGTGGTAACGGCTAAAGCAACTTCCTTCCCCTTGGGCTTCATCTGACCTTGAGCAGTTGAGAGCTTGTTCAATAGCCTAGCTAATGTGCACTCAATGTCGTTCATGTTGAAGTTCACAATAAACTGTGAAAAGGATTTGGGGAGTGACTGAAGAATGAGATCTGTCTGAAGATGGAAGTCCATGTTGAAATCAAGAGCTTCCAATCTCTCGATCATGGAAATCATTTTTATGACGTGGGTGCCCACATCTTCACCTTCTCCCATCCTTGCGCCAAAGAGCTCTCTCGATATGTCATACTGAGCAGTCCTACTGTGCTCTCCGTACAGCTCCTTGAGGTGCAACAACACTGACTTTGCGTCATCCATGTTTTCATGGGATAGCTGCAGGTCGTTGCTCATGGAGCCGAGCATGTAACGTTTAACACGAGTATCATCCTTGATCCAAGTGTTATAATTATCATGGGTGTCTTCATCGTCATCGTCTTCAGGGATAAGGGGACGATTTCCCAGTGAGTACATAGCCCAGTGAATCTAAGCTAAGGACAATCCTTAGGTTTCTGAGCCAGTCGGCAAAGTTGGATCCAGTGAGGACATTCTTTTCAAGCAGTATGGATAGAGGGTTATTAACCATTTTGAGAGAGATAAAATTACTGCGAAAAATTAACTAAGATTCAATTAGATAATTATGTTGTACCCAAGTAAAAATTAGGACTTTAATTTTTAACTTGGCTCCCACTACATTTTTCGAACCATTGCACTCCCATTGCAATGAACTGAAATCTCGTTGGAAAGATTTCATAGTGAGTGATTGAGTTCTTCAAAAATTTCAATGAGTTGCAATCTATAACGATGTATGACTCATTGGAACTTTTGAAGTGACATGCCATGTCAACCAGTCCTACTGATGATTCAATCTGCCTTTGGCTCATGGATCACTCAACCTCAGCCTGTAACGAAATATTGGTGGTGATCCATCTAAGTATTTTCCCATCAACTCCTATCGATCTAACAGTTGAATCTTATCTTGCAACCTGTAACGGTGATATGGGATAAGATTTGATTCGACCGATGGCATCAAATGCACTTGAAGAGATATGGATTATGAATTAATGCATAACCCCCATTAGTCGGGACGATGCCATGCATAACTCAAAATCCCATCTTTTCCAAGTTTGATGGAGAGCCAGGATATCCAATATCCCTTACTTACTAAGTATTTAAAGTGGGAGAATTTTTGAAAAATTAAGGTCTCACTTTGCACATTAATTTATTACGCACATATATGGATTATAATCATGCATGCATAGAAAAAACTAGTTATTCTAACAACATGCATTTCCATGGACATTCTAGATTGATCTAAGCCAATAGATCAATCAGGGGGATAGGGGTCTATTATCAATCTAATTTCTAATAGATCTTCGGGCTCCAAGCTAGAAAAGGTCCTACCTCTATTTTACACAACTCATAAAGCACCCTATACATTATACTACCATAATTAAAAGTACAAACTGGGGGGCAATTGCCCAATACAACCCACATAATACCAAAGCGGTAAACCCCTAAGTCTATGGAAGCATCCACCACAACATACATCAAAACATGTAAGTAAACTATTCAAGTTTATGTTGGTTTTAAGTTTAAAATCGAAAAGAAATTCAAAAACCGATTAAATCTAATTTAATTAGAAGAGATGAATTTTGATTTCAATTTTAAAGGGAAATAAATCCAATTTATTATTTAGGAAATAAGTCAAAAACCTATTCCTTATTTATTTTGGAAAAATATAATCAGCCTTAAATAAATCCTATTTATTTAGTCATCGCTAATCATAAATAAAAATCCAATTTAATTTATGATTTCATTAAATCCAATTTAATATTAAAGTCAAATCCAATTTAACTTAATTAAATCCAACTTAATTTTAAGAAAAACATTTTTAGGGAAAAAGGGTTTTGACAAATCACGGGTCGAATTTGTCTATTAGGGTGAAACCCTAATATTTATTAATTTATATATATATTTAAATATAAAAAACATAAATATATATATATATATTAATACACTGGGCCAGGCCCAATAGCTGGGCCCGGCCCAGCGCCCGTAAGCGCACGGAAGTGCGCTGGTTCATGCACGCTGGGCCTTACCCAGCGCAGCCGCCCAAGTTTCCGCCGCCACCCTCCTTTTTTCCTTGTTTTTTTTTTTGTTTTTCTTTGATTACACGAATGGGGTTGTGCTCACGTGTGCTTCAAAAACACATGGTGGTGCCACCCCGATTTACCGTTGCCAAGGACGAAAAACATGTAATCATGCGACGATTTCAAGGCGATAAATATTTTCAAAATTTCAGATTTAACATCGAATATTAAATACATAAAATCAAATTTTATAAAAATCCAATTTTAACCAACATAATCTTAAACGCAAAAAATCATCAGATCTGTTTAAGTCGGCTCTGATACCACTGTTAGGAATCCCGTACAGAAAAACAGAGAATTGCAGCGGAAGATTCGAGGATTCCTACCAGTAGATCACAAAAATAGATCTGATGATTTTTTCATGGGTTTCGCGAAATTTAGAATAAATAAACATACCCTTTTGATTCATTTATTGATTCTGCAGAACAGCAATCCTCCAAGGGCTCCTGTCTCTAAAGCTTCAAGCGAAACGAGCCTTCCAAAGATCCCGAAACTCCTCATTTTCTTGCTAGAGTGGAAGGCTAGAGAGGAGAGAGAGTTCTTTTCTTTTTGTGTTGTGTAATGTTATCTAGTCACCTAGGGTTTTGTTCCACTGTAGGAGTCCTATTTAAACTTAACTAGCTTGTGGAACAAGTTGGTGGCTACTCTAAGAAACCCTAGAGTGGCCGCCCCTTAGGGCTTTCTTTTGGACTGGGTGGGCTTTTAATTTGCTTGTGCAATTTCTAGCTCATCTGTATATATTTAAATTTAAATCCAATTTAAATATAATATATACTATTAATTAATTCCAATTAATTAATATACTAATTAAATAATTTAATCTAATTAAATCAATCAGTTCATTTAATTCTTTCTAAACGATTTACACAAAGATATACATCCCGCTCATTTCTTATATCGCGACTCTTTTTGGTTCGTCTCAATTGGCAAAGGGAGGAATTACCTAAGGATGTGAGTGTCACCTAGCCAGACTCGTGGACTCACATTGTAACCCAATTGAGTATGAAATGAATGAATCATTTTACGAACCTCTTGATCATAAATGCCGTATGAGTATAAGTCCTTCACTGACGTATACCGATCAAGTGAGAGTCATAGAAAATGTCAAACTCACTAAACTTGATATTGTGCATTAGATTATAGCATAATGAAATTACTAAACTACCCTCAATGTCCCACATAAGTTAGTTGTTTATGCTTTAGCCAAAGACTTATAATTTCATTAGCCTATAATCGCACAGGATACTTTCTCGTTTACTATCGGGACAGTGAATCCCATCTTGGCGATCACTGATCAACTGCTACTTGTCTCATTGATATCGCACTTCGAGGTCGACCCCACCCACAGGTGATATGGGCCTAACTACTCTGTTAACAGATCCAATCATACAAGCACCTTGATTATGAACCCTCGGGTCTAAGGCTCACGCATACTATTATGATCACTAATCCAATCATTGACAGTCACTTAGTAAATACCCATGTGATCGGATTACTACGAGTCGTGTTCAAATATGTCAATTCCATTGACATATCTATGATACTTGCTCCCACTATCCCTATAGTGTTCGACTGGCACTCATCGACAGAGCATGTGTCATACAAGTCGAATCTTAATGCCCAATCAAGATTCTTTGACTTGCGAACCCTTTTAAGTGATAAGGTGTAAGACTTTTCCCATGCCACGTCTTTATTCCATAAAGAGCAAAGAGTCAAACATTTATTCACATGGACTAAATGTTCAATACTTATTTAGATGCCGTAAAGATTTATATGAACAAAATATAAATGCCTTTATTAATTTCTTCTCAATAGTTTGTACAACATAATAAGATACCCTAATCTAACTATTTGTCCTCATTGGCATCTAGGGCATATACCTAACACTAACAGGCGCTTCAATATCTCCAATAATTTGCTCAGGTGGATGATGATGTAGCCATAGTCTATTAGGTTGGAAAGGGTTAAGAGGTTGAACAAGCGCTTGACGATCAGACGCTTGACTACCCTCTTGCGTAGGCGCTTCAAGTTCACAGATCCTTGTTGGCACTTGATGATCACTCTCTTCACGATCATCAGCAGATCTTGCATTGTTATCTGAAATGTCCTCACGAGTAATCTTAGGAGGTGGCACTGAGATCTCATTATCGTCGTCACTATCATCATCAATAGTAATCTTAGACACTTGATGACATAGATCTTCAACTCCTAGATCATTCATATTAACCTTACTCGGTTCTTGGTTAGCATCATCAAAAACGAAATGAATAGATTCCTCAACCTTTGATTTGATCTTGTTTAAGATGCTAAAATTCTTTCCATTCTTTGCGTAGCCTAGAAAGATTCCCTCATCCACTTTAGGATCAAATGTCTTTAGGCTTTGGGATCCATTATTATAGATAAAACATTTAGAACCAAAGACGTGAAAATATGAAACATTTGGCTTACGTCCCTTCCACAGTTCATATGGAGTTTTCCCATGCTGTTTGTTGATCATGCAATGGTTTTGAGTGTAACAAGCAGTGTTGATCGCTTCAGCCCAGAACCTAGGAGCAAGCATGGACTCTGCTAACATCGTCCTAACAGCTTCCTTGAGCGTTCTGTTCCGGCGCTCAGCAACACCATTCTGTTGGGGAGTTCTGGGAGCTGAATACTCATGATGTATTCCATTCTCTGCACAAAACACCGTGATCGCTTCTTATTCTTGCAACCTTAAGATTTTTCAATGTTTGAAGTTGCCAAATAAGCAATGTTAACTTGTCACATGTTTCATCTTTGGATGAAAGAAACTCCACCCACGTAAGTCGAGAGAAATCATCAACTATCACCAAAGTATACTATTTACCGCTTACACTGATTGTTTGAACAGGTCCAAACTAATCCATGTGAAGTAGTTCAAGTATTCTAGAGGTAGATAGATAAGGTTTTCTCTTGAAAGATGATTTAACTTGTTTTCCCATTTGACAAGCGTCACAAAGGCGATCCTTGTGAAATGGTCCTTTTGGTAATCCCTCTACAAGATTTAGATTGATAAGCTGACAGATTGTCTTAAAGTTGAGGTGATTCATTTTTCTATGCCATAACCAACCCGTTTTAGATTCATATTTAGCAACAAAACATGTTGGGTTGTTATCAGTTGTTGAACACCAATTTACCAAATATACGTTGTTAGTTCTTTTACCTTTCAATTTAGTAGACTTAGTCTTAGCGTCATTTATATAGCAACAGTCGCTTGAGAATATGACTTCAAAGCCTTTATCACAGAATTGACTTATGCTTATTAAATTGTGCTTCAGACCCTCAACATAATAAACATCACTTATCATGATGTTCCTGTTAGAGTTAGTGCCCGGCGCACCAATTATTGGGCGCCATTCTTTGTAATAGTAACTCTAGAGTTGAACAATCGTTTTCTTATAAATAAAGTCAATCTCTTTTTATATGTGTGGCATGTCTTTATTCTTAAATTAGTTTTTACTTTGGCTTAGAATAAAGTCCCGAAGGATCACACATAGCTATGGGACATCATTGCACATTGGGTGTGGCAATGATGGAATATGTCTCGAAGGTTGTGATCTTTAAACATTGTTCCAAGTTGTGAAAGGGTTCTTCCAGATAAAGGGATATCGATGCAACCCAAAAGACTTGCTCATATGATCCATACTCTGGTAGAAGTGTATCTCGTTCCATAGATACTGGCACGGTGAAAGCCAATTCATATATGAGGGTTGCCATTGTGGTAATGGGCGAACTGAACAACCCCAAGGAAGTTCCTGAAATGGATTCCCAGTCGAATGTGGAACTTCCAGTGGTCTTGTAGTATAAAAGTAATCCTTATGGACCTAAGATTCCATTCGATGTCTTGTGCGTAACCGCGCATGTTCTTGATTTGTTACATGATCACTTTAGATGATCGAATATGGGCAAACTCAGACATGCACATCTTACGTAGTAAGGCACGTTAGAATCAAGAGGAATCTATCTCTGACATTAGCCAGTCGGTTAATCTCCTATGGTTACATAGTGAATCGACTTAAGGAATCTTCGGCCGAAGTATGATATCTAAAGAGGCGTTGGGTTTCCTCGTTTAGATAGTCGAAGTCAATTTCACATAACGTGGAAAACGTAGTATTGAATTAATAGAGCTTCGACCTTAGCCAATGCTCTAGATTCAATCTGGAGATTAGATAGAGAGATCTTACTTATGCGAGGATCAAGATCGCAAAAGGCGTATCTTTACTTTCGTTTTATCTAGGTCTTCGGGACCCTATGCTAGGTGGGCAACCGCGATTTGTAAGTGCCGAGAATTAGCTTGGTGACTAATTCGAGGCTTGATTAAATCAAAGGATTGATTTAATCAAGTACTTTCCATTTCTGGAAGGTACACTAGCACTGTGGGAAGGTGTACTTACTATTAGATAGAAACGAGCCTAAGGGGTCACACACTAACTCGAGAGAGTCACTGCTTGAATAGATGTGATTAATCAATTTCGAGGAAATTGAGGGAATTAGGAAAGTGTAGTACTTTCCTAATATGGAATATAAATTAATTGAAGGATTCAATTAATTTTACTCTTTTAATTAATCTTGTAGAATTAATTAAATTAATGGACCTAGTAGAGTCCAAGTATTTTATTTAATTGGGTGGAGCCCAAGTTAAATAAATAAATGTTGGAATTAATTGGTTGGATTTAATTTGACTTGTATTTAATTGATGAGTTGTGCCTATAATTAAATTGAGAAGTCAAAATTGAACCCTAGAGTCCAATTGAATGTGTTGACCGATTTCTAATAAGGGAAGGGGGCAATTTTTTTACATGTGGTGGAGGAGGAAAAGAGTTTTCCCCTTCTCCAAGTCTTCATAGGATAAGGATTACTAGAGAGTTTAGGAGAAAGGAAGTTTCCTTTTCCTAGTTGGACTCTAGGTAATCTTCACCTATAAATAAGAGAAGAAGGAGACTAAAAAGGATGATGATTTTTGCTGGAAAAATTCGCCCCTCCCTTGCTTCTAAAATCGGCCACCTTCTTCTCCCTTTCCAACAAGACGTCGTTCTATTCATGTGTTGAATTAAACGACTTAGAAAATATTCCTACCCTTCATATAATCAAGCCTAAGTTAAGCTTAGAATTGTTTTGTTGTCTAGCACGCAAGGCAAGACGATTGGTGACTTGAACGAGGTGTGGATACATCTTAGAGGTGCGACGCTTGGAGCACTCTAAACCGGGAGATACGAAAAACGACGGGCAATTTCTCACCCAAGGGAAATTGTGTGGATTTGCACCACAAGGTTGCTGAGATCCAAAGTATGAGGTGAAACGAAATTTTCGAAAGGTATAATTTCGTTTACCTCCTTATCAAATTCGATCGAACCAATTCCATATTCCTGGTTTTGGGTGGTTGTACGTTTACTTTTGTAAAATTTTAATTTCCGCTGCCACGAGCCACCCGAGGGAATGAGTCAACCCAACAGTTCCTCCTATGGACAGTACCTATACCTTTGGTTTTACCTTTGGAGTTGTCACCAAATACAACCTGAGGACCATTGGCAGCTCGATAGTTGATCAATAGATCCTTGGAACCAGTCATGTGCCTTGACGATCCACTATCGAAGTACTAAACAGATGTATCGACTCTAGCTCTAGGTACCTGCAATCAAAAGGGAAGTTCTATTTCTGTTTAGGTACCCATTGTTGCTTGGGTCCTTTAACATTAGTAGCATCGTTAGTTTGAATTAGAACTTTAGGACCCCATATTTGCCTAGTCTTCATTGTAGAAGTACTGGCCTTCCTGGGTTTCACATTGTGTTGTGTGTGTTGTTTGGGTGTATAATAATATCCTCGATTATAATAGTAATCATAATCATAGTCATAATTTTAATCATCATAGTATCGATAAGATGATCTTGACTGCCTTGGATATTGACGCTAGTATTTCCTTGGCGCTGGCTTGGGTAGCACTTTTGATGTTGGACGTTTAGCGATTGATTCACAGTGGTTAGGTTTATCCTTAGACTTCTGAGCATTTGGATGAACCCGTCTTTGTGAATCATTTGCCTTTGCCTTACCCTTGCCTGAGTCAGCTTTGGCTTTCTCATTTGGCCTCGTACCGTTGTTGCTCAGTTCATTTTGTGTTTGACCTTGTGAACCTTTGTCAACAAAGAAAACACCCTTTTCTTTGTCGTGTGCCGTAACATTAGATTTATTTGGTTGTTTACCAAATTTATTGCATCCTAAACCGGTTTCACCAAATAATCTTGTTATCTCAGTCACATTGTCTAGCTTTCTTGATGCTTTGGACAATGATGAGACGAGTTGTTCTGATTTAGCAAGTCTATCAATCAGCTCAGCTTCTCTCTTGACTATTATATCAAGGTCACTTTTCAGATTTGTTATATCACTTTCAAGTGATTTGTTCTTCTCAAATCATTGTTGCTGAACTCGCAACTCTGCTATGAGCATCACATTATCACTTTTAAGTGATGAAATGATGTGAAAGTGATTTTGATATAATTTAGCGACATCTTGACAATCATTATAATATTCGTTGACTTTGTCAAGTAATTCATCATATGAAAGAGGAAGAGATAATTCAGTGTTTACATCAGGGGACGCTTCACTATCTCTGGCCATGAGACAAACAAGGGCTGAGTCATCCACTGGCCCATCATCATCACTACTTTCCTCGGATGACTCCAAATCTTCAAGTGCGGACGCTTGTTCTAATTCCGCTAGCAAACCTTGTTGACGAAGGTTGCTCCTAAATTGGTTTCTATCCAAGTAATCCTACCTTGAAGGCTTAGATACGTTTGGATAAGGGCAATTTATCTGGTAGTGCCCTGGTTTCCTGCAATTATAACAAAGATTAGTTTTCATCTTTTGTTCATTTGTTAACCTTGCATTATGTGGTTTTGAGACCACTTGTGTTGAAGGATTTTGAGTAGACGCTTGGTACTGAACAAGCGCTTGGGATGTAGGAACATAATACTGAGGCGCTTGAAACTGTTGTTGTACTAGAGCAGACGCTTGATATGAATTTTGTCCTTGATTGTTGAAACCTCTTCCTTTTTTTTCATATCTCAAGAACTTCCTGAATCTATTCAGTAAAGCCAACTCCTCTTCCTCGCTAATATCTGAAACCTTTCCCTTGTTCCTCGCTAACATCACTAGTCGAATTGAACTCAAACTCAAATACTTTGAGTTCCGAAAAAGCATCTTCTAGAGTTAAACTATCCAAATTGTTTGACTCCCACATAGCTGTTGTCTTCATCAAAAATCTAGTAGGTAGACTTCTAAAGATTTTGACCACCATTTCCCGATTTTGTAAATCCATACCCAAAGATGTTAATTCTGTAGTAATTGTTAGGATTATGCTCTCAGATGCCATAGAGGATAGAATGTATAGGGCATATATCTTGTATTGAACTTAAACTCTTCTTAAATAAAAGGCATTATTGAGTTTTCACTTAATTCTTATCTGCATCTATAAGTTTTGTAAAATGTTTTGTCCATGTTTTCAATGCGATCCCTCTACTTCCTATGGGATAAGAAGATTGGCACTAGAGAGATAGATCTTGATTAATAAAATAAGTTCACAAGTAATATGAAGTCTTTAATGGACAAATAAAGACTTCGAATACTTGTACAATCTTAGCTCCGACATGGGAGTGCCTGTCTGGTATCATGGGATGATAGGAGATTAAGATAGTAGACACGTCAGTGGAACTGATATGTTCGAACACGACTCGCATCGGTTCTATCACATGGGTTTTCACTCTGTGACTGTCAATGACGGAACTGATTATGCGTAATAGGTATATGTGAACCTTTGACATGAAGTATCAGGCTGATGATGCACTTGTGACGTCAAGTCTTTCACTAGAGTAGTTAGACCCAATTCACCCTTTGGTGGGGTCAACCTCGAAATGTGGACTTGATGGGCAAGTGGTAATCTTAGCAGATATATAATATGGGATTTGTTCTCTCATAAGTGAATGAGTATGTACCCTATGTAATTATAGATAAATAGAGATCAAAGTCTTTGGCCAAAGCAAACGAGACAATTGTGCTTGGCACTAAATCGATCTCAATGATCTCGTATTTATTATGATTTATACATATGGTCAAGTCCAGTGAGTTTGACATAACCATGACTCTCACTTGACCGGGGAACGTGAACAAAGGGTTTATACATATACGGTATTTACGATTGGAAGGTTTCGGAATGATCCTATCATTCGTTATCGTTTGGGTTACGAAGTGGGCCACGTGACTGGCTAGGTGTTACCCATTTCCTTTAGTTTCCTCTCAATGCCAAACGAAACGAACCTAAAGAGTCGCGCTAAAGGATTTACAAAGAAAAATGAAGAAAAAGGAATTTCTATTATTTCTTCTGGGAGTTTTAATTTATTGGATAAATAAAATAATTAATAATTCATTAGATGATAACAATTAATTATAATGATAAGAGTAATTATAAATTAATTTTCTTGTGAAATATATTAATGAATTAATTTATCTAATCAATTTAGTTATTTAATTAATTTATTTAATTATTGGAAATAATAAATTATTAATTGAAATAAGAAATTAATTAAACAAAACAAATCCGGGGCTAAATAAGGAGTCCAATTGAACGCCTATGAGGCCTCAAAGTGGCATCTTTGAGAGGCCACATATGAGGGCTCTTTTATTTTGACTTGTTCAATAAGGCATGAGGTATATAAGGACTCTTTAACTTAGAACAAGAAAGAAAAAGACAATACACAACTCTCATAACTCTCAAAAGAAAGAAAAATATTCCTCCCCTCTTCTATACCTAGCCGTAGACCATAGAGAAAGAAGAAAGGGGATTTTTCGTTTGTTGATCCGGCGTAGAGATGACGTATTTTTGTTGTTCGGATCAAATTCAAGTTTGAAGAATCAAACCAAAGGATTGAAGATTTGGAAGCTTCAATATTTCAAGTTTGGAGAAGAAAAAGTTTTTCTCCATCATCATATTCATATTAACGACTAAGTTTTATTCGTTATACGCTTTTAGATTCAATTATGCGAATTAGAGTACCAATTGGGTTTTCATTTTTAATTTTTGAAATCCATTCCGCTGCGTTTATGCTTTTTCGAATGAAACCCAACAGTAAGAGTTGCGAATCTTATATCCAATTGTTCTAAAGTCTCATTGGGCAACATCTTGAAACCGTTAAATCTTTCCTTGGCCATGGAAAGCTTGTTCTCTTTAATCTGAGCTGAACCACCACAAATTATGGCTAACTTATCCCAAATTTCTTTAGTAGTGTTGCATGACTTAATCTTGTTGAATAAGTTTTCATTATCACCGATAGCTGTATATAGAGCATTGAGACCAACATTGTCCAAATTTGCTCTTTGACGCTCATCAAGACACCATTCTTGTTTTGGCTTTGCGACGTTACCATCCGGAGTGTCTTCCGTGGCTCCAGGCGCTCTAGTGATAACCTTATATATTTTGATTGGCCCATCTGAAATAATATCGCACATGTCATCATCACATGAACAGAGATATGTAAATGCTTTGACTTTCCATGTGTCATAGTTTGACTCAGTCAGTTTGGAAACTTTAGCAAATACCATAAGGAAAAGTTAAAGTAACTGGATTTGTGAAAGGATCTAAACAAGCAGTTATGCTTGAAAATTTTAAAATTTCAACTTGAACCGCTCTGATACCACTTGTTGGTCCCAAGTGGCATACGAAAGGGTCTAGAAGGGGGGGGTTGAATAGACCCTGAAGTCTTTTTCGACTTCAAAAAATTTCATATTAAAAATGTGTTGGACGCTTGAAAGGTAGGCGCATGACTGAGCGTCTATTGAAGACTGTTTTTAGAAAGATAACTTAGACTTCAAAATTTGAATACTATAACCAAGTAGGTTTAAGCGTTCACTCCTTTGATCAGTGTTAGCACAACGGGATTGATTTGATAGTCTTCTTGTTTGAAAGCTTTTAGCGTCACAAACTGTTTCTTAGTTGCTTAGCTTTTAATTATGTTTTACTTAATCAATTTATGCAATTATATGTTAATAATGAAATTGACTGTAAAGTAAATAACACAATATTTGTAAGGTTCGTTGGGTAGTGTAATCCCAACTACGTCCTTCTTCTCCTCGAACACTTGGAGGCAATCCACTAAAATGATTCTCAAAGAATCACACAGAATCTTCTACAAATTAGGGAGAGATGGATGTCGATGACTTGAGCTCCTTGATCACACAGACTTCTGCTCCAAATCACTTCTATCCCCTTGCTTCTTTCACCCAGAAATAATGCAAGTATCCAACTTCAACTTCACACAGATCGCGAGGCTTGGATGAGGTTTTCTGAATGGTTTGTTTGATTTTGATAAAGTTCAAACAACTGGGAATATCTCAATAATAATGTAGGTTTCTTCAAAAAGAATGTTTGAGATATTGGTTGACTGTATCAGAATTTGAAGAAAAGCAAAGAGAATGTTTGCTTGAATATTTTGGCTTTTCTGAGAATTTAAGGAATGAGATTTCAATTCAACAGCAATTTTGCTTGGAATTAATCGAGTATGTTTGGCTTGTTGTTGAAATCCTATTTATAGGCATTTTTGAAAAATCACATGCACGGACGCGTGTCTCGTACTTCCGCGAGTGAACAACTTTTGTCTTTTTTTCCTGAAAATCTGCTGCACAAAAGTTGGTGCTGCAGTCTGTGAATAGTTGACAGTCTAATAGGGCGGCTTCTCCGTACGTCCGAAAGAGCTTATCACATTTAATGCTCTTATCAGCATTTAATGCATTTGAATTAAATGCCCGTTGACATTTAATGCACTGAGAATATTTGCATTAAACTCCTTCTGGACTTAGAAATAAATTCAGGTGAAATCAGTCATTGATAGATGCTTATTCATCCTTGAATAACTTTTGTCCTAATGAACGCTTGAAATAGCTGGTTGTTTTGGGCGCTTGGAATCTTTATCTTCATCCAGACTTCAGGCGCTTGAGTTTTCAAACTTAACTACTGATAAACTCACTCAGAAATCATCAGACGCTCAGTCTAAGAATACTTAGCCTAACACTCTAGAATAAAAGTAAAACAAATCCTATAAAGCCTATTACAATTCTAAAGCTCAAAGCTTATACATGATTTCTACTAAATCAAACTTACATATTTTGGGATCTAACAAGTAATCCTCATTGTCATCATCAAAATATCTAACATGAAATTCCTAACAGTTAAGTAATAGAAAATTAAATCAAAAGGCTAATAGTTGTTTTTTCTTGTTGCTTTTCCTATTTTGTTGCAAGAAAACCCAGTATAAATATAGATTGACTTCATATGACTATAGTCTATACGTAAAGATATATAACGGTTCAATATAAGTATTTCAATTGTCTTTCCTTGATAAAGTCCTTATGAGATTTCAAGATTTGCAGATAAATATATATAGTAGTATAAGTATAATTAGCAGCAGCATATTGACAAATTATAATTTAACAAAATTTGAAAAAATAAAATAAATAAACACTTAATTAAACTAGCTAATTAAATAATTACCTATAGGAAATGACTTAAACAAATGCTTGATATTAATATCTTTTTCTTCAGAATCTTCTTTTCACCATTGAATTTTATTTGAAGAAAGAGTGGAATAATGAGTAGAGAAGTATGAGTTAATAAACAATATATACATGCTTATATACTTTCTTCAAACTATATTTACACTTCATCCCATGAACCACTGTTGTGAATAATTCAAAGAAAGACATAAAGCTGGAATATTCTTTGAAAAAGAAAAGCAAACCTATTCCTACTCTACCAAAAAAAAGCAAACATACTCTCTGAAAAAGGAAAAAAAAATGGAAAAGAAAAGAAACTTATTTTTTTTTGCTTTGTCTTCTTCAAAAGCATCCCACCACCAGCAGCTTTTCCTTCAACAACAACAGTTCCTTCAAAACATGAAATCGGCCTCTATCATCGGAAAATCGGCCACTATTATCAATATAATCTAATATTATCATGATATCGCCGATTGGCCGATATCCGATAATATCGGCGATACCATGCCCAAATGGTAACAAACCGTATTGCCGGATTTTATCGGATCGGAGGAGTCCGATCCGATTATGTATCGGCCGATATCATCGGATATCGGCCGATACTTTGAACCATGCTTATATTTATTGTCTTCTTGCATCTACATTTTCATTCCTACTGCTTATACAGCGGTTGCACTTGATAAAACTCACTTGTTGGTCCCAAGTGGCATACGAAAGGGTCTAGAAGGGGGGGGGTTGAATAGACCTCGTACTAGAAGATTTTTGGACGCTTGAAGTGTCTAACGCTTGACTTAAGCGTTCACTTAAAAATATTAGCGCTTTGGCGAAGCGTCTGATGAAGACTGTTTTTAGGAAGTTAACTCAGACTTCAAGATTTGAATACTTTGACCAAGTAGGTTAAGCGTTCAGTTCTTTAATCAGTGTTAGCACAGCGGAATGATTTTTGGAGTCTTCTCTTTGAAGGCTTTAGCGTCACAAGAGGTTTCTTAGTTGCTTAGCTTTTGATTGTGTTTTACTTAATCAATTTATGCAATTATATGATAGATAAAAGAATTGACTGAAAAGTAAATGACACAATATTTGTAAGGGTCGTTGGGTGGTGTAATCCCAACTAAGTCCTTCTTCTCCTCGAACACTAGGAGGCAATCCACTAAAATGATTCTTAAAGAATCACACAGAATCTTCTACAAATTAGGGAGAGATGGATGTCGATGACTTGAGCTCCTTGATCACACAGATTTCTGCTCCAAATCACTTCAATCCCCTTGCTTCTTTCACCCAGAAATATGGAAAGTATCCAACTTCGACTTCACACAGATCGCGAGGCTTGGATAGGGGTTTTTCTAAAAGAGTTTGTTTGATTTTGATGAAGTTCAAACAACTGGAATATCTCAGTAGTAGAGTAGTTTCTTCAAAAAGAATGTTTGAGATATTGGGTTGACTGTCTCAGGATTTGATGAAAAGCAAAGAGAATATTTTCTTGAGTATTCTAGCTTTTCTGAAAGTTGAAGGAATGAGACTTCAATGCAACAGCAATTTGGCTTGATAATTGTTCTATGTTTAGCTTGTTGTTGAAGTTCTATTTATAGGCATTCTTGGAAAAAGTGTCTGTTTGACACATGCAAGGGCGCGTGTCTCTCACTTTCGCGAGTGAACAACTTTTGTCCTTTTTCCTGAAAATCTGCTGCACAAAAGTTGGTGTTGCAGTCTTTGAATAGTTGACAATCCAATAGGGTGACTTCTCCGTACGTCTGAAAGTGCTTATCACATTTAATGCTCTTATCAGCATTTAATGCATTTGAATTAAATGCCCGTTGGCATTTAATGCACTGAGAATATTTGCATTAAACTCCTTTCGATCTGACGCTTCAGGAGAATGTTTGTCATTTGATAGACGCTTCATTCATGAGCTGAAAGTTCCATTTAATCTGGGGGACTATTTAATGTTTAGACACTTGGAAAAGTTCTTCAGACTTTATTTAGATGTGTATACGCTTGAGACTTCAGTCTTCGTTACTTGACACCTCACTCAGAACATGTCAAGCGCTTAGAGTGAACTTCTTCAAACTTTATTCACTATTGATTTCTTGGACGCTTGGAGTCTTCAGATTTCGCAGTCTTGATTAGCTCACTCAGAAAGTATCAAACGCTTAATCTAACCGACTTCTTGATCTAAGAATGTCAAAAGTAAAATATAAAATATACAAGTATCTATGAAATTTAAGCATACATAACTTTGGGGTCTAACAAGATTTCTAATTGTCATCATCAAAATCTTAACATGAGATTTCCTATCAATTTCCCCCTTTTTGATGATGGCAATACTCACTCTTTTATAGTTCAAGAGTTACGACAGCCAAAGTTAATAAGTGTTATGTTAGTAAGTTAGAGTTAGTTACACTTCAACAAGATGTTTCAGCTGAAAAATTGCATTTATATATATCAGTGATTACAAGCATTTTTACAACTGAACAAATAAAGATATAAGAGACAAGAATATAGATAATGCAAATCAAAAGCTTTAACGTCTTGGTCTAACTTTGTATCGCTTGGGCATTTCAGCTCAGATAGCTTCAGTCAGATTGTCTTCCAAGGTCATCATTGCTTCATGATCTTTGTTGATTATAAGCTTATTTTCTTCTTTCTGTCTCTTCTTGAAAGCAGTAAAATGATTGTCCCAATCAGTTGGGTCAATACCCATATACCTTAGGCAAATTCGAAAAGCTTGGATAAAGTCAGTCATCTTCCTCTCTTCAGCTAAGATTCTTGGATCTGTAGGTTCTGGAATAGATGTTCTTTGAAGAGGGATGTCAAACTGTTCAAGCAGTGCTCTTGTAGGTATTGGTAGAATTGGATATAATGCTCTTGGAGGTTCCTTTAGTGTACTACTAGGCGCTCCAGAGGTACTTACTTTCAAAGCAGTTATCCAAGATGGGAGACTAAGCGCAGAAGGAGAAGGAAAAACTTGACGCTTAGGAGACGGAGGCTCTTCTCTTGAACTAAACGCTTTCTTCTTTTCTCCTTTCTTCTTCTCTTCCCCCTTATTGCCATCATCAGTCTTTAGGAAATGATCTGTGAGTAAGCTGACCTGATGAGCAATCTGAGACATAGAATCTGTGATGTCGTCTAGACGCTTGTCGAAGCGTTCCTGCAAGGCGAGAAGCTTGGCGCTGGTAGCATCATTCAGAGAAGTCTCAAGGGTTTCTAGGCGCTTTTCAAGCTCTTCTTTCATGGCAAGTTGGTTTGCTTGAGTGGCATCATGCATTTCTTGAAAGTCTTGTTTGCACTCACCAACAGCCGCTTGAGCTGAACTACGCATATGAGCGATTTGAGCGCTCATAACGTGAGTCTCAATATTTGCCAAATCGTCTTTAATCCAGTGAAGAGATTCGCACTGATACTCTCCAAAATGGATTTGAGCAAAGGACTAAAAGATTGACTCTCATCTAGATGAACCGCTTGAGGAGCCGGTCGCTTGAACCTGGATGAGTGTTTGAGAGAGTCAATGGGAACTTGATATGCGGGTTCAAAGACAGTACCTCAAATGTCAAGAGAAAGATCCTCAGCAATATCATTAGTAACTGGTTCAGGAGCGTCAGGAATATCCTCTTGTTGAGACTCTTGAACGAGTTCTTCAGCAGACGCTGGAATACTTGTAACTGCAGACATGAACGCTTCAGCTGACTTAGCAGGCGCTTCCTCAAGCTCTGACTCAGGTTGACGAAAGTCTTCGAATTGGAAGTTCCAATTTGCTAAATCGGTATAAGAGGTGGACGAAGCTTCCAAAAGTTCAGTGAGTCTGGTTCGAGATATACAAGTACCGAAAATGAATGTGCGAAGGGGACTATCAATGGCCCTGATGTGCATTGGACCAATGATATCTAGCACATGATTCGGAAAGACTTTGGACGGCGCTTGACAGATAGAGAAGATTGAATCTGGGCAGTAATGTCCGGAAAATCCAATCAAGCAGTCTGAGGGAAGAGACGTAAGACGCTGATTCTCAGGTACACAATCCGCATAGTACTCTTCTAAGTATGGATATATCACTTGAGCCAGCTCTTGATTCCTTTCAAGCAGGGAGAGGACAAACTCATAATGACCGAGTACCTCGCTGCGGATAGAAGGGAGCAGTGGATATCCTTTAAATGAATTGGTTACTGAGCCGTTCCAAGATCTAAGATTGGCAGTGAAGATTTTATCGAACAGAGATACGGGAGTCAAAATCTTCATCATCAGATTGAAATTCCCCTCACAGTGGCTCGGAGCAAAATTTAAGCACGATACAGAAGAGGTACAACTGGAAGATGCTTGAGCGTTGAACAGAAGAGGAGAAGTGGATAATCTGTGAAGCTCTTGACACAGACACTGCTCAATGATGTCTAACGATTGGGAGCTTTAGAACAGGTCCAACTCTCTGTTGACGCTTCTTGAGGCAATACTTGACGAACTGACGCTTCTTGTCATGCATGCCTATGCTTAAAAGATTGGGAGCTTGGACTAACTCTGAGAATGTATATTTGTTGCCCATATACGCTTCAACCCAGTTAACTTCATTCATGCAGTAGTCTGTTCCCGCATTAACCATAGCACGAATGCCTTCATGATGAATATCTCTGATAGATTCAAAGCGATATCTATCAGGCTGGTAGTTGGCATTCCAGACACTGTCAAAAAAGCATCGGCTTCAGTCTGAATCAAATCCGTCAAAGATTCGAGACGCTCACCGGCATGAACTGCTTTATTCTTCCATAGGCGAAGTGGATTGACTGAAGATATATTTTCAGCACTATGAGCAGTCTGAGGAAAGTGTGTGTAGCCTTCTCTGTTCAAGACGGACTCTGATGGGTTGAGAAAGCTCGGACGAAGGGGCTCATACACACGATGCTGTAATCCCTTAAAGCGAGACCGGTTGGTTTGCTGTGGCCATAATCTAGATAATATGCCAGATCTATGTCACATCTAGGTGTTCTTCCTCCTTGCCTGTCTTGTTGAAGAATAACAGAAGATGGTATTTGGCCAGGGATCTTTCCATGTTGAGTGGCCAGATAATACTTCCTCTCAATTTCTGTTAAAGCAGCGTGAAATACTGTATCCCTGATTTGACGGTCAGTATTAATCAGCAGAGGAATGTCATTCTCAGCAGCAATGTATCGTTCTTCATTGTATCTTACAGGAATGAAATCTTCTTCGAGCGCTGGGGGCAAATAGTTGATTGAATGATCAATCGTCTTCAGCGTGTCGAGTTTGAAGAAGTGTCTAGGCGCTGGAACGTCTTCAGCAACACTCTGACCTTCTGAGCGTGCCTCTGTTATAGCCTGAACAGGGATGGAAGTCTGAACCTCTGTAGTAGCAGGTTCCTCAGCTTCAATTGCAGCAACTTCTGCGGCAACATCTTTAGCAGTAGTGACAACTTCTGTCATATCAACATCCAGGGGGACAGCTGTTGACGCTTCAGCAGCGGCTGGAACTATAGCTGTAATACAAGAACTATCCTCTATAAGAGCAGGATCTTCTACAGATGTAGGGATAGAAATGCTGTGGGAAGAAATAAACTTACCCTGAGAACTTGTCTCAACAGCAACACTTTGAGCGCTTGGCTCAACAGCAACTTGAGCTCTTGGCTCATCAGCAACTTGAGCGCTTGGATCATCAGTCTCAGGCTCTTCAGGAACAGGAGCAACTTGACGCTTGCTAGTCCTGGAACGCTTGAAGATTTTCTTCACGTTGACTCCTTCAACGAGCTTAAGCGTTGGAGCGGGAGGATCAGCAGCTGGTTCTTCAAAGTCTATTTGTTTGATGATCCCTTCCAGCTTCCTCCTCTTGAGAGGTAACTTGTCCTCAGCATCCTCATCGGTTTCCTGATCAACCTTTTTAGAGGAGGCGACAAATTGAACCTTGGGCTTTCTGGGAGCCCTCTTCTTTGTTGCAGCCGGACGCTTCACAGCTTTTTCTGGCACTGGATGCTCCGCTTCTTTATCGGACGCTTGACGTACTTCCAGACGCTCAGACAGTGGTTTAGCAGCACCACCAATTTTGGGAGGATTGAAGAGATTATTCAGAATCCTTTTTCCCAGCCAACAGCCGGTATTTGGACACTAGGTCATTCTTTACGAAGTATTGAGTGTAGGGCACATCGTCGTACGCACTCATGGTTGTCCAGGCTTCCTTGATCTGTTTTAATGTAACGCAATCCAATGCCTCACCCTCATTTGGAAGATTGAAGTTCTTGGCAATGGTGGAAGCAGATAAGAGAAACTCCTTTGGAGATTCCTTCTTGGATAAAGAAATTAGATAAGAGATAGACTTCTTGTCCTCTGAAAGTTTAGCAGTCTTCCAAAAGGTATCGACTTCAGTCGGAAACATATATGAGTATTGGGTCAAGAACGGTTTGAGCCCAGCTTTGACGACCATGTCCATCATGTCTGTTAGTTTGATCTGAGGTTGTTCATAGAGAAATTTCCAGTCTACAACAAGGCCTTTAGTCACCTTGATGGTAAGTTCAGCAGAAGTAGACGAAGATTTCTTTGGTGCAATTTTTTTTTTTTAAAGAGATGAACTGAGATTTTCTTTTGCTTTGAGAGAGAGAAAATAAGTTTAGCAGATATGTTTGAGTAAAAGTGAATTGTCTTTCTGCTGAAATTGTATTTTAAATGACACAGTAAAGAATTTTTTAAACTTGTGTTCTCTAGTCTCTGTAGGATTTAGACACGTGTAACGAGTTTTGAATCTCAGCCATAAATTCATTAACTGCGGATGCGAGTTTTGTGTAATAGAGAGAAGTTACATTTGGTAATTCTCATATATAAAGATTTGTCATCCGAGTTAAAAATTTTAAAACATTTGGCATTTTCAGAGTACAACGCACGCGCCTGTTTGTACACTGACAAGTACACAAACACGTACTTTCTCTGAACTGTCATTTTGAAAAAGAAACTTTTGATTACCCGCCAGTTTGATGTGATAGAAGCGTGCGAGTAGAGTACAAAATAGACTTTTGAGTCTACCCACTACTTCGAAAGAAGTTTGTAAACTTTATGCATGGCTTGTAAAGAAAATATTTTTATATTAAGAGTTGATTGGAATAGTTTCAACACTTAACTTGATACCATTGGTTGGTATTCATTATAACTGTTGTAATATAGACGCTTAAAGTCAAAGTCCTTTTTATGTTTGAGAGTCCAATATTTTATGCAAAAATAATACTGAGCGTTGATGATCATGCATCTGAAAATTTTGATCATTGACGCTTATAGTTATGTTCAAGTACAATTTTAAGGTTCCCCCTAAAGTTGATAACTTGTACCATTTGTTTTGTTTTTCAAAGAAGGCTTTTAGACATAAATCAAGTGGATTCCCCCTAAATTATATGTCGAATAAAGTACGATGCTTGATGATTAAGCGTTTAAATCAATCATACCTAGTTCACTTCTCAAAGTGAGAAAACGTTGTTCATTGAGTGCTTTGGTGAAGATATCTGCCAATTGTTTGTCAGTTCCAATGAAGTGCATGGAGATATCTTTCTTTTGAACGTGGTCACGAAGAAAATTGTATCTAATGTCAATGTGTTTGGTTCTGGAATGAAGAACAGGATTTTGAGTCATGGCTAGAGCGCTTTGATTATCACAATGAATGGGGGTTGGACCTAAGATTATTCCGTAATCTCTAAGTTGCTGCCTCATCCATAATACTTGTGCACAACAACTTCTTGCAGCTACATACTCAGCTTCGGCTGTAGAGGTAGCTATGGATTGTTGTTTCTTGCTATGCCATGAAACTAACCTATCACCTAGAAATTGACAAGTACCACTAGTGCTTTTATGATTTATTTTGGAACCTGCAAAATCTGCATCTGAGTAACCAATTAGTTCAAAAGGAGAATCCATAGGATACCATAAGCCCACATTCTGTGTGCCTTTCAGATATTTAAAGATCTTCTTGGCAGCAATTAAGTGTGACTCTTTAGGATCAGCTTGAAATCGTGCACACATGCATACCGAAAACATAATATCAGGTCTACTGGCAGTAAAATAAAGAAGTGATCCAATGATACCTCTATAATTAGTGATATCAACTTTCTTTCCACTTTCATCTTTATCTAACTTAAGCGTTTGGCTCATTGGAATTTTTGAATATGATGCATTTTCCATACCAAATTTCTTAATCATATCTCGTGTATATTTAGCTTGGTTAATAAATATTTCATTAGGGAGTTGTTTAACTTGTAGTCCTAAGAAAAAAGTTAATTCACCCATCATGCTCATTTCAAATTGTTCTTGCATCATTTTCGAAAATTTCTCACACAGACGCGTGTTAGTAGAACCAAATATAATATCATCAACGTAAATTTGGACTAAGAGAATATCTTCGTTATTGGTAATTTTAAATAACGTTGTGTCAACGCTGCCTTTTGAAAAGCCTTTACCAATAAGAAAGATAGAGAGAGTGTCATACCATGCTCGGGGTGCTTGCTTAAGCCCGTAAAGTGTTTTTTCTAGCTTGTAAACCATACCCTTACCATGATTGTTGATGAATCCTGGTGGTTGCTCCACATATACTTCTTCTTGGAGTTTACCATTCAGGAAGGCACTCTTCACGTCCATTTGATACACCATGAACTTGTTGAACGCTGCATACGCTAGAAACATGCGAATTGCTTCAAGACGAACGACAGGAGCGTATGTCTCATCAAAGTCAAAACCCTCCTCTTGGCAATATCCTTGAGCTACGAGTCTGGCCTTGTTTCTTATAACAATGCCGTTCTCATCCATCTTGTTTCTATATACCCATCTAGTTCCAATAACTCCTTGGTGAGTTGGTCTTGGTACTAGCATCCAAACCTTATTTCGTTCGAACTGATTAAGCTCTTCTTGCATAGCTTCAATCCAACTTGGGTCGCTTAGCGCTTCATCCACTTTCTTAGGTTCCATTTGAGATAGAAAGCTTGAGAACATAGCCTCATTGAACGTAGCGGCTCTAGTTCTAACAGGTGCTTCAATATCTCCAATAATCTGCTCAGGTGGATGGTCACGCAGCCATAATCTGTCTGGTTGGAAGGGGTTAAGAGGTTGAACAGGCGCTTGAGGAACATACGCTTGACTACCTTCTTGCGTAGGCGCTCCAAGTTCACAATTCCTTGTGTGCTCTTGATGATCATTCTCTTCATGATCATCAGCATTTCTTACATGATTATCTAGAGTAATCTCACGAGTAATCTTAGGAGGTGGCACTGAGATCTCATCATCGTCGTCAGTATCTTCATCAATAGTAATCTTAGATGCTTGATGACATAGATCTTCAACTCCTACATCATGTAAATTAACCTTACTCGGTTCTTGGTTAGCATCATCAAAAACAACATGAATAGATTCCTCAACCTTTGATTTGATCTTATTGAGAATGAGAAAATTCTTTCCATTCTTGGCGTAGTCTAGAAAGATTCCCTCATCCGCTTTAGGATCAAAAGTCTTTAGGCTTTGGGATCCATTATTATGGATAAAACATTTAGAACCAAAGATGTGAAAATATGAAACATTTGGCTTACGTCCCTTCCACAATTCATATGGAGTTTTCCCATGTTGTTTGTTGATCATGCAGCGGTTTTGAGTGTAACAGGCAGTGTTGATCGCTTCGGCCCAAAATCTAAGAGCGAGCTTGGATTCTGCTAACATAGTCCTAGCGGCTTCCTTAAGCGTTCGATTCCGGCGCTCAGCAACACTATTTTGTTGGGGAGTTCTGGGAGCTAAATACTCATGATGTACTCCATTTTCTGCACAAAACTTCTCAACAATCTTGTTAGTAAACTCAATACCGTGATCGCTTCTTATTCTTGCAACCTTAAGATTTTTCAATATTTGAAGTTGCCAAATAAGCGTTGTTAACTTGTCACATGTTTCATCTTTGGATGAAAGAAATTCCACCCAAGTAAATCTAGAGAAATCATCTACTATCACCAAAGTATACCTTTTACCGCTTACACTGACCGTTTGAACAGGTCCAAACAAATCCATGTGAAGTAGTTCAAGTATTCTAAAGGTAGATAGATGAGGTTTTCTCTTGAATGATGATTTAACTTGTTTACCCATTTGACAAGCGTCACAAAGACGATCCTTATGAAATGGTCCATTTGGTAATCCCTTTACAAGATTTTGACTTATTAGCTGAGAGATTGTCATAAAGTTGAGGTGATTCATTTTTCTATACCATAACCAACCCATTTTAGATTCACTTTTAGCAACAAAACATGTTGGGTTGTTATCAAGTGTTGAACCCCAATCTACTAAATATACGTTGTTAGTTCTTTTTCCTTTCAATTTAGTAGACTTAGTCTTAGCGTCGTTTATATAGCAATAGTCACTTGAGAATATGACTTCAAAGCCTTTATCACAGAATTGACTTATGCTTAATAAATTGTGCTTCAGACCCTCAACAAAATAAACATCACTTATCATGATGTTCCCCCTATGCACAGTACCTATACCTTTGGTTTTACCTTTGGAGTTGTCACCAAATACAACCTGAGGACCATTGGCAGCTTGATAGTTGATCAGGAGATCTTTGGAACCAGTCATGTGCCTTGACGATCCACTATCAAAGTACCATACAGATGTATCGGCTCTAGCTCTAGGTACCTGCAATTAAAAAGGGAAGTTCTATTTCTGTTTAGGTACCCTTTGTTGCTTGGGTCCTTCAACATTAGTAACATTGTTAGTTTGAATTAGAACTTTAGGAACCCATATTTGCCTAGTCTTCATTGTAGGAATACTGGCCTTTTTGGGTTTCACATTGTGTTGTGTGTGCTTTTTGGGTGTATAATAATATCCTCGATTATAATAATAGTCATAATCATAATCATCATAGTATCGATAATATGATCTTGACTGTCTTGGATATTGACGCTGATATTTCCTTGGCGCTGGCTTGGGTTGCACTTTTGGTGCTGGACGCTTAGCGCTTGACTCACAGTGGTCAGTCTTATCTTTAGCCTTTTGAGCGTTTGGATAAACCCATCTTTGTGAATCATTTGCCTTAGCCTTACCTTTGCCTGAGTTAGCTTTGACTTTCTCATTTGGCCTCTTATCATTGTCACTTGGTTCATTTTGAGTTTGACCTTGTGAACCTTTTTCAACAAAGATAACACCCTTTCCTTTGTTGTTTGCCGTAACATTAGATTGATTGGATTGTTTACCGAGTTTATCACATCATAAACCGGTCTTCTCACCAAATAATCTGGTTACTTCAGTCACATTATCCAACTGTCTAGAAGCTTTTGATAATGATGAGATGAGCTGCTCTGATTTAGCAAGTCTAGCGATCAAATCAACTTCTCTCTTGACTATTATATCAAGATCACCTTTTAATTGAATAATTTCACTCTCAAGCGATTGGTTCTTCTCAATGCACTGTTGCTGAACTCGCAACTCTGCTCTGAGCGTCACTTTATCTCTTGTGAGTGATGAGATAATAGCGAGATCATTTTGATATATTTTGGCAGCTTCTTGACATTCATTGTAGTATTCTTTGACTTTGTCAAGTAATTCATCATAAGAAAGAGGAATTGATAATTCATTGATTACCTCAGGAGACGCTTCATCATCTCTGGCCATGAGACATATGAGCGCTGAGTCATCTAATGGCTCATCATCATCACTACTTTCTTCTGATGATTCTAAATCTTCAGGTGCGGATGCTGGTTATGATTCCGCTAGCAAACCTTGTTGACGAAGGTTGCTCCTGAATTGGTTTCTATCCAAGTAATCCTGCCTTGAGGGCTTAGATACGTTTGGATAAGGGCAATTTACCTGGTAGTGCCCTGGTTTCCTGTAATTATAACAAAGATTAGTTTTCATCTTTTGTTCATTTGTTAACCTTGCAAAGTGTGGTTTTAAGACCACTAGAGCTGGGAGACTTTGAGTAGACGCTTGGTATTGAACAGGCGCTTGGGGTGAAGGAAGAGAATATTGAGGCACTTGAAACTGTTGTTCCACAGGAGAAGGCGTTTGATATGAACTTTGTCCTTGATTATTAAAACCTTTTCCTTTCTTTTCATATCTCAAGAACTTCCTGAATCTATTCAGCAAAGCTAACTCCTCTTCCTCATTGATATCTGAATTCTTTCCTTTATTACCCGATTTACCTTTGATTAATGCAATAAGCGCTCCAGATTCAATCACTGGACTACTCACAATATCACTAGCAGAATTCAACTCAAACTCAAATGCTTTTAGCTCTGAAAAGGCGTCTTCTGGAGTTAGGAGATCCAGCATATTTGATTCTCTCATAGCGGTTGTCTTCATCACAAATTTACTTGGTAAGCTTCTAAAGATTTTAACCACCATTTCTCGATTCTATAAATCCATTCCCAACGATGTAAGTTTTGTAACTAAAGCTGTAAATCTTATATCCAATTGCTCTAAAGTTTCATTGGGCAGCATCTTAAATCCGTTAAACTTTTCCTTGGCAATGGAAAGTTTGTTTTCTTTGATTTGAGCTGAACCACCACAAATCGTAGCCAACTTATCCCATATTTCTTTAGTAGTTTTGCAAGACTTGATCTTGTTAAATAAGTTGTCATTATCACCAATAGCCGTATATAGAGCGTTACGATGAACATTGTCCAAATTAGCTCTTCGACGCTCATCTGGAGTCCATTCTTGTTTTGGTTTCTCAACGTAACCATCGGGAGTTTCTTCCGTGGCTCCAGGCGCTCTTGTGATAACTTTGTATATTTTGATTGGCCCATCTGAAATAATATCACACATGTCATCATCACATCAACAGAGATATGTAAATGCTTTGACTTTCCATGTGCCAAAATTTGATTCAATCAGTTTGGGAACTTTAGCAAATGCCATATCGAAAATTTTAAACACAACTAGATTTTGTAAGAAAAGGATCTAAACAAGCAGTTATGCCTGGAAATTTTAAAATTTCAATTTTAACCGCTCTGATACCACTTGTTGGTCCCAAGTGGCATACGAAAGGGTCTAGAAAAGGGGGGGGGGTTGAATAGACCCTGAAGTCTTTTTCGACTTCAAAAAGTTTCGTACTAGAAGATTTTTGGACGCTTGAAAAGATAGACGCTTGAAGTGTCTAACGCTTGACTTAAGCGTTCACTTAAAAATATTAGCGCTTTGGCGAAGCGTCTGATGAAGACTGTTTTTAGGAAGTTAACTCAGACTTCAAGATTTGAATACTTTGACCAAGTAGGTTAAGCGTTCAGTTCTTTAATCAGTGTTAGCACAGCGGAATGATTTTTGGAGTCTTCTCTTTGAAGGCTTTAGCGTCACAAGAGGTTTCTTAGTTGCTTAGCTTTTGATTGTGTTTTACTTAATCAATTTATGCAATGATATGATAGATAAAAGAATTGACTGAAAAGTAAATGACACAATATTTGTAAGGTTCGTTGGGTGGTGTAATCCCAACTACGTCCTTCTTCTCCTCGAACACTTGGAGGCAATCCACTAAAATGATTCTCAAAGAATCACACAGAATCTTCTACAAATTAGGGAGAGATGGATGTCGATGACTTGAGCTCCTTGATCACACAGATTTCTGCTCCAAATCACTTCAATCCCCTTGCTTCTTTCACCCAGAAATATGGCAAGTATCCAACTTCGACTTCACACATATCGCGAGGCTTGGATAGGGGTTTTTCTAAAAGAGTTTGTTTGATTTTGATGAAGTTCAAACAACTGGAATATCTCAGTAGTAGAGTAGTTTCTTCAAAAAGAATGTTTGAGATATTGGGTTGACTGTCTCAGGATTTGATGAAAAGCAAAGAGAATATTTTCTTGAGTATTCTAGCTTTTCTGAAAGTTTAAGGAATGAGACTTCAATGCAACAGTAATTTGGCTTGATAATTGTTCTATGTTTGGCTTGTTGTTGAAATTCTATTTATAGGCATTCTTGGAAAAAGTGTCCGTTTGACACATGCAAGGGCGCGTGTCTCTCACTTTCGCGAGTGAACAACTTTTGTCCTTTTTCCGGAAAATCTGCTGCACAAAAGTTGGTGTTGCAGTCTTTGAATAGTTGACAGTCCAATAGGGTGACTTCTCCGTACGTCTGAAAGTGCTTATCACATTTAATGCTCTTATCAGCATTTAATGCATTTGAATTAAATGCCCGTTGGCATTTAATGCACTGAGAATATTTGCATTAAACTTCTTTCGATCTGACGCTTCAGGAGAATGTTTGTTATTTGATAGACGCTGCTTCATTCATGAGCTGAAAGTTCCATTTAATCTGGAGGACTATTTAATGTTTAGACGCTTGGAAAAGCTCTTCAGACTTTATTTAGAAGTGTAAACGCTTGAGACTTCAGTCTTCGTTACTTGACACCTCACTCAGAACATGTCAGGCGCTTAGAGTGAACTTCTTCAAACTTCATTCACTATTGATTTCTTGGACGCTTGGAGTCTTCAGATTTCGCAGTCTTGATAAGCTCACTCAGAAAGTATCAAACGTTTAATCTAACCGACTTCTTGATCTAAGAATGTCAAAAGTAAAAGATAAAATAAAGCTTATACATTTCTAATGTTCAAATGCTTATACAAGTATCTATGAAATTTAAGCATACATAACTTTGGGGTCTAACAAGATTTCTAATTGTTATCATCAAAATTTTAACATGAGATTTCCTATCATCACTTAAGAACTTTAATTAAGAAGAACTTCTAAAATTAAGTAACCGAGTACAAACTCTTACTAGTGCTGAAATTCGAGCCGGAGGACTTCTAAAACGTTATTTCGCTGTGCTGTGCAACTCATAAATTAGTTTTGATATACTTGGACCTACACACTCTTCGAATAAGAATCCATTTTCTGAAAGATCTTGCACCTTAGTTGAGTTCAAAGTTATCCTTCAAAAGAGTTTTCTTACCATTGATTAGTGAAAATTAGCTCTGATTGTCTAAACAACTTTTAAGCCGAAAATGGTTCAAGGTTTCTTCAATCCTCCCCCCTTCTAGACCTCCTGATATGCTAATTGGACAATCATTATTAAATATCTAATTATATGTAGACATTTAACAAATACATATTGTATTTATTTTTTATATGCATGCTATATCATTTTTCTACATAAAGGGTAGCCTTTTTTTCAAATTTATTATCTCCATCATCTATACCATATTATTATTGAAGAGCCCCAAATACACTTTGGACTTGCATGGTATGGCATAACTACCTGTTAACTACCGCAAATTACCGTCAAATTTATCTTACTGCAACATTAAGTAGGCAAGGCGCCCATGTTCGGGAAATTCTAGTCCGCTCCCCACTTGGCCACACGGAAGTATATTGAACAAAATGAGTGACCAATCATATGGTGAACATAATACACTCTTCTTAAAAAATACACCTGGGTGTGGCCGAACTAAGAGCGGCCTAGAAATTTGCACCACGTTCAATCACCACTAATTAAGTGTTGCATGTGTAACCATCACTACAAAAAAAAATACATATTAGTGATAGAATGTTAAGTGACAATGTGAAAATTGTCACTAATTATAACAATTTAGTGACAATAATTTTTGTTTATCGCAACAATAAGTGTTACATGTGTAATAGTGACAATATTTGTATAAAAGTTGTCAATTTTGATAATTAGTGACAAGAGAATTATTGTCATAATTGACAATTAGTGACACACCTTTAGTAACAACTTAGTGATAACAATTATAATAGTCACTTGATTTGTGTTGTCACTATACATGTGTCATTAATTGTCAATAATGACACCTTAAAAGAATCTTATCACTAAATATTATCTTTATTGTGACAAAACAAAAATTGTTGTCACTAATTATGTATGATGTACGTGGGATTTACACCAATAATATTTATATATTATTATGCGAGAAATTGAGTATAAGAGCAATAAACTATGAGAAAAATATAGAGTAAAATGTTTAAAGATGTAAAAGTCCTTTTATTGATCATCAATCATGGATATTTATACAAGCTAGATGGCTTCTATGCAATTTTGGTTAGCTAATCCTGTTGATTTCCTTCCTGCCTCTATTTATGGTAGCTGGAGCTATTTTTGGAAGGTTTAGGTGTCCTGAAATCATGCCGAAATGCGGCCTGTCAGGTCCTATTTTAGGAAGGTTGAATCTTCCTGATTTGCTAAGAGTTTGACTGATTTTCCTTGATTGATATTTGATTGGATCTTGATTGCATATTATCTCTTGATTGATTCCCTTCCTTTTAAGACTTTGACTTGGGCTCCACTCCTAGTGACCAAATGAGGCTGAAAATTATAGTAAACTTGGGCTGAAATATAATAATAATATAGGAAGAATATAAAATATTCCTTGGGCTTTATCAGCTTGGCCCAATGGATAATATCGACCCACGTCAATAGTCCCCTCAACTCTAAAGTTTGACTTGTCAAGCTGAAAGAGTTGTAAAAGATTATTTCATAGAAGTCGAGCTGATAACTAGAAAATTCCTCCTAAAGTCCTGCTGAATTTCCTTCTAAAAATATTCCTGGATTTCCTCCTGATTGATGTGCTATACAAAGATTGACTTGTTTAGGAAGCCTCCATAATGGTTTTAGAAGAATTCACAGAGAAAACCGTAGCGACGTCATCTGATGTGCCTTGGGCGTTTGGACTTCCCTAGGATAAGAAAGTTGCAGCCTTTTGTCCTGGATTCCCGCGCCCTCATTATAGCAGTTACTCCCTGCCACCAGAACTGCTCCTAAGCCTTCGTTGATGTGTGCCACGGGTACGGCTCCTGAGAGTCCGCGCCCAAAAAGCTGGTTTTCTTTTTTATTTTCCTTAACTGCATTGTTTTTCAAAAATTCAGAAAATATCCACTTTCCAATTTTCCTTCGATTTTTATTGCCTTATTTTCTCCTTCTTCTTCCTTAAAATCATCCATCCATTTTCTCCCTTTATCTTCGTCTTCCATTGACTGGGCGGTTGTTACTCCAGGACCTACGATCTCTACCCCTTTCCCGTTAAGTACTTATTTCTTCCCGCCTTTGTTCTTTGTGTGTTTGTTTATTTTGTGTTGTTTTTGTAGAGGATTAGTAGCACTTCCTTTGTTCTATATTCCTGCAAATATTTTGTAAAGATGTCCATGTAACTCATCCTACCACGATCTTCTCTGATGATAATGTCCAGATAGTTCCTCCCGAAAACCTAGAAAATCCTCCTCCCTTTGCTAAAAATCCTGTGGGTAACCAAGAGGCGGTACAGCCACTAAATTTCGCAAATCCTTTGTCTCCTCTTCACTCTGCGGAAGCATCTTACAATACTAATCAACTAGGTGGAACCATTCATCTGGATTCCTCTTCCTCTACCCCTTCTAATAGTCCTCACATATCAAGCTTTTCCTCTCTCATAGCCCAACCCCTTGCAGAGAGACATCCTTCTGAAGAGATTCCTGAAATCCCTCCTGAAATTCCTCTGGAAAACTTCGACCAGCCTGAAATCTCTCTTGAAATTCCTCTGAACTGGCTGAAGAAACCTTGAGTGCTTAGGAAAAGGTTTTGCTCTCCATTCCAGGGGCTCGCTTCTAGACAGTGTATAGGTCGTGTTTTACCTTTCACCAGGAGAATGTTGTTAGGGCCACATATGGTATTCCCTTTTCTCATCGTATCCAAATTCCTCGAGCTACAGATAGAGCTCACCTTCTCCCTCCATGTTTTCTGGCATTTTATGTCGTTCACCTCCGAGCCGATCTACATTTCCCGATTGACCCTCTATACATTGCCATAGCCAAAAAGTATAAGGTTCCCTTGAACCAACTTTCTCCTAACACTATGTGGGCCATCGTTGCCTTTAATGTGTTGTTACCTAGCCTAGGACATCATTTCCTTCTTCTCCGCCTACCCTTCCTCCGAAAGATACTGGAAGAAAAATTGTTTCTTCGTAGCTCCTCCTGAAGGAACATCCTGGGATTTTCCTCACAAGTGTATAGAAAAACTAGGGAATCCGAACTTGTATCCCCTTTCCAGCCAACTTCCTTTTAATCAAAGGTTGTTAAATTATCTAAATTGGGATGAATATGACGTGGAGAAGCTAGTTGATCCCCGCTTGTTATATCACTTTACTTTGAGCCTTGTTGAGGTGGGCATGAGAGGCGAGACCATAGGTAGCCATTTTTGTTAATTGCATGTGTCTTTTTATTGCTACTTCTCCCACTGCATTTTTTTGTCTAACTTTCGTTCTGCCTTTCTTCCAATTTTCTGCAGCCGAGATAGTGGATGCTGTGAGACTGGCTGAATCAAGACATCGGAAGCAGAGGGCGACTGGTGTCCCTCTCTTGTTCTTCCTGCGGCTCCCACTGCTACTCCTCCTATTACTCCCTCTGGCTCTCAACTTCCTACGTGACAAACACCTTCCGTTTCTCCTCAAGCATCGGTCCATGGTGCTACTGCTCATGATCCTTCTGCCCCAGTCAGCAGGGATCCAGTAAGAGTGTGGGAAATTGTTGTGGGAAAAAGAGTTGCTGATAGTTCTTCTGACCATCCTCCTTCCAAGCGAGGTAACACCGGTATTTTGTTTAAGGATGTTATGCCTTCCCTGACTTTCAATACTACGGAGTCTCCTGCCCTTTGTACCCGCTCCCATGCTCAGGACCTTCCACAGACCTCGATGCTAAAGAGCAAGGATTTATCGATCGCCCGCAATTTTCTGAAAAATATGGCTAACTCTGTGGACCGTCAGCTACTAAAGTCCCTTTAGACTCAGGAGAAAATTGATTAGCTCCTCGAGATGTCCCCCAAGGTATACAATATATGCTTTTTTTTTCATCATTTCCAGGTCGTTACTTTATGCTATTTTATTACTTATTTTTCTTTTTTGTGCATAGTTCTTTATTCTTGCCGGCGAGACTGTGATTGATGTTAGCCAATCCACTGAAGTGGATGACCTAAAAGGGGACCTGGCTAAAGTGAAGAAGCAAGTGGCTGACTACTCTTCCCTGAACAGTCCTGGCAGAAAGAGAAAGAAAAACTTCTCTGGACCTTCAAGAGCAGGAATCGCGTGCAGCGCCATTATCAGGACGAGCTAGGGTCCTGGATGAACAGCTGAAGAATGCCTTAGAGCACCAAGAATTGGAGATCCAAGACGCCATTATCAAGGGTCGCCAAATGGGTCTGGAAGATTTTCCCCACTCTGCTAAGGGGCAAGTCTTCCTGGAGCAATACAAGGCAACATTCCTGGCTTCCAGCGAGTTTCGGAATATCGTGGATGCTAAGACCATAGAGTATTTTGAGAAAGGTTTTGAAGGTTGCAAGATTCAGTTTGCTGCTGCTGGTTACCCTCCTGCTGGAAGTGACATTTCCTTTCTCGATGTTGACGTCGTGATGGATATCGCCCTGTTGAAGCCTCCTACCGCACCAGCTGAAAATGTTCCAGAGATGATTTCTCCTGTAGCTGCGCAGGAGGCAAGCCCTGATCCTGGCCAGGAAGCTGAGACTCCTGCTGAAGACCCTGCTGGTGCGGTGGAGAATGTGGCTGACAACAATCCTGTGGCTGCTGAATGAATTTTTATGCTTCCTTTTGAAAAAAAATTACCTTACCTTGGTGAGGCTATGATGTAGCCTTCAGACAAAGATTTTTCAAAAATTATTGTCATTTTGTTGCCTCTTGGGGCATGAAGTGTTTGTTTTTTGGGATATTTTGTGGATGTTTTACTTTAGGTTTCTATCATATCTATCTATGTTTTATTGAAATCATATGCATGTGTTGATGTTGACTGAAAATAGTTGTTTATCTGGTAACCCATAAAGTGATGAGAAATATCAACATGAGTTAAATTGAGCACATGATTTAGGCAGTTTTTCAGCTAGATCATTTAGCATGTGATTTTTAACATGAAAAAGTACACATACTTTTATGCACAGAAGATGTGGCCAAAGTTTGCACATATTAAAGGCGTATCATCCTTTTAACTCCCAATGATTCTTCACTCCGTACCACAATATCATCCCCGGGCTCGCACCTGGCCAGTATGCTACCAGGGATTTTCCTTCCTTTTTTCTGCCTTTTCTCCTGCATTTTGCCCCCTTATATCACCATGGAGTACGAGTGGACTAGTATGTCTCACCCCATCCTGGGAATCACCCAAGAGACTGTCCCCCCTCCCTTATCACTCCAGTCCATCCTTATTTCACCTATTTTAAGAGGTAGACTGAGAAGTCTCCAACCTTATTTCTTCTTTGACCATCCTTATATCTTTTTCTGGAATGGGGCCAGATGGATCCGCAACCGAATTTTCCCTGACTGGACGGACCTAGGTTACCCATCCAATGTTCCTAAACACCGTCTACTTCATACCACCAACTCCCCTTTATCTTCAGTATGTGTGGTAGTGCATGTAATTTTTGTAATGAAAAAGATGTATTGCGTAAGACACATATGCTAATAAACAAGTCATGCTATTTCGCAAAAAGTAAATCGGGAGATATTTTATTAAAAGGCAATTATATTATTACTTAACTTATGTTGCATGTTTTTGCCCTGCGTAATTGGCCCACAATCTTTCTGACCACTTTCCTGCCTAGGAATATATAATGGATTTTAGGAGTATCTTGCTGCCTTCTAGACGTAAAATCTTCTCAGGTTTTGCACGTTCCAAGGGCGAGGAAATTGCTTTCCTTCTCCATTCATCAGCTCGTATGCCCCTCCTCTCAGTACTTTGGTGAATTTATATGGGCCATCCCAATTGGGCCCTAACTTTTTTACCGAATGTGTAGCTTCCACCCTTTTTAGGATGAGGTCCCCGATCTGAAAATTCCTCTCCCGAACCTTGCTGGCCTGAGACCTCTGGATGCGTTGTTTGTACAACTCGATGAGTAAGTATGACTTGCTTCTTCCTTCCTCAATCATATCCAATTCCTCTCGCATCCTTGCTTTATTTTGTTTCGCATTGAAGTGTTCAATTCGGAGGGTGGGTACCCTGATCTCAGGAGGTATCACAACTTCCGTGCCATATACCAACTGGAATGGGCTTTCCCCGGTGGTGGTTTTTAGTGTGGTTCTGTAGGACCATAGTACAGAGGGCAATTCATTAACCCAGCTTCCTCCTGGTTTCTCCAACCTGGACTTCAAGCCCTGCACCAAGATCTGATTCGTAACTTCTATCGCCCATTAGTCTGGGGGTGAGCTACCGAGTTGAATCGCTGCTGGATTCCTAGCCCTTCACACCAATTTTTTAGCTTGATTCCACTGAATTGGCTTCCATTATCAACTATGATCTCCCTGGGAATGCCAAATCAGCATACAACATTTTTCCATAAGAATCGCATCACATCTCCTTCTGTAATCTGGGCTAAAGATTCCTCTCCACCCATTTGCTGAAGTAATCCACCACAACTAGCATGAACTTTTTCTGGGCCTTGGCCACAGGGAAAGGCCCCACTATGTCCATGCCCCATCGCGCGAACGGACAGGGGACACTCAGGGAGTGTAAGTATTCAGCCGGCCTATGTATAAGATTAGCATGCTTCTGGCACTATTCGCACTTCTTTACTAGCTCGGCTGCATCACCTTTGATGCTCGCCAAAAATACCTTGCTCGCAGAGCTTTTCCTGCTAAAGATGCTCCTCCAATATGGCTGCCACAGCATCCTTCGTGGATTTCTCTTAGAATGTACTCCCCTTCCTCCTCGGATATGCATTTAAGACAAGGTTGAACATATCCTCTCTTATACAGCACGCCTTCTATCATAACAAAATTCTCCGCCCTGACAGGGACCCTTTGCTTATTATACTTGTCCTCGGGTAGTACTCCTTTAGTGAGATATTTTATAATATCCTTCCTCCAGTTCGTGATTTCTTCAATGCTCATGGCATCCTTCTCCATGCTCGGCCTGGCTACGGCCTGGATTGTGATCTGTCTGGTTTTGCAATCGGTGACCGTGCTTCCTAATTTCGACAGGTAGTCTGCCTTAGTATTCTCACTCCTAGGAATTTGATGTATTTCCAGCTTGGTAAAGCTCCTCTTTAGTACCTCAACAGTTTCCAGATACTTTGCCATCCTTGCCTCCTTAGCCTCGCAGGTGCCTTCTATTTGCTTAGTTACTAGCTGAGAGTCCGAATATACTAATAGGTCTTTAGCTCCTCCCTTCAGGGCCATTTTTAGCCCGATAATCAGGGCCTCGTACTCTGTCTGGTTATTACTTGCTTTAAATTTGAATTTTATCGCGTATTCCAGTTGATCTGCTTCTGGGGTTGTTAGCACAATCCCAGCTCCACTTCCACCAAGCGTGGCTAATCCGTCCACATAGAGCAACCAGATTTTCTCTTTATCTTCTTCTATAAGTTCCGGCCGAGTCATTTCCATGACAAAATCTGCTAAAGCTTGGGCTTTAATCACCGTTCGAGCTGAATATTCTATCTCGAATTCTCCTAACTCCACTGCCCATTTCACCAATCGTCCTGAGTTTCCTGATTTTCCTAGCACCATTTTTAGCAGATAGTTAGATTTCACAATGATTTTATGTGATAAAAAGTATAGTTTTAGCCTTCTTTCTGTGATGACCAATGTTAGGGCAAATTTTTCAATCTCTGAGTATCTAGATTCGATATCAGTGAGCACTTTGCTGATATAATAGACGGGCATCTTTGGCTTGCCCTCCTCCCTGACCAACACCAAGCTGATGGCCTTTTCCGCAACTGATAAGTACAAGATCAACGGTTCTCCTTTCACCGGCTTGGTCAGCAAGAGTAATTGGTTCAAGTAGTCCTTCAGGTCCCTAACAGCTTGCTGGCATTCCTCCGTCCACCTGAATCCTTCTGCTTTCCTAAGCACATTAAAGAATGGTAGGCTTCTTTTTGTCGACCTGAAAATGAAACGGCTGAGTGCCATGACTCGTCATGTCATCCTCTGTACCTTGTTGACATCCCTAGGCTCAGCCATGTCCTGGATAAATTTGATTTTTTTTTGGACTAACTTCAATCCCTCTCTCCGTGACCATGTATCCGAGAAATCTCTCGCCTTTGATTCCAAATGCACATTTAGTTGGATTTAACTTCATTATATATATCTTCAATGTTTCGAACGTTTGTTGCAAATCCTCCACGTGGGTGTTAGTCAGCTTACTTTTCACGACCATGTCGTCCACATAAACCTCTATGTTCTTACCTATCTGGTCTCTGAACATCATATTCACTAGCCTCTGGTATGTTGCTCCTGCATTTTTCAACCCAAATGGCATGACTACGTAGCAGTAGGTGCCAAATGAAGTGACGAAGCTAACTTTTCTCCTATCCTACACGTCCAAAGGAATCTAGTGGTATTTGCTATGAGCATCCATTGTGCTGAGTAACTCGAATCCAGCTATTGAATCAAATAGCTGATTAATCCCAGGCAAAGAGTAGTGATCCTTCAGGCAAGCTAGGTTGAGGTCTCGAAAATTGATGCACATCCTCCACTTGGATCCCCCTTTAGGCACCAGCACTACGTTGGAGACCCATTCTGGAAATTGTATCTCCTGGATGTGTCCTACTTTTGTTAGCTTATCCAATTCCCCTTTGATGACTGCATCCTTCTCTGGTCTGAAATGGCGCTCTTTCTGCACAACGGGTTGTGTGTCCTGGTAAACATTGAGGTGGTGCTCGATTACAGCTGAATCAATTCCTGTGAAATCATTTGCTGACCAGGAAAAAATCCCAACATAATCTCGCAACAACTTTACAAGCCTTTCCTTTAGCTCCTCCTACAGATGAGACCCAATCCTTACAGTCTTTGTGGCATCCCCAGGTATAATTTCAACACTCATGAGTTCTCCTATGGGTTCCCAAATGTGCGGATATCTTCTTTTCTGCCTCTCCTTCTCCAGTTTGCACTTTTTATCCTCCATTGCTCTATCTCCTTTTTTCAGCGATGTTAAGTAGCATTTCCAAGCTATATGTTGATCCCCGGCTACTTCCCCTACTCCCTAATGTTGGGTTGACTCATTCCCTTGGGTGGCTCGTGGCAGCGGAAATTAAAATTTTACAAAAGTAAACGTATAACCACCCGAAAACAGGAATATGGAGTTGGTTTGATCGAATTTTATAAGGATGTAAGAGAAATTATACCTTTCAAAAATTTCATATCACCTCGTACTTTGGATCTCAGCAACCCTGTGGTGCAAATCCACATAATTTCCCTTGGGTGAGAAATTGTCCGTCGTCTTTTCGTATCTCCCGATTTAGAGTGCTCCAAGCGTCGCACCTCTAAGATGTATCCACACCTCGTTCAAGTCACTAATCGTCTTGCCTTGCGTGCTAGACAACAAAACGATTCTAAGCTTAACTTAGGCTTGATTATGTGAAGAGTAGGAATATTTTCTAAGTCGTTTAATTCAACACATGAATAGAACGACGTCTTGTTGGAAAGGGAGAGAGGTGGCCGATTTTTAGTCTAGGGAGGGGGGCAGATTTTTCCAGCAATTTCAATCATCAATTTTAGTCTTCTTCATCTCTTATTTATAGGTGAAGATTACCTAGAGTCCTATTAGGAAAATGAAACTTCCTTTTTCCTAAACTCTCTAGTAATCCTCATCCTATAAGGTGATAAGTCAAACAACTATTCAATGATGAAGACTTGGAGGAGGGGAGAACTCTTTTCCTCTTCCACCACATAAAAACCGCCCCTCCCTTATTTTACTCATAAAATCGGTCAACACAAGTCAATTGGACTCTCGGATTTAATTTTGACTTCTCAATTTAATTATAGGCCCAACCCATCAATTAAATACAAGTCAAATTAAATCCGACCAACTAATTCCAACATTTATTTATTTAACTTGGGCTATGCCCAATTAAATAAAATACTTGGACTCTACTAGGTCCATTAATTTAATTAATTCTACAAGATTAATTAAAAGAGTAAAATTAATTGAACCCTTCAATTAATTTATATTCCATATTAGGAAAGTACTACAGTTTCCTAAATCCCTCAATTTCCTCGAAATTGATTAATCACATCTATTCAAGCAGTGACTCTCTCGAGTTAGTGTATGACCCCTTAGGCTCGTTTCTATCTAGTAGTAAGTACACCTTCCCACAGTGCTAGTGTGCTTTCCTAAAATGAAAAGTACTAGATTAAATGAATCCTTTGATTTAATCAAGCCTCGAATTAGTCACCAAGCTAATTCTCGGCACTTACAAAATCGCAGTTGCCCACCTAGCATAGGGTCCCGAAGACATAGATAAAACGAAAGTAAAGATACGCCTTTTGCGATCTTGATCCTCGCATAAGTAAGATCCCTCTATCTAATCTCCCGATTGAATCTAGAGCAGTGGCTAAGGTCGAAGCTCTATTAATTCAATACTATATTTCCCACGTTATGTGAAATCGACTTCGACTATCTAAACGAGGAAACCCTATGCCTCTTTAGATATCATACTTCAGCCGAAGATTCCTTAAGTCGATTCACTATGTAACCATAGGAGATTAACCAACTGGCTAATGTCAGAGATAGATTCCTCTTGATTCTCACGTGCCTTACTACGTAAGACGTGCATGTCTGAGTTTGCCCATCTTCGATCATCTAAAGTGATCCTGTAACAAATCAAGAACATGCACAGTTACGCATAAGACATCCAATGGAATCTTAGGTACATAAGGATTACTCTTATACTACAAGACCACTGGAAGTTCCAAATTCGACTGGGAATCCATTTTAGGAACTTCCATGGGGTTGTTTAATTCGCCCATTACCACAATGGCAACCCTCATATATGCATTGACTTTCACCGTGCCAGTATCTATGGAATGAGATACACTTCTCCCAGAGTATGCATCATATGAGCAAGTCTTTTGGGTTGCATCGATATCCCTTTATCTCGATGAACCCTTTTACGACTTAGAACAATGTTTAAAGATCACACCCAATGTGCAATGATGTCCCATAGCTATGTGTGGTCCTTCGGGACTTTATTCTAAGCCAAAGTAAAAACTAGTTTAAGAATAAAAACATGCCACACATATAAAAGAGATTGACTTTATTTATATGAAAACGATTGTTCAATTCTAGAGTTACTATTACAAAAAATGGTGCCCAATAATTGGTGCGCCGAGCACTAACTCTAACACCTAAGGTGTAGGAAATTCGATCTTCATGTGGGGGATGGATATCACCACCCCAAATAGTATCAGAGCGGGCCTTCCTAGAATGACATTGTAAGCTGAGGGAGTGGCTAACATGAAGAACTTTACCAACTTAGTTACCTGGTCGGGTGCTTGACCTAGTTACATTGCTAAAGTGATTTTCCCTATAGGCAAAACCGATTCTCCTGCAAAACCATATAGTGGGGTGTTCGCAGTCTCCAATTTAGCCTCCCCCAAGGTCATCTGCTGAAATCCTTGGTAAGAAATGATATCCACAGAACCGCTATCAATGAATACTCTTTGTACGTTATAATTGGCTATTGTGGTGGTAATGACTAGAGCGTCACTGTGGGGTGTCTGGATGGTTGAAGTGCCCTCCACTCCAAAGCAAATTTCCTCTTGAGGACGATTATGGCTAACATTCAGGAAGAAAGCTGGAACGTTCTCTGCCTGCCGCACATTTCGTTGTAACGCTCTTCCTGACTCCGGGCCTCCCGATATCATATGAATCGTTGCTTGGGGCTTGTTTCCATCCGTACTAGTAGGAATTTTGTGTTATCTCTCTCTCTAAGTGGGTTGGCTCCTATGGGTCGCGGGAAGTGTTCCTGATTTCCTGATCCGGCTCTTCCTAACCCTCTTCCTGAAGCCCTTCCTCTACCTTGTCCTGGATACCAGGGAGCTCCTCTCCCTCTAGCCGAAGGTCCATTGTTTTTGCTATTCTCTATGGGGTTATTGTTTATCAAGTATTCTTTCAAGCTTTCTGCTTTATTTAAGTGTTCCAACTCCAGGGCGAATGCTCTACAGTCATCCGTATGATGACCGGCTTCCCGATGATATCGGCATTATGGTTTATTTGGAGCATTCTGGATGTTACTTCCCGAGCTAGGTGGCCATCGTACTAGGCCTTTATTCTCCACCTCCATCAATTGTTGTGTTAGGCTTCTCGGTGCTGGAAGGGGAGGTTTGAATGAATCTCACCCTTCAGCCATAGGTCCCTGAGAGTGCCATCTAGGGATGCAAATGAGCCGAGCTCGAGCCGAGCCTGGTGAATTTGCCAGGCTCGAGCTCGAGCCTGTATAAACGAGCTCGAGCTCAACTTTGACGGGCTCGAGCTCGAGCTCGTTGGTTAAAAAACTAGTTCGGCTCGAGCTCGAGCCGAGCCCAAGCTCGCGAGCTCGAGCTTGAATTGGGCTTGCAAGCCTGATTTTTTTTGTATTCATATAATTAAAGACATTCCCAAAAAAAATTTTGCCTTCACTATGCCGACAAGGACAGAGATTCAGATCCAAAAATGGTGTGTTACATATATGTATACGCTTGTGTATGTTGTACACAGTGATACAGGACATATAGATACACTTCTATACACACATATATGGTGAAAAAGCCTCAAAATTCAGCGCCGCAATTGGGCGAAAACAAGGAGAAGAATAAACAAGGACCTAGCAACACCAACAATAGAGATAGAGATAGAGATAGACCCTTACCCAAAAAGCCCCGAATCTCCGATAATCTAATGGTGCCCAATTCCAGAAACCCTAATTCACCTCCTCCTTTATCTTTTTTTCAGCAACGATTACAACCAAATCCAATCGTTGAAGACGACGACGATTCTGAAGATCTTTTGCTGCGAGAAGAGACAGAGGCGGACGAAGGAGACGGAGGACTTTTGCTGCGAGAAGAGAAAGAGAGAGAACTTTCCTATGCAATTTTGGTAAGCTAATCCTGCTGATTTCCTTCCTGCCTCTATTTATAGTAGCTGGAGCTATTTCTGGAAGGTTTAGGTGTCCTGAAATCATGCTGAAATGCTGCATGTCAGGTCCTATTTTAGGAAGGCTGAATCTTCCTGATTTGGTAAGAGTTTGACTGATTTTCCTTGATTGATATTTGATTGGATCTTAATTGGAAATTATCTCTTGATTGATTCCCTTCCTTTTAAAACTTTGACTTGGACTCCACTCCTAGTAACCAAATGAGGCCGAAAATTATAGTAAACTTGTCCTAAAATATAATAATAATATAGGAAGAATATAAAATATTTCTTGGGCATTATCAGCTTGGCCCAATGGATAATATCGACTCAAATCAATGTACATATCTAGTGACAATTTTAGCAGTGTTAGTTTAAATTTTATCCCTAATATTACTTTTTGTGGTATTGCCATTTGATTAAAAAATAAAAATTAAATAATTATTTTTATATTTCAAGTTTCTATAATGTTCTGCATTCATTCTCATTTTCTTTCTTTCTTTATTTTTTTAATGATTGCAGAACCCCTGTTGTAGGCCAAAGTGGGTTTCAAAAATCATTTATGAAAAATCATTTATTTGGCATTATACTAAGAATGGGATGTTTACGGTCCGAAGTGCTTACCGCCTTGCTAGGGAATCGATTCGTCAGCTTTCACCAAGTTCGTCTACTCCGCATAACCCTCCGCCAAAGGGTCATTGGGACTTCATTTGGAGGGCTGGAGTTCAGCCGAAAGTACGACTCTTTGCGTGGAAACTGTGTATGAATGCTATTCCAACGAGTGCTACTTTATTGAAACGGCGAGTTGATGTGTCGACACACTGCCCTTTTTGTGAGTTGGAAGGGGAAGATGTTTTTCATATCATGTTGCATTGCTCTTTTTCTCGTCACGTTTGGGCTGTTTCAGGTTTGAGGCGTCTTCCCTTCGACAACAATTTAGCTTCGGTGGAATTGTGGATCCGGGCTCTACATCATTCGTTGTCCATAGAGGATTTCTCAAAGGCTTTAACTATTTTGTGGTGGTTATGGCATAATCGTAATACTAAATTAATGGAGAATAATTTTTTGATGAGTGATAGTTTGGTTTTGGCAGCCTATTCATTCCTTGCTCCGTTCTTACCATCGGAGAACAGTAATAATGTTAGCGGGATTCCTTTGCTTAATTCAGTTACTTGGAAGTCACCTCCAGGGGTTACTATTAAAATCAATTTTGATGGGGCTATTGACAAGGAGAGGAATAAAGCTGGCCTTGGTGTTGTGGGACGTGATGCAGCGGGCAATTGCTTAGCGTGGCTCTGTGTCAGATTGGATTACGCCTCGGATCCGGAGCATATTGAGGCCCTTGTTGCAGTTGAAGCTCTTCGATTGGCGAGACGCGAAAACTGGCAGGTTATAATCATTGAGGGTGACTGTCTTCCTCTCATTTTGAAGATTAATGCGCAGACTCGGGACCTTTCTTTTATTGGGCATATCGTTGATGACATTATTTCGCTTTCCTCGTTTTTTGTTTCTTGTTCTTTTTCATTTACTAAGCGTTTGGGCAATGCCGTAGCTCATCACCTTGCTCGAGCTGCCGTTGAATCACAGGGGCATGTCCCTGGTTTTCCCTCCAATGCTGCCTCTTCTATTTTGTCGGATATTTCGTCTTTGCAGTAATAATATTACTATCGTGTTTCCTCAAAAAAAAAAAAAAAAAAGAAGAAGAAACGGAGGAGGACAAACAAGAATCCATTTAAACATTGAATGAGTAATGACCAATGAGTCTCTTTACCTCTGATTTTTTTTAAAGACATACATTTACAATGTGTTTTACGCAAGAAATTAAGAAAATAAATAAAATTCAATACACGCATCGAGTGTGCATCGACCACTAGTTCATTACCACATATGAATTGAATAAGTTAAAAGATTTGATTCAATTCAATTTTCTTATTCATTTTACATACCAAGCATTAGTGGTCATTACTGCATATGAATTGAATAAGTTAAAAGATCTCGATTCAATTCAATTTTCTTATTCATATTTTCTTATTCATTTGACATACCAAGCATACACATAGTATCTTAATATGATTCATTTTTCATGTTCACTCCACTCTTGAATATATTATTTCCCCAACAAGATTCTTTCATCTATACCAATCATTTTTTATAACTGAAATATTTTAAGCGGACTGAGCAAACTTGCAAGAATGTGGTGCTATATGGGGACTTAATTGAGTTGATCTAGAAAGCACGGTGTCAAATACGCAAACCTCCTCTATTTTGGGACCAAAAGTGTACTTCACCCTCATTCTCCGCAACAAACACCAAAAAACCACCAACACAACAAAAGAGACGACATATAAATTTTGCAATTCTTCATTCTTTACACACAACTGACAACCCCATCATTATCTATAAAAGCAAAAAAACAAAAATAGTTGTAACAAACTTTATGATAAAAAGCAGTGTAATTTCCCTGTTGATTAGTAGTGTCATTGTCACTATTTTTGCCAGTCAATGTCACTATTTTTGCAAGTGTCATTTTGAAATACTCCATCAAACATTGCTTAAGGCCAAAGCAGATAATCAAAATGAGCTTCAACCAACGACATATAAACTACTCACGGATCGATATAGAAAGGAATTTCTTTAATTTTATTCATGTAGTCATCAATAGCTACAAGAAAAGAATAATAAACTCTACCGATGGAAGCAGCAGATTTGAGATATTAATGTAATGGGACATCAACAGGAATACCCATTCGACGTCCTCAACAAAAAACAATCATTTGTTAGAAACAAAATGTACAATCTTTCTTCTTCACAAAACCAAACCTAACATCTAAAATCCCTAGGAGAGAGGTTCTCCTGCCAAAGACGACGAAAAACACCCTAGCCCGAGAACCCATAAAATTATCATCGTGCAACTTTACCCTCAATTTGTGAGGCCCGCACAAAAAATATCACTTTTCTTTAATCTAGAATTGGTTAATAAACTTTTCGTCCCTACTCCCTCAATCGAAAATCTCTAACCTTTTCCTCTGTTGTTAATTTCCCAATAAAGAATATGTCGTTAGCCAAGTCAGATTCAAGAGACCAATCAAATCTTTTGTATCTAATTTACTTCTCATACCCTAAAACTGAAGGTCCTCTGACTTTGAGGCGCTTCGGCCCAATCTCTATTGGTGGTGGCTCCCTCGTGGTTTTACCTAATTTGCTCGATGCTTCTTCATTTGATGCTTTCTTGAACTTAATGGAGATAGGAATATTACTTCCTCTTACCAATTTCTCCCTTGAGGAACCAACTGAAGCTTCTTTAGATGCACCAGAATTTAAACTACAATTACGACTTAGATCATCAGGAATCGAACACTCGGATGATGTTAACTGCTGACCTTGTTGACGCTTTCTTAATCGCTTGAAACCCTGAGATAAGCAAAGGTCCAAATTAGAAAACTATGTTAATTAAGCAATTTAATGAAAATTGTTTCTATAGAATGAAAAGCAGATTGTTTTAATGCAATAAAGACTAAACGCCGAGAAGTCAAACAAAATTAAGCCAAAAGTAGTCAATTCCTCCCATAAAGATTAAAGACTCTTCGAGAGTACCATGCATTTCATAGAATACAATTGAAAAAGAACCAGGAAAAAAGCAAATTATAAAATTTTATCAAGCATTTAATACAAAACTTGCATAGTTCAAGGTTGAGAATCATAAAATCAAAATTGTTCTGAATGAAACATTTTTTTCCTTTTGTTAATTTATTAATAAATCAGAAAAATGAGCTAAAATTTGTGGTTATAGTTATTACGCAAATAAATGCTAAACTTTTACATGCAAATGTACCTGCAGGTCAGTTTTGACAGACAAAGAATCATGTGCAATTTTTTGTTCCACTTTGGCAGAAGATCGTCGTTTGACCCGAAAAATTTCTGAATCAGACTCCTCGCTTTCTTCATTGACGGAATTTCTAACATTTACCCCATGAACAACTGTCTTTTGAGAACTCACACATTCTCTGTTAGAAAATACTCTAGATCTGAGATCCTCCGAGTTGGAATTGGAATTCCCCTGCATGAGCAAGAAAAAGTAAGATAATCTAAGTTCGACTTTTAATGCACTATATTGTCACTACCCTCTAAAATGGTAGCGCACAAAAATAGAAAAGATTGTCAATCTTACTTTGGGAATTATGTGGTGATGGCTTTTAGTTGACTTCAAATGGGATGAACCGAAAATAGAAGGATCAGAATTTTCAGCTCGAGAACTTCCAGTGCCAATACACAAAATAGACTGAGATGGAGAACTACCAGCTGGATGCTCTAATTGATTCACTATCACGGAGATTTCATCGTCTAGTTCAAAAGGGATCTTGCAGTAAGGATTATAACCATCATTTTCAGCTCCTGAGAATATGCTAGATAGCAACAGAAAATCATCACCATTTCTAAGATGTTGTTCAACCTCGTGCAATATATACTCCTCCTGCTCAAACTGCTTTGCTGCCGCTTCCAGGTTCAATATATTATCCCTTACAGAAAGTGTTAACATGCTTCCACAAGGCAAATTGAGCGACTTTATATCTGATTTGGAAACAAAAAGACCAACATCAATCAACAGTATGCGCAACATATACTAGGTAGAAGAGACATCTTCAAGAGACAAGATAAAAATGATGTATATTTTACCATGGCGAAGGCACACGGGGTGCAAGTAACACTGGCAATTGACATAGGCCACATAACAATCACGTTTGCATATGCTGCAAAGAATCGTTCCATGGGAAAAAGAAGAAACAGATGTGCATTCGGTTGATTTCGTCACACACCACCGAGCATGATGCTGAAATCGGATCAATTTTACAAAAGAAACTTTTATGCTACCATGAGATATCAAATCGGCACATGAATAATCTGGGTTTCCATGTTCCAGACTAGCATAAAGTAGCATTGCTTCTTTACATAAGAGCTCCTCTTGGGGAAGGAGAGGCACCCTGTTGAGTAGAGCATAGCGTCGACTGGCAATTGATCCCAAGGGAAACCAATCACCAATCGCGAAGTTGACAGCTTCACCACAATTAAAACCTGAAAGATACAAGAAAAATATATTTTATAGATCACAACAATTATATTATAGAAGGATAATAGAATTTGAGAAAATCTGGGAAATCGCATCCTATCAAAGCAAATTTACAACATACCATGACTAAATCCGGCATGATAAGCTCTAGGGAAAGTTATTACATATTCTCCAGGCTTCTGTACAGCTTTGTAAACAGGAACATTGTGTTCTAATAATATATTTGGCGGAAAGATTGTTGTCTTCCCTAAAAGCACATCAAAAGCACCATCCTCCCCATCAGCCGATAAGATATCATGAGTGTACACATGATCCCTAACAACCTTTTCAAAATCGAGAGCTGCATGACCAGGAATTCCATACCAAGTTTTTGCAGCCCCACAGTGATGATAATTGATGCTGAACATGCATACAACAATGAATCAGCAATTTTATGAAAGATCCATATTGGAAAGCAAGATCTTTTGAATTCTAAATAGAGAAAACACATACCTATACAAGTAATGATCTTCCACATGCCAAGCAAACATGCTGAACAGCATCCCAATGTATAGCATAGGTTCAGTGACTCCCTATAATAAACCAAATATTAGTCTGAACGGCCACAAACACAAATTTATAAATTCCAGAAACATAATTAGCACATACCGGGATTGCTGTCTCTAGAAGACGCAAAATGGATTTTGGTAGACGAGAAAGTTTCTGAAACCATGTAAAATGCACAAGATATTAGTGATTAATTCCTGCAAAAGTTGTTAAGAAGATTATTGATATCAAGGAAAGAGAGAATTGAAGTGATTATGATACTTTACAAAGTTCTATAAGGAGAAAGGTGATATGTTCAGATGATTAATCAGTGGAAGAAAGAGCTTCAAGGGGAATCACAACCTAAGTTGCTCATCCCTGAAGCCCTCAAGACTTGGAAACTTTTAGAGAAAACTTTGTTACAAAAGAAAAATGGCATGTGCCCCATTTTGATACGAGAAAAACGGGAATTACTACATAATGTCTAGTTTCTGATACGAGAAAAAGGCAGATATACCGAAAAAAATCATGAAGATTTTGAAGTAGGATTCTACAACCAAGTTTGGAAGATCAACTCAGAAAGGAGTAAGATAAAGATCACCCAAACTGCTTATTTTCTCTATCCTCCTTTTCTTAGAAGCATCTAAAGTCATCTTTGTGATCAAGATCTTCAATAGTGTACCAAAGGTGTCTTTAGAGTATACCGAATCATTATATATAAGTCTCAAAAGTTAATCGAATTCCCATAACAAAAAAAAGTGAAACACTTGTGAGAAGAAGAACACCTTCAAATTCCATCTGCTTTTTCCAAGTGGATCATTTGGTGAAGATGAAAATGCACTACCATCAACATCGCATGCATATTCAACACTCTCCGTTTTTCCACAAGCTATTTCTTGCCAAAATTCTTTTTCCAAGTATGTAGCTGGAAGGCATCCAGCACTATAATACCTACGAGCAAAAATCTTGTTCGCCATTTTCTCGAAATCACGAAAGGTATAGTTTCTGAAAAACCACACTCATGTTCAAAGCCTGAAAGAGATAACTAAAGTACGCTGTGACATCTAAAACAAAAGAGGAAAAACTAACCTTCCACTCATGAAAAAGGTGACCTTGTCATCACTATCCCATTCAGCCAACCGAAGTGGTTGCACCCTAGTTGTAAATTTGAAACCAGCCTTTTCTTTCATAAGAACTACACCAGCAGGTACAGAAGCACTCACAGGGGATACAATCTTGCAGATCCCTGAAGATTGAAGTACAATTATAGCTGTAAGCTCTTCAATCAAAGAAAAGTACCAGTGAAAATTTCCAAAGAACATTATAAAGAGGAACTTGACAAGGAAGAAAAAATGGAGAGCAGAGGAAGATAGGCGCATTTCAAAAGTAGATATAGAACTATTATTATTGAAAACATACGAGGGCCAAAAGTACTAACAACAATAAGTAAATTATTTGACATGAAATTTATCACCATTTACACTTGAAGGCCTGAGTGTATTCTGAATGCCATGAAAGAACATCAAAATAATGAAAACCTATCAATGCACAGAAGAAAACATACTATCCAATCTAAAGCTCCATCCCCGCTCATATAAATGTTATATCAAGGCATACCATATTTTGAGGCTTCTGGAGCTATCTTTTGCAGATAAACTAAAGGATCTTGGAATTCCTCTTTAGTTGGACAGTATACCGGACACTCTGGAATTTTATCAGTCCATTCAAGGTCAGAGGGGTCAAACTTAGCCACTTTACCCTTTGCAAACATATCTTTATTGCTAGGAGTGCTGCCAAATTTTGAGTATACATCAGCATGACTATGTAACCTCACACCACATGGAGCAGAAGCTCTTAGAGCATCACCCCCGCTCCTACTCATCGTGTTACTTACACAGGTCGAATCATTCTCTGTCTCTTTTTTCATCCGCTGCAGCCTTTTACGCTTCAAAAACTCTAGTTTCGCTTCCCGCGACGTACAAACTCTTCCTTCCACCTGACACATAAAACGATAAGCATTGAGGAATAATGATAAACATACATGAACCAATATTCAGTTGAAGATATCAGCACGTACAATTGTCAAATTCATTTCACAGGCAACAAATCCAAAAGTAAAACTTCTCTACGAATTTGGAAAAGCATAAAATGAAATATTCAGAACTTATTAAGTATTTCTGGTTTCAGTTTCCAGTCCATTTACTCTATTTGTTCAGAATACCTAAATAGTCATACTCTGATTCACGTCAATGTTAACAGAAAGACTCATCTAGTTGAAATTCAAGAAGAAAATAAAATTGCACAATTTTTAAAAGAAGAACAATGCCTTGGTAAAAGAGTGTCGCTGTGATAGCATGACAAAAGGACGAAAACTTGTCACCACAAAAATTTTGTAAACAACTCAGTTTTTTACTAATAGTAAGCTCAAACTCTTTTCATTTAAAATTCAGAATTATATATATTACTCAGTAACAAACGTGAATGAGGTAAAGATTAAAATCACTTAGCAAAAAAGCAAAAAGAGGTGCAAGAACTCTGCTAAGTAATCAACCAACAAAGCCCATCTCCAGATTTGACATCTTCTAGCAGATTCTATAAACACGTTTCACAGTTTTTTAGAGAAGAGAAAAAGTCAAATCCTAGAAATAATGCAGAAATGCATATATATTTTCCTTAACAGTCACAGGTGAACAAAAAGTAAGAAAATAAACATTACAGATTTGTATTACAGGAAGATCCTACAAGTTTTTCTAAATAACAGTCCAAAGGAAAACTGCCAAGATCTATAATTGGTCGAAAAAGCGGGAAAATTGCTACTGTAAACACTTGCACTGTTATTATGTACGTAAAGCAGAGAAATAAAATAAAACAAAAGGAGTAAAATAACTAAAATTAAAAGGAATAATAAAGGCTACTACCAGTTTAGAACAAATAACATAGAATTATCCATCAGAAAAATAGAGGCCGCAAAAAATAAATTAAAAAATCACCATTACAGAACAAGAACCGAGGAGTATAAAAACTCCGTAGAACACTATCATCACGGCCAAAATTTCAAAACTATAGTATCAAAAGAGAGTACATAACATATATATGTAATATCGATATAAAACAGTAGAAGCGCCAGATTGGAAACTCTTTCCGGAATTTTATTCAATTTGAACCATAACCAAAACAATGTTCGAGATCCAAACGATCAAAACATGACTCAGAATATACATTAACCACAGAAACCACAAAACTTAAAAGAAGCGTACAAATTAACAACAACAAACACACACACACACACACACATGACAAACTAACACAATAACGCACCATCTCATTCCGAAAAATCTCGCCTCTCGCCGCCGTCTTCTCCAACTTTTCTTCGCCGGAGAAAAAACACACCATAAAAAAGCTCCGAAAAACCGCTGAAATTGCCCTAGACAACGATCCAGGGCTCAAACAACCAGAAAATCCGTATCACACTTGCCACATTCCCATAGCAACGCCGTGGACCGAGTCAAACTCATGGATCGGAACGATTCAACAACTCACAGCAATGATATAGGAGAAGACGTTTTGTATGTATAGAGAGAGAAAGTGTTGAATTCAGCAGCCGCACTGTTCACCGGCGAACCACCGGCGGGATGTGGAGACGACGGCGTTTTGTCTGTATAGAAGGAGAGAGAAAGAGTTTGTAGAGAGAGAAAGGAAGGGGGGGAGAGAGAGAGAGAGGCACAGTAGATGGAATCCTATCAAAGTATATGGGGGGTTGGAAAACATAAAAGGGAAAAAAGAAGGGATAATTTAATATAATAATTTCCATATATATAGAGATATATATATATATATATATACACTCTCTTAAATATTCATTAATTATAATTAATAAATCTAATTACAGCGAAGAGTGCAAATATGGAAACGAATAAAATAACAGAAAATAATGGAACTAAAATATTATATTAAAAAGGTGAAAAGAGAGGAAAGAAGTGTGAACTACGAAGGAAAGTGGTGGTGGTTGTTAGGTTGGTTCAACAAAACGACCGCCGGCCTTTAAAACGCGCCGTTTTGACCACTCTCTTATATGCCGTATTTGCCCCTACATGAAACTCAAATTTACAGGGCATTGGTACAGGCTGGGAGAGAAAAAGGTGTTGCTTTTGAGGGGTGGAATGGTAGATAAGAATGTGACGGTGTTACCGAAAGGTTGTGGGTACAGGGAATAATCACATGCGGCAAGTAGCATTGGATAAGTGTGTACACGCCGTTAAATCAAACTACTTGACTTTCCGTTTCTTTGGACGGTCAATAAACGAGACTCACACAGAAAACTGCCATGTGCATTAAAGTTTACGCATTTTGACACGTATCAACACCGTTTCTACGTAACTTTTATGTTTCATTGCGTCCGCCGCTCTAAATCACCTGCCCTTGCTTTGTTGTCATTAGGTAGGGTAACCAAAAATATTCTACCAATTTTACGAAATTTCCTAAACAAAACTCAAATATTTGTTACTCACATCCATCGTATTATCGTTTTAGTCTACTTTGATTTTCAATATGGACATTTAAATGAGAATAAAAAATTGTACTTTTTGGATCCAAACAAATTTCAAGATAAGAAATTGTGTTTTCTCAACTATATTAATCACAGGGTAAAAAGCAGTTTCCACCCAATCGATATCCGCCGAAAAAATTTGATACATAATTTATTAATTTTTACGCCCGAATATTCAACTTTTGCATTGTGACAAGTACATAGGGTGAATAATTTAGAATATTTCCTTCAAAAAGTATGTCACGTGTTTTAGGCATGACTTAAATTGTATATCAAAGTGAATATATCATGCAATTTATAGGTAGTCGGGTGCACAAAATGTCATAGCATAGGATGCAAAGTACACATGTCATGCAATATATAGATAGTCGAGTGTACAACCTAACTTATATTTAAAGCACGCGACAGACTTTTAGAAGGAAATATTTCAAATTATTCCTCAGATGGACTTATTTGTCACAATTTACAAGATTTGAGTACTCAAGTATTAAAGTTAATAGATTATATACCAAAGTACTCCGACCGACATATGATAGGGTCGAAAATGATTCTTACCCCTTAATTATATGGGTTACATACATCTTGCACCCCTACAGTATGGTGTCAATATCTAATATACCGTAAACTATTAAAATTTTAAATTACACCCCTAATATTCAATAGTCATGTTTTGTTGAATATATATGCCCTTAATTCATTATAAAGTTTGTACCCCCAAACTTTGATATTTTTATCTTCGATGTTAAACTTCAAAACTTAATGAAACAAATTCAAAACCAAACTTGGGGCAATAAATTTATAATAATCAAAAGTTTCAACCCATTAAGATAATAAATTTATTTTATAGAAAGAAAGATAAAACAAAAATTAAAAGTTTGACAAGTTCTCACTAAAAATTTGGATTTGCTTGTTATCGATAATTTTTTTATTTCCAAGACTCTTTATTTTCTACGATATGTTGCATTTGTTTTCTCGAAGTTTACATATTGTGTATAATTTTTATTTAATGTATTTTTTTTCTACAAATAAGAAACAATGGGCAAAAATCATAGTACCCGACATGAATCGAAGAAAATGGAAGGCTTACAAATTTATCGAAAAAAATTCGTAATTTGAATTTTCAATTATAGTAGCGCGTGCAATCATCAAATATCACTGTGAATAATTTCTATAAGTTCCGTGTTTTGTTCAATAGAATGGAACTGTGTTTCGGCTAATTTAACTTTAAAACAAATCGCAACCTTGTTGTGAGGGTTGGTTTTAAATTTTAATAAATCCAAAATTGTATATCTGTGCATTGTGTTAAAATGTACATGTTGGGAAATGAGTAAAAAATAAAAACACAGCAAAAATAAATTTCCAAGTAGAAAATTTGGATGGCATATTCAAATTTACCGATTAGTTTAGAAAACTCCACGTCTTGTAGCCAAGTGGTTGGAGAAAATACCCGTTTCTTGAATCTACGAGCCTCTTAGATTTTTCCAATCCTGGCAGCAAACTTGTCACCGCACTCTAAATCACCACGCAGGAAAGTAGATGATTTTGGGAAGTTTGTTGCTTGGAGGTTATTGAAATATGATGTTCCCTTAGGTTAAATCCTTAAGTAATATAACTATATAATTTAAGCTATTAACCAAAGCCCACGTGGGCGTCCAAGTGGACGTCCACCTCACGTGTGCACTCGCTCCAAACGAGTTCACCCATTTGGTCTTGCTTTTAAATTAATTAATTAAGTATAAATTAATTAATCAATTCTTATTTCTCCGGAAATCAATTAAATAATTAAACTCATCACATGTACGATTAATTAATTAATTTATCCATTAATTATTAACTAATCAATCTCCTTTAATTTATACAATAAATTAAGGAATTTGTTAAAGGCACTCCAATTATTATTATTGGCACTCCAATTTTCATTTTATTTTGCTAAAAAGATAAAACAAAGCCCTTCATTGTGTAAAAGAATGTTCTTGAAGACAATTTATTTTATTCTTGTTAAATATGTCAAAGTCAATTCAGTCTACAATGTTTAAAAACACGATTAGAGATAATATAAAGAATGTTATTGATATTTATATTTTGACCTTGCAAATAAAAAACAATTTCATCCTACAATACTCAGAAAAAAATTGATTGAAATAAAAATAAAAATCTATTTTTCATATTTATTACCTAACAAATCTCAAATGATTTAATTCATTGTCATTATTTAATTGAAAACTCTACAAATCACGTACTAACACACAAATATAATATTGCAAGTGGTAAAAAAAATGTAAAAATCAACTCATCTTGGAGAAAAACTAATATCCTACACTATTCTAGAAAGAAATAATTCATCAAATAAAGCATTGAACAAAAGCCCTAACTTTTGTTTCCAAGAGTAAACAATGTTTAAAGTGCAAATAAAAATGATTAAAGAACTATGAAAGATAAAATTACCATTTCAATTATTAATGGTCTGATTAGTACTTGATAATATTCTAAGATTTTCTCGAAACTTTTAGTATTTACAAGCTCTAATATTTTATCCAACTCCTCAAAATCATTTTCATTGCTTTGGTTGTCTATTGCTAAAATTTTAATTTTAATTTTTTACACCTATAATTTCAATTGATTTAAGTTCAGAGCAACCAAGAACCAAATATATGCAGCAACTAGTGGATGAATATTTTATCTTAGAAAATTGGAAAAATAGAAGAATTATTTCTTTACAAAACATTTGAAGGACTTTGTGTTTTTCCCTACCTATTTCTTTTGAAAAAAACTTCTCGATATTCAACACCTTTTATTTTGGATTCCATGTGCATTTCTGATAGTATAAAGTGCAATTGGTCTTGCACAAATATATTTTTTGCGCATTAAGGATAATTTTGTACTTTTGAAAAAATGAAATAGAATGTGGAGTGCCAATAACAAAAGTTGGAGTACCTTTAACAACTCCCTAAATTAAATGCCCAACATACCCTTCAAGCTATCCACGTCATTTTTATTGCTAATCCTTTAAGCGCGACTCTTTAGGTTCATTTCAATTGGCAATAGGAGGAAACCAAAGGATGTGGGTGACACCAAATCTGTCATGTGGCCACACATTGTAGCCCAAAGGAGAACAAATGATTAGATCATTCCGAGACCTTTCCAATTTTGAATACCGTATGAGGATGAACTTTTTATTCTTGTATCCCAATCAAGTGAGAGACAAGACTTGACAATATCATATGTAATGATAAGATGAGATCACTAGGCGTTCTCTCATGTCTAACACGAGTAGCTACTTTGCTTTGGCCAAAGACTTTAGATCTCATTTATTCGTGACTGCATTGAATACATACTCATTCACTTACGAGAGAACAAATCTCATCTTGACAATCAGTTAAGACTACTACATTCCCATCAAATCGCACTTTGAGGTAGATCCCACTAACAAGTGAAATGAGTCTAACTACTCGAATGACATATTTGATGTCACAAGCACTTCTTCAACGTAATTCATCCGGTCTAAGATTCAAGCATACCTATCACAACTAATCAGTTCTGTCATTGACTGTCATAAAGTGAAACCAATATGATAGAGCCGATGCGAGGCGTTTCCGAACCCATCAGTCCCACTGATGTGTCTATGACACAAGCTCCCACTAACCCATAATGTTGGGCTGGCACTCCCATATCAAGGCTTATATCAAACAATTCTTGCTAAGTTTCAATGTTCAACTGAAACTCACGTGACTTGCAAACGGATTAAGTAATCAAGTATAAGAACTTTTATTGTGCCAACCTCTTTAACCCATAGGGAGTACAAGGTTTGTCTTGATTGCACGGACTATGTGTTGTACACTACTTACTATTAGGATTATGCTCTCGATGCCAACGAGGAGTAGATTGTATTGGGTTTTTTCCTTTATGTTGTACAAATTCTTCTTATGAAATAAAAGACAATTGACATTCACGTAAATCTTAATGGCATTAATGAGTATTGAACATATAGTTCAAAGTAATCAAGAGAGACCTTTTACTCCTTAGAGATTTAGGAGAGAGACACTAGAAGTGTCAAGTCCTTGATTACTCAAAACGGGTTCGCAAGTCGAAGAGTCTTAATTGGGCATTAAGACTTGACTTGTATGACACAAGCTCTGACAAAGAGTGTCAGTCGGTCACTATGTATTAGTGGGAGCTTATGTCGTAGATATGTCAATGAAATTGATATATTCAAACACAACTAGCCGTAATCTAATTACATGGGTATTTGCTCAGTGACTGTAAATGATTGGATTACTGGTCACGATAATGTGCGTGAGCCTTAAACCTAAGGAGTCACTAAGATTGAACTTGTGACACTAGACTCATCACTAGAGTAGTCAGACAAGTTTCACACTTAGGTGGGGTCTACCTCGAAATGTAGTCTCAATGGGCAAGTAGCAGTTGTTCGGTGACTGCTAAAATGGGATTCACTGTCTCGAATAGTAAATGAGAATATGTCATGTGCAATCATAGGTAAATGAAATAACAAGTCTTTATCCAAAGCAAATAAACTAACTCTTGTGGAACACGAGGGATAGATTGGTAATTTTATCTTACTATGATTGATATATCCCATGACTCTCACTCGAGTGGGATATTATAGTGTAGGGCTTATACTCTCATGGTATTCGTGACCTAAAGATTAGTAATGATCAAATCATTTCAATCTCGATTGGGTTTTGATGTGGGTCCATGGGACTGGCTAGGTGACGCCCACATCCTTTGGTATCCTCTCATTGCCAATTGAGACGAACCTAGAGAGTCGCGCTTTCAAAGAAATAAGCAAAGAAAATCTCTCGTTCTTGAATAAGATTATTCTGATAATGTGTCATTAGATGAACAAATTAATAATATGGGCAAAGGAATTAATTTGTTTAATTAATTAGATTAATCAAAATAAAATTAAAGAATAATTAATAATTAATTAGATTAGTTTATTATTTATTCTTCTAAGTCTAAATTATTAATTAGATTAAATACCTTAGTTTACTATTAATTAAAGACATAATTGGATTAATATTTGGTGTACTTAATTAAAAGTGAAACCTCAGTTGAAAAGTCTACTTAGCTCACTTATGCTGCGCATAGGCGTGTTCTAACAAGCAAGATGGGCTTGGAGATTTAATTAATTCCTAGCCCATCATCTTATAAGTACACATGACTAAAGACCTACCTCATAACATAACAACACGAGAAGAGAAAAATTTGTTCCCTCTCCTAACTAGCCGTCGGCCATCAAGGTGCCAAAGAGTGAGTTTTTCTTTTAGCTTACCTCCGATGTGATAATCTAGAGGCAGAAGCCCGGGGTTGCTGCTGGTACTGTTGATCAAGAAATTACACGCTACAACAAGGTTGGTTTCGTAGTAATTTTTTTTCTGTTTTAGTTTATGAAAAATCATTAGGCCCCAAAAGTGATACGATTGTAAATCCAAATATATTTATTATTCTGATGCGCTTGAACCAGGGTTCACAACACTTACAAAAGCCAATAAGGTTTATTTGAAACAACATAAACCTTTAATTATATCAAAGAAAGATCAATTACAAATTATATACCCTATACATTCTATTCTCTATGGCATCTGAGGGCATAATCCTAACAATCTCTCACTTGTACTCAATGTCACTCGCTATGCTATCTAATATCCCTATTCTTAAGATATTGGCCTAGCACCGCCACTGCTTGTGACAATGGTTTGGTGAGTGGTTCTGCAACGTTGTTTGCTGAAGCTATTTTCTGCACGACTTTTTTACCTCGGCGAACGATCTCCCTAATGATGTGAAATATTATGTTAATGTGTTGGACTTGTTGTGAAACCTTGGTTTATTAGCCTGAGCTATAGCGCTATTTTTGTTACAGTAAAGTGACACCAGAAGCTCCACGCTAGGAAGGACATGAAGTTCTCCAAGAAACTTCCTAAGCCAAATAGCTTCCTTAGCAGCCTCCGAGGAAGCCATATATTCAGTCCCAGTGGTGGAATCTGCGGTTGTATTTTTCTTAGAACTCTTCCAAGACACCGCCCCACCATTGAGCATGCATATGAATCCTAAAGTGGACTTTCAATTAACTATATCAGATTGAAAATCTGAATCAATAAAATCAAATTCATAGTCCTCTTCACGTACTTGGGGATATTGTTCAAACATATACAATGTTCCTTGCCCAAGTTTGCATGAAAACGACTCATAGCATAAGTAATGTCGGGTCTTGTACACATCATAGCAAACATCAAGCTACATATTGTCGACACGTAGAGTACAATACTCATCTCATTTCTAACTTCCTCACTTTGAGGATACATAGATTTTGAGAGATGTATCCCATGTCTCATAGGCAGAAACCATTTCTTGGAGTCTTTCATTCTAAATCTCTTTATGACCTTTTCTAAGTAAAGGGCTAGAAAAAGTCCTATCATCTATTCGTTCTATCTATATAGATACAAATTCCTAGAATGTAAGTGACTTATTCTAAGTTTTCATTGAAAAAGTACTCAAAATCCACTTATTGATTGTAGTGAGCATCCCAACTTTGTTCCCTATAAGTAGAATGTCGTCTACATACAGTACTAGGAATGATATCTTGCTCCCGCTGACCTTATTGTAGACGCATGGCTCATCTTCATTCTTGATGAAGTCGAATCCCTTGGCTACTTCATCAGAATGTAGATTCCTACTATGAGATGCTTGCTTGAGTCCATAGATGGATCTCTCAAGATTGCACAACTTATGGATATCCTCCTCAGATACAAAACGCTTCAACTATTCTATATAGGTGTCCTCCTCGAGAAATCCATTAAGAAAGTAATTTTGACATCCATTTTCCATATCTCATAGTCTAAGTGCACAGCTATTGGTAGTAGAATTTTATGGATTTGATAAAGATTTGATTACAGCCACTGGAAAAAAGGTCTCTTGAGAGTTCAATTACTTCATTTTGAATATAACCTTTTTCCACTAGCCTGGACTTATAGGTGTCAACCCTTCCATCCGAACCAATCTTTCTCTTGTATATCCATTTGCACCCAATGGGTACTATACCCTCGAGATGATCTACTAGAGTCCTGACTTAGTTCAAATACATCGGATCCAATTTTTGTTTGCATAGTTTCATGCCATCTCATAACATCCATATCTACCATCGCTTAATCATAAGTAGAGGGACCATCTCCATGACCTTTCTCTACTATAGCATGAAAACCCAGCTCCTTCTGCAGTAGATAGTCATATCTCTCAGGCGGCTAAGGTACTCTACTAGACCTTTGCGGTTGTGGTTGTGCTACAATTAGATCGGTTCTTATGTAGCTGTGTTCAAAGGGGTCTTGTCTTGTTCCTCTAGAACAATCTTCCTACCTGTACCACCTTCTTGAATGAACTCTTCTTCGAGAAAGTAGGCCTGCAGAGCAACAATGATCCTCTGCTCATCGTGCAGGTAGCAGAGGTATCCCGTGAAATCCTTAGCATAAAGTATGAAACATCAATTTAGGGCCCTAGCTTTCAACTTTTCTACTTTATTCTTCTTAACATAAGTAGGACATCCCCAAATATTAATGTGGTTAAGAATTGGTTAGCTTTTTCTCCATATCTCATATAGAGTCTTAGGAATGAATTTGGAAGGACATGTGTTCAAGATGTACATTATTAAGGGGTCATGTCCCCATAATGAAATGGGTAAGTCAATGTAGCTAAGCATGGAATGAACGATGTCCAACAATGTTCAGTTCCTACGCTCAGCTACCCTATCCAATTGTGGTGTTGCTGGTGTTGTGAGTTGTAAAACTCAGGAACTCGTCAAACTCAGCACTCATATATTCTTCTCCACTATCTAATAGTAGAACCTTTATACGATGCCCTGTTTAATTTCCACTAAAGCCTTGAATTCCTTGAACTTTTCAAAAGATTCAAACTTGTGATTCATCAAATACACCAGACCAAACCTAGAATGATTCTCAATGAATGTGATAAACTAGTGGAAACCTCCACGAGCCATTTACTAAATGGCCCATAAATATCGGTATGTACTAATCCTAAGGCTTGATTGACTCTTTCAAAAGTCTCGATGAAGGAAGATCTAGCAATCTTGCCCATGAGACAAGACTCATAAGGTGGATAAGGATTTGATCGCAATGGATCTATAAGCCCAGCTTTCTCCATCTTATGAATCTTTTGTTAACCAGCATGGCCTAGTCTAAGATGCCATATAAGTCCTTAGTTAGTGTCTTCCCTACCACATTTCCTATTCATAGTATTAACTACACATGACATTTGAACTTTTTTTTTTTTTTGGGAATTCAAACCATTCACTAAAGTAGCATTTCCAACTAATTTATTGCCATAATAATTGCAACTCAAATCAGTAAAATAGAAAGTATAACCATGTTTAACCAAAACAGGAATTGAAACAATGTTTAAGCTCATTAACCAAAACTAAAACATCTTCTAAAAGTAATAAATGTTCAAAATCTAAAAGTAAAGAGGTAGATCCTATGCTAGTAGCTGCGACGCTCTACCCGCTGCCTACTTTGATTTGTACCTTTTCATGACTCAGTACAAATCCTGATTCATACAAAAACGTGAGAGCTAGATCCAGAATCAAGAATCTATGAAGTGGAATAAACAGTCATAGAATAAGTGGAATAAAAATATGAAGTTTTATACCTGATACGCCTCGACCCATGTTCGAATAGTCCCTCATCTAGTGGCCCGACTTACCGCAATATAGGCATCTATTTGTCTTCTTTAGTTCCTTACTCTTTTGAACCACATGAGCCTTGATCTTTCCCTTATTGACGCAGCTCTGAGCTCTAAGCCCACAAGACTGCTTCTTGGTCTTCTTTTGCTTCTTTGTTTTGGGCTTTGAGGGCCCAGAAGAGATGACCAATGCAGTTTTCTTTCCCTTAGACTTCAAGTGAGATTATGTAGTGATCAGTTTGTTCATTGGTCCAGCTAAGTTGCACTCAATCTCATTGCAGTTGAATGTTCATGACAAATTGTAAAAAGGAATAAGGAAAATATTGCAAAATGAGACCAATCTATAGTAAGAGGCACATGTAAAAATCAAGAGCCTTCAATCTCTCGGTCCTCGAGATCATCTTGAGGACAGGATCCCCTACCTTATCTCCTTTTTTGATTTTGGCTCTGAAGAGTTCTTTCGATATCTCATATCTTATAGTACGATTGTGCTCACCATAGAGCTCAACTAAGTGTACCAAGATAACCTTCATAGTGGGCATTTTCTTGTGGGATCGTTGCAGCTCGTTTTTCATCGATCCCAACATGCACCTTCGCACCTAGACGTAGTCCTTAACCCATTTCTCATGGGCATCGACCTCTTCCTCATTGGCACATGTCTTCGCAGGCATCTATTGGAGTTTATACCCGGCGCCCCAATTCTGGGCGCCATTCTTAGTATTAGATAAACTCTGTAGAAACAATCATTTTTATTAAATAGGTTGATTATTTGTTTTGGAATTCTTTATTCTTAAATATTATTTACTTTTCTTAGAATGAAGTCCCGAAGGATAAAATATGGCTATGGGACATCATCGCACATTGAGTATGGCGATGATGGAATATGTTTCCAAGGCCGTGATCCCTAAATGTAGTTCTAAGTCATAAAAGGGTTCATCAAGAAGAAGCTATATTGATGAACCCAAAAGACTTGCTTATACGTGTTAGGTGTATGCCCTCTATGCCAATGAGAAGTTAGATTGAGAAGGGCATTGATAAGTTATTTTGTATAAACAATCGAATTTCTATTTGTACAAAAACGTTTCCTGTTTTGTTCATATAAATCTTATTGGCTTTTTAAATGTATTGAACAAATAAGTCCTTGTGATTCAAGATAGACTTTCCACTCTTATGTAGATAAGGGAAGGGCAATAGAAGAGTCAACAATTTAATCTTTTAAACTGGGTTCGCGAGTTAAAGAATCTTAATTGGGCATTTAGATTCAACTTGTATGATACATGCTTTGTCAAAGAGTGCCAGTCATTCATTAATTATATAGTGGGAGCGTATGTCATTATATATTAATAGAATTAATATATTGGAACTAGACTCACAGTAATCCGATCACATGGGTTTTTACTCAGTGACAGTCGATGTTCAGGATTGCATATTACAATAGTATGAGTGAGCTTTTGACATGAGGGTTTGTTTACAGCATACCTGTACTGTTGATTAGTTATTAGGGTAGTCCAACCTTTCGCCAGTTGGTAGCGTCAACCTCGAAGTACGGTTCAAGTAATGCAAGTGATAGTTGTAAGACAATCGCCAAAATGGGATTCATTGTCTCAAAAGTAAACGAGCATGCGACCTATACGAAAGTGACTGAATGAAATTATAAGTGTTTGGCCAAAGAAACTAAACTATCTAGTGTTTGACACCGGGAGTAGTTTTGGTAAATTCACTTCACCATCACTACATAGTATAGTATCAAATATAATGAGTTTGACATACCATAGTTCTTGCTTGATCAGGTTGCGTCAATGAAGAGCTTATACGCATACAGTATTTGTAATTAAAAGGTTCGTGATGGCGTAGTCATTTCGTATTCGATTGGGCTACGATTTGGTTCTACGAGGCTGGCTAGGTGACAACCATATCCTTTGGTATCCTCCCATTGACAATCGATATGAGCCTAAAGGGTCGCGCTAAATGAAGATGATAGGAATAAATATATATATATATATATGTATTTATATATGTTTCTGCTTAAAAGGTATTCTTGTACTTTCACATTAGAAGATAAATGACTAATTGATGGCATAATCTAATTAATGTATTTATTTGGATTAAATAGATTATTTAAATTATTATCAATTCATAAGTTAAAATTCATTTAGAATTAATTTATAAGTTGAATTGATTATTTAATTGGATTAAAAGTAATTAATTAGTACCCAATTGGATTGGGCTGGGTTTAATTAATCACAACTGGACTTCAATAAAAAAGGAGCCCAGTAAACCCATCTTCCATGGCCTGGTCGGCTGCCCCTTGTGCTGCAAGAAAGGCTCGGGGTTTATTTTATAAATCCCGTTAGTTGTTTCATTATTTTATTTTAAAATTAAAATATCAGAAAAAACAGCAAAAGAATTCCTCTCCCTCTCTCTAGCTCTAATTGCCATCCACCATAGCCGGAGAGGAGGTCGGAGCTTTTTGAAGATCATCTTCGTGTGAAGATTTAGAGACGTCGTTCTTGTGATCCTCGTTACTACTTCGATTGTTTTAATAAAATCTAAAAGATAATTCGATTACCCTCGTCATATGAATTCTTTGCTATGATAATCAAGAACGAACAAATTGATTCTGGGCTATGTGAATCAAATAATTTTTTTATCTGCTAGATCCATTCACAACAGTGGTATCAGAGCCAAATTCAAATCGTTTTTGATATATTTAATATGTTTAATCTTGCATTTATATACATGAATATGTTATACATATTGTTTGTTTTATTGTGGGTTATGGATCAAAAACTTAAATCGCACATTTTTATTTTTATTTTCCGGGCTTGATTGATGATAATTGGATGATGATGATGATGAACACGGTGGTGGTGCCATGGTGGAAACACTGCGCCGCCTCCGTGCTTTGCCCGTGCGTCGTCGTAATGCCCTAAAGAGGATGACAGTGTCGCTATCCAGCGCCACCATCGTCCCCACCTGATTGGCTGTGGTAGCCAATCGGGAAGAGGTGGGACGGGGTAACGCCGGCGACTGAGCTGCGCCTTTGGCGGTGTTGCAGAGTTGAAAAGACACCTCTACGTGTTGGGCCTTAGCCAACACAATGCTGGGTAAGCCCAACGCATGTAGGCGTTAGGCTTGGCCCATCGCTGTTTTGATTATTGCATTGGGCCTAGCCTAATTGCATTAATTAAAAGCATTGGGCTAGGTCCAAGCACCCCAATGGGTTGGAAACCCAATGGGTATTTTTCTTCAAATAAAAAACTGAGCTGGCCCAATGTTTTATGAAATAAAATGATCCTCTTCCGTTTAAATTGATTAAGAGCCCAAACAATGATTCACATCCTAAAATATTTAAATTGGATTTAAAATATTGAATTAGATTTGATTATTAATTAAAATGCTTAATAAATTGGATTTATTTGAATTGAATTGGATTCATGCAATTTTAATTAAACAAATTGATATTTGGTCACTCTAGGTTTATTTAATTAAAATTTAGATGAAACGTGATCAAATGAAATTTAGTCAAGTAAATAAAATTGACTTGGGGTCGATTTTATTTTAGATCAAATTTTCATAAGCCCACTTGACATTAGATTAAATTTAATGTCATTTAATCAAGTAAATTGGATTTACAATTAAAATTAGATTTTAATATAATTTAAACTTAATTTAGATTTATACATGTAACTTTCATTAGATGAAATGACACTTTAATTGGATTAAACCAAGACAAGAATAAATAGGATTTATTCTCAACTTGATTAAATTAGATTTTTTTTTTACATTAAGTTAATTTGATTCACTTTTATATTAATAATAATGTTTTGATATTAGTTTAGATTTGTTCTCCCACACAATCTTTATTAGATAAAGATATACACAATCTTTATTAGATAAAGATATACTTTAATCTGATTAAAGTGATCAGAATAAATTGAATTTGTGTTGATATAATTAAATAGGATTTAATGATTAAATTGGATTTAAATATTCAATTAAATTGGATTTAGTTGATATTAAATAGTTAGACTTATTTGTCACATTATGTGTTTTGTTTATGTGCTCCTTTTATGTGATGGAGGCACCTCATATGGACTATAGGGTTTTGCTTTTCTTGTTTTATCTGGGTTGTATTGGGCGGAAGTTTGAGCCCCCAGGATGTATATTTATTTTTCTTGTACATATAATAGATAGGTCCAATAAGAGCATAGCGGAACTGCTTGGAGCTTGGAGCTTGGAGCTTGGAGCCTGGAGCCTGGAGCCTGGAGATTAGATTTTTTGTATAGGCGAAAGCTCTACGTAATAGACAGGATCCTTCCCCTGATCACTCGTTGGCTCGAGTTGATCTAGATTAAGTCCATATGAGTGTGTGTTGTTAGAATTGCTAGGCTTTTTCTTTCTTATGCATTTCCATGATTGCGCTAAAAGAAATTAATGTGCATAGTGAAACTAATATTCTTATAACAACACCATGTTATAATTCTCCCATTTAATAAATATTGAGTAAGTAAAGGGCATTGGATGTCCTAACTCTCCATCAAGCTTTAGAAGATGGGTTCGCCTGGGGTGCATGGCATCGTCCCGGAATTAGGGGATCGTGCATCACGGCGTGTGACTTTATTTTCTCTGGTGCATTTGATGCCGTCATGCCGAAACAAATTTTGCCCCATATATCGAATAAGGTTGCAAGGACAGATTAATTGTTAGACTGTAAGTAGTTGATGGGAAAACTACTCAGATGGATCACTTCTTATATATCAAATAATTTTGCAGTTCAGTGATCCATGAGCTAAACATTGTCGAATCATCGGTCAGACCGATTGATGCATGACATCACCTCAAAGGTCTGGCCAGCCATGTATCGAATAAGGTTGCAACTTGTTTAGATCATTGAGGAACTCGATCACTCACTATGAAACCCATGCAACGAGGTTTCCGATTATTACAGTGGGAGTGCAATGTTTCAAGAAAAATAGTGGGAGTCAAGTAAACTTTAAACATCCTTGATTTTACTTGAAATACATAATAACATATCTAATCGTAAATCTTGGTATTTTCTACAGTTTATTTCCTTCACACTATGACTAACACTTTGAAAATATTGCTTGAGAAAAATGTCCTCACTGGACCAAACTACTCTGATTGGATCAAGGCATTGGGGATGGTCCTCAATGATGAATCACTTGAATATATGCTTGAGCTGGATCGTCCACAAAGGACTGGGGTTAATGAGGATGAATTTGTTCTTTTGGCATACTCAGATTGGATCTCTGACGCAAGAAAAGTAAGGGATTATATGTTGAGCTCCATGTGCAGTGAATTGCAACATACGCATGAGAACATGGATAGTCCTAGGTCAATCATACTGCACTTGGATAAACTGTTAGGGGAACGGAGCAAGTCCATTCGGTACTTTGTATCAAAGGAACTTTTCATCACAAAGATGAAAGAAAGAGATGATGTTGCTGATCAGGTTTTGAACATGATATCCATGCTAGAAAAATTTCGTTCTATGGATTATTACATGAATTTCCGTCTACAAGTTGATCGCATTCTTCAGTCACTCCCTAACTAGTTTCATGCCTTTGTCATCAACTTTGATTTAGATGACATTGAAGGATCATTGTTAGTGTTGATGGACAAACTTATCAAAGCACAAACACAAATGAGAAAGAAGTTTGGTATATTCATAGTTCCTATTATCCTGCGAACAAGGGACAAAAGTAGAAATGTCCTTTAGCTGGGTGCATCAGAGAACCAATCATATCCAAAGTGAGAAAGTCAAGTGTTAGGCGCGTAAGGGATAATGACAATTGCCCCTACTACAAGGGAGCAGGGCATTAGAAGTGTGACTATCCCAAGCTGAAAGCAAAGAACAAATCAGGTATAGAACTTTATGCTTTGAAATGAATTGTTCTATGATGGTATTTTATACTTCATGGATTCTAGATTCCGGAGCTAGTGCTCACAGTTGTGTTTTGAATCAGGATCTGGAAGCAAGTAGAAAGCTGGAAGAAAGAGAAGTGATGATCAATGTTGGAATTGGACACAGCGTGACTGCGACGCACATTGGAATTACTTCTGTTACATTAATTAGTAGACATCATATTAATTTAGATGATTGCCTAGTTTTTCCCAATGGGCTCAAGAATATTATTTCTATTCTTGTATTGGTCAGGAAAAGATATTTGTTTTCTTTTAAACTATAATTCTTGCGATATTTATTTTGGAAATAAGTATGTTGGCTTTGCATCTTTAATTATTGGTCTTTATTATCTAAATGTCCAAAATCAATGTATCATAAATACTATTACTAGAAAATGTGGTATGAATAATAAAATCTAGAAACTCATAGGGCACCTAAGACTAGGACATGCCAGTGAATTCAAGATTCACGAATTGGAGAAACGTGGACTTATTGGTTTACTTGGGTCTGACCCATATCCTACTTGTGAATCTTGTCTAAAAGGTAAAATGACTCGGTCACCCTTCACTGGACATTTCGAAAGGTCCTAAGAAGTTTTAGATTTGATTCACACTAATGTATGTGGGCCCTTAAAGGATGCGACCCTTGGAGGTTTTCAGTACTTCATAAATTTCACAGATGACCATTCAAGATATGGTCTAGTTTATATAATGAAGCATAAGTCTGAAGGCCTTGAATGGTTTAAGGAATTCAAGACTTTAACTGAAAAATAAAATGGGCACAATATTAAGGCGCTTCAATCTGATTGAGGTGGTGAATACATAAGTGCTGAGTTTGATGAGTTCTTGAAAGAACATGGCATAGTACTACAACTGACTCCTCCAGCAACTCCACAACTGAATGGAGTAGTAGAGCGACGGAACCGTACACTATTCGACATGATACATTCCATGCTTAGCTACACTGATTTACTCATTTCTTTGTGGGGTCATGCATTTCTTATAGCGGCGCACATCCTGAACAAATGTCCCTCGAAATCTGTTCCTAAGACACCATACAAGATTTGGTGTGGAAGGAAGCCTAATCTCAAATACATATGGATATGGGGTTGCCCTGCCCATGTAAAGAAGACCAAGGTAGAGAAATTAGAGGATAGATCCTTGAAAGGACGATTTTTTAGTTCCCGTGGACTCAATGGGATAACTCTTTTGCCTGCAAGATAATCATAGAATCATCGTGGCCTTACAAGCCTACTTTCTCGAAGAATAGTTCATTAGAGAAGGAGGTGCGGGTAGAAAGATTGTTCTGGAAGACCAAGTCAAAGCCTCTTCTGAGACACCTGTTCAAGAATCACAAACTGAACCTGAAACGACACAACCGTCACAGCGTCGGTCTAGCAGAGTATCTCAGCAGCCTAAGAGATATGGCTATCTGCACAAAACACAACATTATCTGTATGCTCTTGCAGAAGGAATCTATGGAGATGACCCCTCTGACTATGACGAAGCAGCGGCGGATATAGATTCCACTAAATGGCTGGAAGCTGTGAAAGCAGAAATAGATTCGATGTATTCGAACCAAGTCTGGAACCTTACAGATCTACCCGAAGGTGTAAGACCAATTAGGTACAAATGGATCTACATGAGAAAGATTGGTCTGGATGGCAAGGTTGGAACCTATAAAGCCAGGCCTTTGGCAAAAGTATATAGTCAAAAAGAGGGCATTGACTATGAGGAAACCCTTTCGCCAATAGCCATGATCAAATCTATTAGAATTTTGCTAGCCATAGCAGCAAACCTGGATTATGAAATCTGGAAATTAAAATGGATGTGAAAATCGCATTTCTAAATGGTTACCTCGAAGAGGACATTTATATGCAATAGCCCAGGGGTTCACATCAGTCAAGACATGGCTCTCAAGCACATTCTCCATGAAAGACTTGGGAGAAGCTACCTACATCCTTGGATTTCGCATCTACAGGGATAGAGTGAATAAGATGATAGGACTCTCACAAGAGCTCTACCTAGAGAAAGTCCTTACGAGATATGGAATGCATAATTCTAAGGGAGGGCTTTTGCCAGTGAGATGGAATTCATCTTTCCAAAGCTATGAGTTTTAAGATGGACAAAGATAGAATAGAAATGAAAAAAACACCCTATGCGCCAGCAGTAGGGAGTCTTATGTATGCAATGTTATGTACGAGACCAGACCTAGCATACGCTGTAAGCGTAGTTAGTAGGTTTCAAGCAAATCCGGGTGAGCAACATTGGATTGTAGTAAAGTATATCTTAAAGTACTTAAGTAGAACAAAAGATATGCTTTCAATAAATTGAAACGAAGAATTAAAGGTGGATGGTTATGCAGATGCAGACTTTCAGTATGATGCTGATGACCTGTAATCCACCTCTGGATTTATATTCACGCTCAACGGTGAAGCAATGTCTTGAAAAAGTTCCAAACAAACACAACTGCCGAATCCATGATCGAGGCAGAATATATGGCTCAATAAACAGAAATGTCCAATAAATGTGTTCTTTTCGAGTCCAATAAATATGTTCTTTTCGAGTAAAATTGAAAGTGGTTTATAGTCATTTTGAGAGTGATAAACAGAAAGTAACTGCATAAAATAAACCATATTTAATTAGATTATTCGTAATTGATTGAACATGTAAAATTAAGTACTTGAATTTAAATGTAGCTCCCACTACATTTTTAGCACGTCAATACTGTCATTGTAGAAGTCGAAAGTCATTGTTGGTTTTACTTCACAGTGATGATTGATTTCTTTAATTGATTTGGTAGATTGTAATCCTTTAACGATACTTGGTTCACTAACCTTATAAAGTGGTTTCCAACACCAATCTATCAAATAGATGTTTCAATCTATTTTTCCCATAATCCACAAAACGGTAACCCTTTAACGATATATAGGTTTGGGACTATCTATGTTTAATCCCACTAACTCCATTAAATCTTACAATTGAATTTCACCTTGCAACTCTTTAACGATATTTGTGTTAAGATTATGCCATCTATGCCAATGAGGAATTAGATTGTTTAGGGCTTTTAGCTTTATGTTGTACAAACTATCTTTTATTAATAAAAGGCATTTGATTTTGTTCATATCAATCTTAATGGCATTAATAAAGTATTTAACTTATAAGAGTGATCAAGAGGGAGCTTCTACTCGTCATGTATTGGGGAGATGTACACTAGAAGTATCGGTTCCTTAATTACTTAAAAAGGGTTCGCAAGTCGTAGAGTCTTAATTAGGTATTATGATCAGACTTGTATGACGCAAACTTTGACAAAGAGTGTCAGTCGGTCACTATGGAATAGTGGGAGCTTGTGCCATAAATATATAAATGGAATTGATATATTAGAACACGGCTCGTCGTAATTCAATCATATGGTTATTTACTCAATGACTGTCAATGATTGGATTACAGATCACGATAGTTTGCGTGTGCCTTAGACCTGAAGAGTCACGAAGATTGTACTTGTGACACTGAACTTGTTATTAGAGTAGTTAGATCCAAATCACCCATACGTGGGATCAACCTCGAAGTGTTGTTCAAGTGGGCAAGTAGCAATTGTTCGGTGATTGGCAAAACGGGATTCATTATTTGGAGTAGTAAACGAGTTAACGTCCTGTGCAATCATAGGTAAATGAAATTATAAATCTTTGGCCAAAGCAAGAAAACTAACTTGTGTGAAACACAAACGGTAGTTTGGTAATTTCATCTTACTATAATTTATATATCACATCATCGAGTCTTGTGAGTTTGACACAAACTATGATTCTCACTCGATCGGCTGTGATCAAAGGGTTCGTATTGATCTAATTGCTTCGATCTCAATTGGGTTTTGTTGCGAGTCCACGTGATTGGCTAGGTGATACTCAAATCTTTGGTTTTCTCCCATTGCCAATTATGACGAACCTAGAGAGTCACACTTTTAAGGAACTTAGAGAAGAAAATCTTGTGTTGTCAAATAACATAAAATAGGTAATTTGTCATTTGATGGACAAATTGATCTATTTAATTAATTAGATTTATTGAAATAAATTAATAATAAATACTTGGATTAATTTATTATATTCATCCTATCCTAAATTAATTATTAGATTAATTAATTTAGTTGATTATTAAGTAATATCATATATTAAATGGATTAAAATATGTTGGACTTAATTAATAAGTGGATTAAGTTGAAAATCAACTTATCCCAATTAGGATTGAAGTATGCATGTATAATAGGATGTATAGGCTCAATGAATTAATTAATTCCAAGTCCAACATCTTATTTAAATACACATAGCATACAATTGAAAAACCTAAGTCTTCACAATTAACTTGACAGCAAAGAAAAGAAGAGAAAAATTCTCTCTCCCCTCTCTCTACTCTCCCCTCCCTCTTAGCCGTCAGCTTCAACATAGCCAGAGAAGGTGGATTTTTTCTTCAAGCTTTTTTCGGCGTGATATCTGAATCCATGATTGTTGCTACTGCGTAGATCAACCTTTCAATATTCTACAAAAGGTTAGTAAATCGATGAAATTCGATCTCATCTTTTTATTCTTTAAAATCATTAAACCCACGTTTGTGAATTCAGATATGTTTTTCATTTTCGCTGCATGAATCAGGATCCACAATAATTTGGGGTGAAATTTGCTTCCATTAAGGCATCTGATGCACTTACGAAAATTCAAATTATTTCCAAATACATAACCCCACTAACTGGGATGATGGTATATACCGGTTATAACTTTAGTATCCTCAAGCTTAGTGGAGGAAGAGGATGCCCAGCGCCCCTATACTAACTCAATATTATTTAGTTGGGAGAATTGAACTCTCAACGTTTGTGTTTGGTCTCACTTTGCACGTTAACCATTTTTAAAGTGCATATTTGGATGAAAAGCAATAAATTAAAGCATGCATGACAATTCTAAGAAAGCTACCAATACACAGAATTATGGAATTTTTCGAGGGCCCAAGCCAATGGGTCATCCAAAATAATAGGCATAAAATTAAAACTAGTCTTTTTGGGATCCAAGCTAGTCATGTGGGATGTCTCCTGTCATCATGTTCCTCATCTAATTCTAGCAATTATAGAATAGTGCAAAATGCCCTATACAAAATTCTAAGAAATAAAATTAAATTAAGTAGGCTCAAGCCGGTCTTTACAACCCATAAAAAAATACATTTTTAATAAAAACCTAAGTCCTTGGATGGTGTCACCATCACATAATCATCCTCGCATAAGCAATAAAGCACATATATTGGTGATTAATTAAATTAATTAGTCCAACTAATTAATAGCATATAAAATTCCAAATTGTATATATATTTATGAATTAATGTCTATTCTTAACAATTAGAATCCCAATAATTAATAACCTCATTTGGGCCCAATTTCCAAAAATCCAGGCCACTTTCCAGTAAGCCCACCCAGGTTTCAAAATTAAACCTAAAACCCGTTAGATTGAGATTTGACCCAACCTTCAACCTGAGCAGACATCCTAGCTGCTCAGAACACGTCAGGTCACTAGGCTCGATCACTCGATACTACTAGCAACCCCGTGCGCCAAGCATGGTTTTGCCCCGCCGAGACATGCCCAGCACTGGGTTGTGCATGCCTGGCGTGCCCGGCCCGTGCTAGGTCGCCCAACGCATACGGTAGTGCGCCCCAACACACTCCATGTCACTGGGCGATGGGCTTTCCGACAAGGAAGCAGCCCTGTCTTTCCTTTTGTTCGGCTTTCTTGATTTTTTCAAACACGATAAATAAGAAATCAAAAAATGGAGCAAAATAGACCATTAAAGCATAAAAATGCAGACTTATTAAACATGATCAAACACGAAAAAGTAAATCACAATTTTTCACATATTAACCGATTATATATGCTAGAACCGAATTTGGCTCTGATACAACTATTGAAAAATGAGTATAAAATAAAAACACAATGAAAATAATTTCCAAGTGGACAATTCAGATGGCATATTAAAATTTGCCGGTTAGTTCAGAAAATTATACCTCTTGTAGCAAAGTGGTTGGAGAAATTCCCGATTTCTTAAATCGACGAGCCTCTTTGATTTTTTCAATCCTAGCAGAAAACTCGTTGCGGCTTCTAAATCACTACGCATGAAAGCAAGTGAAAACCTCAACAAAGGAATAGAGTAGTGGCGAGGGGTTCAAAGAGGGAACATTGTACATAATGAGAAAAAGAGAGAGTCTGTCAAGTGAAAGGCGCTGGTGGCAGATGAATTGACGAGGCATGGAAATATATCGAGTTTGATCTCCATTGAGTTTGGGAATGTGCCAACTAGGTTGACATTTACTTGGGAATAGTAAAAAGATTGTTCAGAGTTCGAGGATATTTTTTTGATTAGTCTCAAAGTAGGAGCTTGTTGGGATTTAACAGAGTTGGGTCAATAAGGGGATCGAGATCCATGAAGCGAAAATGTGCCACAGCGCCAAAAGTGGGCGTTGCAGCGCGGCGAGAGTGCATCAAGATTGCGCTGCAGTGGCGGGAAACGGCACTGCAGCGCGGTGCTACAGTAAGGTGACTCCTCGTGTCACAACAAGCAGTTTGGCTCGCCGCTGCGCGAGCTCAGGTGTTGGAGACGTGAATTTGGTGTATTTTTGGCTATATTGAACTGCTTTAAGTTTCCTTCTTGGATGAGATTGTTTCCTAGTGTGATAGCAATTGTTCCCTAGTAAAAGAATGATTGTTTTCCTAACTTGATAGGGTTTGACTTGTTCCACTATTATAATAGGAGTTCCATACTTACAATTGATGATTCACTTAGAAATAAAGATGTAGATCTGGTATTGGCTCGTGGATGTAAGTAGTTTGTCAAACCAAGTTAAATCTTTGTGTCATCTTAGAGGCTTAAATTTAATTTTCTTGTTTCTTTTCTTCATACTCTAATACTATCATTCCTAAAAAACAAATGTTATTTTTTGTTCTAAATTAAAGGTCCGTTATTCATAATGTGTATTACATTTATATTCAACTTGTATATAAAGTATAGCAAAATTCTAACATATGGTTTATTAGTTATGATGAATTTAATTCTCTCTCGCAAAACCAATTAGTTAGGATTAAAAAATAGTTCACAATAAGTCTATACCTAGTTTAAGCATGGATACCAAACAGGAATACGTAGAAAGCAGGCAATTGCAGATCAGAATACTTAAGAAGTAGGCAAATGTTGTTTGTCACCTTCAAACAACAGATTAGCAACAATTTGTTCTGGTAGAGTGGTGGTAGTACTCATTTTTAAGTAAGCTATATATTACAGAAAGAAAGAAATCTAACTTCAAGCATTATATAACACACACACACAAACATAAATCTGTTATTTCGTTTGGGGTCAATTTTTTGGTTGACATTCGAAAATCTCACCAGAGGTCAATTTTTTGGTTAGAGGGACTTGAAGATATTGCGACTTCATTTCGTTGTGTGGAATAATAACGTATTACATATAAGAAACAAATAATAAAATTAATAATACTAGTACAAATAAGATTTGAATAAAAAGTGCTAGATATTTGAAATATGTTTAAAATGTGGAATTTAACGGGACTTAGATTTGAAGCTGATATTTTCTTTCAAAAAAAAGAAGTAATTATCATTATTAGTTGAAACGGTATTTTTTTAACAATTTGACTTAAAAATGATAGGGGCCTGTTTGTTTGTGTTTTCAAATTACTTTTTTCATTTTCATTTTCACTTGAAAATAAAAATACACACTGATGTGGGCCGAAAATGTCCAGGGGTATTTTAGTAATTTACCCATCCTCGAGTCGGGTTGAGGCGCCCACCACGGGTCAAAACCCGCGGTGGAAGGATTGGCCAAGCCCAAAAAGGGCTGGCAACCCATTAAGCATAATAAGGTTATTCCTCTAGCCTAATAATAATAATAATAATTAAATCAAGCTTATTGGGCTGATGACAAGATAGAGTCCATAGCCTATAACCAGCTCCTTATAAATCCCTCAAAGGAGCTGGAGATGGCTCATTATCTACTCCCCCAGGAAAAATACACTGGCAATACAGAGTAACCCCAATAACGAACTACGAATTAACTTGATCTCACATTGTTTGGATACGTAGGCAGCTCGAAGTAACCGAGTGCAGTTTATACAAAAACCAACCTTTAACCTAGTCTGTCGTGAGTTGGATCGGTTCCTCCACCCCTCGTGGTTGAACATGTGATATTCATACTCTGACGATTTTTACCATCATCAGATTGGCGCCGTCTATGGGAAGAGTGTTCCAACCACTGAGTATGTAGACTAAGGATAGTTACAAGAAAATTGGCAGCACTATGCCGCGGGTAGCTCGACCACATGGGCGGCCGGCACCTCAGGTGTCACCGACGGAGAACCCACCCCTCGCCATAAGGGCATATGAGATCTCGTGTGAGCTGCCATCGCCGGATGCCGGCAGAAGCAAGGGGTGCGCCATTCAGGAAAGTTTTTAGACACAAGGCATCTCGTTCGGAGCTCGAGATCTGGAAAGTCGGATCCCCTCCCGGAACGAAGCTTTAGTGATCTCTGCCACTATCGCAGATTCCTGGGTGTGCAAAATCCTAATTGACAGTGGAAGCTCCGTAGATATCGTCTTTTCTGACGCTTTCAACAGGATGTCCATTGGAGAGGCCAATGTCCCAGCAGTGAAAACCCAACTTGTCGCCTATAGACGCTCAAGGGGAGGTGACCTTGCCGTTGTTCTTGGGCACATTCCCTAAACGTATTACCCGAGAGATGAAGTTTTTGGTAGTTAAAGCCCTCTCCGAGTATAGTGCTATACTAGGGAGGCCGAGCTTAAACCTTTTTCAAGTTGTTATCTCCACCTTTTACCTTAAACTCAAGTTCCCTACTCCCAGTGGAATGGGGGAGGTCGTAGGGGACAAGCGACGGGCGAGAGAATATTGCTTCAATGCACTCAAAAGGAAGCGAAGCGACCTGGGTCCTATGGCCAGGCCGGAGTTAATAGAAATTTACATGGTGTCACATGCGAAAGGCAAATTAACTAAGGCCTGGGAAGATGACAGAAACACCCGGGGGGAGGCAGTCGAGAGCCTGAAGATGATTGAGTTAGTACCGGGCTATCTTGGGAAACCCTCAAAGGTCGGCGCTACCCTGGGACCCGCCTTTGAAGGGTAGCTGACACGCTTCTTACAGGGTAACACCGACGTGTTTTCTTGGGACATGGATGACATGGAGGGGATTAACCCCCGGATCATGACTCATCACTTGAACACATATCCCGATTCCCATCCTGTGAAGAAACACAAAAGGAAGAGGTTGAAAATTTACTAGCGGTCGGGTATATAAGGCCTGTGAACTACCCGGAGTGCCTGGCCAACGTAGTGTTGGTGGCGAAGCCCAATGGCAAATGGAGGATGTGTATAGATTTTACGGATCTGAACAAGGCATGCCTTAAAGACTCCTATCTCTCCCCCGAATAGATGACTTGATAGATTCTATCGCCGGATGTGAGATGTTGACCTTCCTGGATGCAAGGCAAGGATACAATCAAATTCCTTTTGCACCAGATGACCACGAGAAGACTAGTTTTATTACTGACCAAGGGACATTCTGCTACAATGTCAAGCCTTTCGGGCTGAAGAATGCGGGGGCGACCTATCAAAGGCTGGTCAATAAGATGTTCGAAGCACAATTAGGAAGGAACATGGAGGCATACATAGATGATATGCTAGTCAAAAGTAAACGGGAAGCAGACCTTGTACGAGATCTACAGGAATGCTTTGGAGTACTCAAGCATTACAAGCTAAAGCTCAACCCAGCCAAGTGCACCTTCGGAATACGTGGAGGGAAGGTCCTAGGGTTCATGATAAGCGAGAGAAGAATAGAAGCTAATACAGAAAAGATCAGGGCCATACTAGAGTTGGCACTCCCTAGATCGAAGAAGAAAGAGCAAGAGCTGATGGGGCGAGCGACAGCCCTCAATAGGTTCATTTCACGGTCAGCTGATAAGGGATTGCCATTTTTTAAGGCTAAAAGGAAAGCGAAAGACTTCAAGTGGGATACATAGTGTCAGGCGGCGTTAGAGAAATTAAAGGAATATTTAATATCCCCACCACTGCTCACTAAACCCGGTGATGGAGAGACTCTTTACCTGTACCTAGCAGTGACCCATAAGGCAGTCAACGCGGTGCTGGTCCGAGATGACAATGGGGATCATAAGCCCATTTACTATATCAGTCGCCTACTACGAGCGACCGAGCCAAGATTCCCTCTCATCAAGAAGTTGGCCCTAGCTCTAGTAGTGGCTGCAAGAAAGTTACGACCCTACTTCCAATCGCATGCCGTGGTGGTACTCACTAATCATCCCTTGAAGAGGATATTGTCGAGCCCCGATGTGTCTGGATGAATGGTCAAATGGGCAGTAGAATTTAGCGAGCATGACATAGAATATCGAAGAAGACCAGCCACCAAAGCACAAGCGTTAGCCGACTTTGTCGCCGAGATTTTGGAGGAAGAAGCTGGTTGTTCTCTACCCACATGGACACTGTTCATAGATGGGTCTTCCACCAACATAGGCAGTGGAGCAGGGGTGATAGTCGAGAGTCCCCAGGGAGACAAATTGGAATACGCCATAAGGTTCAGATTTGATGCCTCAAAAAATGAAGCTAAGTATGAAGCACTATTGGCTGGAGCCAAACTAGCACTAGCTGCAGGAGCAAGGAAGATAATAGCATACAGCGATTCACAACTGATAGTCAACCAAGTGAACAAAGTGTATAAAGCTAAAGAAGAAAGGATGGTTCAGTACTTGGCTCTCGTTCAAAAAATGAGGGAGCGTTTTGAAGAATTCGATCTAAGGCAAGTCCCGAGGTCTGAAAATGAAGCTGCTCACCAGCTAGCAAAGCTGGCAAGCTCTATAGCCTCCATAAAAAATTGGAAGGTAACCTTTATTACCTCTGATAAATCGAAAGTTGAAAAGGGAGGCCTAGAGGTGCTATGCGGGCAGGCAGAGGAACCCAGCTGGAAGGATGAGATAGTGGACTATTTGATGGCAGCAAGCCTACCCAACGATCCCAAGCAACCTCGGAGCGTTAGAGTGAGATTTGTGAGATTTGTGATGGTAGATGGCAAACTATACAAGCGAGGTTTCTCACAGCCCTACCTGAAGTGTCTAACCCCCGCCAGAGCCAACTATGTACTGCGCGAGATATATGAGGGGTGTTGCGGTAATCACTTGGGGGACAAGGCGCTAGCAGCTAAGACACTAAGGCAGGGGTACTTTTGGCCTACGATGCTTAAAGAAGCTCAAGATTTAGTGCGAAAATGCAGAAGCTGCCAAGAGCACTCCAACATAAGTTATCTCCCAGGCTCTGAGAGTCGACCGCTAGAAAGCGCGTGCCCTTTTGATATGTGGGGGCTCGATATAGTAGGGCGTTTCCCCTTGGCCACGGGTCAAAGAAAGTTTCTGTTAGTCGCCATCGACTATTTCACCAAATGGCTGGAGGCTGAACCGCTAGCCAAAATATCTAAGAAAGAAGTAATGAAGTTCTTATGGAAGAATATCATCACACGTTTTGGGATCCCACGATCCTTAGTATCAGACAACGACACCCAATTCCAAGGGGCGAAGCTGAGGGAATGGTGCCAAGAGCTTAACATTAAGGAACACTTTACTTCTGTAAGCAACCCACTAGCTAATGGTCAAATGGAGGTAACGAACCGCACTATACTGCAACACCTAAAGACTAAGCTTGGAGAAGCGAAAGGGAGTTGAGCAGACGAAATTCCCACAGTACTATGGTCATATCGGACCACTCCCAGAGTTGGCACCGGGGAGACCCCTTTCAACTTAATGTTTAGAAATGAGGCCATAACCCCGGTGGAAATCGGAGAAAAGAGTCTGAGGATAAGCCAATACAACCTCACTCACAATGAGCAGCGTCGTAGGGGAGCTTGGATTTCATCGTTGAAGTCAGAGATAAAGCCGCTGCGAGAATTGATAAGTATAAGGTAAGGATGGCATGAGTGTTAGAGTATATGCCCTCGAATGCCATAAAGAGGATGGATTTATAGGGCATAAACATTGTAACTAAACTATGGTTTTTCTATTAATATAAGGCAGTTGATTGTTGTTTTCTTATAGGCATTTATAAGGTGTGAATAAACAACGTAAAGTCCTTGATGACAAGTCCTTGGGAATTAAATTTACTTTCCGCTGCATTTTATTCGTATAATTCTCAACAGTGGTATCAGAGCCAATCTCTGAGTTCTGTGTTTAATTGCTTATGTGATTGACTGTTTTTCAGTGTTTTTGAGGCATACTTTGAGCGTATTTTTCATATGAAAATATTCTGAATCTCGCTGCAGTTTCTTCATGAAAGTTGTATTATAATGAGTTACGAATCTGAGCATATAAATTTTATGAGAATCGGAGAAGTATAACCCCAAGACGAGCGCAATGCAAAACGCGTGCGCAGTCTGCGCGATGGGCTCGCAGACAGCTCGCGCTATGCGCGCAATAGGAGGCCTTTTCGGCCTCCCGTTGCGCACACAGCGTGCGCACTGCACACACTGGGTGCGCTCCCAATGCCGTGCCGTTTCACGGCGCCGGTCGGAGGGGCTGGCCAGACGCTGGGTGTCTGGCCAAGCACGATTAAACCTTGCGCTGGGCGCACGACATACACCGTGCCATGCGCCCAGCGCACGGACCTATTTCGGGGCCAGGGTTTTCATGGGTCGGGTTATATTTTCCTAAGGTCCAAATTTTAATTGAATAGGTGTTTTGGCTATTTTAGTTATTCGGGTGGGTCAAAAGGATGATGACCCGAATTTAATTAAAAAGGGGCCCAAATTGTTTTGATTAAAATTGTGGATAATTCAATAAATTAGTTATTGGGCCTAATTAATTAATTTTGAATATGCCAATGGTTGGTAATTTAATTTTGATAAAATTAAGCCCAATATAGTTTTTATTGATCTTTATTTGAATGAAATGATTAATTAATAAACTCTTAGAGAATTTTATTTATTAAGTTATTTATTTAAATAAAGAATTCTCATAAATAGGATTATTTTCATATGAATCAACAAAATTTGGAATTTTATTGTGGAAATTAATTAAGTTGGACTAATTAATTTTTATTAATCACCAACATAAGTGCTTTATTTATCGCGATCATGTATTATGTGATGGTGACATATGTCTATGGGCTTAGGTTGCTTCTTTTGATTATATATTTCTTTTGATGGGTTGTAAGGGCCGGTTTGAGCCCATTTTATTTTATTTTATTTCTAGATTTATGTATAGATTTTAAATTACCTCTTGTAATAAATAGAAATAGAATAGGCCTTTCAAGATGGAGATCATGCAAAAGAAGAGGAGCTTGTATCCCACGAAAATTAGCTAGGCTTTTCTTTTTCAATTTTATGATGGCCCATTGGCTTGGGCCCTCTAGATAAAAGCCCATAGACTTGTGTGTTGTATTATTGTTTTCGATGCATTTTCATTAGTTGTATGAAGCATGTGTGTTATCAATATGCGCTATATAAATTGGTAAATGTGCAAAGTGAGACGAAATAAATATTTTGAACATGAATTCTCCCAAAAAAAACTAATACTAAGTTAGTAAGGGGTGCTAGGCATCCTTTCCCTCCACTAAACTTAATAAGATCAAAGATTAAATCCATATGTGGCATCTTCCCAGTAAGTGGGGGTCATATATTAAGATTTAATTCTAGAATTTTATTAAGTGCATTGGATGCCTTAATCGAGACATATTTCACCCCAAATATCGTTAAAGGGTTGCAAGGTGAAATTTAAATGTTAGATTATGAGGAGTTAGTGGGAATGAACTTAGATAGTCCACTTTACCAATAAATCGTTAAAGGGTTGCGGTATTTGTGGATTATGAGATAAATATGATTGAACCGTCTATTTGATAGATTGATGTTTGACATCACTTTAATTAAGTAATGGACCAAATATCGTTAAAGGGTTGCCATCCATTATATTAATTGAAGAACTCAATCCCCACCACGAAGTTTTCATCAACGATCGCTTCCGTCATTTCACAGTGGGAGTGTGGAATTTCGAAAAATGTAGTGGGAGCCAAGTTATAAGTCAAAGTCCTTGATTTTAATCTTTGTCTTAGTTTAGTCCAATATTCTAATTAAGTCTGGTTTATTTTCTGCAGTTATTTGTTTAATCTCTCGTTTTTCAAAAATGGCAATCAACCCACTTTCCGTATTACTCGAAAAGAATATCCTTACCAGACCCAACTACGTGGATTGGCTAAGGAATTTGAGAATAGTTCTCAATATAGAGTCTCTAGGATATGTGTTGGACACTGATATCCCTGGTCCACCTGCCAGAACACGTGCCAATGAAGAAGAAGTCCAAGCTCATGGAAAATGGGCAAAGGACGATGTCGGAGTGCGTGGGTACATTCTTGGCTCTATGGCGAATGAGCTACAGAGGTCCCACGACAAGATGACCACAGCGAGGGCTATCTTGGCGCACTTGGTCGAGCTCTATGGTGAGCACAGTAGGACTGCTAGATATGAAATATCTAAAGAGCTCTTCGGAGCCAAAATGAGAGAAGGGTAGAAGGTTGGGGGATCATGTCCTCAAAATGATATCGAGGATCGAGAGATTGGAAGCTCTCGATTTTACAATGAACCCGCAACTTCAGACCGATCTTATCTTGCAGTCCCTTCCTGACTCTTTTTCCCAATTCGTCATGAACTTCAATTGCAATGAGATTGAATGCAACTTAGCTGGGCTAATGAACAAATTAAACACTGCACAATCTCAATTGAAGCCCAAGGGAAAAGAGACTGCTTTGGTTATCACTTCTGGGCCCAAACGGGTGAAGAATAAGAAGAGAAAAACCAAGAAGCAGGCTGGCGAGCTTGGAGCTCAGGGTGGTGTCGATAAAGGAAAAGGGAAAGCTCCTGTGATTCACAAGCGAAAGGGGCCACAAAAGACAAACAGATGCCTACACTGCGGTGAGCTAGGCCACTGGAGAAGGAACTGTCCGAATATGGGGCCTGGCGCACAAGTTATGGAACTTTATGTTCATGAAACTTATTGTTCTATGACCGTCTTCTCTACATCTTGGATTCTTGACTCTGGAGCTAGTGCTCACATATGTTGTATGAATCAGGATCTGATGCGAGGAAGGAAGCTGGACAACGATGAGGTGAAGATCAGAGTAGGTAACGGGCAAAGCATCGCGGCTACTACAATAGGATCTACCTCGTTGTTTTTAAATTCTGGACATGTACTATTACTGGATAATGTTTTGGTTTTGCCTAATGGACTTAAAAACATTGTTTCTATTCCCGTTTTAGTTAAGAATGGTTACACTTTCCGTTTTATTGATGAACGATGCAACATTTATTATGGTAATAAATTTGTAGGCTTTGCTTCTTTGATAAATGGATTGTATTACCTTAGTGTCCAGAATGAGTATGCAGTGAATACTATACAAAGGAAACGTAGTAGGCTTGAAATAAACCAACGATTGATATGGCACCTTCGACTAGGCCATGCTGGCGAACAAAAGATTCGCAAAATGGAAAAAGATGGGCTAATTGGCCCACTGGGATTAGATCCCTATCCTACTTGTGAATCTTGTCTCAAAGGCAAAATGGCTAGATTGCCCTTCACAGGGAGCTTTGAAAGGGCCTCACAAATCTTAGGTTTAGTGCATACTGACGTTTGTGGTCCATTTGGAGAAATGGCCAGAGGAGGTTTCCTTTACTTTATCACCTTCACTGACGACCATTCTTGATATGGTCTAGTGTACCTGATGAAGCATAAGTCTGAATCCATTGACAAGTTCAAGGAATTCAAGGCTTTAGTGGAAAATCAAACAAGTCAACGTATAAAACCTCTTCGATCTGATCGAGGAGGAGAATATATAAGCGACGAGTTTGATTTATACCTCAGAGAGAATGGTATAGTATTACAACTCACACCTCCAGCGACTCCACAGTTGAATGGAGTAGCAGAGCGAAGGAATCGAACCTTGTTGGACATGGTTCGCTCTATGCTTAGCTACACTGATTTACCCATTTCACTGTGGGGTCACACGCTGCTTACAGCTGCACACATTTTAAATAGATGTCCATCCAAGTCCGTTCCTCTGACTCCCTATGAAATGTGGAGAAATAGGAAACCAAGTCTTAACCACATAAAGATTTGGGGATGTCCGGCTTATGTCAAAAAGACTAAAGTGGACAAGTTGGAGGCTAGGTCCTTAAAGGGACGTTTCATTGGATATCCAGAAGATTCTATGGGATACCTCTTTTACCTGCACAATGATCAAAGGATCATTGTAGCCTTATAAGCTCACTTTCTTGAAGATGAGTTCATTCGAGAAGGAGGAGCGGGTAGAAAGATTGTTTTAGAAGAACAAAATGAAACCCCACTGGATACATCTACACAGGGAGTGACAACCGAACCTTCTGTAACACAACCACAACCACGACGATCGAATAGAGTATCTCAACCGCCTGAGAGGTACGGATATCTAGTGTAGAGGGAGTTGGATCTCCATTCTGTGTTAGAGGAGGATCATGGAGATGATCCCTCCACTTTTGATCAAGCGATGGTGGATGTGGATGCTGCTAGATGGCGTGAAGCTATGCAAACTAAGATCGATTCGATGCATGCAAACTAAGTCTGGAAACTTGTAGACCAACCTGAAGGGGTAAAACCAATCGGGTGTAAATGGATCAACAAGAGAAAGATTGGTGTTGATGACAAAGTAGACACCTACAAAGTCAGGCTAGTGGCGAAAGGGTATAGTCAAAAAGAAGAAATTGACTACCAAGAAACCTTCTCACCAGTGGCTATGATCAAATCAATAAGGATTCTACTTGCAATAGCAGCACACCTAGATTATGAAATATGGCAAATGGATGTCAAAATTGCTTTCCTAAATGGATTCCTAGAAGAGGATATCTATATGGAACAGCCTAAAGGTTTTGAATCCGAGGAGCATATTCATAAGGTGTGTAAACTTGAGAGATCCATTTATGGACTCAAACAAGCGTCTCGTAGCTGGAATCTACGTTTTGATGAGGCTGTCAAAGGATTTGACTTCATCAAAAACGAGACGAGCCCTGTGTTTACAAGAAGGTCAGTGGGAGCAAGTTGACATTCCTAGTGTTATATGTAGATGACATATTACTCATTGGGAATGACATAGGAATGCTCACCACAACCAAGAAGTGGCTTTTGAGTACATTCTCCATGAAAGACTTGGGAGAAGCGACCTATATTCTAGGGATTCGGATCTATAGAGATCGAACCAAAAGAATGATAGGACTTTCTCAAGCCCTTTACTTAGAAAAGGTCCTAAAAAGGTATAGGATGGAAGATTCTAAGAAAGGGTTCCTACCAATGAGACATGAGATGCATCTTTCGAAATCTATGTGTCCTCAAAGTGAGGAAGATAGAAAAGAAATGAACATTATACCCTATGCGTCTGTTGTGGGCAGCTTGATGTACGCGATGCTCTGTATTAGACCCGACATTGCTTATGCTGTGAGCGTTGTTAGTCGATTTCAAGCAAACCCTGGTAAGGAACATTGGATAGCTGTGAAGAATATCCTAAAGTATCTGAAAAGAACTAAGGATATGATTCTCACCTATGGAAGTGGTGACTTGAGGGTGGACGGGTACACTAATTCTGATTTCCAATCTGATGTTGATGACCGAAAATCCACCTCAGGATTTGTATTTACTCTAAATGGTGGAGCGGTGACTTGGAAAAGTTCCAAGCAAAGCACAACCGCAGACTCCACCACAGAGGCTGAATACATAGTTGCCTCGGAGGCAGCTAAAGAAGCTGTTTGGATTAGGAAGTTCCTTGAGGAACTTCAAGTGGTTCCTAGCCTAAAGCTCTCGTTGCCACTTTATTGTGACAACACCGGAGCTATAGCGCAAGCGAAGGAACCTAGGTCTCACAATAAATCCAAACACATAGAGAGGAGATATCACATCATAAGAGAGATTGTTGCACGAGGTGAAATAGCTGTTCAGAAAATAGCCTCAGCCGAAAATGTCGCTGATCCATTGACCCAGCCATTGGCACAGGCGGTGCTGGAAAAACATCTAAAAAAGATGGGTATTAAATACCACAGCAAATGGCATTGAGTGCAAGTGGGAGATAGTTAGAGTATATGCCCTCGAATACCATAAAGAGGATAGATTTATAGGGCATAAATATTGTAACTAAACTATGGTTTTTCTATTAATATAAGGCAGTTGATTGTTGTTTTCTTATAGGCATTTATAAGGTGTGAATAAACAATGTAAAGTCCTTGATGACAAGACGAACCTTCTACCTCCTATGGGATAGGAGGAAAGGCACTAGAATGGTTTGGCCCTTGACATCTAAAAGGGTTCGCAAGTCTAAGAAATATTGATTGGGCATCAATAGTGAATAAAGACTTGTATGATGTAAGTTTCAACAGAGAAAGTGCCAGTCATACACTATGGAAATGGTAGTGGGAACTTATATCATAGACGTGTCAGTTGGACTGATATGTTCGAACATGGCTCGCATCAGTTCATCACATGGATATTCACTCATTGACAGTCAATGATGAAACTGATAAGTAGTGATAGGTACGTGTGAACCTCTAACCTGAGAAATCGAGTTGAAGATGTACTTGTGACATCAAGTCTGTCATTAGAGTAGTTAGATTCAAATCACCTGTTGGTGGAATCGACCTCGAAGTGCGACTTGATGGGCAAGTAGCATTGTTAACTGATTTGCAATATGAAATTTATTCTCTCATAAGTGAATGAGTAAAATATCCTATGCGATCATGAATAAGTGAGGATGAAAGTCTTTGGCCAAAGCATTTAAATACCTCGACTTATTATGAGCTTAGGCATATGGTCAAGTTATATGAGTTTGACTTTAAACCATGACTCTTACTTGACTGGGATATAAGAATAAAAGGTTTATACACGTACGGTATTCACGACGTAAAGGTTTGGAATGATCCTATTCATATGTTCTCAGTTGGGTTACGGTGTGAGCCACGAGACTGGCTAGGTGTCACTCACACCCCTTTGGATTCCTCCCAATTGCCTTTTGAGACGAACCTAAAGAGTCGCGCTTAAAGGAAGTGCAAAAGGAAAAACATGGGAAAAAGACTTGAGAGAAATTTACGGCATTGGATGCCGTAATTAATTAATTAATTATTGGATAATTTAATTAATTAATTAAATTTATGAGTTAATTAATTTCTTGGAGAAATTGAATTATAAATTAATTAGGAATTGAATTAATTGGATTATCAATTTATTTATTGGATAAATAAATTATCCGATTAATTAATTAGCAAGCAAAACGAAAGCCCGAAGGCTTCCGAGCCCACTAAGGGGCGGCCAAATGGACGCCCAAATAGGGCTCTTGCATGCTAGTGTTATTGTTTCATAATGATATAAATATATCACAAGGTGAAAAATAACACAAAAGGCAACTTACATAACTTTCTCTCCAAAAAAAAGTCACCCACCTCTCTCTCTTTCTCTAGCCGTCTTTGACAAGGAAAAAAGGAGGAGTTTTTCATTTTTGATTCCGGCGTGACGAATTAGAGACGTTGGCAAATTCGGCGTTAGAGAAAAGGATCACGTTCAGAAATCAACATATGCGAGAACGGTAATTTTTCTATACACAATTAAACACGAGGATTAGAGATGATTCGGGCTTTGGGAATTAAATTTACTTTCCGCTGCATTTTATTCGTATAATTCCCAACAATGAGCGTATAACCGCCAAGTACGCCCCCGAGGCTTCCTGGTAGGAGACTTGGTGCTCAGAAGGAAAGAAGCCACTGGTCTTGTTGGAAAGCTAGAGGCCAAGTGGGAAGGTCCGTACCTAGTGAGAGAGGTAGTAGGCCCTGGCACCTACAAATTAATGACCACAGAGGGTAAGGAGGTACCACGAACATAGAGTATATCTACCCTCAAAAGGTATTTTACTTAATAAATTTTATGCACATTGACTGATTGTCTCTATGACTGTTAGTATTGTTTTAAGACATACATTCGAGTGCTCGTAGCACCCCCTTACTATGTTAATATATTTTTCATGAATGAACGCTTGCACTTTCCGCCCATAAATGTGAGACTAAGCTTCCACTAGAGGCGATAAGCAAAATCTAATATTTGCGACCCCACTTAAGGTCAATAAGGGTGGCACCGCAAAAGTCCCCCGAGCTTTCAAATACTCGAACGAGGATGGACCACCCCATAATTCCTCCAGTAATATCGAGAGAGGTTGAGGAACAATAGAAGGTCCCCCCACTCCCTTAAGATTCTGGAATGAGATTATACAAATTAAACGAACTTGAGGCAACCACGCCCCCGTTAAAATACAACAGCGATTCTCACTAAGGATGCCACTCATTGGCACTTAACATCGGCCTCCGGTAACTCCGAGGAATGGGGGCACCGGTGATCACGGTGAATTAGCTGATGACTGTTCAATAAGGCATAACTTGCCACGAAATAAACACCACCCTGATGTCATGCTTCGATCATACACTACTTAGCTACTCACTCCCAAACATGAACAACATCTTAGGGAGTAAGGGGGCAGAGGGTAGCAGCTATGATAAGGCATGAGAACTCACAGGGAATCACAAGAATAGTTAGAACAAAACTATTTAAAAAGAACTACTTAAAAAAGTTAGTTGCATAAACTACAAGTAAACAAGGTCTTGGAAGAACTACTTAAAAAAGTCATATGCATAAACTACAAGTAAACAAGGTCTTGGAGACTACAAATAGTCAAAGACCAAAAGACCAGCTAAAAATAAAGCCAGCTATACTACGCATAGAACTAGCTACCCTGAAGGGGGTGCGCCACCACGTCTCCTGGCAGGGGGCACACCATCCTCATCACTGTCATCTGCTATCCCCTCATAAACCCATAAGAAATCATTAGGGGGATAACGACCACTTTCCCGAAGCGTGTGACGGCATTGATGAAGCATCTTTCCCATAAACCTAATGGCAAGGTCGCGTGCCTGACTGTTGCACTCATTAGAAAATTCGGCGCTGGCCATGAACTCTTTCATCGCTGTTTTTTCAGTGTCATCCAAAACTTGTTTGCCAGCTGAGGAGCCTAGGAAGCTTCGACCACTCGAGGCCACCTCTTCGAGGTCCTTAATTGGTGGCCTTATACTTTGCTTCCCACTCTTGGGCTGCAGCCTCCACCTGAGGGCATTTGGAAAGAAGTTTGCCATTTTTCTTTGAACAAACCTCAAGCTTCTTCTCAAAATGCTCATACCTCTGACAGAGGTGATGAGACAACTGGATCAGCTAAAACGACATGAAGAAGGGAACTCAAAAATAGGGTCGCTCATTATAAATGATAAAATAAAAATACGATATCACAATCAAACTCACCCCGCCCTCGCCGGCAGAAATTTCCTCGTCTATGTGATCAGTCGGCAGCATGTGCAAACGCCGAGAATCATAGTCGTTCACAGCTGGCCTCACCAACTTCCAGGGGGTGACCACATCATCTGTGTCCCAGAAGGACTGAACGGTGGGGTCATGATTCGCCCCAAAGTTGAATAGCCCTTTGGCCCGACCAGGGGTGCCATGGCTGGCAGGAGAAGCATGTCGATTACGCTTCGGGAGAGGGGGAGCTCGAATGTATGTAAGTTCGAAAGAGTGGCCCTGCGCCCTCGCCGGGCCTCCCTCCTCCATCGGTGTCTTCCCTTTAGGACCCTTTGAAGAATGCCCCACAGAAAGGCCCTGGGGACCCTTAGTGGTAATCCCTGCCATCAGAAAATCAAAGTCCAAAGAGACTGGCTCGTTGGCGGGCGGTGAGGGAGCAGGCAGCGCCTTTGCCCTTCGAGGGCTGCCCCAAAGCTGAAACAAGTTACCCCAACAAGTAAGTTGGAGAGTTGGATTCTTGCCACCACTCGCGAACATATAAATATCAAAGACTACAAGTACAATACTAAGGAATGGAGAAAGCAAATTACCTCCACGGTATACCTCCTGACTGTCATACCTAGTCTTAAACAGCCCTGTCTCTAGAAAGTCTACGCGTAACTGCTCATGGGTGTTTGTGATTTTTTGGAGGGAAAATTTATCGCACCACCCCTTGGGGGAGAGAATGGGTAAACTCTGGATGGGAAAGTAAAAGAACTTGTTCTTCCAATTGCCATTGGAGCTTATTTTTTCTTCTAGGAATCGGTAAGGGGATGTCGGGTAGAAATGCACGAACGGACCCCCCGAACTCAGCCGAACATTAAACAAGGCCTGGAAGGCCCCAAGGCTCACGGCCAGTTCAGAATCCCTAAAGCGCCGAGTGAAGCCCTAGAATTGGGCAAAGCTGTTGGGCGACAGCTGGCTAATACGCACCTGGTAGTGGGTCAGTATCATTCCCAACAAGGGGTCACACGAAAGAGAAAATCCCATGCAAAAATACTCTAAGAATAGGGTAGCATAACCTTTCGGGGGGCTCAGAATATGGTCGTCTGGCCAGGGTTTCACTACCCTGAGATCCGATGGGAACTGCTTGGAAAGCATCTTCAGCTCGCTGTCAGTGATAGTTGAGGAACATCTAGATATTTCAGTCTTGTGATCCCGAGCTGACCTTCCTTTTCGGGGCTCCCCTTTCCATTCACCACGTTCACAGTAGTCATCACCTAGAGACACCAAGTCCTCACCATCTGAACTCCCGTCGATGGACGTCAACGACAATGTTCTTGCAACATCTGTCAAGAAACGAGGGTTAGATACTAAATCAAAGTATGAAGTGCACAGTACATGATAATAAAAAACCGAGAGCAATAGCTCGGAAAGAAACCCTCGACACTACCAAGAAATCCAGGGAGCCGCGAGGCACCAAGGGCCTCGTGCCGGCCACAAGGCGTTGGTCACCATTCGCGCCGACGTGTGGTGACAAGCGCCTCGAAGGTCTGGAAGGCTTAATTTGTTTGATCTATCCACCGTGGGCATGCTCCAAAGCTCAATCATGCGACAGATAAAAAGAAATTTTTTTAAGAAATAGATTCTAGATGGAGGACATAAGGGAGATGGAGAGAGATGTTTACCTTTGATACTTCTAGATATGAGATGAGGAGATCTTCCTAGGGAATTTCTCTCTCTTTTCAAAAGGAGTTCTCAAGAGTTGAAAAAGCTAGTAAGAGGTGAAAAGTGAAAGACATTTCTCACCCACTCCCTATTAATAGAAAGGTAGGTGGGGAAAGCTTAACACCTCCATCCCAGTCCAAATAGAATTGTATAGCACCATGCGTAGAGACCTTCATACTCCCGGGGTTAAACTTCGGAGTAAACCCGGGAGTGGGGGCATATGATGTGGGCCAAAAATGTCCAGGAGTGTTTTAGCAATTTACCCATCCCCGAGCCGGGTCGAGGCGCCCACCACGGGTCAAAGCCCACGGTGGAAGGATTAGCCAAGCCCAAAAAGGGCTGGCAACCCATTAAGCATAATAAGGTTATTCCTCTAGACTAATAATAATAATAATAATTAAATCAAGCCTATTGGGCTAATGACAAGATAGGGTCCATAGCCCATAACCAGCTCCTTATAAATACCTCAAAGGAGCTGGAGGTGGCTCATTATCTACTCCCCCAGGAAAAATACACTGGCAATAGAGAGTCACCCCAGTAACGAATTACAAATTGACTTGATCCCACATTGTTTGGGTATGTAGGCAGCTCGAAGTAACCGAATGCAGTCTATAAAAAAACCAACCTTCAACCTAGTCTGTCGTGAGTTGAATCGGTTCCTCCATCCCACGTGGTTGAACACGTGATATTCATACTCTGACGATTTTTACCATCATCACACACTTTACACTGTTTTTAACTGAAAATATTCTCATTTTCGTTCTTGTTTTTACGTTCCCAATAAATTCTAATTATTTTTTAAAATTACATTTCACATCACTCATCTCACAATTTCTTTTTATCACCATTCTTGCCCATCCCCTTTTAATTTTTTAAACCTTTCTCTCTCCTCTCCTTAAAATTTTTCAATTCAACATTATTCATCAAATCATTACTATTCAATTATTTCACACATCACAATCACCAATTTTAACCATTTTTAAAAACACAACCAAACACGCTTACTTTTTTCACCCAAAAATAAAAAACTCATTCCCCCATATATTTTAGAAAATGACGGTTGAAAATGAAAGGTAAATACATCCAAACAAAGCCAACTTCAATTTTGAAAGGTTCACCAAATTGAATTGAAGGCGGCCCCCACCGAGCAGGCGCCTTAACATTTTTTCCTTGTCTTTTACATATAAGTTTAACTATTTTTTTTAATTCAAGAGGAAGGGGGATACCCTACATATCTAGCCCGAAAAACTCGGGTTGATAGTTATAATCTTGAGCCATCAAGACTCTATCTAACTCCATAAAGGAGGGGAAAGCCACAATTTGTGGGAACCTGGATTCGAACCCAGGACCTCTCACATAAAGTAAGAGGTGGATACCATTAGACTAACAGGTCTTGGGTTTAAAGTTTAACTATTTAAAAATGAAGCCAGGCGCCTTTATATTGAAATATTTTTTATTTTTCTTGTTTAGTTTAATTTTCTTTTCATATTTTTTTCAAAATGTTTTGCAATTCCTTTCTTACAAATATCATTTTTTGACTTATAATTTTAATTAAATTACTAGTTTTTTTCACTTGGATAGATTTTCATATCCAAAGGCTCATACAAATATTTTTCAATTCAAATTTTTGACAATTGGTTTATTGGATTTAAAATTAATCGATTACTGTTTTCTAGAAATATTTTGTTTTTGGCCTTTGCAAATCTGTAAGTTGTATAGTAAGAATTAAAAGTTCTAAATAAAACAGAATAATATTGTATGAGTTTGTAGAATTAAAAATTTATTTTAGGGGATTTTTTCTACTTGAAAACTGGGATAATTTCTATGATGCAAGGGTGGATATATGGCGACACGGATACGATGTGATATAAACATAGCGATATGGACTTGCCATTTTTAGGGTACGAAATGGTGGGAATACGGATATTAGAATATATATATATATGTGTGTGTGTGTGTGTGTGTGTGTGATGTGCCAAATTATGATTAAGGGTAACTTAGAAATTTAAATCTATATTAATAGTATATTTATATAAATGTGGGTTTATAATTATGAATTAATTACAATGGGGGATGGCTCATTATTCCCTAGGGTCAATTAAGGAGCTAATGAAGTTTGGGGCATAGCCCATTAGAAACTCCTGGAAATATTTAGAAATTAGACCATTTTGAGGGAAAATTGTTTAATCACTCTAAAATTTCTACTAATCATTATTTACACAAAGAATAAGGTTGTTGTGTCGTAGGTCGTTTCCAGTCCCGTAATATTTTTGGTCTGAGTTTGACTACACTAACCCTAACTCAACTTTCACATCGCATCATTGTGGCGCCTTCTGTGAGAAACCACGACCTAGACACTGAGCATACACACTAGATCTCAAATTTTTAGTGTTGGTGAGCCACCTCAGCAAAGTGAACAGCTCGGAGGTGAACCAATCATCATCTATAGAGGAGTCATGTCCCCACCACCGGCCTCACGATCATCCCCATCACTCAGAACCCTCTTAGCCGTGGTGGAGGAAGCCTCCATGAGAGTTGCAACCAGGGTCGTAGCCCAATATGTTGATGAGCATCCACCTGTGGTTAATCTACCTTGATCCCCTCACCGAAGTCAGGTCTTCTACCGAGGCTGAATTGATCAGATACGCTAGCGAATGAGGGAAGGAAGAATTGATCACTCTCGATCCCCTTGTCTCCTAAGGAGGATGGCACGAGGAGATATGGTCCAAAAAGAAGAGAAGTGAAGGTAGATGCCTCTCGAACTCCTTGCTGAGCCCAGGGCTCTCTAGCTCCCGAGAAGGATAGGCCCACGTAGAAAAAAAGCCTCCCCAAAACCTTGAGTTCATGACTAATGCATGACTCTCCTAAAAAAAGCAACCCCCGGATCTTAAGTTCACGGTCGAGACATGACTCTCCTAAAATGTCCCTTGGAACCTTAAGTTCAAATGCGGGATGCTAAATTGCGACTAAAAGACCTCCTTCCTAGAACTTTTAAGTTCTAGGTGAGATATCTCCAAACATCATGGTCTGAAAACCTTGACCAGAGCTTGGAGGATTCCTAGGGCCCAAAAGTCTAACAGCGTTCTCCATTAACAACTTGGAGCTTATACATAATGAATGAGATAAAATTCCACAAGAAATTACTCATTAAATAATTTTGCTTTCCCTCAAACGAGGGCATTATGATGCCTCATAATTATGATTAAGGGTAATATAAGAATTTAAACCTATAGTAATATATATATATATATATATATATATATATAAAGGGCTTATAATTATGAATTAATTACAATGGGAGATGATACGTTATCCCCATGGGTCAATTAAGGAGCGAATGAAGTCTGAGGCCGTAAGCCCATTAGACACTCCTATAAATATTGAGAAATTAAATCATTTGAAAGGGAATTGTTTAATCATAAAGACGGAGAATTAGTTTATCATGTCGTAGGTCGGACATATTTTTTGTCTGAGATTGATTACCCTGACCCTGACTCAATTTTCCTAGCGCACCAATACACATATAATCATGTATTTAAATAAGTGTTTGTCTTATTTAATGAAAACAAAAAATTATATAAGTCCATGTCACTCCACCCATTAATAGTAACATATCATATTTCATATTATATTATATAATTATACAAAGTATAAGTAAACATGGTCCTGGATGTAACTCTTTGAATCTTTAACGTGTTATCCCATTTTTCTATTTTTCCTTGTTTTTTCTTCTACTTCATCCTTTGTCCATCACCACCATTATTTTTTGTCATTTGTAAGGAGTGTTAGCAAACACAAATGATTATATAAAAGTGATTATAACTGAAATATAGGGAGTGTTTGCAAACTCTAAATAAAAGTGTTTTTGAGCTTTTAGCTAAAAATAAGCAATTTTGTAGTGTTTGTAAATTCAGCTTTTGCTTCTAATTCTCTAAAATTAAGCTCCCAGAAGCCAAAAGCTCCAAGCTGGGTAGGGCATGCTTTTTGGTGCTTTTTTAAATTCCTGCAATTAAAATAATTTTTTAGTGACAATTCTATCCTTGACAATATTTCTATATTCCCAAATTAACCCCATCAAATTTCTTTTAAAAAAAAACTTGCGATTAAATTTCAGGGTAGCAGAAACCCGAAAGAAACGTAAAATTCATCCCTTTTCTCTATTGTTAATTATATTTTACTAGTTGGAATATTGCTAAAATCAAGAGATATATCAGCCAGGAGTCCTAAAAAATCTGAAAACTCCCAACCTAGGATATATATATATATATATATATATATAGAGCAATACAGAGCAATATCTCTCTTCATCTCATGTTTTAGTTCTTTCTTGAGTTTGTACATAAATCTTGCATTTCTCTTCTATTTTTCCTCGTTTAGTTGTTTTGCTATTATTGTTCTGTAATCTACTTGTCCCAAATAATCAATATTATTTCATAAATATATGCTTTTAGGAGTATTTTTAAAAAAAAAGAAGATTAGGAACATAAATGTGAAAAAATATAATTTTTATATTATTTTAGGGGCAATATTGTACTTTCTGCAAAAAAACTAATTGATAATCACTTTTATTTGCAAACACTCCCTGCATATTTTTTTTACTTTCAGCTTCTGTTTGCAAACACTACCCACTTTTGCTTCTCGGGTGATTCTGCTTACTTTTCACTTAAAATAACTTCTCTAGAAGCAGTAGAGTTTGCAAACACTCCCATAATCAAAAGTAAGAAATAATCAAAAGTGAAAAAATATCAGAAGTAAGTAGTGTTTGTAAACATAAGCTAAAAGTCCTGCAGAGGATTGTTTGTAATAATAAGTTATTAAAAGTGCTAAATATGTTATAAATAAATTCATGTTAATTATGAAAATAACATAATTATTAAATACCCCTTTACGAGCTTATAAATTATAGATTAATATCACTTTAGTTAAGAGAATTAGAATCATAATATAGGTCGTTAACACTCCCAAACACTCTTGTCATGTCATATGCCTCACTGTCCAATCTATCTATTTTTCTTCTTAATGGCATTTTTTCACTGATTAATCTACCATCGTTAGGGTGACATTCATCTTCATGTCGTCGCCTCCACCATGTACCAAGGGACTAAAAACAAATTTATTGGAAGTAGTTGTGTTTCCATCGAGTTTGTAAATTCGACACGGCCCGTAAACAATATCCGTATTTTATTTTTATTTTTAGACGTGTCACGTGGTTCGTAGGATATGTATCGAAGTTGTATCCTAGAAGTATCGTACGTGTCCCTGAGTTGGGCGATATGCAACTAGACATTATTAGAAGTATTTGGTGTTAATCCTTAATCTAAAAAGCCAAGCAAGAGAATCAAGGATAATTGAGTCAAAAACATTTATTAACCTTTAACTATTAGATTTTTGGATGAAAAGTTGGTCTGATAAATATTTGAATTGAAAATATTAAATTGTATCTTTTTTAGATATAAAAAATTATTTTAATGAGATATTACTGCAGAATTTATTGTTAAGAAAGTGAAAAAATAGAGTCTAATAATCCAAACAGAATAATAAATTAGACTAGAAATCATTTTTGGAAGAAGTAATTGCCACATTAAAAAAAGTTACATTTTTTAAAAGAGAATAATTATATTAGTGAAAAACAATAAAATATTTCAAGATGAAGCCGCGTGCTATCTTTAAAGAAAGAAGTAATTGCCACTTTTGATTGTGTTTATGGCATGGATACACAAAGGTTTGGGTTGAGTTAGATACACAGGGGGCACTTTATTTACTTCAAATGACTGAGTCAGGAAATTGATGTTTTCAAAATCTTCTTCAAAGAAACAAAATCACAAGCTCGAAAACGGATGTTCACTTCACGCATATCTTTCGTGAAGGAAATGGGCCAACCAATGTATTAGCTAATATGGCATGTGATGAGAGGAGTTCCATGTTGATGAGGGGTAACGAGGTACTGAATCAAATTAAGGCTTGAACGAATATGGATTTGATGTTTCCTAGCTTTAGGTTTAGATGAATTTAGATTTGGTAGATTTATATTCTTGTAAAGGAGTAGTACTCATTTTTTATGATTTTCTCTCAGTTCTTGATGATGTTTGTAAGAGAGTAAGTACTCCTTTCTTATATACTTTATTAGTTATGTTTGTGAGGAAGTTGGAACTCCTTATTTATTATTTTTTGTATTTGAATGTTATAAAGAAGGGATAAGGGGCCCGACAACGCCCTACTCGCTAAGATGGAAAAAAAAAAAAAAACCTTCAAGTCATTCAGGTAAAATTTGTAGAAATAGGCTATGTCGATAATAATGTTTCATTTTAAAGTCAAAATGCTAGAAACCCCGTTGAAACATCATAAAAAGTGGAAACTTATATGTGATTCTTAATGCATACCAACTAGAGGTGTCGTAGTGTGTTGGCGCAGGTGGAACTCCCTAATGAAGAAAGAAGTTGTGGGCGCCGCCCATTGGTTGGAATTGAAGGGAAGGGATGCGCTGCTTTATATAGTTGGCCGCCTAATCATTAGTTTTCAACAGTCGGTGAAAACGAAGGGAATATAAACAGAAGAGTAGCAAGACCTGCTCGGCTGCTAAGCCCTCCTTTGACTTTTCAAGCATTGATATTTAAAATACAAGATGCTTTAGTTAATTTTATTTTTATCCTTCAACGGGAGTTCCTCTTTTGAATTAATCCTTGTATTATGTTTTAATTTGGTCCTGGGTTGACTATGGACAAAATTGGGTTATCTGAAATCTTTTTTACCGATATCATCATTTTCCTACCTCCAAAAATTGACAATGGGTGACTGTAGTCTGATTTTACATACGGGAGGAGTTTTGATAATTTACTAAAGTTGGAAGGGTTTGGTAATTAGGTTTACAGTGAAGGGATATGTACGTACTTTATCCCTTCATATAATCTGCCACCTTTTAGTTGAAACCTACTATCTCCGTCTGAATGAGAATTTCTAGCAAGTATATTAGGCTAATGCAAGTAATATAAAGGATGTACGTAAGTATAAATATCATACCCTAGAGATAGCAATTAAATTTCTAAAATTACTACTCCCTCCATTCCAAATGTAATTTTCTACTTTTATTTGTCCCAAAAACATTATCCCTTATTTTAAAAAGAAATCATTTATTGGTTTCATTCTAAAATTAGTTAATGTCACTTATAGCCCTCGAACTATCATGTTTATCTCATAAGGTCAAATTTGTTACGCTATCGTACCTGAGGTTATATTTTTGTCTCACTTTAGTCCTTTTCGGTGATTTTTTATCGGAGCTATTCAGTTGCACTTTGGTCCCCGAAGTATGAAGTTTGTATTACTTTGGTCCTAAACCCAAAAAAAGCACAAAAATTATGACTTTGGCAATTTTCTTGAATAAAAAATTAATACAATTTACCTTAATTAAATTATTATTATTTAACTAATATAAATTAGTATATATTTATAGGTAATTTTTAATAAAAAAATAAAAAATTAATATATATATTAATAATTAATTCCTAAAATAAAGAACAAAAAAAATTACCTTATTTTAATTGTTATTATTTAGCTAATATATACTAATAAATGTCTAAATAAAATGATAAAAAATAGTAATTTTTTTATTCATTGAATAATTAAATGATTACTTGATCATTCAATTAATCCATATTAATTAATACAAATAACATTCTTGCAAATTACAAAATAATTATAATGGACTTATTTTAATTTCTAATAATAATATAAGTATTTTAACAAGATAAGTAATAATTATTCACTTAAAATTAATTAGATATTTATTACATTAAGAGATTAATTTTTTTTATATAATACTAATACTTCAATTATATTTTCATTGGAAAAATACCTGAATGAGCACTTAATTTATAGGGTCCTAGCCTAAGTCACATAGAGCGGGAGCGAATTCAAGAGTGGGGGCGGGGAAACGTCAAACTTTGAAATTATTTGAGAGCAGAAGCGCCTTAAAGTGTGTTAATAATGTAGAAATCAAAATAATTATTATAAATTATTCGACCAAATTATCTTTTGAAATAATTTTGATATGATAAGTTCATTTTAAATTAATTATTTTTTAACTTGAATTTTAAGAATTAGATGATATGATTTCTATTTTGGTCGGCCCAAAAATATTGAAATACAATGAAATAAAATAGATTAAAATTATTAAAATAATCTTAACTATAAGCTCCAATTTTGTCAGGAAAAGACATGAAGGTACAAACTAAACCTTACAACTTACAGTTTTTGCATCTCTTGACAATTTATAATTGTACTTTCATTCTTTCTTATTTTAAGGCAACTCTATTTACTTATTTTGATTAGTGAAAAAAAATTCAATGAATTTAAATGAAATACCAACTATTAGCGAAAAATCTTTGCTATTTCTTGAAATATGGTCCATAATTTTTAGTGCGAGAATTCAGAACTTCAAGAGCGTAATAGTGTGAAACTCTCGTTCTTGAGTTGCGATAACGAGTTCAGAGCTTTAAAGCGTCACTATATATGGAAGATTATGTGATTTAAGCATACAAACCAGAATGAGTCTGTGGATTCAAGCTAGAATTAACGAATAAGTCGAGCTCGAGCCTTCAAAAATAGGGTCAATGAGCTGAAACTCAAGGTTGAATTTAATTAATGGATAGAATTTAATCTCAAATATTTTCATTTTCCCCCAAAGTTCAATTCTGACTGCAGTCCTAGCCCCCTAGGTGTCTGTATGCGCAGTGGGAGGATCTTAGTGGTCAATCAACTGACCCCACCACATAATACCAAGTTCCTAGGACAAAGAAAAATATTTGTATAAATCAAGTTTGGGCCCATTCATACACTATGTGGTTAGGAAAAAAATATATCACATATTTTTTAATTAAAAAATAAATGATGTGTGATATGTCTTTTTCCAATTATAAGGTGCATGAATGGGGCTCAAAATTGTTTTCGCAAGACAAAAGGGACACGCTAGCAAAAATTAGGGCAGCTATAGTAATAGTAATTATAATAATAATAGTAATAATAGAAAAGATTGATTTGATAATGGTCTTCAGTACTTGGGAAATGTGACAAATGAAGAAGAAGCCTTTTGTATCACAGGCGCTCATCGCTCCACATAAGCTAAAATTCCGTAACACGTGTATTTTCGTCAAATAGAAGGCGCGTGACAGGACCTGGAACCTTCTGGTGAGGGACAACAATGCCTCGACCAAAACCTTAAATTTACGGTGAAAACCGAAAAATTCTTATATAAATTAGATCTCGTTCCTCATTTATGAATTAAAACCGAAAAATTCTTATATAAATTAGATCTCGTTCCTCATTTATGAATTTTATGAATGTGATTAATTCACATTATTTGTTTTTTAAATCAAAAAAGTAAAATAAGTGACGTGAATTAATAATGACCACAAGCTGTACAGATGAAGCTCAAGATTCGGTATATAAAAATATTTTCGGTGAAAACCCCTTACTTTACCCAATGTCTGCAGTATGATATCGGGTCCTAGCTAGGACCACCGCAACTCAAAGTCTCAAACCACAAAGATTCTCGTGCAACTTTTACCTTTCATGAAAAATTGAGGATAAAATACACTTTGCCCTGAGAACTATATCCCTCCTATCAAATATTTTTACTTTTTTTTAAAATATACTTACTCCCTTCTATATTATAGAATTATCTTAAATACCTTTATCCATTATTATACTTCTTATTTTTTCATTTCTCCACTATTTTTTTTCATTTTCATAAATTCTTTTATTACATACGTGAGATAAAATTTACACAATATAATAATTGGCAACATTTTTAACACTAATTTAAAATGGTTTAAATTAATTCGATGACAACATAATATAATAATGTTTGACAAAATTTAAAAAATGTATTGTCATAAATTAAATTATTCAAATAAATTTATCTTTTATCTATATCTTGACAACAATATCAATATATATATATATATATATAAATGCACTTTTAATGCCCTAACTTACTACAATATATGTCTGAATTAATATAATTCAAACACGCCATATTCTGACAACATATATATGTATTTTTAATACTCTAGTTTACTACAATATATGCTTGAATTAATTACAAAATATGTTGTACTTAGATTAGGGTATTAAAGATACGTATATATTGTCTAATTATACATAAAAGATTATAAATATCTATCCGAAATAATTTAATTTTATGGCGATGCATCAATTCAATTTTGTCAAATATTAATATAATATGCTGCCATCAAATTAATTTAATTTAATTGTTGTATAATAGATACTTTTAATTATTATTGATGTAGTGGGTAAAATTTAGATAATGTGTGTTTAAAAACAATTTTGAAAAAGAAAAAAATGTTGGAGAAATGAAAAAATAAGAAAATAAATAATGGTTAAGGATAATTAAGGTAATTCCATAATATAGAAGGCGGCAAGTGTATTTTTTAACAGTTCAAGGGGGTATTTGTTACGAGGGCTATAATTCAGGAGGTAAATTGAATTTTGCCCAAAAATTAAAGTTCATTCTCCCACATTGGGAAAACATATTTTAAAATGGGATAATTGCATCCATATTTTTACATATTTTCTTTCCTTCAATTTTGTCATTGTATTTATTATTTAAAAATTAAGACTAAGGGTTGGATTGTGTTTGAGAATACAATATTATCAAAATGTCATTAAAATACATATAAAAATTTCTAGAATATATTTTTAGAACCCTGAAACCTTAAACTAATGGAAAGCGGTCCTCTAGTTTAATCGTCATGCCCCTTTTATTATCAAAATAAGGGATAATGGCAGACACCCCCTCAGTTATGAGGTGATGTGCACATTGCCCCCTAATTTATTGAAATGTGCATTTTGCCCCCTCACTTATTATAAATGTGCACTTCACCCCCTCGGCCAACTCGGGCAGGGGCAAAGTGCTACAAAACACATAAGTGAGGGGGCAAAATGCTACAAAAACACATAAGTCAGGGGGGCACTGTGCTACAAAGACACATAAGTCAGGGGGCAAAAGTCCATTTTTTATGATAAGTGTGGTGCCCGAATCTGCTCGAACTGCCCGAGGGGGTGAAGTGCACATTTTATGATAAGTGAGAGGGCAAAGTGCACATTTCAATAAATTAGGGAGGCAAAGTGCACATCACCCCATAACTGAGGGGGTGTCTGCTATTATCCCTCAAAATAATTATTACTTAAATATGATATCTCGACTTGATTCAAACATTTTCAGTAAACAAAAATTGTGCGGAATTTTCCTATAAAATTCTTATATCATTTTTGATATATCCGATAAATAAAGTGGTAATTTCGTAATTTAATTGGATTCTAATTAATTGGGCTTGTTTAAATGAACATCATTGGATAGAAATGAATATGGATCGAACGGATGATTTAGGCTAAGTTACATATTTAATATATTCATTTATGGACTAATGGGCTTATCCATATTATAAGAAATAAAGGAATAATAATAAATATATAATTGGGCCAGCTGAAAAGACTTAAACCCTAGCCCATCAGAGGCAATATAAATACACTTGACAAATTAGATTAGGGCATCATCTAATCACTACGCAAAAAATTATAGAGAAAGAGAGAGAATATAAAGAAAAACCACCCTCTAGCCTGTCGTGAGGTAAATCGGATCCCAAAACTCGTTCATCAGGCGATATTTTTTTTTCGAGATTTATACGTGTCATCTCGAAACCCTTTGATCCAGCATCATATTGGCGCCGTCTATGGGGAACCGTGATGTAATGCCCAATCATCTCTCACGCAGCCAACAATAAGCATGTCATATAGTTAGCATTTATTATTGACTATAAATGACATGATTGCACGAACATGATTACTTTTTTTATTATATGATAACTGCATTTAAGGTACATTTTTGCTAACGTTTATCACTAGTTAAGCAGGCATGACGTCTAAGCAGACACGACGTCTAGTATTTATCGCTAGTTAATTAAAAAAAATAGTAATTGACGTGCTTCCCAGGTGGTCACCCATCTTAGAATTGCTCCCGTCTAAGCACGCTTAACTTTAGAGCTTTGATTCAATTTGGTACACGAAAGCTTTCTACTAGTCACCGGGTCAATATATCTCATGCTCTACGTGCTACTTACGTGTCATTTATATGTCACGATGAATGTAAATTTGTGACACATAGAAAATATAAGGCACAAACGTATAACACGTATTAAGCTAGCAGTTGCAAAGAATTCAAGGAATAAAATAATATTATTCTTAACAAAACTTCACTATGAAGTTTGCTAACCGACTTCAACCTCTTAAAAGGTTTCTGGACAAAAAAAATGGAGAGAAAAACGTAGGAAAAAGAAAGAAAAAGAGAGAAGAAAGAAAAGAGAGGAAAAAAATTGAAGGAAAAATAGGAAAGTAAGAGTAATAGGTAAAGGGAGCTAGGCAAATCGACGTGCCCGTTACAAGTAAGTCTTTTACCGATTGTTTCTTCAATTTAATCGGTGAATTTGGAATAATTATAGAGGATTGTATTTAGGTATGTTATATACCCTTTCTACAGGTTCTTGTACATCTAAAATTAGGAAGAAGTATCAATAGCTAGTTTCGGTAGCGTCACCTTTTCTAGTTCATTGCAAAGGACTTAAGGTAAGTTGAAGTGTTCGTTTGCTGCTTCATAAGGACCATATTATGCATGTTTATAATGTTTTAAGATAATTGTTTGGAAATGAATGTTATTATTTGCCTATTGTGTAAAGTGTTGAGGTATATATGTTTATGATGTTTTAAGATGATCGCTTGGGAATGAATGTTATTTCTTGTTTATTGTGTATATATGATTATGATGCATGATGTTGATGCACACGTAAAGAAAATGATTTGAAAAAGAGAGGTATGGTATTTGATTGATGGTCGTGTAGGCATGGGACGCGGGTGGGACCGGCGGACCCAAAAGACTGGTGGTGAATACCTTGAGGTGTAAAAGCCAAGATAGATAAAGCCACAAAATATTGTTGGTGAATACCTTGAGGTGTAAAATCCAAGATAGATAAAGCCACGATGTATGAGAAAGCTAGCGGTTAATATCATAGGGCCGAAAGGTCGGTTATGAGAATCCCGTGATGCCTTTTTCATTGACCAATTATTATGAACAGGTTCCGAAAACTGGCGCCTATCACTATCAGTCGAATACCACACTTCGAGGGTACCCAAAAGGAAAGGATAAAAAGGAAAAAGAAAAGTTTTAACTGAACTATGCATTATTGACTGTCGTATGTGATACGTGAAACGTTGCTTTTAAAAATATGAGCTTCTTCTTTTTGAGCCATTAGCTCATTAGGTTCTTATGATGCAGGTGATGATCATGTTAATATTTGAAGGTTGACCAAGTCTCCAAAGCGGTCAGACAGAGCTATGTTCATATGCCATGCTTCGAGCACTTTTGTACTCTGATGTTGATTTTTATAACTGCTCTGTTATGGTTTTGTAAACATAAGTATGTTAATACAGGAATGAAGGTACTGGGTTTGATGTATATAAAAAAATGATTTGCTTTTATATCTAAAGGGATACATTCTATTATTTTAGAAAACCATAACATTATCAAGGAAGAAAATGGGTCATCGCCCCTTGGCCTGACCGTGTGGCTTATCTGAGTTACATGTAAGGGTAGGGTCTGGGTGTGTGACACGTGATCTGATCACTGAGAATTCAGACTAGATCTTAGGCACGCGTCAAAGGCAACTTAATGGAGAACCATGCTTCAGAGGGCGGAGTCGGTCAGAATCCTCTTCCACCGGACCCCTAAAACAGACCCATTGATGTTGTTGCGCTGCTCCAGACTTGGACCGCTGTACCACCCCCCACTGCCAGGGTGTTTGAGATCACTTAGGAGTCTCTCTTGGCCTTGGTAGAGGACGCCTCTGTCTGTGTGGCGGCGTGCGCAGTTGAGCAATATGCACGCCAACACCCTCCACAAGTTGCTTCGCCACGCGTTGCCCCACCGCAAGCCGCGCCCCCACGATCCCCACGTAAAGGTCAGGTTTCCTTGGCTCCCGACGGGATTGGGCCAAGGCGATCGGATTCGCCCGTCGACCGAGTAGCCCGCGAGGGCGAGGGAAGCAGTGTCGCCTCCCCACAGGAGAGGCCACTCTGGGGAAGAGACAGAGGGATTACTCCCTCTAGGTCTCCTCATAGGAGTCGAGAACCCCCGGCCCCCAATGAGACCCGGCCGAGGTGAGAAGATCACCAAGAACGGGCTCCCCAAAGAGAGGTAAGCACAAACGATAGAGGAAGATTGAAGATATGCTACTCCTTCCATTGTCCGTAGCCCCCCTGAAGAGGAGTCCATTCTGCTCTGCCATCTTGGCAGAATCACAACCTTAAGGATTGAAAATCCCTCACCTTGGGGAATATGAAGGAGTCGGGGACCTGCAGGATTACTTGTATAAATTTAACGCCAAGGCAGACATGTACGATATTAGTGACGCCACTTATTGTACCATATTTAGGACAACTCTGGCAGGCCGAGCATTCACCTGGTTTAATCAACTGCCCGCTAGCACTATTTCTATCTTCGAACAATTGTCACATCGCTTTCTTGATCATTTTTTGATGAACAAAAAATACCCTAAAACAGCCTCCTACTTGTTCACGGTTGCTCAAAAAGGTGGAGAATCCCTCAGAGAATACGTTGAGCGATTTTTGGCAGTAGTGTCAGAAGTACCTAACGTCAATCACAAACTACTCTCCGTAATAATGTGACAGAACCTTAGAGGAGGTCGATTCAAGGAGTCGATAGCGGGAAAGCCTCCAAAAACAATGGATGAACTATTGGCACGAGCAGAGAAATATATAAGGATTGAGGAAACTATCGACTCGACCAAGCCTGATGGAGGAAGTAACAATTAATGGAGGAAATAATAAGTAAAAGCAGCGGGAAGAAGATCGAATTCCTGAAGCTAAAGAGCGTAAGCTTATGCTACCAACGGGATTTACGCGATATACCCCTTTGACTTTGCCTTGCGAGCAAGTGTTGGCCATAGCTGAGCAACAATGTATAATACAATGGCTCCTGAAGATGAAGGATAGCTCTAACAGGCTAAAATCAAATAAATATTGTCGATTCCATCGCGACAAGGGACTCAATACGGAGGAATGCCATCACCTTCAAGTGGAAATAGAAAAACTAATCAAAAGGGGATATTTACAAGAAATGGTGGCACCGAATGGAGGGTCATCGAATACCGAGGACAACTAAATAGAAATTCCCATCGCATCCCAATTTGAAGTTAACATCGAGAATCCCCCAACTGTCGGTGTGATTGGAGTTATTTCTTGATGCCCGACTGGGGATGACTCGGCCAACTCACGGACAGAGTAATTGAGAGCCGCACATAGCTTGCATGCCTTGATTTTAACCAAATCAAACAAGATATTATAGGTTGAACCGAAGGTGGAAAGCATTGAATTTGGCACTCAGGATTTGGAGGAACAAACCCCTCCACATAATCATGCCCTAGTCATTTCGGCAACCATCTCCAACTTTTGGGTCAAGAAGATCTTAGTGGACAGTGGGAGCTTTGCCAACATCATATTCTATGATGCATTTACTCAGTTGGGGATTGGCAATGCCCAACTCCAAGGAGTCAACACCCCTCTCACAGGATTCTCAGGTGAAGTAGTAGAGGCCTTAGGATAAATCTCTCTTCCTTTGTCTCTGGGATCATATCCATCACGGTCTACCAAGATGGTGGAATTCCTGATTGTCAAAGCCCCTTCGTCATATAACTTTATCTTGGGACAGCCTAGTTTGAATCTGTTCCACGTTGTTATCTCCACATATCACATGAAAATAAAGTTTCCAACTCCGATAGGGACAGGTGAAGTTGTGGGAGATGTACAGGTGGCAAGAGAGTGCTATGCTAATATCCTCTGCAAAACAAGCGAAAGAAAAAGACGCCACCAACCTTCTAGTAGGAGCAATAAAGGCAAACAGGCCGTAGTCAACACAGTGATGAAAACTGATGAGAGGTTAAGAGAGGTCACCGCTAAAAAGAGGAAGGAGAATGATTCTAGAGTCGAGGCCATTGAAGAGTTGAAAGAGGCAGAATTAGTGCAAGGCGATCCCTCGAAAGTTACCAAAATTGGAACTAACTTAGAGGCGGCCATGGAGGAAAGGCTATTGATGTTCCTCTGAAGTAACTTGGATGTGTTTTCATGGAGAATGGAAGATATGGAGGGAACTGATCACGAAGTGGTCACTCATTGGTTGAACGTTTACCCTGAGGCTCGCCCCGTTAAACAACGTAAACGCATGATGAGACAATAAAGGAGCCTCGTTATAAAGGAAAAGGTTGAAAAACTTCTCACAGCCAAGTACGTTCGTCTTGTTAACTACTCCAAGTGGCTAGCCAATGTAGTATTTGTGGTAAATGCCAATGGAAAGTGGAGACTATGCATTGACTTTACTCCCAAAGATTCCTATCTACTTCCCCGAATTTATGCCTTGATAGACTCCATGGCAGTTGTGAAATGTTAACTTTTCTGGATGCCCGCCAAGGGTATAACCAAATCCTTTTGGCGCCAGAAGGTCAAAGAAGACAAGCTTTATAATTTACCAAGGCACCTTTTGTTACAATGTAATGCATTTCGGGTTGAAGAATGCTGGGGCAACCTATCAAAAGTTGATCAACAAAATGTTTCA